>JARDYH010000006.1:15587500-16187500 GCA_029215795.1 Anniella stebbinsi | reverse complement strand
TATATACATAATTATTGCTTATAACAAGTTACACAGCTGAATACAGAGTAGTTAAAACAAAACAGTCAATGATCAAAAGCAAACATATATGTTTTTCAAAACAATTTTTGCAACGCTAACGTTGCAACGCAATTTTTTCGAACCAAATCCATTGCCTGCCCAGCCGGCGGAATGGCTTGGGTGGGAAACAGCTGTTGCAGGGGAAAGGGAACAGAATCAAGGCACCTCACATGCACCAGCCAGCGTGCCTTTGGAGAGATGGGCAGGGCAAAGGCTATAAAGGCCAGCCCCATCCCAACTGTTGGCCTCTTTTGTCTTGGCTCCCACCCTCCCTGCCTCAATCTAGTATGGGATTAGCTAGTTGCTGCTTTTGTAGGGAGAGCTGAGTAGACATTTTTCCTCCCACTAGTAGTGGGCAGGTTTTTGCCTACTCCATACTGAAAGCGCTATGAGAGGAGTGGATAAATAGGTTGATTTGTATAGGGATGTGCGGGAATTGCCAATACAGTAGAATAGGAATGGTGAGCCCTCTGGCACCATTTTGGTGATTGGCATATCCAGAGGACCTGCTACTAGCAAGCTGTGTGGTTCATGTGTCAGAACATGGTTTGCTTTGAGGAGTCTCCTGCCTCACCTACTCCGAACTGTGAGGCTGTGGGTGGGAGTGATGTGGGCTGGTCTCCTCACACTTCCATAGTGTCAAATAAGAAAGGAGTCAGGGCTTTTCCCGACTCCTGGCTTTGGAGAATGATTGCCCATAAAGCCAGGTAAGGACCTATTGATTCCCGCACATTCACATGCAGATCCAAGGAGGGGTGAACTATCCATATTATTCAAATAAAGAGGCCCTTAGGTTAACCCACATTCTGGTGTCTATCTCTTTATTCTGTGCTTCCTTCTCTACTCGCAAACTGTTTTTACGTTGCTAATATTTACAATGAGAAAAAGCAACAGGCTTCCGGTTATCAACCTGTTTCACGATAAAAACTATTTGCCTACCCCTATTTTGAATATTTTCATCATTTGCAGTTGTGTGCCTTGTGCATTATATATTTGTTCAATTTGTCACCTGCTACCTTCTGCTTTTGTGTAACAGTGGTCTTGTTGGCACCATCTCCGGCAATGATTGGCTGAACTGCCCTTTGTCACAGAGGAGTGACTGGATGCACATTGGCTGCTTTTTGTTAAGCTGCTCTGGTCCATTTTGCTGTGGCGCAGAATGAAGCCGCTCATCTCTTAATTGGAGTGGGCTATTGAGAGCACATAACATCTGTGAGGAAGGATCTGCACTTGCTGCCAATCTGCTACCAGGCCAAATTCAAGGTTTTGATATTCGTGCATAAAGCCCTGAACTATTTGGGACTATCCCACTGCACCCTACATATCCTTGCCCAACTGCTTTGTTCAGATATGGAAGTTTTACTAACAATGCGACACCCTGATCACCTTGTGTTTACCATTTAGTATGGCAGCACCAAGTTGGTGGAACTCTACTGACTAGTATTAAGCAAGAACCATCATTGTGAAGCTTAAGATACTTGCTCAAAACATTTATTTTTACACGAGCTTTCCATGATCTGTGGCCCAGCCCTTATGCTTACTGTTGTTTTCTAAGACTGGTTTTAATGCTGCCTTGCCTGTATTGTATTTTATTGGTTTTGTCCATGGCTCAGACATTTCTTATGGATTGAGTGGTATATACATTTAATTATTGAATTACATCCTATGGAAGAGCAGGTCAGGAAAAAGGGTACAGGGAAGGCAAAGTAAAATAAGCAAGGGCTTGCAAAAAAGAGAGAGAGAGAGAGAGGTGGCTTACTTGTAGCAAAGGGTGCATAGGATTGCAGCCTAAGAATTGCATCTGGAAATGGGCAAAGAGGAGTATACATTACAAGGAGCTGAGCGCTGAAGAAGAGGAAAGCTGAAATTCCTATGTTGATATGAAATAACCAGCCAAATTCTTGGCTACAGCAGGTCTTCAGTACTGGTTAAGGGGTTATGGGATCTGAAAATAGTTTATCATGTAAAGAAAGATACTGCACCACATTTGTTAGAACTGGATTTCAAATCTGCCATTTTGTGATTTACGTCTTAATCTGATCCTAGCACAACACAACCTCCCAAACCAAGCTTGCTGTTTTTATCTTTTATGATGTTTATTCTCCAAATCTGCTAGGAATTATACACAGGCCTTCCAGGAAAGCAAATGATTCAGAACTCAGTCGATCAGTGCAGCGTCCAGTTTGGCAGATATACAATGTGCAGGTTTGAATAGAATGCTTTCAGAGATGCCAATAAAAAATGCTGATGCATTTGGCAAAAGACCTAGCTGTTCTCTTCATTTGTAATGAAATATGCTTTACAACTGGTGGTGTGATCCAGCCAAAGTCAAGTGCTTTTAATTCCCTTTGCTTGCAATTGTAGAATTAAACGTGCTCCACCTGTGAAGGCTTTGAATGAACATGTCCAGAGTAGGGTGACAAAAGATGGCGATGGGCCTATAGACCAAGACCTCTGAGGAATGGTTGAAAGAATGAGGTATGTTCAGCTCAGAGAAGAGGCCATTAAGAGGTGATAGGATCACCATTTTCAAACATTGGAAAGGTTGTCACATAGATGATGGAGAAAATGTGTTTCCTGTTGCTCCAGAGGGTCGGGCCTGAACCAAACAGTATCAAATTACAAGACAGGGGATTTAAACTGAACATTAGGAAAACTAAGCCCGGGATGGTATGAACTGTGAAACGGCCTCAGAAGATGGTGGACTCTCTTTTGTTAGAGGTTAAGCATAGGCCTGATGGCCACCTATCAGGGACGCTGATTGTGTGTCATTGTGTTTTTAAATTATTTGATTTTAGTTAAGATGTTGTTTTTAGCCTAGGATTTTACTGTTAGCTGCCCTGAGTGCCATTTTGAGTGGAAAGCTGGGGTATAAATTAAATAGATAAATAAATAAATAAAATAGATAAATAAATAAATGAATAAAATGCACATAGTGGATTTTTCTGCCTTGGCAAAGGGTTGAACTAGATGACTTTTGAGAAGCTTCCCAGCTCTATGATTCTTTAGTACTCTCTGGCTGAATTCGGACAACACGTGGGGTAATAATCAACTTTACAGTTGTTCATCTAGTGGGTACTCCCCACACAACATGGTAATAAATAATCAACTGTGGTGTGGACTGGGATCAGCGCTGAGCTGACTATGGCAGCATTCAGACGACACGATAGTCAATACAACTGACGATTGTTCCCCACCCCCCAGTTGATTATTGTGTCGTTCGAATTCAGCCTCGCTCTACGGAATCAAAGCTTAAGTACCATCAACCCCATTCACGCACACACGTTTCCTGTCAAACTTGCTTCTCCATGTCTTTCCCTCTGTCTATTCCACTCTCAAATTTAGAACAGAATCATCTCTAGATAGGGGATTGTCTGTCTGCTTATGGTACCCTTAAATTGTCAGATACACCAGTGGCTTTGCACTAGTGGCAAGCATTTGCACTTCCACAAGACGAGGCACCCAATTCTTGCTGATTCACATGCCTACTGCAGCCCCTCTGCACCAGATGACATTCTGCTCCAGAGGGTCTTCCAACTCTTAGGATTAGTTTTTACAAGGGCACAGGGGGGTGGGCTGCTCTGGAGAAGGTGGGTTAGTGAAAATTGGGTTATCTGCCTTGCACAAGTGAACACCCTTTATAGTAGTGCAAAGACACAGCTAGGGATGTACGGATTGTGTAAAATCCATTCTGTCTACGTTTTACAGATTGATAGGCACCTTTCGTTCCATCATCCCCTCATTGATAGAATCCGGGGAGGGGGGGGGTATTCCAAATTTGCATAAATTCACAATTGCACAAATTTCTATTTGTGAAAATGTGAAAAAAACAATTCCAAAACACATAAATTCCCCCAAAATGTGCATTTTCCTGCTTTAGCCTATGGGGGAAGGTGTGCATTTTTGGCTGCAGGTAGTTTTTTGATGTATTCTATTACTAAATTTGCATAAAATTCTTGAATGCTAGAAAAACACTCTGCAGGTCCACAGAATCTGTGCACCTCAGGAAAAGCAGTCCACTGTGGAATCCATGGATCAGATTCATATATGTCTGAACTTGTTTTATTCCTTTGTGGATTTTTCTGACATCCCTAGACACAACTGAATGCAACCTATTGTTGGAACTGTATCATGTTGTTGATGATGATGATGATGATGACGTATGATCATCATCCTAATTGGGCTGAAAAGGTGCTTAACATTGGCTGGATCATGCCCTGATTGCAGTAAATGTCCTTTTATATACTTTGGAATGTGTTCTTCTTTTCTTTTTTAAAGAAAAAAATATATTGGTACCATTTCAACAAGCCTATTTACTCTGAGGGAGAAAGAGGAGGAGGGAGTTCTTCAGTAAACCCAATTTATCAGACTGAAGCCATTGAACCTTCCCCATCAGGGCTCTTCCAAATGCTAACATTTCCTCCTTATAAGCCAAAACATTTGTTCTACACCAATCAGATGAAGATAGCAGTCTGATGAGGGTGATTGATCTGAAAGGTAATTTGAATGGAGGATGCTTTGTACATCCTCTAAGTGATGCTGTGTTGACAGTTCAGACAACCTTTCCATGATATATCACCAGAAGCAGCCGAGAAGAGTAAATTTAACAAGTGGCATTGTCTCTGTCACATATTTCATTTCTCCTAAATGAGCATTAAAAAATAAAAAAATCAAGCACATTTATTTATTATTTAGTTACGTTAAAATATTATGTCCTGCCTCTCCAAAGCTTGAAAAAACTTCCAAAAACATACTAAAAACATTTTTTAAAAAATAGCAACAATTAATAATACAATAAAATCAGTAACACCTATTTACTCACAAAGCATAAGCCAGAGCTAAGTTTGACATCCACTAAATAGACACTATACCAGACTAGTTACAAACCTCATAGAAGATGGAATTCACAGCCTTGGAGCAATTGTGGAGTAACTGTACCTCACCATACATATTCTCACCTCATAGCAAGGCCTGCCTTGCAGAATATAGGCAATGGCTGCGCTCATATGGGGAGAAGATGTCTCTGAGATATATGCATCCCCAGTTGAGATTGTCTCCAATGGAAAGAAGCAGTACCTTGAATTGGACCTGGTAGGTAACCAATAACCAGTGCAATTGCCACAGAATATGTTGGATAAGTTCTAGCCTCCCAACCTCTAACAAGAGATGGGCCACAGTGTTCTGCATTAGTTGAACCTGCTTTTTACAGGGGTAGTCCTATGTAAAACATATTATAGCAGTCAACCTCAGAGGGTGCAAAAGTATGTGGCCTGTATAATGTTGATGACCCCCAGAGCCAGAACTCAGAATGATCTCTCCCAGCAGCTTCAATCACAAGTTCAGTAGTATCAGTGATAAAAACCGTGATGCACAGTGTGTCAACCCTCAGGGTGTCAATCTAGCATTTTTAATATTGGCCCACGGAGCGTGTTCTGACTGGAACAAAACCACTCAAGAGCCAGATCAGACACACACACACACACACACACACACGTGACTGTTCAGTTTGGGTTAACAGCTGGCTTATATCTCTTTACTTAGAATAAAAGGGTGGCCTGCTACTATATAACCTCAGTGGCTTCCTGCAAGTAGGCTTGATACAAACAAGACATTGAAAGTCACTATTCTAACAAAAGAGAATTCTGCACCAGAGCTTATGTTTGAATAATCATTGAATTTGGATATTATTTAGGTGCAATCCATGCCTGACTCCCACTGTGCGGTACAGAATAGGATCTGTTGCATGAAGCTCAAACTCTCTTCTCCCTCCCCTTCATGGGGTAGCCCTCAGCATGCCAGCATCGGAGTCATTATACCAGACGTGTTGAACCTCAGACCTGGGGTCCCAAACCAGCCCTCCAGGGTTCCCCAGGTAGCCACCTGCCTTCCCCACATCCCCAGGTGGTTTCTCCCTCACCACCACCATCCCACCATTTGGCAATTTCCCAACTTTTGCACATTTTCCCTGCATTCTAAAATTTTGTACGTCGATTTTTAATGTTTAATGTTTTAATCTTTTGTAAACTGCCTAGAGAGCTTCAGCGATGGGGCAGTACAGAAATAATAATAATAATAATAATAATAATAATAATAATAATAATGGCAACAGGAAAAGGTCACAATTATTCCGTTAGTCACATCAGTGACCAGCATCACATCAAAAAATTATACAGAAAACCTTCAGAAACTGGGCCTACCAAAATACATCCACACCAACATCCAGAAAGCGGTCATAATTCAAACATGCTGAATGGTCAGGAAATTCCTGAATCTGTAAAAGACAGCATGGCTTGGCAAAGCCCGTCTTGTCCATCTAGAAAAACCGCCACGAGCGAGAAAGGGATGAAATAATAATAATAATAGATTGAAATGCGTCTCCTAAGGCTTTGCTACTGGAAGTAAGAGCTTGAAGCTACAATATGCTGGTATTCCCCCACCCTATTTTAGCTCTGCCCCATCCAGCTTCGATCCCACCCCTAGCCTTTGGCCCCATCTACCACTGGAATGTGACTCACGTGAGTATCTCCAAAATTGAATTCGGCCCTCAGGCTGAAAGAGTTTCTGCACCCCTGTTTACACCAGCCAGGGGTCCTACGCACCCCTCCTGTGCAATTCCCTAGGGACCCCAGTGTGGGTTGCTTGCTTAAGGAATTTGTGGGCCAGAATTGGCTGGTGAAAAGGATCAGATGGATGAATGTATCAGACGTGTGCCTGGGCCTCCTATTTTCATTCAGTGGCTGCTGGCTAGTGTGCATGTCAAAGGCTGGCCGGAGTGGGGTGGGAAGAAAACAGACTCCATTGACTTTTATACCAATTCTTCCTCTGGAGTCAGTGATGCCATGGGCCTGTGATCTATGGCATTTCTATACTGCATTTCTGCCAAAAAGAAGGTGATCTCAAGGATGCTCACATAGAGTTACCCCCCCCCCAAATAGTAAAAATAATCTAAAGCAGAATTAAGACGAAGCAATCAACCTGTGGAAAATATAACACATGCAGCAAAACAGCAGTAGATGACTTAGATGGCTACCTCAAAGTCCTTTTGAAATAAAAGACTCTTGACCCACCCTCTTTCAGAAGGCCAAGAGGAAACCAGCTTGGTGAGCCACCTTAGGCACAGAGTTCCACAAGGAGGTTTCTTCTACCTATGAAAAGGCTTTGCTTCTTAGAAGGACAAAGTATTCTGACTGCAGTTATTCCTTAATGAATGCTTTTAAAATGTCAATAATTTTTTAAAAAAAATGTAAAGGATTTTTATTTAAAACAGATTTTTTTTTTACAATTTTAAATATTCATGTGTATTACAGGTTGTTGTTTTAAAAACATAATTTAAAATGAAACCTGGATTTATTAAAGCAAATATGTTAAACTCCACTCTGATATTCAATCCTTTTCGTATTAGTCCCTAGTTTGGAATTTGCCTTTTTCACTGCCAACAAAGGCCAATCCCATTAGGTGAGTGAGCCTGCTGTCTCAGGTGGCAGATGCTGGGAGGTGGGAAGGAGCAGTAGGGTGGTAGCAGATAAAGCTTTGCATTCCACACAGCTTGCCCAATACTTCCTAAGCTAGCCTGCATCCCTCAAGTGCAGTAGAGGTGACTGTCCAGTAGCCAGTGTTGAAGGCAGTTTCAATTGTCATTGGCCATTGGTATGTGCGCTACCGTATCCTTTGCCTCAGATAGCAAAATGGCCTGGGGATGTCTATATGTGGGAAAAGCCCCAGGGTGGCTCCGCAGTGGCACCGTGCTGTTTATATACAATGCAGAAGCCACGGCAGAGCCATCCCAGGGCTTTCCCCTGAAGCTCCGAAATAAAAAACAAGTCGGGGACTTACCCCAACTTCTTTCTCTGGAGCGAGGCAACGACGGCAGATCTGCCATCAGCCGCCACTCTGAAGTCATGGCGGAGGCGTGGCTGGGCAGATGGTGACTCCTGATTGGTCACTCTCTGCCCGGACAGGGGGGTGGGGTGGGCCAGCAAGCCGAATGGCCGCTGGAATGCCTCCGTGCTTCCTCCAGCGTGGGGAGTTGGAAACACTTGGCAATGAAAGACAAGATGGAAAAAGGCGAAAAAATGGGGTGGGACGTGCAGTGGCGCTTGTGCAGCGATGCACAGTAGCACGCTGCTGCACAAACGCTGCTGCACAGGGTGGCAGCAGCTCTTCCTCCTCCAATGCAAACCCTGAGTTCACTCCTTAACATGGGGACAGCCACACAGGAGCGCAAGTGCAAGGTTTTGTGGGATCACGACACCAATGTATCATCATCAAGAGAGCCCCCTGGGCTGGACTAAGCTGTTGATTCACACTACTGCAGTGCCAAATCTCTTTTTTGCTTAGTAACTGCCATATCCGCATATCAGCATATATGATTAAATTGGAATCAGACGGCATCACTTTATACTTTCTTACACGGAAGTCATTTCCATTTCTAACATTTGAGGAATTCACCATCGGTGAAAGAACCATCATAGGCACGTTTTGCTGCACATCTGAATGCGGAAGTCATTGATGCAAATGATATTATTTCCAATTGGATCTTCATTCACTTATGAATTCCTGTCCACATTCCGGCATTATTAGTTATGACTGGATCGGGGATTTTTTTTTTTAAAAAAAGCCTTCTTTTTAGTCTACAAATATGAATCTGAACAAGTGAAAGAATAGAATATATTGTAAAGTGGACTCAAGATGTTGGAGATAATATACTCATGCATATATGGGAATATTTTAGAAGAGTGAATATTGTGTTTTCCATGGACATGGATATAAAATAAAACAGTTTAAATATTGTGTAGATGGTAGTCCTATTCAGACATCTTAAACTGAGTAAAATTAATGTATGAATAGTGAGAGTTCACTAGCTCCACCATGTCTGTTACCTTTTACTAGTGCTTTGCCAAAAAATTTGATTATTCAATTTTTGGCATTTCGTAGGGGGGGAATGAAAACTGGAGGAAAGAGGCTGGGAGAGGTGAGAATTTCAGAGAATTTTCTCCTTGGGGAGGGGAACAGGAGTTCTACATACCTTTTTAAGTGTAGGAAGTTTTGAAGTTATTTATAGGGGTGTGCACAGACCCCCTGGATCGGATCGGGACCCGGATTGGGGCCTCCAATTTTGTCACAGATCGGATCGGACAAAATTGGAGGCCCCCCGGACCGGATCGAGTCCGATCCCGATCCAAAAATCGGAACATTTTGGATTGGCCGCCATTTTTTTCCCCATAGACTTGCATTGCAATGCAAGTCTATGAGGAAAAAATGGCGGCGGGTGGGTGAGGGGGGGCTAACTCCCTCCCCCCAGGGCTATCTGCTGTGGATGGCCCCAGCAGGTAAGCCCCCTCCCCCGCGCTCCCTCCCCCCAGGGACGTCCCTGGAAGGTAAGCGCTGCGCGCCCCCTCCCCCTGCTTACCTTCCAGGGACGTCCGCTCCTGTCCGGTGCCGGCTGCTCCTGCGAGCGGGCTTCACGGCCTGCTACAGGGTGGCATGCCGGGTGATGACATCACCCAGCGCACCACCCTGGAGCAGGCCGTGAAGCCCGCTCGCAGGAGTAGCTGGCGCCGGATGGGAGCGGACGTCCCTGGAAGGTAAGTGCGCTGCAGACAGCCCCGCTAGGGGAGCCCCCCCCCCGCTGTCCACTTCCATCGGCGGGCGCCTGCAGGCACCCGCCAATGGAAGCAGCGGTGGGCGCCAGTGGGTGCCCGCCGATCCGCCGATCCATCCGAACCGGATCGGAACCTTTTCGGATCTGTTCGGATTGGATCAGTCGATCCAGCGGTGAGATCGGAAATCAGATAACTTATCTGATTTCCCCCTGGATCAGATTCGGATCATGGATCGGATCCGATCCAGTGCACATCCCTAGTTATTTATTTATTTATTTATTTTTTAAAAAACAGCAATACCCCTGGCACTTGCAGGAGCCCATGAGTTTTTCTTGAGTGCCTATTGGAGAGGGTGAGGTCACATGGTCTCCAATAGTCATTAATGAAGAACTGCTGGGCTCCTCCATGTGCCGGGGGTGGGTTTGTGTGTGTTTTTAAATAGAAGATCCCTAAACAACAGGCTACACTTTAAAAGGGTATGAGGGAATGCTGTTCCCCTCCCCAAGAAGAAAATTCTCCAAAATGCTCCCCCTCCCTGTGAAAGAGGCAAAAAACCCGCTTCTTTTGCTGGGAGAGAAAAATCCCCCCCCCCCCACAAAAATAGAGGGCAGGCTTCGGCACAGCACTACCTTTTACATGTGGAGGGCAATTCTCTGACTTTCTGAAAATCAGCGTTGAAAAGTGTGCAGAAAGTTTCCATGAATATAAGATGTTTTTGCCTTCAAAAAGTGCAACAGGAACGATGCCTTCCATAACCCCCAGAGGGCAAATGTAAATAGCAATAGAAGGGAGAAGAGCTAATGTGCTCCCCCTCTTCATGTATTTCTTTTACTCAGTTTAGAACACCTGAATATGGCTGGTGTGTTACATGCATATTCAAGAAATCAAGCTAGAATCAAAATCCCAAATACTGGAAATGCCAAACAGTGGGAAGGGGTAGTGTTTCCCCCCACTTATGCTGAATATGCTCACTAGCAAACAAAGTATTAGAGAAGAGTAAAAATAGTAATTAGAAAGATTCCTGGGTATAATGTACAGCTGGACCAAACTTCTGTTATGTTTATTATATACACCAAAAGATACTTATTATCCTGAATACATATTTTTAGGTAAGCACTATATTTAGTATATGGTATGCTGTTGGCTATGGTAATATACCAACTATATATTAGAATCATTAGATCCCTTGCTTCAGCTCCTTAACGTTGTTCTAAAGGTGTGTGGCCAAGTGACTTGGGCATTCGAAACTAGTTGTGCAAGCCACTGGGGCCAACCCATTGGTGTGTTACTAAGTAAAGGCTTTATGTGTAATCCAAAACCTCCCTTTGTGCAATTTGTATATTTTGTGCATTACGTAATTGTGCAATGAATGGATTTCTTATTAAATTGTTAAATCCACCCTGCCCTGTTTCTGCATTGATCTGCTTTTAATAAATAAATAAATAAATAAATAAATAAAAAATTGTACAAAACTTTCCATTTAAATTTCTAAAAATATTTTCCTTCAAAATCCACATTTTAAAATGTATTTGAAACTTCTCTTTTTGAAAGCCAAGAGCTGTGTTGGAACATTCAGAAAGCACAATACCTGTGGATAGCTGAGTTCTAATCTACGTTAGTCTAGAAGGTACAGATCTGATCAGCTTTTGCCAAGATCAAATTATTCAAGCATCCATTTCTCTCCTTTCAAACATGCCGTGTAGTTGACAGGGACTATGTTTAGGATGTATGGAATTTGTGTTTTGCAGATTGTCAGGTGCCTTTTGTTCCATTATCCACACATTGGTGGAATTTGAAAAATTTCCAATTTCTTGATTTTGTGCAAATTCACATTTGTGAAAATTTGCATTTGTGAAAATTAGGAGGACCCCCCAAATATATGCAAATCTGTCCCCAAAATGTGCAATTTCCCCCAAATTGGCATTTTCAGGCTTTAGCTTATGGGGAAATGTGCATTTTCAGCTGTTGCGTTTTGTTTTCTTTTAAGAATTTTTCTATTACTGATTCTATGTAAAATTCTGCAAAGTTTTTTTTAAAAATTGGTCCACACGTCCATGGAATCCGAGCAACTTGGGAAAGCCAGTGTGCTGTGGAAACCACGGGTCAAATTCACAGAAATCCAAACTCATTTGATTCCATTGTGGATTTCTCCCACACCGCTAGACTGTGTACAAAGAAAGGAAATTTAACACCCTATTGGCTGTGCCAAAGCTTTTAGATATACCTAAGTAGCTCTCTGGATACTGGCCTACATGTTTTAATTCTTCCAGTAAGCAATTTATTAAGCAGTCTTTTTTTAAGGAAGTAAATGAAGTACAAAATTGAAAAGTTGATTTAAATCAGCATTTTCTTGGTGATTTAAATCACCTTGATTTAAACAACATCCCAATGTTTCACTTAATACCTTTTAACCACCCTGTCATTCTCATCATCAGAGTGGCCAAATGATCCCCCCCCCCCAGTGTAAGTGGGGATTCTAACCTACAATGTTGGTTCTAAGTACTGGTCCAATGAGTGGCTATTACTCCAGTTGAATTACATGGAGTGCAAAAGTGTGGTCTTCTGCATGTGGCATTAATTTGCAATTTAATAAGGTTGGCTATCTTTGATGTGAATTGTCTCCTGCTCATGCGTACTTTCTGCAAGTTGTACAGATAAATTGTGCTGCGCTGTATTTCAGAGCACTTTATTTCATGCATACACAATTTCAGTGCATCCATTATTTCAGTGTCACACAGCACATGCTCACTTTCCTGCTGTACTGTTACAATTTGGGAGTGTTTGGAACTCTTCTTAAATTCTTCTTGTCTAATATCTTTATTGATAATCCTACACTTCCTCAAAGGAGCTCAGGGGAGCTTTCATACGGTTCCAAGGCAGTGTCTCATACAGGTAGTATTAAACTATATGATGTGTCATTATAGAATGTGTTCTCTGGACCACAACAGTTCACCCCATTGTAAATACTGTAATTGCTCAATTTAAAAAATGGGGAAACCAGCAAGATCACCTGCTCCTTTAGCAGGTTTCTATCATACCCCTCTCCCATTCTCCCTTGTATAGCTGATGCAAAGATTGCCATTTCATTGGTCATTTAATATCTTCACAGATTTGAGAGTGCTGGTACAGAGTATTGCATGGATAGGAAGGAGAGAGAGAGAGAGAGAAACTCCTTCGAGATACACCTGCGCGGACAGTAAGATCATCTGTAGAGACCTTTCTCTGAGTTCCTGCACAAAATGAGTGAGTGGCTACTAAGAAAAGGGCCTTTTCAATTGTGGCACCCCAGTTGAGGAATGCCCACCCCAAATAGGCCCACCCTGCACCTACATTGTGGTCTTTTCAGCCTTGGGTGAAGACCTTTTAGGCTTCAGGTTTTTTTTAAAAAAATGTGTTATTAGGTTTTAGATCTTCACACTGCTGCTGGCTTTTATTCTGGTTCTATTCTGTTTTAAAAAACTTTTCTAGCTTTTAAATTATGTTTTATTATTCTGGTTTTTTAGGGTTTAAATGTTTTGTGAGCTGTCCAGAGAGCTTTGGCTATTGGGCAGTATAGAAGTGTAATAAATTGAGATAAAATAATAAAAAATAGAATACAAACATAAAGAGTCCTGCTGGATCAGACCAAATGGTCCACCAGGACCAGGATCCTTTTCCCCACACTGGTCAACCAGAGGCCTTTGGGAAGCCCATAAGGAGGACAGGACGACAACAGCCATATCCTGTTGCTGCTCCTCAGCAACGGGTCTTTATAGGTATACTGCCTCTGCAGCTGGAGCTTGCTTATAGCCATCATGGCTAGTAGTAATTGATAGAGACATCCTTCATGAATTTGTCTAACGCCCCCTTTAACAGCCAATGAAGCCAGTGGCCAGCTATACATCTGGTGGCAGCGAATTCCATAAAATAGACTGTGTGTTGTGTCAAGAACTCTGTTCTACGGACTGCTCTAAATTTCCTGGTCTACTGCTGGACTGCTAGTCAATTTCCAGTGGAATTATGAACTTGGTCTGATCCAGCAGGACACTTCTCACATTCTTACATAAGAGTGCATGATCAGGATCTCTGATTATAGATTAGGTGTGCCTTCTCTGTTAAGAGGTCCTAAGTATGCACTCTTGCTTTGTAAGTTTAAACATAGGTGGACCACAAGGATTCCCCCACCCCCGCAAAGGTCAGGCACAAGCCTACCCTTGATGTTGTCTAGTAGCTGAGTGCAAGTGGAGAAATCCTGGGTTCAAATCTTGCTTCAACTACAGACTTAGTAAGTGGCCATATGCAAACCACTATCTCACAACTTCAGCTTCTTCACCTATCTGCAACCTGGGGATAATAACATTTACCTTCCTTAGTGTTGTAAAGATTACTGAGCTAATACATGTGAAACACCTCAATTATGCTAAAATACTAAATGTTATTATTAAGACTTCTTCTGAAAACTGGTTATGAACAGAAACAACTTGCCTGCACATCATTGTTACCTGTAGTTCTGTATACTGTTGCTCTTTGCCCTGTTGGGTTATGGGCAATTGTTCAACACCTATCATCCCCAAGACCAAATTAACTCCACAACTTCCCTTCGTGTAACTGCAGGTACATTGCCCGTATTCACATTGGTTCTTGAAATAAAATGCTATTTGAATGCTCCTTTCAGAAAAAATAATTAAACTTGGCTAACGTGGGCAATTCAGATCTCAACAGAGTTCTGCAGCATACTTTCAATACCAGCATATATAGTGTACCTTTTAAAAGCTCATGCATGTCAGAAGCCTGCATAGAATAAAACAGAATCTTTCCAGATGTTTCGGTAGATGAACCTCTGCATTGCCTTGCTTTGCCGGTAGCTGAAATCTATTCTAGATGACACTATTTCAATGATATAGACTAGGCACAGTGTCCTGCAATTATGAGCATTCTGACATCAGCACATTCCAACTGTTTGAAATCAAAAATATTTTTTTTTAAAATCACCTTGCAAGGATGTGGAATTCACTAGTATTCTTGCCAGTGCAGTTTTCATGATGTGTCTCAGATTCCTCTGCCCAGAAGCTGCAGATCCATTTTTATTGAACGGAGTGATGGAAGATTAAACATTTTCCAAAAGATTTGCTTAAAATGTAGTTAGTAAGTTTCATTTGATTTTTTCTTTGAAAGAAAGAAAGAAAAGAGAATCAAATATGGATTTTAAAAAATCCATATTCATGTAGATGTCAATCAGTTAAAGTTTTTTTTTTTTTTTTGCCATAAAGCCGCATGCTAAACTCAACGTTATTCTCCAGGGTAATACTTTTAAGTTAAATGCCATCGTTTCGCATATATATTTTATGCAAGACCAACACAGACCCAATCACTTTGCTTTCATGAAATATGAATCCATTCTCTCTGATTCTCATACTGTCTGTAGTGTTTATTTTTATTATAAAGTCACTATGAATGTATTATTATTATTTTTTAAAAAAACACCTTTAATCATTTCGCTATAAGAATTCGCTCAATAGAATTTCTCCCCCCCCCTTTTTAAATGGGGCTTTCTGAACAGGCTTCTTTTGATCTCCTTGACTGCTTCTATATTGTAAGCCTAATCCTATACTTAAACATTTTTCCTACATTTCATCAAACACTTTGATTTAAATTTTTTAAATCTAGCTCGTCATATTAATCTACTCCATGTTGTAATGCATGTCATTCCCTTTCAACCAGAGTGTGTGGGTGGGGGGAATAAATAAATAAAAATAAAAATGCTTAATGAAAGAAAGAAGGGGAAAAATAGAGAGGCTATTCAGTCGGAAAATGCTTCATAACTTAGCATCACACACAAAAAAGTGAACATTTAAAGATTCGGCTTTTAAATGCCATCCTAATTAAAGGAACGTTCCCTTTTAAATGTGCTCCTTTTTTCTGCATGCAGAAGAGGCCTTATTCAAATGAAGGGGGAGACCTTTCACATACACGAGGCTATAATAGAGAGCTTAGCATAACTTCTACCTGATTTTCAATGCAAATGGCAGAGGAGAAGTTAGTGTGTTGATGCAGATTATGGGTTATCCTTCTCACACACCACAGACTCCTTCACGCTCTGGAAATATTTTGCTTATCAGCGAGAAGCAATGATCAACACCTCACACTCCCAATCCCAGGGAGACTCAGAAAGTGAGATCATCAATATTCAGATATAGTCAGATTCTCACAGTTCCAGACTATTAATTTGCTCCTGAACTGGAAGATTTACTGTACGTTTTTGTAATATAAACATTTTACTGCCACATATCAAATATCAGAGCAGAGTGATTAAGAGACCGTTGAACAATAATTTGGAGGTGAAAAGAATGTCCTTTATTGGCACATATGGGCTTTGATACCCACTTTATACATTAAAAAGGGGGGAAATATTTCTTGGTGAAACACACGAATATTTTCTAAAAAGATGAGCACTAAAAGCGACCGCACTGTTCACCCTGGCTTAGTTCATTTGCTTTGTGTATGGATTCAACAGTAGCACTCAGTTGCAACAACAAGCTGCCTAGAAGCTTCAGGCCATAAACAGCTCTCTCTATGCACGTCTCCTTTCATTTCAAATTAATCTAACATTTTCAAAATTAGGCCGAGAAGAGTCAGGTATACTCCCAAATTAGCGTGAGCGCTCAGAACAGTGCTGAGCGACTGGCAGTAGCCTGATTAAGCGGAGCTGTCTTTGCTTGGCAACAAACAGGGCAGAGTGTTTCTCACTGTGAGGGATTGTCAGCTTATTTTACAGGCGAGATCAAACTGATAGGGACAGCTCTGAATGCTTCAGTGGCAGTGCTGGAAGGCAGGGGACGAGAGCACTGTCATCAACTGATATTGACTCTGTTTTGTTTGAGGAGGTCCTGGGAGTGTTTAGGGGGCAATGGTCTATCCTTTTGTGAGATGGGTTGATGCTCTCCTCATTGTTGTTCACGAATCATGCTCCTTTTAAAAAAAATGGAACAATTATAAATAGAGATGCTTAATATCTCTCTTCTGAACTAGGGACGGACAGCATGCACAATCCAAGGGGTTACTCTTTTGTCCAGACAGTGGTCCGGAGGCCTGGAGTGGCCATCTCTGTAGTAAAGTTAGTGCCATCTAACCATAAGGGCTTCATTGTGGACATTCAAGCACAGAAATACATACCAATATGCATATGAAATCCAAGATGGGGATGGAATTTCTGTTCCTTACAGCTTGAAAACATCTTTCCTAAGGTCACCAGGGGCCAGATAAAACTGTTTTGGAAGTCATATCTGGCACATATGTGGCCACTCCATTCTGATAATAGAGATAGGCAACTGGTGCCTCAGAGGACTCAACATGTAGAGCCCCAGATCCAGAGGATGTCCCTAAGTATTCACCTCTGCTTCTTTTTCCAATGTAAATCAAACAGAGGCAAAACATCAATTAATCCATTCTCTTTAGGTTATCTCCTTATGCTCCTCACTTATAAATTCTGGGTATAAGCTAAGATGCAGACAAAATGGGAGTAAGAAGTATAAGGGGAAAACTTGGCCAGAACCTCTATTGCTTTTCACATTGGGAATTTTTTTGTCCTGTCTCAGCTCACAGGGAAGTTAAATGGCGAGAGCAGTATTACTAGCGATACAGCCTTACTCAATAATAATAATAAAAAACTCCCAAGTTAAAAATTGGCTGCCAAACCAGGTCTTATAAACACAATCGAGTAACACCACTGTATTAAAACTAGGGATGTGCACTGACCCCCCGGATCGGATCGGATAGCGGATCGGAAACGGACCTGGGGGGTCGGATCGGATCGGATCGGATCGGAGGCTGGTCGGATCGGATCGGACCAGATGTCCGATCCGGATCGGACGCCATTTTGAATGCTTTTTCCCATAGCCAAGTATTGTTTTACAAAAACGCCTATAACTTTTTCATTTTTAAAGATAGAAGGATGAAACTTGGGCACATTGTAGACTGGTTAGGGGTAGTTATCTGTGAGAAATTTCAGAAAGATTGGTGCATGCATTTTGTGGCAATTAATTTTTTAATAAATACCCAGGAATGCCTATAACTTTGTCATTTTTAAAGTTACACACATGAAACTTTGCCACATTGTAGGGGGTACCTTGGGACCTATGTGTGTGAAATTTCAGAAACGTAGGTGCTTGTCTTGTGTGGCAATTAATTTTTAGAAAAATGGGTAGTAGTGGGGTAAATACAGTTACGCCTCCCATTTTTTTATTTTTGAAGATACAAACAGGAAACTTGGGCACATTACAGGTACCACTTGCCTTGATATGTGTGTGAAATTTCAGAAACATTGGAGCTTTCCTTGTGTGGCAATTAATTTTTGAAACAATGAGGAAAGAAACACCTATAACTTTGTCATTTTTAAAGTTACACACATGAAACTTTGCCACATTGTAGGTGGTACCTTGGGACCCATGTGTGTGAAATTTCGGAAACGTAGGTGCTTGCCTTGTGTGGCAATTAATTTTTTAATAAATACCCAGGAATGCCTATAACTTTGTCATTTTTAAAGTTACACACATGAAACTTTGCCACATTGTAGGCGGTACCTTGGGACCTATGTGTGTGAAATTTCGGAAACGTAGGTGCTTGCCTTGTGTGGCAATTAATTTTAGAAAAATGGGTAGTGGTGGGGTAAATACAGTTACGCCT
Organism: Anniella stebbinsi; assembly: GCA_029215795.1. NCBI lineage: Eukaryota > Metazoa > Chordata > Lepidosauria > Squamata > Anniellidae > Anniella > Anniella stebbinsi. The sequence continues at coordinate 16,169,177 of JARDYH010000006.1, read as the reverse complement.
CCCACTTTTTTATTTTTGAAGATACAAACAGGAAACATGGGCACATTACAGGTACCACTTGGCTTGATATGTGTGTAAAATTTCAGACAGCTGGGTCCAGGCATGTGGTGGCAAGGTATTTTTGAAACAATGAGGAAAGAAACGCCTATAACTTTTTTATTTTAAAAGTTAGAAGTCTGAACATTGCTCACTTTGTAGATGGGTTAGGGGTAGATATGTGTCAGAAATTTCAGAATGATAGGTCCAGGCATTTGATGGCTATGGAATTTTTAAATTACATGTTTCAAAAAAATTTCTACAGAGGCCAGGTCTTCCCCTCCCGCTTCCCGCGAAGAAAAGGAAACACTCTCTCGTCTCGATCCCTTTGATCCTTGCTAGTAGTATCCATTACAGGGCTCGTGTTTCCTTTCCTACTTTCACTTTTCAAGCAGAACGGCTGAGCCTAGCTGAGTTTTGCAGCCATGCGTGCAAGGAAGGATCACTCTGGTCTCGATCCCTTTGATCCTTGGTAGTATCCATTACAGGGCTCGTGTCTGCTTGAGTACAAAGTGAAAGCAGACACGAGCCCTGTAATGGATACTACCAAGGATCAAAGGGATCGAGACCAGAGTGATCCTTCCTTGCACGCATGGCTGCAAAACTCAGCTAGGCTCAGCCGTTCTGCTTGAAAAGTGAAAGTAGGAAAGGAAACACGAGCCCTGTAATGGATACTACTAGCAAGGATCAAAGGGATCGAGACGAGAGAGTGTTTCCTTTTCTTCGCGGGAAGCGGGAGGGGAAGACCTGGCCTCTGTAGAAATTTTTTTGAAACATGTAATTTAAAAATTCCATAGCCATCAAATGCCTGGACCTATAATTCTGAAATTTCTGACACATATCTACCCCTAACCCATCTACAAAGTGAGCAATGTTCAGACTTCTAACTTTTAAAATAAAAAAGTTATAGGCGTTTCTTTCCTCATTGTTTCAAAAATACCTTGCCACCACATGCCTGGACCCAGCTGTCTGAAATTTTACACACATATCAAGCCAAGTGGTACCTGTAATGTGCCCATGTTTCCTGTTTGTATCTTTAAAAATAAAAAAGTGGGAGGCATAACTGTATTTACCCCACCACTACCCATTTTTCTAAAATTAATTGCCACACAAGGCAAGCACCTACGTTTCCGAAATTTCACACACATAGGTCCCAAGGTACCGCCTACAATGTGGCAAAGTTTCATGTGTGTAACTTTAAAAATGACAAAGTTATAGGCATTCCTGGGTATTTATTAAAAAATTAATTGCCACACAAGGCAAGCACCTACGTTTCCGAAATTTCACACACATGGGTCCCAAGGTACCACCTACAATGTGGCAAAGTTTCATGTGTGTAACTTTAAAAATGACAAAGTTATAGGTGTTTCTTTCCTCATTGTTTCAAAAATTAATTGCCACACAAGGAAAGCTCCAATGTTTCTGAAATTTCACACACATATCAAGGCAAGTGGTACCTGTAATGTGCCCAAGTTTCCTGTTTGTATCTTCAAAAATAAAAAAATGGGAGGCGTAACTGTATTTACCCCACTACTACCCATTTTTCTAAAAATTAATTGCCACACAAGACAAGCACCTACGTTTCTGAAATTTCACACACATAGGTCCCAAGGTACCCCCTACAATGTGGCAAAGTTTCATGTGTGTAACTTTAAAAATGACAAAGTTATAGGCATTCCTGGGTATTTATTAAAAAATTAATTGCCACAAAATGCATGCACCAATCTTTCTGAAATTTCTCACAGATAACTACCCCTAACCAGTCTACAATGTGCCCAAGTTTCATCCTTCTATCTTTAAAAATGAAAAAGTTATAGGCGTTTTTGTAAAACAATACTTGGCTATGGGAAAAAGCATTCAAAATGGCGTCCGATCCGGATCGGACCTCATCGGATCGGATCGGATCGGATCGGAGGTTGTCCGGATCGGATCGGATCGGATCGGATTTTCCCGATTTTGGGTCGGATCGGATTCGGATCGTGGATCGGATCCGATCCGATGCACACCCCTAATTAAAACACCATTTGGTTATTGGTTTGTCTACGTGTTATTATAAATCTCCCACCCCGCCCCGCTCATCACCCTCCCCAAAATGTACTGAATGTTATTTACTGATAATTTTAAAGATTTGGGAGAAAATATTAGAAATTTCACATAGCCAATGAAGAACCATCACTTAATCATTCAATTTCAACCTCATTTCTATAATTTACAGATACATCTCATGGCCAACTGAACACTTTCAGGAAATGCCCAAACTATATGTTCATTTGCATCAATTAATTATCAATAAAGGACATCATTTCTCATGGTGCAGATGTCAAAAACAAGCTTTGTACCTCAATCTTTTCTGACATTCACTAGTATATCTCAAGAAACACCAAGTACTTCAATTGATGAACTATTTTCACTCTTACTGGCTTCACTTCTTAGCAAAGAAACAAATTACTTTTTAATCATCTACTTTCATATAATGTGGTTTCTCTAAAGTAATTGCTGTAATACTAACACATCTATTTGGCATAATAATTCATCTAAATATTCCTTCCCTGAATTTTGTCTTTTGATCACACTGGAGTGTGACAAAGTAAAAGAAAGGAGGAACTACATTATATGTTCTTAGCATATGGCTCCTTTTACCACGACAGTGTCCCCCAAAACAGCTCTGTACTTTTCCCACAAGAGTGAATGACAGCCATTCATGGGAGGAAATAAAGGGATGCTCCATTCAGGAATATCTTTGGGGATTGGAATTAAATCTGTTCTTGCCCCATACTGGAAAACGCATTGAGAATCAAGCCTTCTAACTGCATAGACATGATGTAGGTTGATTCTTGGTCACTCATACTAGGCTGTGGCAGTGTTTGGAAGTGAGATACACACACTGGTTCATGGACATGCAAAACATTGCCTCTACCATTGAATCGTAGGCTTTTATTTCTCACATGAATTTGATATTACTGGGATGGTGCTGCTTTATCTAGCCAGTCATTTGAATTATAGCAGTTAAATCTGGGCATACAAATGTATTACCTTCTCCTAAATTTATGAGTTGAGTAGAAGGTTCTGATTTTGGCACATCTCTAAATAGGAACTCCAGGATTCAATGCAATAAACTCTCTGCTGAACACAAAGGTTATGACAGTATGTATTAATGGCCATGCTAAATACACTTTCCAAACAAGACGAATTATGCAGCAATAGTCGGTATACCTGGAAAGGTCAGCAGAGAACTCATCTGGAAGCAGAACCAATAAATTATTTGTGTGATAAAAGCAATGTGTTGCCTAGAACAAAATGCACTGTTTTTAAACTCTGACAATTTATTTTCCTCATAAATAAAACATTAACCATAGTAAAACAATGTAGAGTGCAGGGTACAGAAATAATCTAAATTTTTTGCATGCACTTCTATAATGGTTTGTAACAGTGAGACAGATTAAGCAGTAGATGGAGACTAAGAGCTGGCTCTACAGGTAGCAGGGATAAACTGTAGCTACAAACACTCCTAGACAACATGTTTTGAAGAACAGGCTTCAGTGTAGTGTACTGCATAGCAGCCTTGCCCAGCCTAGTGCCTTCCGGAAGTGTTGACTGCAACTCCCATCATCCTCAGCTAGCATGGGCCATGCTGGGCAGGAATGATTGGAGTTGCAAAGCACTAGGTTGGGGAGGGCTATTGTATAGAATGTTTAACTTGACTGAGTAGCCCTGGGTTCAAATTCTCACTCAGCCATGAAACCGTCCTTGGGCCAGCCACACTTGGTCTCTCTTTCTCTCAGCCCAGCCTACCTCCTGGGGCTGGATAAAATGGGATACGCTCATGCTTATCACCCTGAATCCTGTAGGCAGGGTGCATTTCAAATGTGACTACTATTAATAATAATGTAAATTGAATTATGTGATGATACACGAGGCTTATTCTTCTTTGGTTTGACACACTATTTCCTTCATTGTATTATGTTGCATAATTTTGCTCAGTCATATGTCTACACTAGGGATGTGTATTGTATCGTTAAAATGTCCGATAACAATACGATAAGGTCATTATCGGACATTTGATTAACGATAACGATACAATATAAAACCTCTGATAAATATCCGATCTGAAAATTTCAGCCCGATTATATCGGATTATCGGACTGCCATATAAATAAACCTATAACTTCTGTATTTTAAAAGTTAGAGGCTTGAAATGTGGTCACAGTGCTTATGGGGTATGCCTAAATATGTGTATGAAATTTGAGATCGATCCCTCTAACTCTCGATTTTATATGATTTTTTGAAAGATTGTGCAACTTTTTGACAGGTCTGAATGAATGTGTGTGGCGAGCTGTCATTCTGACCTGTCAGAACTTAAACATTCTTTAATAAATTCATATAAAATCGAGGGTTGGAGAGATCAATCTCAAATTTCATGCACACACTTAGGCATACCCCATAAGCATTGTGACCAAGTTTCAAGCCTGTAACTTTGAAAATACAGAAGTTATAGGCATTTTTTTCTTTAAAAAATCAGCTCTATAGGGCACAATGGGGCTGAAAATTAAATATTGGATTTCTGATAATTATCATGAAGATGATACGATTAACCTACGATATTATCGGAGACGATAATTTTTTTGGTTCGAAATTCCGATAACGATAAAATACGATATTTTCGGGCATGTACATCCCTAGTCTACACCTATCTAAATGGTTTTGTTAAAACATATTGTCAAGGGAATAAATGCTCTATAATTGTTTGGACTGGAAAAATGTGCAGAGGTCTTGTGGCAGAGCTAACAAGCATGGTCCTCTCCCCCTTCTATGCCTTTAATATACTCACAGAGGCATTGAACATACACATGGAGGGAACCACTGAATGGACCGGTATTCATCGGTGAGTGTGTGAGTTGATACCTGGAGCCACAATTGCCAACTTGTGAACATAGCAGCTCACAAATACCGACCCCTGGTGCTGGCATTCTGATAGCTGTAGGGGCTAGAAAGTAAAGACTATACTCAGTCCTGACTGTTGTCCACATCTGCATTTTGATAAATATGAGTCAGCCACAGGCCAACTGACAGATCATAAGCACAGCATGGCACATCAGCACAGTCAACCTCCATCAGTACCGCATGGCTTCTACAACCCTTTTGCACCTTGGTAGGCCACAGCTCAATGTTGACCAGCACTCTCAAGTTCTAGTCCCATCTGTATGGTAATATACAGCAGTTCACACACAGCAGTGGCAAGGCGGGGAGTGTCCACATGATCGGGGACTTGCAGTAGCACATCCCACTAAGAAACCAAAGGTCTCCAATAGGAGCACCAATGGCAGCTGTATCTCCTGCTATGGTTTCTATATGGATGATATTATGACCCTGTTCAGTGGGACAGACGTGGATACCAAAGAGAAGAAAACACTTTGGCCAGACCCTACTACAAACTCCAGTTCTGATCAGGATGATGCAGCTATGGAGGATGCAAACTGCTCATCTGAAACAGCAGCCCAGTCAAGAGAAGAACTGTCTATGGGAGAAAATAGTACTACCACAGCAACCAGTGCCCTCTGAAGAACTTTTTCCACCAACTGCTCCTAAGACCAGTCCTACTCATTGGAGATCCCTGAGGCCTTGCCAAGATTTCATTCGGTGTCATAGTTGTGCAAAGCTCCAGGTACAAGTGTGGCCCTTTCAGAAGGCATTCCTCACCCTAGGAAGGTGGGACCTTGCTTGGATGTCTGGCTCAACACCAGCTTGTAAATGCTCATTCTGGTAATGGCCACTGTTGGAGCAAATCATCAGTCTTGGTGTTGTCCGTCATCTTGCAACACATATCTAACCAATTTTCTGACCAAGTCACCACCTTATCTTACTAATGACTATCATCTCTTGGTCCCATATGGCATGCTCTGTTCCCCACAACGTTGCCCCATATCCACACACTTTCACACCCATGAAAGGACAACCAAGCTGTGAGCCATTGTCCACGAGGCAGTTTTTCAAGCACTGACTGAGGTACTCCTGCAGGCCTGGAGCAAATCCCTTACATGTTGCAAAGGGCTCTGGAGAATGTTATAGCATATACTCCAGGGCCTCACCATTGTCCTGCATGAACTAACAATATGCCCTAGAACATAGCCAACAGTTGTGCATTGCAAGTAAATATTTCTAAAGGTGGGTATGGTGTAGGGGTGTGCACGGACCCCCCGGATCGGATCGGGACCCGGATCGGGACCTCCAATTTTGTCCCGGACCGGTTCGGACAAAATCGGAGGCCCCCCGGACCGGATCGAGTCCGATCCCGACCCAAAAATCGTACATTTTTGGATCGGCCGCCATTTTTTTCCCCATAGACTTGCATTGCAATGCAAGTCTATGAGGAAAAAATGGCGGCGGGTGGGTAAGGGGGGGCCTAACTCCCTCCCCCCCCCGGGGCCGTCCGCTGTGGACGGCCCCGGCAGGTAAACCCCCTCCCCCGCGCTCCCTACCCCCCCTGGGGCCGCCTGCTTCCATCCGCTGGCGCCCGCGGGCGCCAGCGGATAGAAGCGGACGGCTCCGGGGGGGGGGGTAAGCCCCCTTCCCCGCCACTTACCTTCTCGGCACGTCCGGCGCCGGCGGCTACTACCAGCGGGCTCCGCGGCCTACTCTCGAGTAGCGCGCCGGGTGATGACATCACCCGGCGCGCCACCCTGGAGCAGGCCGCGGAGCCTGCTGGTAGTAGTAGGCGCCGGCGCCGGACGGGAGCCGCCGGGCCGGGCAGGTAAGGGCCCCCCTCCCCCCTCCGCGCGCCCCCTCCTCCCCTCCACGCACCCCCTCCTTACCTTTCCGGCCCGGCGGCTCCCGTCCGGCGCCGGCGCCTACTACTTCCAGCAGGCTCCGCGGCCTGCTCTAGAGTAGCGCGCCGGGTGATGACATCACCCGGCGCGCCATCCTAGAGCAGGCCGCGGAGCCTGCTGGGAATAGTAGGCGCCGGCGCCGGACGGGAGCCGCCGGGCCGGAAAGGTAAGGGCCCCCCTCCCCCCTCCGCGCGCCCCCTCCTCCCCTCCACGCACCCCCTCCTTACCTTTCCGGCCCGGCGGCTCCCGTCCGGCGCCGGCGCCTACTACTTTCAGCAGGCTCCGCGGCCTGCTCTAGAGTAGCGCGCCGGGTGATGACATCACCCGGCGCGCCATCCTAGAGCAGGCCGCGGAGCCTGCTGGGAGTAGTAGGCGCCGGCGCCGGACGGGAGCCGCCGGGCCGGAAAGGTAAGGGCCCCCCTCCCCCCTCCGCGCGCCCCCTCCTCCCCTCCACGCACCCCCTCCTTACCTTTCCGGCCCGGCGGCTCCCGTCCGGCGCCGGCGCCTACTACTTCCAGCAGGCTCCGCGGCCTGCTCTAGAGTAGCGCGCCGGGTGATGACATCACCCGGCGCGCCATCCTAGAGCAGGCCGCGGAGCCTGCTGGGAATAGTAGGCGCCGGCGCCGGACGGGAGCCGCCGGGCCGGAAAGGTAAGGGCCCCCCTCCCCCCTCCGCGCGCCCCCTCCTCCCCTCCACGCACCCCCTCCTTACCTTCCCGGCCCGGTGGCTCCCGTCCGGCGCCGGCGCCTACTACTACCAGCAGGCTCCGCGGCCTGCTCTAGAGTAGCGCGCCGGGTGATGACATCACCCGGCGCGCCACCCTAGAGCAGGCCGCGGAGCCTGCTAGTAGTAGTAGGCGCCGGCGCCGGACGGGAGCCACCGGGCCGAGAAGGTAAGTGCCCCCCTCCTCCCCCCCCCCGCTGTCCACTTTCATCGGCGGGCGCCCGCTGGCGCCCGCCAATGGAAGCGGCGGTGGGCGCCAGTGGGCGCCCGCCGATCCGCCGATCCGCCGAACCGGTTCGGAGCTTTTTCGGACCGGTTCGGATTGGATCGGCCGATCCAGCTGCGGGATCGGAAATCGGATAATTTATCCGATTTCCCACTGGACCGGACTCGGATCGTGGATCGGGTCCGATCCAGTGCACATCCCTAGTATGGTGTCCTTCAGGGAAGTTTGTCCATCATTGCTGAACTTCTCTCTGAGAAACTGCTGGTTGCTTCTGAGGTAAATTAACCCATGGTTCCCCAGAACCTAGTCTAAGAAGTATTGGTCTGTAGTATTGCTATTGGTGCAGTCCAGATGCAACTGTCTAATCAATGACTAGCAGGACTAGAATTTCCTTGCTTAAAAAGAAACACAGATAACAGGCAAAAGTAGCTAATAGAGGTCAACAGCAGTTTCACACTTGACTCTTTCCTATATGGTTAAGGCTATTAACCAAGTAGGGTGGGGGAGAAATGTGTGCACCGGTCACTTGTGAATGTGACCTCAGTATTTATTTTGACATGTGACCACTGGCTGGGAAGTCAGTGTGCTGTGAAACTATGTTTTCCCCAGAAATACTTTGCAAACATTTGACCTACCTTTTTATAGTTACACTGAACTATATATATAAAAAATTGCCAGGGCCAAGCTAAGACCATGAGTGGCTGTATAAAAACCTAGACCTAGAATGTGTGTTCTCCAACTTGGAGTCTCTGAAGTCAGGCTGTCTAGAATTGGGGGTAGGAGGTTGATTGAAGTGCAGAGACTCCTGCTCTGTTGACCAGGCAAAGTCAGAAAGCCCAGTTCCACGCATTAGTACCAGCCAATCCTGACTCTTTACACTGCTTGCCAATAAGCTGGGTTGATATTGCATCTCTGCCCTCTCCTGTGCCTCTCTAAGGATTCAGCACACACAGTCCCACAAGGCCAGGTCCAAGTCTCAGACCATAATATTCCTGGTTCAAGCCTTGGAATCCCTTTCAGAGGTTAAATATTCTGACAAAGGAGTATGCTGGTATTGTTGCCTGTTCCAGAAATGAGTGGTTAGGAGTTAATTTCCTCCTAAAGTGACCTGTCTTTTGAATCAACTATTTCAGTATCCACCAACAGTAACATCTTAACCTAAACCAAATGTTTTGATAGAAATGTGTTTCCCTTAAGAAGTACAGACTTCAGGAGCCCTCTGTAGGTGGAGTCTGGAAATTGGTTCTTTCACTTCTCGGTAGGATCTGAAACATGTCCAAGTGCAATGTACAGCCTCTTGCCACATTGGAACTGTTATTATTTTATTGAGATTCCCCTTAGAAGCTGGACATTTCACATACTTGTTTGAGGCCACCTAGTAGAGAGAAGCATATTATGAGGCACCAGCAGTACATGTGCTCACTTGGTCGTAATTCCCAGGGCTCCAGATATGCTATACACGGAGTCAAATATTTCAATACTTCATGGAAATATCATGTTAAATAACCTTACAGACAAACACAAAGAGATGACCTAAACCAAAGGTCTCACTGTGTTAGCCATTTATTATTTATTTAATACCAAATAACTATATTATTATGGTTGATCTCTAGTCAATCAATTAATCAAATTAATTAATCAATCAGATTACTGTTCTGGATGGAGTTATGTTTCCCCTAAAGGAAACATAACTCCACAATTTGGTCCACAATTTGGGGTTGCTCCTAGATCCAATACTGTCACTGGAGATGAAAGTAATCTCTGTGGCACACAGTGCTTTTTATTAGAAGTGTGCGCCCCACTCTGCCCATTAGGAGGTCTGTCAGTGGTCTGATCTTGAGGAGCAGATCGCGGGTGGTTTTAACTGACAGATACTTTTGGGGAAGAGCAGGCGGCATACAGACCTCCGAACCACCCCGAAAATGTCTGGCTTTTTTTAGGGTCTCTCTGAGGTTTGTATTTAGTCACTGGGAGTCAACGGAACAGATTCTCCACATAAGGAAAATGCTCAGGTTTTGAGATTGACATCTGTGGCTAGCCAATAGCCACTGCCTCCTCCCAGTCCCCCCTCCAATCCCAGTGCTTAGGGGGAGGCATTGCAAATGATATATTACCCATTTACTCTTCCCCTGGAAGTCATTCCTTTGCACACTGTCGTTCACAGTGTAAGGAAGGAGAAAGAGAGAGAGAGAGAGAGAGAGAGAGAGAGAGAGAGAGAGAGATTCTGCTTGTTTGCTTCCATTCTTTATTTGTTTGCATTCTGTCTGTGTCTCTGGTTTTTCTTTAGGTGTGTGGGCTACTTGTTATCCCAAAGTTCCTTGCACCTTAGATCCAGAGTCCCCTGTTGTGTGTTATAGGGTGAGTGAGCATGTGTATTCTTATTACCCCCAAAAACACACACACACACACACACACGCACATATATATATATATATATATATATATACCTTACCTATGTGCTGGTGTTCACTGCTACGTTTGTTAGGAAGGAAGATGGAGAGAGAGTCAGAGAGAGAGAGATTCTGCTTGTTTTTCTTGGTGTGTCTCTAGTTTCCTTTTGGTTCCTTTGTGTGCTATAGTTCTTCTTGTATTCCAATCCCCAAGTTCCTTGCACCATAGACTAGGGTGACCAGATTATGACAATCAAAATCCCGGACCCCCCCCCCCGCCACCCCCCCCAAAAACAACCCCCCCGTGCGCCCACGCCGCCGCCCCCCCCCGCGCCGCACTGCGCCGCGCCGCGCTCCTTACCTGGGCATCCACTTCCCTCCGGTGCTCAGAATCTACTGAGAAACAGGCTTCCTGGCCTGTCTCTCAGTACGCGCCGGGTGATGACATCATCACCCGGCGCGCTACTGAGGGACAGGCCGCGAAGCCTGTTTCTCAGTAGATTCCGAGCACCGAGGGAAGCGGACGCCCCAGCAGGTAAGTGCCTCGCGCTGCCCGCCTCCCGCCAGCGCCGTGTGACCCCCCGCCACCCCGGTCCCCCCCGCTGCCCCCCGGTTGCCCCGGATCAGCCTAGGTTTCCAGGTTAGGACCGGGAAACCCCGGGCCATCTGGACACCCTACCATAGACCCACATCAGACTCATTCTTTGTGTGTTATAGTGTGAGTGAGTGTGTGTTTTACTCTTATATCCCCACTATCTCTCTCTCTCTCTCTCTCTCTAGATCAGGGGTCCCCAACCCCTGGGCCACAGACCGGTACCGTTCCGTGGCCTCTTAGGAACCAGGCAGCATTCTCACCAGTAGGGTGCCCAGATCGCCAGTGGGTTCCAGATCCTGACCAGGAAAACTGGGGTGATCCAGGCAGACTGGGGGGTGGGGGGGGCAAACCGGGGCTGCAGTGGGTCATGTGGTGGCAGAGGAGAGCAGTGGCAGTGGAGAGCAGCGGCGGAGAGCGGCAGACCCAGTAGGTCCGGGCTGGGGGGGTTTTTGGGGGGGGATGGCTTGGTGATGGGGTTTGTTTCAGGTGGGGGAACCACCCCGCCAGCCCCACCACCCAAAACAAACCCCACCACCAAGCCACCCACCCCCAAAAAATCCCGTGAGGGGGCTGCAGGGGGTCACTGTCATGTGGCGACTGCAAACAGCGGCGGCGGCGGAGAGCGGCAGACCCAGTAGGTCCGGGCTGGATTTTTGGGGGGATGGGTGGCTTGGTGGTGGGGTTTGTTTCAGGTGGGGGGTGGGAGTGACGGGTTGTCCCCCCACCCAAAACAAACCCCAACAACAAGCCACCCATCCCCCAAAAAACCCAGCCCAAATCCCCAACACCCCGCCCAGTCCGTGGAAAAATTGTCTTCCACAAACTGGTCCCTGGTGCCGAAAAGGTTGGGGACCACTGCGATAGATGATGATAGATAGATAGATAGATAGATAGATGATAGAGATAGATAGACCTTATCTGTGTGCTAGTTGTGTATTGGAATCCCCAAGTTCCTTGCACCGTAGACCCACATCAGACTCACTCTTTGTGTGTTAGAGTGTGAGTGTGAGTGTGTTTTATATCTTATATCCTCACTCTATATATCCCTTATCTGTGTGCTGAATCCCTCCTGAAGGGCTGTCAGGGTGCCAATTTTTGAGTCTTTATCTTTAAAATTGATGACACTGTAAGCATTTTTGGTTTCCATAGCTTAGAATGGCAAAGTTATTGGAGATTCAAAACTTCCCTAAAAATCAAGAGTTAAACCCATCTGCTTCAAACTTAGCACAGCTGAAGCCCTCCTTAAGGGCTATCAGAGTGACAATTTTCATCTCTTTGTCTTTAAAAATGACAGAGCTGTAAGCATTTTTGTTAATTCCCATTCACAATAATGGTACGGTTCTCCAAAAACGGAGCGATTTTCCGGCAAGTAATCCGGCAGTGCGGAGCCCCCTCTTACAACTGGAGCAGAGAACCCGTTCAATGGAGCTCTGCCCTGAATTTCATAGAAGAGCAGACCCACTTTGTACACCGCTATCATTATTTTTACCACCTTCTGCTGTTGTGTCTTCCTGGACAGAGGCAGCCTAGCCTTAGTTATTTCTGCCTTGGTAACATCAAGGTTGAACTACAGTGATATATAATACATGGCACTGCTTTGAGGACAGTTCAGAAACTGCAGTTACTACAAAATACACTAACGCTAGCCTACTTAGTTCTTGAGAATGCTAACTAGGCTTGGGCGTTGGGAACAAATCTCACTGTTGCTGTAACGTCTGTACTACAGTGACCATATTTGGGAAATCAAAGAAGAGCATACCCAGCAGAGGGATGGAAAAGCAGCTTCCTGGGGCCTCCAGAATGTGTATCATTCCCTTGCCACGCTAATGGCAGCTGCCATTAGCAGGGTGAGGGTGAATGATACACTTTCCAGAGACCCCGGAAAACACGCTTTCCCCTCCCTTGTTCCAATTGGGGAAAGCATGTCATTCCCGGCCCCAGCCCCGCTCCAATTGGGGCCTTTTCTTTAATGTCTGGCAATGACACACTTTCCCCTTTAAGGTCTTGATTGGAGCAGTGGATGGGGGATGACGGCCTTAAAGGGGAAAGTGTCTCATTCCGGGACATCATAGAAAATGACAGGAAATCCCCCTTGACACCCAGGATAGAACAAATAACAGGACAAATCCAGGGAAATCCAGACAGTTGGTCACCCTAACTGCTCTCAGCCTGTTTCAAGGCTAAATTCAGTGCTTACCTAAAAAGCCCTTTGCAGCTTGAGAAACGAATACCTGATGGACCTTCTATATCTATATGAGCCTTAACGTCATCATTTTGGGAGGCACTTTTTTGGGTGAACCCATCATTACTAATACGATGAGTATTCTCAGAGCTGGCATACCAATTTTGAGTACTCTCTCTAGGGAGGCTCACCTGGTGCCTACTTTGATGTCATTTAATGGCCAGGCAAAGCACTTTTTATTTTCATAGGCATTTTAACTATGAGTTTATAATCTCTAATATTTGGGATTTATCCTGCTGCTTTACATTTTATTGTTTTTTTATTGCATTTAAGTTAGTATTTTTGCTATATTATTGTATTTAATATTTATTGTAACTTACTCAGGGGATGTTTCTAAAGGGCAGGGTATAAATACCCCTCAAAAATGTTAAAGATCTTTTAATTGGTTAAAACATTACCCCCAAATTAACCACACAGCAGAACTTCAGAAATGGATTGATTATTTTAATAGAAGTATTTTCTTTAAAAAAACAACAAAAAACTACCGATGGCAGGCACCATCTTAGAAGAATCATTCCTCCTTCTCTGTGACCATGGTTGGAGTGACTCTACTAAGACAGCATCTCCTTCAACACATGCACACATCATCTAAAAAATAATGTTTCTTTTTTGGAACTATTGTTTTACACAAATGCATATGTATGCAGATCTACTTAATTTGACTGAGTAAAATTCATGCAATTCATCAACTAAGATTTATTTAATTGGATGAAAGCCCCATTTTTTTATTTCTGTAACTATAGAATAAAGTGGAAATGGTAGGTATAATATTAGTGCAGCCATGACCGTCTATAGAGAAGGGCAGGCAATAATATTTACTGCTTTATTCAGAGAAAAGTATTTTCAGATGTTTCAAATGCTGGTATGTTTTCAGCTGTATAAACCAAATTTTGTCAGGAGAGATTAGACCTAGAAAGGCTCCAGAAATGTTACCTTCCAAATATAAATCTAGTGCCTCAAACTTTTTCTACCTCACATTTTATTCTAAATCTGACTAAAGAACCTATCAAGAGACTTAGCAAATCATCATGTCTTACTGTAAAGTAATTTACGGCTGCATTTGCAGGCAGGCAACAGCAGGCTCAAAACCCATTACAGCCAAAGATAACAACATTAACTTAATCCTGACAGGCAAAATACTCCAGTCAATACACTCGCAGGTATGGTATGTTGAAATATCCAACTACAAACAATCATGCGGAAGGTCAATGCTAACGTTTAAAAAAAATTTAAAAAAAATAAGAAAAGGGTTTCAGGCTGGGGTCTGGCTCCCCCAGACCTCAATCCATTTACACAAGAGTAAACCCTATTGGTTTTGAGGGAACTGAGGCCCAATTTAAATGCAATACTGGGTGGGTAAGCAAGAATGATATACCCGTGCAGCATTGCATGTGTCAAGCAATTCATTTATAACAAGACCTCAGCTGACATATATGCAGTTTTGCTACTACACCAGCAAAAAATGCCCACCTGGGATGGGAATCTAAGATGAGCTAACAGGGCATCTGTGCACACTGCAGGCACGGCAACCTGGATTAAGAGCAATGCCAGGCTTGTGCAATGGTACAATGCTAATTGCTTCTTGCTTGCCTGGCATCACATTTAAATCAGATCTTTATCTCCAAGTAGGGAGGGTTAAGATTACAACTTAATCTCCCAATTTTACAGATGACACAGCACCAACTCTCTTATCCTACACCTGGTAAACAGGACAAAAATACAAGATGGATGGGTAGAGAGCGTAAAGATGGAGGTGATGGCATCTGGGAGCAAAGCCAGATACATGTAGAGGTAGAGCTAATAGCAAAACCCTAATCCCAAGCAGCAAACAGCCTACCTTATCAATTACCCTGTATCTGTGGAGGCGCTTCACATGACTCTGAATGCAGATTTCCCAGCACTATTGTGTGGAGAGCCTCCATAGATACAAGAGGCTTTCTTCTTCAGAAAGTCGCTCCCCACGAGCCAAGGGTACTGAAAATGCATGAGGGGGTGGCACTAGCATGCTCCCTTCTTCATGTAGAACACCTGACTCTGGCTGGAGGACCACTCCACCAGCCAGTGCTTCAGTCAGGGACCAAATGACAACAGAAGGCATGGGTCCCACCCACCTATGTCAGGGTGGGGCCTTGACTCCTGACACCATTTGCCCCCATGCAAAACCAATTCCTTTGCCCTGGTGTAGAATTCCCCCCTTAGCCTTTACGGGTTGGATCCAGGCTACGTTAGTTGTACTTAGTGGGACTATTTTTTTCCCCACATTGATTTTAGTGGGACCTAATTGCAACTAACTCAGTCTGGATACAACCCTATGTCAGATGGACTTGAAGGCAGATTATATAAACATCTTGGACAGGTAATATGAACATGGGAATCTGCCTTATGCTTCAACAGGCAGCAGATTTGCCAGGTCCCAGGCAGACTCTGCTATGAGAGAGCCAGGGGAGCGAATCTGGTACCTTCTGCTTACAGAGCTCGTGTTCTTTCTCCAAGCCATCCTGGTTCAAGGTCATTGTCACAATCAGAAGGTCACAATCAGAAGGGTCTGCGGGTTGAGCCAGAGGACATACACAGAGCAACCTCATCTGGTTCCTCCTTTCTACTGGTGAGGTTTTGACACGGCATCCGAGGAACACATATTACTAGCAGCTATAAATGCTGCTACATTTAAGAGAGCGTAGTTTCATTTCTGGAACTTTAGTATTGTAATTACACAGATGACTGAGGCTTTGTGATTTTGTGCAGCAGCAAGACAAGGCTTTGTAATGTAGGTACCTTATTTACAGCAAGTGAGAAGTATCAAACTGTGCCTACGATGGAGTGGAGAATTATGACTACAATAATAATTAACATGTTGCTCTGACATGACTCAATTTTCAGGAGAAAGCAGATTCTCCTCAGGGAAGAACAGTCTAGAAGGTTAAGTCAACCATGCGTCATTAAACAAATGCATGCCACTCGATCAACTGCCAATAATGATAAAACTGATGTACAGCCAGAGAGAGGTCTATGCAAAGATCTTTCTTTCTTTTTCTGTGGCTTTGTAAGCAACTCTGTGGAGGCTGAATATGAGCTAGAGGAAGAAAACAAGGAGGCAGAGGGAAAAGGTACTGATATGATTGCCATAACAAAGAGGACTAGTAGAATGCAGGTGAATTAAAAGTGGCCTACAGGAGAAAATCTTGGAAGTGGACCTGTGTCCAAAAGCAATCCCTGTTCACTCATGAACTCACTGGGCGGGGTGTGTGTGATGTGGGGTAACCTTAGGCAAGCCAGTTTGTTTATATGGTGGCAGCTCTGGAGTGTAGGCAGCTGAACAAATGGAAAGCAGATGTCCCAGAATCACTGGGATGGGAATCTGGGTGACATGCTTGGCCAAATTCCCACAATCTGGATATCCAGTGGCATCAGAAGCAATTACAGGCCAGGATCTGAGCTGAGAAGGTTCAACTGAAGAAGACTGGAATAAGGATGCAGTGAAATCGCTGGCAAAGGGGAAAAAGGCAAACTGGGCAGGAAGACTGGCAGGGAAGCAGCCAATCAAGGAGACTGGAAAAATGGGGAAAAAAATATGAGTAGGCCTGAGAAAACTAAAACAAGACTCTCTTTTAGGGTGACCATAAGTCAGGAAAAAGCAGGACATGTCCGGATTTTTAGTAACAAATCTGGGAAGGGGGGGGGGGGAGTTATGAAATTTGAAGACAAATCCAGATTTTCCCCATCCTCCACCCCCCCCCCCCAAAGGGCAGCTCTACTTTATAGTCAATGGGAAATAACAAAAATGCTTACAGCTCCGTCATTTGTAAAGATATGATGAAACTTGGCATCATGATAGCCCTAAGGTATGGCATTAGCAATGACAAATTTTAAGTAAATCCGTTCATCCGTTGATTTTTAGGATTTTTTTTTAAGTTTGAGGTATATATATATATATATATATATACATACCATCATTTTTAAAGATAAGTAGATGAAACTTGGCATCATGATAGTTCTTAAGTGGGCTTTATCCATGCCAGCTTTCAAGCAAATCTATTCCTCTGTTGATTTTTAGCAAGTTTCAAAACAAAACTGAACTTTAAACATCATCATCATCATCATAAAAAAAGCCAGCCAGCCAGCCCACAGCAAGCCCTGTTAAGCAACAGCTTGCAGTGGAGTGAGGATACAATCAGAAAAGATATTTGAGGGAAAGGGAGAATGTATCACACAGAGTATAGCAACAAAGCACAGCAAAAGCTACAAAAGTAGGAGTGAAGTTAATTTCAGATACATTGGATGTCTCACTAGTTATTTCAATGGTTTTAACATGAATATGTTATATAGAACAGATTTGTCTTAATTGTGTGCTGTAAAATCAGTCATGAGACCAAAGCTATGTTCTGGTGGGCGCCTTCCCCTTGGTGCTAATGCCCCCTGGAGGTGGACGTGTTGGTGGGGACGCCCCCTTGGGGGCCGACCATGTTGTCCTCCTTTTTGGTTTCCAAAATATGGTCACCCTACTCTTGCTGAAATCGGTGGAGCTTAAAAGTGCTCACCTTTGGCTGGAAAATGCCCCACGTTTTTATTTAATAGTATGTTTTCAATATTACATAAATATGTTGAATAATTTTTTGCTAACATGCAGAGGCCATGAAATTTCTGGGTCATACCTCACCACAGCCATGAATTCATTAGATCTGCAACCCTATACCTACTAATTTAGCTAGTAGTAAGCCCCCTTAAACTCAACGGGACTTACTTCTGAGTAGATATGTTTTGAATTGCACTGTGAGTGGCCTTCAGTGACTGTTTACTCAGCTTTCTGAGCCTCACCCACAGCGTGGATGGTATCCTACTAATTTATTTTACAGAGCGATTTTAAGGCCTGCCAAAACAATTGTATATAATGTGTTTAAACACTTGAAATTTGCTGGTTGAATGTTCATTTTTGTTAATCCTAAATCACTGCCCCACATGCACACATCCAGTGGAGTGTCAAAATAGAAATGTTCACAAACAGAAAGGAAATAAAAAGATATTAAAAACCACAGACCATTCCTCTCTAAAAACCCACATTTTTACTTGTGGGGATTTTTTTTAAATGTGGGCAGGGAGAACATTCACAAATGACATCTCTCACCTGCAGTTTGACATGGTATCGTTCATTCTACCACCTCACTCTGCTGCAAGCCAGGACAAAATCTGACAAATCAGGGGGTGCAGCCAGAGTAGAACCTTCCCAGGTTTGTTGGGGTAGACCCTGGCATAATCCAAACTGGTCAGGGCAAAGCTAGGCAGAATGTGGTGTTTACTGTCTTTTCAGGCTGCAATACTGCCTAACTGACAACATTATTTTATTGGCTGGACCAGTAAAATACTGTCTGACTCGCAAACCTATTATGGAGCTATGCCATTAATACTGCAGGAAGAGAATTAGTACTTCAATCAGCTTTATTAATATGTGAAGGGAAGAGAGTTTTAAAAAAAAAACCCAATCTCCCAATCCTGTAATTGGATGGATTAATAGATATAGAATCACCTTTTACTAGAGAGTTTAAATTTTAAAACAGAAAATAAGATTTTAGTATTAAAAGTTTGGGGTGGGGGATGGATCAAACTGACAATCAGTGGCTCCATTCAGTTTCTAATTTTTTCAGTCTCAAATCTGGTACATCCTGAAGTTCGAGATTTTTTAAAAAAAAGTTCTCATGAAAATTCAAATGTGCTTTTGTATGCAATTTTGTCTATGATACACATTTTTAGCGAACATTTTTCCCTAAAATAATGCATTTCAATGTTATTTTCACTAATGGACACATTTTGCATGCACTTTCATCTAACATACACATTTATTTGTGTATGCATTTTAAAATTGGAGCATTTCACTGCAAAATTCTGAGAAGGATGAATTTCAAAGGATAACTGAGTTTTGGTTCACCTATTGGTTTGAAAGTGCAAAATTAGGTAAGTTTATATTAAAAAGCAAACCAAATGAATTTCTCCCCCATCCCTGTGTGTGTGTGTGTGTGTGTGTGTGTGTGTGTCACACACACACACACACACAGAGAGAGAGAGAGAGAGAGAGAGAGAGAGAGAGAGAGAGAGAGAATGAGGTTACTCTCTGTTAACTGAGATCTCCATCCTGAGCTCATGAACGTCTATGAAAGCTTCAGTGTTGACTTTAATAGGTTTAGGGGCAGACCAATAATGTCTCCTATATTTCTTCTGGAAGTTTCTAAGCAGTTCATATTATCGTCATATATATATTTTTTGCTTGCAAAAGCAACATGAACTTAGTATACAGGCTAAAGATTAAGGTTCCATGAAGATTAAAAAAGAAAGCCAAGAAAAAGAAAAGGACAATGTTGCTTTAGCAGACAATTTGTCACATAGCTTTTAAGTTTTACTAGCCCGGAGAGGTATCCAACAACTAAATAGTGAAAGGAAAGTGAATGATTAGCTAGCAGGCCTTTGGGCTACTGAAAGATCGGTTTAGTAGCCTGTCATGAAAATCTGTGGCCCGAGGCTCCAGGGCTACTTTTTATTTCCAAGCCTGTTATTGATTTTGGTATGAAGAAAAATAATTTGGTATTGTTGCTCAAGGTGTCACTGTGGAAAGGGGAGTATGGGGGGTGCAGAAACAGCAGCTTGGTTTCATTTGCGAACTGTTTTTTTGTTCATATTTACATTTTATTACAACAGGGCCAAGGATGGTAAATGAAGGCATTTACTACTTAAAGGTACTACTGTCTTTATGAAACATGGCACCCTAATCGAAAACACAAGTAAACTGAAAATTAAATTTAAAAGCCTATAATTTAGTATCTTCCTTGCTAAGAATGATGACTTTCATTTACGGAGGGAATCCGGGCTGCTCAGGGTCAGCCTGATGTCTGTGCCATTTTCAGGCCCTATTGCAAGGGCTGATGGTGTTGATTAATTTCTAAGGACTCCGCTTTGTCTTCTCCAGCTCACTGAACAACTTCATTTCAGCTGATGAGTTCAAACAGGGGTCAGAACAATCCTCATTTCTGACAATTCCACAAAATGGGAATTAATTTTATGAGTTAGCACCCACCACATTTAAAACTAAGCAGAAGAACTATCGGGCCAAGTTAGCATAAGGAGGGAAGGAGGAAATCTGTTTGCAAAGCCCGCCTAGGATAACCTGGTTTGATTAAAAAATACAGATGAATATTGACTTAACCAAGCAGGTGGCTAAATGGCCCACATGATCAAATGCCTAGAAACCAATCAGCTAGAGCCCTTATCTTTGGTAAATAGTGGGTGCATTTTTGTTGCTCTTGATCATTATTTAGCAAACAATCGGGATGTTATATTCAGCTCGGCACAGACCTGACACTCAAAAGTTAAGATTCCAACAGACCAAAGGAGCTGCAAGTCAGGCATTAAATCCTGCACTGCTTTATAATGAGATAGTTACAATAATCACCTACATCTTCTCTCATGATGTTGTTATAATGTAAGCTTTTAAGTGTTTCCCTTTCAAATACAGATAGAGGCAGAAACAATATTTACTTTATCAACTAATTCTATATTATATTGCAAACATTCAAATTCACATGCATTTTTTTTAACACGCCATGTACAATTTTCTACAGTACCTTCAGTTATAGGAATGATTAAATATTTTGTTGGTGATAGTACCTTAGAAGACACACCTTAAGTTCATTTTAGCTAGTACTTAAATATGCACTAACATCTTAATTTCTCTTTCTTTGATGTCGATTTGGAATTGGAATACAAAGTCGGGAATTTGTAATACAAATTATGTCTTTTCAGTATAAAACCAGTTTAGTTTTGGAACTGAACCTGCCTTGGGTGCCCTGGTAGATGACATCTAGAGGGGACAGAAACAGGGAAAATCAAGCCTGTTGATTTTCTATGGCCTCTCTGTGGCTTTTGAGCTCATCAGCCACAGTATCCTTCTGTATCTAAGTTGGGATTGGGGCATCCTATTTTAAAGTGTCTCAAGACCTACCTGAGGGGTAGGTTTCATCTTATTTTCCATGCTTTTCAACAACTACGTGAAACATCTGGAAAAGATTATCCAGAGATTTCGACTAGAGTGTCATTTGTATGTTAGATGACCTCCATCACTCTCTCCCTCTCTCCCTGTTCAGAAGACGCCTTAATCAACGGCTTGAACCATGGTTAGGTATCTTCTAAACATGGCCATTCTCTCTCTCTATCTCATTTCCAGCTTCTCAAGGGGGGGGGGGGAAATGGAAGTTCTGGATCAGTGCCTGGTGACAGTTCTGGATTGGTTGGAGGTGAACAAGCAGAAAATGAATCTAGTCCAAATGGAGGTATTCTTGCTTGAGGGTGCTAATGATCTTGGATTAAGTAATCAGATTGTTCTGGATGGGGTTTAATTGAAAAGCAACAGGTTCACATTTTGGAGGTTCTCTTGGACCCAGACCTGCACCTGAAATTCAGGTAATGACAATGGCCAGGAGTGCTTGATCTTGTATGCCGACTGCACTATAATGTGCTTTACATGGGCCTTTCCTTGAAAGTGGACCAGATTCTTTCAGAATGCAGCTGGGAGGTTTCTGACAGGAGCAGCTCATTCAGCCCATACTACATTGTTCCTCTTCTGGCTACACTGGTTATCTGTTTGCTTCAAGGCTCAATTAAAGGTGCTGGCTCTGACCTTAAAAGGGACATTGATTGGGACATGAATTCCTCAGAGATTGCATCTCCCCATATGAAGCTGTCCAGGGCCTTTTTTTTTCTCAGTTCAAAACATCTAGATCCTTGCCCAGATATCACTGTTGGCTGAGATATGGTGGGCAGGTACCCTGGAGAGGACCATTTCAGAGTGGTGTCCAGGATTTGGAATATCTTCCCAACGTGAGTATGCTTGACCACTGTTCAACCTCCTTTTAGATGGGTGATGAAGACAATTTTATTTTAGGCCAACTTTTTTTAGAAACTTGATTTATTATGTCTCACCTGCTGTCTTTAGGTGTTTCTAGACAGAGGCTCCAAGTGCTACCAATTAGAAGGTTTTGTGCAGCTATTCCATCTTTTTCTCTTCAACAGATTTTCCATGGAGAAGGAGGAGGAGGAAAAGGAGGAGGAGGAGGAGAAGCAACAGCAGCAGTAGCAGCAAAGCAAAACACAGCAGGGGTACAACTGGAAGACAACCCATGTTTGAACTCGCCCCGGCCCCCACATAAAATTCTGTGAATGAGGCTGGGTGATGGCATGATAAAAGCTTCATCTGGAAGCACCATTTAACTGCTGTTGTTTTAACTATTATTTTGTGCTGTATATATGTTTTTTTAGGCTGTGTTTTATTGATTTTTTGTATTATTTGGATTTTATGTAAGTCACCTGTTTACAGCTGTTAAAAGTGGAATATAAATTAATTAATTAATTAGGTATTAATATTTCAACCTTGAATTATGGATTTTGGTTTCCTCAGTTGACATCTTTGGAACTGATATCATGATCAATCCACTTCCATGAATGACAGCTCTATGTACATGGAATGGTCCCCATTGTCCATGTACCAAAATTCAATTGTTTGTCAAAGGCCTGAAGAGGAATGAGCCAATGGATTATGAAATGCCAAACAGTCTAACATTGCTGGCAGTAGCTGCAAGGTGCCTGGCACATTGGAAACATACTTGGCTAAGAATGGTAGGGCCGGCATACGGTGACAAATCATGACTCAGCTCAACCAAACTACTGATCCAAAACTGTTACCTTAAAGAAGGAGGAATTGAACTATTTGAGCATGAACTGCACCCAGTTGGTGTAAAGGTCCTAAATTTACACAAATGTTCTAAATATCCTCCAAAGGCTAAAGTGGGTCTAATGCAGTCTAACAGGGGGAAGTTGCACAAATTTACGAATTTTGCTTAAATTTACGAAATCCGTGCAAATTGAATGTGAGCACACATTCGTCAATTTATTAGCATTTTTGACGGTCGTGTGCTCACACTCACGAATCACGTTTGATGTTGCAAGCAAGGCATGCTCACATGTTTTGTGAGCAAAAATGAAATTCCCATACATCCCTCACTGCACACTTACTATGTTTGGGCATGCTGGACCACAAGTTGCCCTTCCTTCCCTACATGCACTGATGTGCACACATAAGGTCCACGCCATCAGAGCCAGGAACATTTTTTAAAAAAATAAATGGTCAGAATATTCCCCTCCTATGCAAATTGGGAAGAAAAGGAATTTCCTTGAAAACAAAACTTTATACTTTCTCAAAGAAGAAGAAGAAGAAATCAAGGCAAAAATTAGGGGTGTGCACGGACCTCCCCGGATCAGATTGGGACCCAGATCAGGACCTCCAATTTTGTCACGGATCGGATCTGACAAAATTGGAGGCCCCCCGGACCGGATTGGGTCCGATCCCAATCCAAAAATCGGAACTTCCGATCCTTGGATTGGCCGCCATTTTTTCCCCCCATAGACTTGCATTGGGGGAAAGAACGCTTTCCCCCAATGCAAGTCTATGAGGAAAAAATGGTGGCGGGTGGGTGAGGGGGGGCCTAACTCCCTCCCCCCCTGAGGCCATCCACTGTGGACGGCCCCGGCAGGTAAGCCCCCTCCCCCGCGCTCCTCACCCCCCGGGACCGTCCGTTTCCATCCGCTGGCACCCGCGGGCACCAGCGGATGGAAGCAGATGGCCCCGGGGGGGTAAACCCCCTCCCCCCTGCCCCCTGCTTACCTTTCCTAGCCGTCCGCTCCCGTTTGCCGCTGGCCGCTACTGCGAGCGGGCTTCGCGGCCTGCCTGTAGGTAGCGTGCCAGGTGATCATCAGCTGATCATCATCAGGTGATCATCAGGTGATCATCAAGTGATCATCACCTGGCGCGCTACCTAGGAGCAGGCCGCGAAGCCCGCTCGCAGTAGCGGCCAGCGGCAGACGGGAGCGGATGGCCAGGAAAGGTAAGCGCGCTGCGTGCCCCCCTCCCCCTGCTTACCTTTCCTGGCCGTCTACTCCCGTCCACTGCCCCCTGCCCCCGTTGTCCACTTCCATCGGTGGCCGCCCGCTGGCGCCCACCGATGGAAGTGGACAGCCCCGCTAGGGAAGCCCCCTCCCACTGTCCGCTTCCATCGGCAGGCGCCCGCTGGCGCCCGCCAATGGAAGTGGCGGCGGGTGCCAGCAGGCGCCCGCCAATCCGCCGATCCATCCGAACCGGATCGGAACCTTTCCGGATCGGATTGGATCGGCTGATCCAGCGGTGAGATCGGAAATCGGACAATTTATCCAATTTCCCCCTGGATCGGATTCGGATCGTGGATTGGATCTGATCCAGTGCACATCCCTAGCAAAAATGTCACATAGTTATCCACTGTGATAATGCAATGTATTCCACATGTTTGAACACTTGTGTAATGTGTAGTTTTCTGCAAATTACTCTTGCATTAATTAGCACATCTTATCCTGCACTAAGTGGAAATATTCTTACTCTGCTGTACCACAATACATGAAATCTCAACTTATTTATACTTGAACTAAAAATATAAACACATATTTTAATCCTCTCACTTCCTCACTGCTTGGCCTAAATTATGCTGAGGAAAGGGCAATATTGTGGTAGACTGAGATGTGTCCCCTCCGCTAGAGTAGCTGGCAGGCCACCCAGTAACAGGTGGAGACAGCCCAGTGGCTTCCTCCAAGTGTTTCATGGAAACCAAAGAGAAACAAGTCTACTCCTATCTACATAACCAGCCCAGATTCCATTTTTCTTGTCATGTTGGAGTGTGACAAAGAGATGGACTTTTTAATGTCTGGCAAAGTGTCCATCAATATGGGTGGGATAAGAGTCCAACTTTTGTAAAGAAGAGGTATAGAACCTCTTTCAACCTAAGGGCCAAATTCAATTTCAGAGAAGCTCTTAAGCATTACAGTGGTAGGCGGGGCCACAAGTAATAGAGGCGGGCCTAAAAATAACAGCATAATTTACATTAAAGCATTCACGGCCAATAACTAAGTGTTAGGAGAGGCATTTCAGCACTTTAGAATGGGGTGGGGGTCACATCTTTGGTGCAGAAAACTACACATTACGCAAGTGTTCAAACATGTGGAATGCATTGCATTATCACAGTGGATAACTATGTGACATTTTTGCCTTGATTTCTTCTTCTTCTTCTTCTTCTTCTTCTTCTTCTTCTTCTTCTTCCAAGAAAAAGTATAAAGTTTTGATTTCAAGGAAATTCCTTTTCTTCCCAGTTTGTATAAGAGGGGAATATTCTGATGGGAGATCACCAAACCATCCGTGGTAGAGCCTCTGCTTTGCATGCAGAAGGTCCCAGGTCCAATCCTGGAAACACTCCTACCTCAAACCCTGGAGAGCTGCTTCCAGTCAGTGCTGGCAATGCTGGGTCAATGGTCTGAGTCAGTATAAGGCAGCTTCTTTATACTGTAGATGTTCTTATATTCCTGTCTTCATATCCGTCTGTTCACTGCTCAGTTCAAGCCACTTGGCCTTAGAGCAAACACAATGCCACTTGTAGTTTCAGCCTACTTTCTCCAGCATCCTTCTCCTTGACCTTTGAAGGAACACATTCAGTGGAAGAATGTAGCATTCTCACTAATCCAGTAAGCACTGTGTGAGCAATACGTTCAGCACCAATGGCCACATTGGAAATGCAGAATGAGTCAGTGGCTGCAGCTAGTTTTCTTGTCTTTATTTACATTCCATTAGTGACATTTGCATTGCCAGTAAATGGAAGATAGGCGCATTTTCAAAAATATTTGTGTAAAAACTATTTGTGCAATCTCAAGCGCGAAGCCAAATCTTGCTTTTAAAATAATGTTTTAAATAGGTGGTCCACAGTTCATTCAGATTCCAATTTAAACAGGCACTGCTTATAAAGTTATGTGCTGATAACTGTGCTCCAGGAGAGAAGAAAGCTGTAGCACCTTGCAGGATGTGGTCCCTGGAAACTGGCCAGGTAGTGGGGGGGGGGGGGGAGGGGGAAGCATAGAGAAAGTGTGAGAGAGCAAATGAGTAAAGGGACTCAGTGGGCAGTAATGGCTCTTTTTGGGGATGCTCCCAGACAGAAGGCTTCTAGTGCTAACGATCAAAAGACATTGTACAGCTAATTCATCTTTCCCTTCTTGATGGATTTTCTGTGGTGAGAAGAAAGATGGATGAAGCAGTGGGAAAATATGGGAGGGTTACCAAGGGAAAACAGTATCTGGACTGCCTTGTAAAATTCTGTGGATGAGGCAGAGCAATTGCATGATAAAAGCCTAGTCTGGAAGCACCCCCAGTGTTCCGGGAATTCATCCAGCAGCTTCAGCTCTCCAGGAAACATTTCTGCTTGACCCCAGAGGGAGTGTTCACTACCTTTCACATGGAATGCCAAAGCCTTGCCCTCTATCACTTGTTGGAATATTGAGATCAAGGGGAGCTAGACTGAATTTGTTTTTCAAGGCACAATTCTTCCCCCTCCATCTCTCCAGCCTTGGTCCCACCTCTCCTGCTCCCAAGCCAAGGGGAGAGGGAGGGTGTTGACACAAGATGGAATTTGGAAGACAGAAGGAGCTGCTCTAATAAGCAGAAGGGCCGGGGTTGCAGAAGTAAGGATGGGTAGAACCTCTGAGAATAGTGGTTAAGGCTCCCAATGGGGCTGAATTTGAAGGAAAATGGGGTCAGAGGACAGGAACCTGACTCTGTTATGGACTGCCATTTGGGAAACGGGGAGGGAGACCTGGCTGTTTCACAGAGCCCAATCTATACTCATCCGATCCTGCATCATACAGAAACAACTGTGGCATTCACTGCAAACAATTTGGGGATGGTTGAGGGGGTGTGGTGAATCAACTTTGGGGAGCCCCTCAAACTATAAGGAATGGCGTGACAACATTTTTACATTAGCCAACAAAAGTCACATTTCAAAGCTTAAACCAGCAGCTATAATATACAAGGCAGGATTCCCAAGATATCCACCAGGTGCTGGGAGGTAAGCAAGGGGTGATTATATTACTATCCCCCCTCGTTGCTTTGCTCTGGGGCATCTGGATGGTAACTGCTATAGAGAGAGAGAGCGCTGGACTAGGTGACCACTTGTTCTAATCCAAGATCTGCACATGCTGATGCTCTTTTGAAGAAAGATGCATTCCTTATATAGCATCATCAGATGCATGAGCTTTTGTGGAACACATTCCATTTCATCAGATGCATGAAGTAGATTGAGGTCCACAAAAGCTTATGCCATGATCTATTTGTTAATCTGTAAAATGCTGCAAGACTCTTGGGCCATTTCCATAGGATCGCCCTCCCTCCCTCTATGGTGTAGAAAGGGCCTTGGTTGCTTTTCCTGGGGCAGACTAATGCAGCTACCCTTCTGGGAAACAATATACATGGCACTTTATAGAGTTTCATAAGCAAATGGTGGAAAAGTCCCTGCTCTCAAGGAGCTTACAATCTAAAATAGAAATTTGGGAGGACAACAGAAAGTGGGGAGGGAGAGGCAATGAAATGAAGGAATGTAAGCAAATGCTCTTCCATGTACTTAAACCTGATTATAGTTGGTAAGGAGGATTAAAGGCGTAAGCCAAAGAACTCGTGGTAAAGGTGTGAGTTAAGGACAAACATTCATCCTTGTCACAGCCAATCTGAAACCACAAGCAGACTGCTCTTTTTAAAAAATAAGTTAAAAAAATATTAAATGTAAACTTGTAACATATAAGCCACCCTGAGCTTTAGGGTAAACCAATTCTGAGCCAAGAACTACAGTACACCTTATAAGATGGATACATGAGAATTAGGCGGACAAACTCCAACTGAAGATAAATATATAAATAAATATGCAGCACCCCCGCACCCCCAGGGCATTCCGTGCATTTAAACAGCCCCTATGTCTACAGCTACCAATAATATATCAGCATGAAGCCTTGAAACAAATCTGACAGTCCCTAAGTTGATATTTTGCAACCTGCAGTTAAAATAGACAATTCACCTATGTGCGTAATGCTCACTAATTCAGTGGCTCCACTCCAGTGACACTCATCAATAATTCACCCCACCCCCAAAAAACCAACCCCCACAAAAAACCAACCCCCAACCCCAGGGGACCATGCCCCAAATGGGCCAACATCAAATGTTTTGCTATTATTTTCATTCACTTAAAATTCTTAAAATCTTATTTCTCAGAGGAGAAGTACCGACCATATTATATAACATATATCAGGCCTGCACAGTTTGTGAACCACAAATTTAAATTCACTCCTCTCCTTCCCCCCCCTCCGCCCCGCCCCGCTCAGCACACATACACACAGAGCACCCATATGTCATACCAGGAGATCAATAAAACCTTTTATAAATGCAACACCTCTTGAAATTCCATCTTCATCACGACAGTTGAAGCTGCAGGAGCCCTGCCTTCTTTTGTATCTGGTCACTCTACAAAAGAGGACAGGGCTCCTGCAGCTTTAACTGTTGTGATGAAGAGGGAATTTCAACAGAGGCTGCTTGCATACAAATGACACCTGCTGAAATTCCCTTTCCAATACAACTGTTAAAGATACAGGAGCCCCCCTGCCCTCCTTTTCATATGGTCAGCCTAAGAATGTTGAGACAACAGAATACAATGCTTTTCCCCCCCGTAGATTAACTCTGTGGCTATGTTTGGATGTGACACTAAACTATGAATTCTCTACCCTGGTCCCTTCTAGATGTCTTCCACTGCAACTCTCATATTTCCCAGCCAGTATGTTAATTGGGCCTGTTGGCTGGGAATGAGTTGCAGTCCAACACATCTGGAGGGATCCAGGTTGGGGAAGACTGGTTCAGCTCAGATGTTGTTGCCATCATCTCTGACAAATGGCCACATGTTGGGGATGATAAACTGTAAGCAACATCTGGAGGAGCCAGATTGGGGAAGCTTTTCTCTGTGAGATGCTAATTTTCCCAAGTGCCAGGAGTTCTCTTAAACATGCGAACCTGCCCCACACATCCTTACAGCATGAAGTGAAACAGTCCCAACAGAGTTGTGCCACACGATGCCTCTTGATGCGCAGTTTGGCTCTTAGCAGTGATAGCGATTGAGTTATGCTGATCATATCCACCAAACAGTCATCACCGGCAAAGGAGGCCTGGGACCATCTGCCCTTCTCTTGGCAGCGATCATCATGGCGCCTGACATCAGCTAGATAATGTTAACTCCATTGCTGAAAGGGGATATGAACTATGATCAGAGATACAGCCCCATCAATAGACATCTATTTTCTGCTTTGCCATAAATGTCAGCATCCATAGACTCGCTCACTTATTCAGAGCTCTGCTGAAGGTTAAAAGGCCCAGGAACGATTTTATAAGCCAAGCTTGACACTTATTATTGCCTCTGACCACACACACTAATATAAACTTGGAACTTTGTAATAAAAGAAGAAAATAGGTTGCCTTTAAGTCGATATTGTGCACCAGTGACACAAAATAAAATCTCTTGATGTTGAAAAGAAGCCGCTTTCAAAACAAACAAAGATTCTTCGAAAGCAAAAGACAAACGACATTGAGGGGTTCTCCCCCTTCCTTTCCTTCTTGCTTCTTCCCCTGCCCCCTGCCCCAAACGCCACATTCACAACCCGCATTACAATTTTATGATGCACAAAGTGGAAAACTTTCCAAAATGTCAAGTTTTGAGAGAGATTACAATGAATAATGCATCCCGATACTGCTTCGTCAAACTGTTCCATAGTACATACATTTGTAATTTCTTAACACTGAATTTGCTGGGAAGTGACACTAATGTGCTCATGTTGTTCACACTTGTTTACAAATGGAGTCAGTCAGGCTCGGAGCGTCACATGCAAGTGTCCAGACACTGACGTGACTCGCCTGAGAGCAATGGCAGGAGGACGGGGAGGGAAAAAGAAGTGTGTCATGTTAAAAATTCATAAGGAACGTGGCTTTTCATTTCGAGAGTAAAAAGGAGCAAAAGGTTCTTTGTGGTGCCCCAGGAAACAGAAAGTTCAAATGTGGCGAAGTTGCAGGAGCAGATCAGAGCATGGGATTCACGGCTCAAGCCTACCAGGCAGGCGGTTCTTGCTAGTGTCTTGGGCAAAACAACTAAGGGAGAGCTCAACCAGAGCCAAGTTGATGAGTTTCCTTTGCTTTGCAAAATGAGGAGGGTAATATAGAATTGTGACTGGGGAGAGCTGTGAATGGAGAAAAAAGACAAGTGGGAGCTGCGACAAAACACTGCAGTCTAGAGTGCTCCTGTTCAGGGAACCAGCTAGCCATGCCCTTTTCCAAGATACTCCATTACACAACACACACATACAAACACACAGAATTTTCCATTTTTTTAAAAAAAATTGCCTCAACAGGCATTCGGTATTCTGTGTCCACGGAACATGCTCAGTCTTCATTGAACTGCTTTGCCAGTTTTCACCCAGATATAGAGATAGAGATAGAGAGAGAGACAGAGAGAGAGAGAGACAGAGAGATAGAGAGATAGAGTAGATAGTAATTGCAGATACCTCACCACTGTGTATGGATGGTGCCATTTTGGCTACATAAGGATAAACACCTAGGGAACAATTGCTATTAGTATATAGGGCAGGGTAGGGCCCACTCTTTCAATCCAAGAATCAAATCCCATTTCAGAGAAGCTCTCGGAGGTCGCATTCCAGGGGTGGACAGAGCCAAAGGCAAATGGGGCAGGGCTGAAAGCCAAAAAGGGGTGGGCTCAAAACTACAAATAAAACAACATGTTGGGCTTAACACACCTATTGTCCATAACAAAGCCTTAGGAGAGGAAGTCCAAACTTTTAGGATGGGGGGGGGGGGGACTGCACAGTGATTGGGAAACCACCCAATGATGGCTGCTTGGGGGAAAGGGTGTGGGGCCAAGGGAAGTGGCCATGGCCATCTGGGGAATGATTGGCCAGATTAGTGCCCCGGGAACAATGGATCTGGAGGGGCCATGGCTCAGTGGTAGAGGCCCTGCTTTGCATGCAAAAGGTCCCAAGTTCGATCCCCAGAATCTCCAGGTAGGGCTGGAAAAAATCCTGCCTGGAGCCTTGGGAAGCTGCTTCCAGTCAGTGTCAACAGTACTGGGCTAGATGGATCTAGCCCATTATAAGGCATCTTCCTATGTTCCTGGGCCTGAGATTTCCTGCCCCTGTGGACAGGCCTCCTGTGCAAAGTGGAGGTTGAGCACAATGGAGTATTACCTGGACAACACATGTTGAGCAAGGGAGAAGGGAAGGGGCTCAGTAATGCCCTATGGAACATCCCCTCCCACACATCATGTCCATTTTTAAATAACGTTATTTAACTTGGCATACAATGGCACAATTCATTAGGTTGATTAAACACTGTTCAAAAACAACCACACATTAAATTTCCTTTTATCTGAACATTGGCAGAAATCATGGTCTCTTCTCGATTGCCTGCCTTTCTAACCTAACTGTGTTTTTTTTTTTACTTACTCCTTATTAGATTTTTTTAATACAACTTAAATCTAAATATATAAGCATCAATTCTAGAATTATACAGAGCCCAAATGCAAGAGAATGTTGCCCTAAAATGATGAGCATTAAAGGTTTATTCAGTTTTCCTCTCACACACATTTGCATTCATATTTGAATTAACAAATGCTATGATCTTTTGCTTAGATTTTCAATCATCATCAGTTTACTAAAATACCTAACATTTTGAATATATATACAGCTAACTATATTAAAAAACTAAGAGTTTAAAAACAAGGCAAGGCTGTATAACATTTTCTAAGATCTGTGGTAAACCAAGTTTCTGGCAGGCTACAAAAGGTAGGGATGTGTATCGCATTGGTCCGATGTCCGATAACGAACCGATAAGGACGTTATCGGACATCTGATGACCGATAACAATTATTTTCTAAGGGGGCCCTATCTGATCGGTTCTGAAATCCATATGTCCGATAACTATCGGATATATTGGATTTTTGGACCGTCAGTTTAGGGCCGGCCCTCCCTTTCCCTCCACTCGCGCTCCTTACCTGCAGCCTTACCTGCTGCCATCTGCTGCCCTCCGCTGCTTCTGAACTACTGAGAACTAGGCTTTGCGGCCTAGTTCTCAGTAGAGTGGCGATGCACGGGGTGATGACGTCACCTGGCGCGTCGTCGCTCTACTGAGAACTGGGCCGCAAAGCCTAATTCTCAGTAGTCCGGAAGCAACGGAGGCCAGCAGAGGCAGCAGGGGATGGCAGCAGGTAAGGAGCATGAGTGGGGGGAGGGAGAACCAGCCCAGTGTTTTCCCCATAGACTTGCATTGGGGGAAAGCTTTCTTTCCTATGGGAAAACAGCTGAAATGGCGGTCCGTAATCGGATCGGAAGTTCTGATATTTATCGGATATTGGATCTGATCAAATACGGGTACCCCCCGATATGATCGGATCCAATATTTTTAATATCGGAAATTCCAATCTGATTCCAATTCCGATATTTCTGGCCGCGCACATCCCTAACAAAAGGTTAAGTGAGCCCTGGCAGGCTACCTTACAAGGATGCTAGGTTGCATTCTGCTTAGTGGGTCATACTTTGTGCAAGTTAAAGTTGCCAGCTGTTGAAATCGGGGGGGGGGGACTAGCTTGACTCGCACAGACCATCTGCACAGTAGTACTTTATTGCTCAGAATCCTACTTTTCTGACTTTTCTGTGAGCACTCAGCAAAGCTGGGCGTGAGGCCAACTGTGAGGTTCCCCCCTCCCAGCCACTCCACTCCACTCCCTCCCAGTTGCTCCCCAGCCACTACTCCTCCCCCCTGCTCACTTGTCCACCGACCCGGGGGACTTACCTCAAGCCTCTGTGCCTGCTGGCAAGCCACCCGGCCTCCTCTCTGGGCTCCCCCATTCCAGCTGCTTCCCTCCCCCTTTCCCCCTCTGGTCATTCCCAGCCACTGCCCCCTCACCTGCCTGCCAAACTACAGGAATTGCTTGAGGCCTCCATGAACACCGACAAGCTGCCCAGCCTCCTCTCTGGGCTCTGCCTCCCAGCACTCTGCCCTCTCCCCCTTGCTCACTCCCAACTGCTGCTCCCCCACTTGCTTGCCAAGTGACCTGCAGAAGTTACCTTAGGCCTCTGTGCACCAGCGAGTTGCCCGGCCCCCTCTTTAGGATCCGCCCTCCCAGCCGCTCCCCCCATGGCTGCTCCCTAGCCATCCCCCCTGCTCCCAGCTGTGTTTATATATCCTGTTGCTTAGCAACACAAAGTTCTTCGCTCAGAACTGCTAGCATGCCACTTATTGCCTTTGCATTTTCCATATATTGATATGGGACCTGGGCCGAGCCCAGATGCAGGACCCCTGCCATCAGCAGTAGCACCCACACATGATAGGAGCAGTTGGCAGGCCCTCACAGATCACAACCTAATCCATACTACAGCTACTCCATAATCAGAGAATAAGAAATTGCAATACATGCACAGTGGATAACTCAAGACAGCAAAACTGCAGACTACAGGTCAGGAGCATTCTATGATCAAGAATTCAAGCATGTCAGAAACATTCTAGAAGACATGTACACATTTTACAGAGGGTATCCCTAGAAGAGCACTAGTAGAAACCACAGCTATAAGCACTCCTGCTGTCAGTACCCTTTCACAGACATTCCTCAACTTTATGCACACAAAAACCCTTTTTCATGAGCACACATAAAGTGCATGAGCACAGGAAACATGGTATGTGCAATATACAATCGCTGGGATCCACACTGGAGGAAAGATACAAGGAAAGGAATGGGCTTGCAAAACTTAAATAGGACTAGCCTTTCCACGTCAGTAACCTAGAGATGTAATGGACTATAATACCATTACCCTGACCATCAAGGCCATGCTGGCTAGGGATCATGGGCATTGTCGTCCAACACACATGGAGGGTGCCAGGTTGGGGAAGGCTTCCTAAAACTCTGGGCACAAAGCTGCCTAACTACCAATGTCACTACCACCAACCATCTCCACCTCCCTAATAAAAGACCAGGGGATTGTCTTGACGTCGTCTTTGCCCCCGGGTGGCTCCTAATCTGTGCTGTGTCAATTAGCTGATGCAGCCACAGATTCGAAGCCATCCCAAGACAAAGAGGTGAAGACGAGCAACTGAAAAGTCGGGGACTTACTCTGACTTTTCCAGCCAGAGTCTGTCATTGCTTGCAGCCACTCTGGGGGCAGTCCCGGGCAGAAGGTGACCTCCTATTGGTCACTGGAAGCCACAGGAGGGGGAGGGGGTGGGCAGAACAAGCCTAATAGCCACCAGAAAGCCCACGCTGCCTCCGCTCGCTAGAGCAACTTGCTGCCAGCACACACTAGGGGTAGCGCGGGGTTTGGTAGCAGAGCGGTGCCACTCTGGTGCCGTGAACTCAGCCCCTTGCACTGAACTCTTCCATTGCCTAGCATATACACCAGTGCCAGCCAGCCCTGGACCTCCTCTCTGCCTCCACTCACTGCTAGGGATGACTAAGAATTTAGTGCAGTTAGGGGTTGTTGTTGTTTTTAAAGGAGCTTATCCACATTTGCACATATCTTCATGAACAGGGGCAGAAAGAACTTGAAATTTGAAAAAGGAAATGTGGGACGAAGTGGAACTGAAAGGTTCCTCCGTCCAGGCCGAGGGCTTTGAGTGCTTAGCTCTTAAAAGTCTGTGTTCAAATTCCTGGGTAATTCATCTAAGTTCAGGCTGAATGAGGGTTGCTGTTCTCCCATCCCTCTTCACTCCCCATCACTGTGCAGCTTCCTCCTCCCCACTGCTCACTCCCATTGCACAGTGGGAGTCAGCCAGCCAGCCAGCCAACCAGGATTCCCCTCCCCATCACTAGCCACCATCTCCCAGAGGAGGAAGCAGCTGGCAGCCATTTTAAATTTCATGTGCACACACTTGCCTCTGGGCTTCCCTCTGCGTAGGTGTGCAATGCATGCCTGTGCAAAATAGTCACGTTCTTAAAATGCAAACACAGTTTAGAAATATAAACAAATTAGATTAATGGAATGGGGCAAATGTAGGTGGGGAAACTAGCTTTGTCTCTTTTGTTGTTGTTGTTGCTCTAGCAACAGTGACAGAGGTTTAAATAAAAATGAGTTGGCTGCTTAATGCTAGGTCCACATTGTGCACTTATGAGCTTCGAATCACTAAATGATGGTGAAATACTTTTTCTAAGCCACTCTGAGAGCTTCAGCTGAAGAGCAGCATACATATATATATATATATATATATATATATATAATTTTATACTGCCCAATAGCCAAAGCTCTCTAAATGAACATAGTTCTTTTTTCTTTCAGCCTTGTGCAACTTTTCTCTAGTCTGTTCCATGTGTCTTTTCTGTGGTACCTTAATTCTAGAGCTCTCTTGGTGAATAATTTGCCATCTCTGTGCTGGGCATCCATCGCATCTCCTTAATATCACCACCTCGGTTGAAAATTAGGTCTTGACTCAAGTTAAAAAATTCGTGTTTGGTTGTTTGGAGTCAGCCTTTTCCGGCATGTAATACATTCAACAACCTTTCCATAATTCTTTGTTTCCATTCTGTATGCATAATAGTCTCTGTCTATACCTTCCTAAAGACTGTTTTCTTTGGCTGCCTCTTGTTTTCATTGAGTTATCCAATTATGCCTAGAGCTTTTTCCCAGAGTTGTTACACTTAATTTAGAACCCACCAATGCATGAGATTAGTTGAAATGATTCTTTCAAATGGGCATTACTTTGCTTTTGTCAACAGCGAATATTGTCTGCCACTGAGCAGCCCATTCACCTGGCTCTGCAAAGCCCCCATGGAGGCTGCGCACTGTGGCCTCCCAGAACTGCTTTCCATCCTTCTCCAGCAGATTAAGAAGCATTGCGCTATTTTGTGAAGGTGTCGTTGGTCAGCCAATTATTTAATCTCTTTTCACATTGAGAGATGACCACTTATTCCCACCATGAATCAGTTTCCTTTTCGCTCTCAGCCTGTTACATTCCTATTTGACGTTTTCCATTAAAAACAAACAAAAGCATCAAACCACCCCCCCCCCTCAGTAATCACCTTTCCTGCGCAAACCACATGACACCGTCTTTCTGTCACCACCTTCTTCCACCTACAAGCCATAAACCTTTGGCTGTTTCTTTTCTTTTCATCACTTGTGGACACAATCCAACTCTTTATGCTTCAGGAGACTGGAATGCAGAGAGCATTTCATAACCACCACACCATCCACCTCACAGAGGAGACTCATGCCAGGCATGCTGCAACACCCTCAGGTGTTTCTGATAAGACAAAACCATGCCCTGTAGGGTGGCCACGTATGAATGTCCAAAATAGAGGAAGCTCATCTTCAATGAAGAGGAGACAAAAGAGACCACCAATGTGCATAATTTTTTTCATGTGTTGATTTATATGTATAGATGCAAAGTTAGAGAGAGTCGTTATACATTAAAAATAAATATAGTACACCTCATGAGAAAGTGGAAGACCCTGACCAGGTGACCCATGTGCCATGCTCAGTCTGCTGTCCGGGTGCTGTGGATGGGCAACTTCAAGGCCCAGCTCTTCTTTCTGATGATTCTGTCTCTTTAAACCAGGCTTAGACTGGGCAGCCCTTCAAAATACAGGATGGTCCTCTGGAAGCCCTTCAAGTAGAGGATCGTCCTCTGTAAAAGAGGACACATGGCCACCCCAACTCATTTACTTGCATCCACTGTCCAGCTGCCCCAGTCACCCCACATTTACCCAGCTGCTTCACCTCCTTCTGGGAATAGTCTGTCCTTGAAGGAGTGTTGCAGTTGGGGATAGAGGACAATTTCAGAGATTTGGGTTCGAAATACTGATCTTATTGTCATCCAAGCCAAACTCCCTTTGGATCTCAGCTCATAAATAAACTTGGCTCCACTCTGAGTTGCCCCTTTTTCCCCAAACTTAACTTTCATTAGCAGTGAGGAGCAACAGAAAGGGGTTCTTGCAGGTAAGGTCCTAATGCTTTACCAGTAAGAACTACCCAGTGCAAAGATTCCTGGGAAGTCTACTTCACCGGGCCTCCTGGGATCTTGCTAAGCATATAGACAGGATTGGTGCCAGACTTCAGTGGAACCTCAGCACAGTCCCCCCGATAGGTCCTCTGCCAAGATGGTACTGCTGCCAAGCACCAGCTCAACCCATCATAAACACCACTACATGTCTCCGTTGGACCATTGGGAAAAACACATCTGCCTGGAGGAGGAGGAGGAGGAGGAGGAGGAGGAGGAGGAGGAGGTGACATGAGTAAATGGCAGTATCAGAAGCAGCACTGCACCACGGCCCTTATGGCAGGGGCACCAAGGACCCACAAACTCTGGATGGGCCCCCCAATGACAACAGGGGCAGCAACAGGCCTTTCTGTGCCCCTATGCTCTCGACAGGTGCCCAACCATACAGATGGCTGATGCCAGCCCTGGATGCAGAAGCCTTGGCGAACTACGTTGCCCAGATATTTTTTGCATTGGAAGTTCCTACTGATAGTGGTTTAGAATCCAATGAAGGACAAAGGAGCAGGCCACCTGGGGAAAGGGGAGAGGGGTCTCACGAAGGGTCAGGGCATTTCCTTTGTCATGCTCCTCAGGGCATCATTTGGAACACTAACAGTTTGGGAAACTTTAGATTTGGGCCTTCAAGATCTGTAACCCCTTAAAATGCCACTAACTCAACCCTAAAGAGACATTTCGTGCAAAGTAACTTCCATTGGTTTCAGTGGAAAGCTCTTCCTGTGAAGCATGGTTGCAGCCCAGTTCAACATATCCAGAATGCACATTTCCTCAGTGCAGGGATGGTTTGTGCATCCCCTAGATGGGAGAGATGCAAAAGCAATGCTGGAAATAGCAAGAAGGCAAGAAGGCAAAATAAGTATTGAGTCCATTGCTCAATGCAAACAGGGTGACTGCTGTTAAAAAGCCTACGTAAAAGCAAGCTGCACTCAGGGAATGGGACCAGGGTGAGGCCATGCAGATGAAGAGGTGAGCAGTGGTGTAGTGGAGCAAAACTCACAGGAAGGCAACACTGGCACTTTTTTATTAGCAGGGGCAGTGACCTCACCTTTCTCCCCACCCTCTCAGACTTCCCTGTTCCCTCTGAGTTTAGCTGTAATCCTAACAGTAGCTGGAGGGAAATGGATTTTCCCAGCAATGAGATAGTGTTCCCTGTTCAAATACAAAGTGGCCTGGTCTGGAATTGGCAATTTAGACCCATTAGCTTGACAAAAGTCCTGCTCCAGGTGGAGATGGTAATTAACTGTTAAACTTGGCTTGTTATTATGGATCCACACAGCTGTCTGAATTTTGGACTCTCCTTGGGGGCATGGCTATGGGGACTGTCATGATGAGCGCCTGCGCTTCAAAATGTACCATCACACCCCTGGAGGTGGGGTATATGAGTAAAAATGTCTTAGTACACCATGGCTCCCATTAAGTTTGATAGAACAAATCAATTGGACTGCAGCTGGATACATGGCTGAGTGGGGAGCCCTTAGGAAAAGGGAGCAGATTTAATCCTCACCCCAGTAGTGTTCCACTTGCACCTGTTTACTTTATCCCATATAATGGTTGCCATTCACTCATATGGGGAAAACTAAGTGCTGCTCTTGTGGATAATGTTGCTGGAAGGAGGGGGGAACTGTCCCACCATCCTTGACCTTGGATGGCTTGGTCTCCACCAGCAGAGACCCTATCCCATGACTCTCTGCAGCACACAGCCTCTTCCTTCACACACACACACACTGGACACACACCACATGACGACTCCCATCAAAGTACAGGTGTTTTGTTAACATACTAACACTGCGATCCTGTACACGTTTATACAGAAATAAGTCCAACTGATTCCAATGAAGCTAACTCCCAGGTAAATGGGCACAGGGTTGCAGTCTAAGCCTGGCAGTTTTGGGAAAATACAACCCACACCTCAAAGACCAAGTAATTAGGAAATACACAAGCAGGGCACCTACAGTGAAGGTAGGGAACAGGGCACTGTTGTCATTTCATTCTGCCAACCCATTGCTTGCAGGGCGGGTGGATGGGGGCACCTCCTTGAAAAGTTAAAATTTCCTGTGATCTTCAAAGCTGCCCGAAACCCTATCCATAAGGTGTCCCTTTGCTTGAGGAAGTCAGCGCGACTTATCAAATCTATTTTTGAGCCTCGCTCTGTGTTAAGTGCTGGTGCCTTCAGATTCCCGAGGTCTGCAAGCTTTTACTATCAGCGTATTTATTTCACCTTCTAAATGAAATCCAATTTGAAGCTATTAATATTAATGCACTGAGATAATTCTGATGATGAATTAATAAAACACTTGGCCTCTCAATATGCTGTTTGCTCTTACCGTTTAATGATGCTCTTAACTGGGAGGAGGAGGAGGCCGAGATAGAACTGGCTCCACAAGGAGCCTGAAAATTAGAAGCCTCTTCATTGTTTTAGCTTGCTGCTTTAATGGCGATCGATGGCATTGATTTTGGACTAGAAAAGTATTTACTAAATCTTTACCATCTGCTACAATCCCTATTTAGATTCCTGAAGTATTGTCAAGATATTACACCTGCTTAAAGTCTTTTAATTGCCTGAAAGTAACATAGTCGGGAATGTGAAATACATTTCCAAACAAACAAAAATGAAACAAAAGCCACTGTGTCAAATCCTGAATGTTATTTTTCTCATCAATGAATTGTTCTGTTTTGTTTTAAAATCCCAAAGCCGTAAATGGCGGCATTATTAAATGGCCCGGGTGGTACAGA
This sequence comes from Anniella stebbinsi, assembly GCA_029215795.1. NCBI lineage: Eukaryota > Metazoa > Chordata > Lepidosauria > Squamata > Anniellidae > Anniella > Anniella stebbinsi. Next base: position 16,129,455 of record JARDYH010000006.1, on the reverse strand, counting down.
CACCCTTTTCCTCCCTGAAGTCATCATTTTTCTTTAAGAAAAAGCAGATGTCATTGGTAGTCTCATTACTTCACAAGAACAATCCCAAGCCACAACCATTTGGCTGAGATAAGTCTAATTCACCTACTTTATACTCCTGAATTACATACCTGCTTGGAGAAAGGGATCTGGATTACATACCTGCATTTTTAACATTTGTCTTACATGGCAGTCAAAAGGAAGAGTAAAACAACAGCAGACTGTGAGTTAAAAAATCTACAGCAGGTGTTAGCCAGCAGAAGAATTCGCTATCGTAAGTAATGGACACCCCCCCATTTCTTCCACTTCAAGTTGCAATTTCTCTCTCAAAATGAGTACACAATTTTTCTCAGCCCAAAGCATCAACAGTACATAACAGGGAACACAGTTACATTCAGGATCTAGGACTATAAATATTTCCCCTAATCCAGAGATCCCCTATGTGCAGAGAGAAAAAGTAGCAGAGAATTTTAGGATTGGCTCAAAAGATGTCATTACATTGACAGGAATGCTTCCATCAGAGGAATCAGGAAGAGAGCATTCCCCCCCCCCCCCATACAACCTCCCCATGCACCCTTAACATTTCCTCTTGTGGGCTGGGCAAATCTCCAGAGCAGATATTTGGATGGCACAGAGGGCTGCAGGGGAAAGAGAAAGGAAGAAGACTTCCACTAGAGTGAGGTTAGATTTAAGCCATAGAATCTCTCCCTCTCAAACACAAGCAAAAAACCCTGAAAACATTTTTTTTAAATTTTCAATAGAAGCATTATGCTATTTTTCTCTGTAACCCTAAAACTATAGCCAAATTTAATGTTGACAGTCGGCTAATTCCATAACAAATGATCTTGTCTCTGATATTATCTTGCAATTTAAACAAATGACTAATGTCTACCAAGAAGCAAATAGAAAATTAAAATGGTAGCATGTATATCCAAAACAGTGTGATGATATCAGAGAGGATAACGGTGCAATCTTCTACATGTCTACTTGGAAATAAATCCCACTGAGTTCAATGAGGTGAGTGGGTATAGGATTGCAGCCGAAATGACAGGCACAAGTCATGTTTTGAACCAAACTAATTAATACTTACTATTATACCTCCTCCCATGTGTATCCTCATATACTTTGAGGTCATGGGTGGGGGTGGGGTGTCTACCTAATGCTTCCACTATCTAAGGCTTGGCAGGTGGCTACAAGGAACAAGGTCTCAGTAGTGCTCCTCTCTTTCTAATGTCCAGCCTCAGGATCCCCACCAAGCCAGGTCGATGATGGTTTTTCACAGGCTGGTTAAAATCTTTCTGTTTAGACAGACCTTTATTACCTAGAATTACTGCTGGGTTGTTCCTGGTGTGATTTTGTTTTGATTTTACTGTATATTTTATTTTTAATCTCATATAAGACATTTTACAGATGAATAAGTAGGATATCAATGCCTCTGTGTGTGTGTGTGTGTGTGTGTGTATATATATTCCAGGTACAATCTAATCCATATTCAGATTACCAAATTCACAGTCTGGGAGTCCTCTCGGACTCAGAGCTAACTGGGGAAGCCCAGGTGGCTAGGGTATCCAGGAGAGCATTTACTAGCTCAGGATGACCTACCATCTGTGGCCCTATCTGGAGAGAATGGACCTTGCCTCAGTTATCCACACACAGTTATCCTCAATTATCCACACGCTAGTAATGTCCAAGATGTAATGTATTGTATACGGGGCTGCCATTGAAGATGGTTCAGAAACTTCAGCTGGTGCAGGATGTGTCCACACCAGTATTATTGAGAGTGAGGCAACTGGATCACATAATGCCTACACTGCACCAGCTCCACTGGTTACCGGTGTGTTTCTGAGCCTGATTCATAGTGCTGGTTTTGACCTTTAAAGTCTTAAATCGTTAGGGGCCAAGTTATTGAAGGAATGCTCCCACCCATAGCAGCCTGCCTGCACTTTAAGATGAGAAAGAGAAGCCCTTCTTATTTGCCCATCCGTGGAAGCATGGGTGATCGCACGTGAGAGGGCCTTCTCTGAAGTGGCCCCATACCTTTGAAACAAATTGCCATTAGAGGTCTACCATGCTTCGTCATTGCAGGCTTTTAAGAAGGCTTTGAAAAAAAATATTATTTTACCTTGGCCTTCTCTTGATGTGACTGCTGTTGTTGCTGTTATTGCATTGTTGTTGCTGGTTTTATTGTTGGATTTTATTGTTGTTTTTATTGCCATTTTACTGGGTTCATATTTTTATTATTGGAACCCATGGACACATGTTGGAAATGTAGAGTTTCTTGTATAATCTCTCTCTCTCTCTCTTTCTCAAGATTTCACAACATCTTTTTTCCTCATAGTAATGGGCTTGCAGCCCAGGCTGGACCTCCATGGAACTCCAGGCCTGGCTCATGGCCTTTCCCCTTCCTCTACCACATCCTGCTTCAGCACACCCACCAGCCATGCATTGTGATCTGCCGGGATATAATAGACCACTTGGTTTTGGTGCCTGCCTGAGCCTGCAGAAACAGGGAGGTTGCCGAGCTTCTGGCAAGCCACAATACCTGACTGGTAAGCCAAGTTGACCAGCTATGCATGGCAGCTGCCAGATGATTGAGAGTGTTTCTGGTATTGCAATCCAATGCAGGCAGCTCGTACGGGATGTTTATTGACCCTCCGGTTCAATAAAAGGGAGCCCTGTGTTAATGGTCCTTGGATTAATAAGTTTATGCCTTTGGGAAGAGTTTCTTCTAGCACTGTTGTTGTGAGGAGGAAAAAGTGCGTGCCATGATGAAAGTGAAATATCTACACAATAACATTTCTGATTTCTTAAGAACAACTACATATGTCACAACCTGCTTCCCATCACTTGGGCACCAAAACTTAAATGTTATATTATTGTTGTTTATTCCAAACAGGCCTACCTTGTTAAATTTTAAGAAGTTTTTAATAATGTATTAGTTTTATTTCTTTTTCATGTTTTATCTATTTTATGGTATTTTTATTTATATTTATTGTTGTTCCCCGCCTCGATCCAGGGTGAGAGGCGGGTAAGAAATAAATATATTATTATTATTATTATTATTATTATTATTTCCAAATAAAGTTGAAATTTAAAGTCACAAATAGTTTGGAGTAAAACTAGGCTACATTTGTAAGTAACAAAATGCTTTTTGTTCCCATCTGTATTGTATTGTATTTGTGACTGTAAAACTTCGGGCGTTGATTTACTGAGGTGATGTGCTGGCATTGAAAGTTCATAAATATTCTAATTGTCATGAACTAAACTGTCAGAATGTTTGCAGCCCAGTTTCTGGAGAGCCAGTGTGGCGTAATGACTAGAGGGTTGGACTGGGACTAAGGAAAGATCTGGATTCTAGTTCCCTACGAGCCATGAAGCTCACTGGGTGACTTTGGGCTAGCCCCTGACTCTCAGCCTAACCTATCTCACAAGGTTGTCGTCATGAGAATAAAATAGAGAGGAGAAGGATCATGGAAGCCATCTTGTGTTCCTTGCAGGAAGGAAAAGGTGGGATATAAATGTAATATAATAATAAAAATAAGTGATATAAGGAAAAGAAATATGGCCATTTTGGCTAGCAATAAAACACATGACTACAAAGGCCCTAGGAATGCAACATAGGTAATAAAATGAGATAGAAGAACTTGAAGAAGGAGAAGAAACAGAAGCTTATAGAAAGAGGGGACATAGAGCTGAGGCAATACAGAGTTAATAAAAAGAAGAAACTTCACAGTGCTTAAGGTCTAGAGCAGCTGAACAGAGGGAGGACTGGATAGGTGTCCTAGGGAAATGGGCAAAAAATTCAGGGACAAAGTAGGCAGTGAGATGAAAAGCCCAGATATTGGAAGGTCTCATTGCTGAGAATTTGGGTAACGTGACCCCCTCTACCAATTTTTCCTTCCCGATTAATCACATCCAGCTAATCATGGGTCATGCAGTTTACGGAATGACAATGGTGCTTAACCAGATTTGACTACGCAGTGATGTCACTGAGAAGTAGTGATGGCAACGGAGAGGGAGAGCCAGCGAAGGCAATGTAAACACTTTCGCAAGGACTACCAAAAAAAACGGCCCAAAATATTTCCAAAATTAACCGAGTGGCTTTGCCTCTACCCGAAATACAATAAACGGCTAAGAATCACTGCCGCGGCACTCGTGGTTATGTAGTTCTATTTCAGGATCTTTTTTTATCTTGTTTTTGTTCGATCTAGTTTCATGTCTCACCCACATGCTCAAAAAGTGGACGGGCGGTGGAAGTGAGCATCCTCGCGGCGCATTTCTGCTACCACTGGTGTGTATAAAAGTCTTCCTCTCTGCTTTTAAGGTGATGAAAAGGACAACTCAATCGTGTCTAAATCAGAAGGATCTGATATGATGTCAAAGCCTTTGGCAAAACATAGATTGACTTAATTCTTTCAATAATGAACTTTGGTCCACAGCATTTAACAGCCACAAGAGGGAGAAACCCAATATAAAAGAGAAAATCTCCTTGTTCAGGTTATCTTGACTCTGCTGCAGGCAAAACGTAGAAATATTTTTTTTTTCTAATCGAGATTCTCTACAGCAGTCCTTTCCCAAATGCCAGTATCCATCACTGATGACTGGATCAATAGCTGTGTTTTGGCCCCAGTCTCCTACGAGAGATGGCATGCCATCACTGACAGACAAATATCACAGTTAAGCAAAGTATCCAGCCAGACCTAGTAACATTTTTATTGATTTTTGTTGTGCAAATAATGTCTTTTTGGGCTGAATAAATGGCTTTGAGCCAAACAGTCATTGTTTATGATTCCAAAATGCAATAAAAGGACAGGAAATATATTATAGCCAATGTCTCAAGGCACACAACATAATCATCCTTTGGTGGTGAAAAACTATCCAGCTGAACCCTTGAGTGCATATTTATCCATGCTTAAAGGTACCTGTAGGACTTGCAAATCTTACACCAACTGTCCTGTTAGGAAACAGATGGTATTGCCCTTTAACCTCCCGAATCATGACCAGAAAAAAAGCAAGAAAAAATAAGCACTATATTTCTTCAATCAATACAAAGAAAACACTTTATTATATTCCCTTTAAATGAAATATCAGACTTCCTGGAGCTGCATTAATATGCTTTCAATAGCAGGCCCACATTTTCCCCCAGTACGACAGAATAGTGAAGGATTTCCCAGCAGCAATTTCGATTCATTTTAAGCAATTTTGAAACAAGCTCTGTTTATGTGCTTAGCAATTATCATTATCATTATTTATATAGATTGTGGCTTCCCCAACCCAGGTCCCTCCAGATATTTTGGCCTACAACTCCTATCAATCCCAGTCAGCATGCCCGATGATCATGGATGATGGGACTTATGGGCCAAAACTTATGGAAGGTCCTCTCTCTCTCTCTAGTGTTTTATAAAACATCATGAGCAAATAAATACAAGTCCCTGCCCTTGCAAGCGTGCAGTCTAATGTAGCAGGAAGCGAACACACTTCCTTTTCACCATCCGACCTGAAACCCTGTGTTGGGAAATGATGGTTAGACAGGGAAGCAGGAAGGAGGCTGGCCTGCTCTTCTGGTTAATAGCCACTTCAGTAGTGCTCTACAATGCCCACAGATGTGCACACCCCTCCACTTAAATTGTAGTTCAGCCAGTCATTTACCAGCATCCTACATGAACAACTGGGTGGAGGGGCAGAGCACTGGGACAAGTTTTTCTCATCATGCTTTGGTCCAGGCACATCTTTGCAGAGCCTAAGCAAATATGTAATGCTCTTGTCCATTAAACACCTCCCCACCCACCCCAGCCCTCCTCCCCATGTGGATGTGGAGACAAATGGCAGGTAAGTGAGAGTGTGGCTCCTTAGCAGAATAAAGTATCATGAGGCTGGGAGGTGGGAAATGATGCAAAACATGGGATTTGGAAGCCATGTGTGACCCAGTAATGCCAATGGGTGCAACACCCCATGCATGTTTACTCAGAAGCTGTGTCCTGATTATTCCAAGGGGGAAATTAATCAGTTGAACTTCTCCCATTAACAACAAAGGAACTGTAAAGTGCTTATTTTTGACTGCATTGTTACCCCCATGATTTTTTGAAAGGCATTTTGCCAGTGGTACTGTTAGGTCATTTTAGATGCAATGGCCTGACCTTTAGATCGTAATGTGTTACTTCATTTACTTCAAAAGCATGGTAAGCCAGCCCCACTGCATTTGGGGGGACTTTTCTACCTGTTCTGTAGAGTTGAGCCCTACACATCTGCCACAAAAGCCCCTCCTGATGGCACCACTGTATATTTCTTATTATGGACCCAAAGATGAGGCATCTCTAGAAATATGGGCCATCCCCCACGTCTGGCTTGCCTAGCCGCGGGAAGGCTCATTGTGATGTTGTGGGGGAAGAGGGACATGGAACTCGCCTCCATTGGTGGAAGCATGGTGGTGCCACAGGCTGGGGGAGGTAGATTGGGGGGTGGAAATCTAGCCATAATACATCCATGCCAATCCTCATGGAACGGTGCTGTAAGGATACAATTCCTGAGCAGCTTAGAAAATAGTTGTATATCTGTCAAATTACAGCCACACACTAGACTTTATTTAACTTGATCTTTATTTTTATTTTTCAGTTAAGGAGGAATAAACAGCACTAAGTTTTCCTTCTTAAAAGCCTAGTAAAAGGACCTCCTCATAATTCCACACTGCGATTCGTGTGTGAAAATATCAATAATTCAAATGCCTTTCAGAGAAATTCAGGAAAATCTGCCCTCCTCCCTGAAAAGTGACCATTCAGCTAGTGGAATCTGCTACAGCAATCATGTGCTTGCTCCGATTCTGATGCACTCTTACATCCTTAAATGCCTGGTAATTTTTATTAACTCTCTGCTGATAGCTCTGGCTGAATAGAGGTGGTTTTAAAAAAAACTAGATTCTTCTTTAAAAGCTGTAAATAAAGGCAGCACTTTAAAGAGAGAGAGAGAGAGAGAGAGAGAGAGAGAGAGAGATCGTGGGAAGGAAAAATCTATTGCTTCCATGCTTCTTATATCTTGCATGGTGTAGATCTGGCCTCAGATGCATGTTTGGTAAAGGGCTCCCCAACCAGGAAGGGCAAGTGAAGAGAACCTCATTCAACTCTATTTATTTGAAACATTTTTATAGTACCCTTCATCAACATTTGATTCCAGGGCAGTTTGCAAAATTTACATACAATATCATACAAAGTCCAGTCTACCTTACAGCCAGTAATTATCAGAGACTTCAGACAGACCCATCCCTTAAATTTCCTCATGTGTTTCAATCTAATTGACTGTTTTGCTTGTTGGTTTCAACTCATATTCCACAAAGAATTAATTTCACTCTTGCTGCCATTTAAGATAACAGAATAAGCACTGCCAAGTGCTAAGCTGCTAAAAGAGACAAGAGCTCCTCTGCCAGTTAATGAACGTCAGCAGGACAAATACCGGCACCTAGAAGATGTGTTTCAGGAGACTTATAGCTACAGAGGAACAGCACAGTTGGCTATCGGTGCCAAATTTGGGGAGTTTGAGACTCTCTGGAGTCGGAGACATTTTGGATCAGGACTTACTGGAATCCAAGGGATCCTTAAAAATCCAGAGGCCTGGGGCTCGCATGGGCTCTCTAAACCCAGGCCCACACCAATGAAGTCCACTCTGGATGACTGGGGGGTGGGCAGTATGTTTGCCATTCAGGATGCAGGCTGCTCCAATCTCTGGGGTGTATCTCCGTTAAGCCAAGATCATTCAGTAGATGGAATTCTGTGGAAATCAGAATTTGCATCAAGTCCTTTCCCTGCTCTTAGCCAATAATAGGGGAGCACTACCTCTGCACTTGGGTCAACCAACTGGACTAAAAAGTATGATCTTTTCATAAGATTTTCATCTCCATCTCTATTTTATTCCTTCTCTTGGCTGTTACTTTTCAAGCCTTCTGAAAATCCAGAGAACTACACAAAAGCTTCATATTTATTTATTAAGCATTAATTACAGCTAAGTGCTGCATGGAATTGTTTTGTTTATCCAGTTTTTACTCCACATTTTACTTGGGCAGAGAGCACGTTCAAATAAAAATATAAAATATAGTATAAAATATAAAACTGTACAAAATAAAAACTGCTGAAACTCAATAGCATGGCATCAGCGCTGAAAATAATAATAATAATAATAATAATAATAATAATGACTACACTTTTCTATGTTCTAAAGCCACTTCATGTACATTATCTCAGTCATGTTTTCAGCAAATCTTCAAGGTTAGGCTAAAATTATTGTCCCCATATTAGAGTCAGAAAGGCAGTGAAAGCATGTTTTACCTACAGCCACCTTATAAAATCATGGTTGAAATGTGATTTCAAAATTTCAGTTGCAATCTGAGTAGATTTCACCAATCTTGCTGCTCCCTCCCCATTGCAAAATGGAACAGAGTGGGTGGAGAGGTATCAGCAGTAACAAAAATACATATGTATATTTTGGGGGATATTTCCTACGGCCATTCTTCTGTTCCCAGCCCCATAAGAACTGTAAAAGAGCCACTGCACATTTGATGCAATGTGTGTATTTGGCCATACATGTGTTATGTACATGTGTGCATATAGCTGATTCCCACAATGTTTCCACCTAAAACACACACACACACAAACACACACACACACCTCAATAATTACTATTATTATTATTATTATTATTATTATTATTATTTTTAACCCGCCTCTCCCTCCGGATCGAGGCAGGGAACAACAGCAATATAAAACACAAAAATCACAACAGTTAAAAATTGTAAAAAACAAGAAAAAATACATCATTAAAACTAGGGATGTGCACTGGATCGGACCCGATCCACGATCCGAGTCCGGTCCAGTGGGAAATCGGATAAATTATCCGATTTCCGATCCAACAGCTGGATCGGCCGATCCAATCCGAACCGGTCCGAAAAGGCTCCGAACCGGTTCGGCGGATCGGCGGATCGGCGGATCGGCGGGCGCCCACTGGCGCCCACCGCCGCTTCCATTGGTAGGCGCCAGCGGGCGCCCGCCGATGAAAGTGGACAGCGGGGGGGGAGGAGGGGGGCGCTTACCTTTCCGGCCCGTCCGCTCCCGTCCGGCGCCGGCGGCTACTACCAGCAGGCTCCGCGGCCTACTCCAGGGTGGCGCGCCGGGTGATGTCATCACCCAGCGCGCTACTCTAGAGCAGGCCGCAGAGCCCGCTGGTAGTAGCCGCCGGCGCCAGACGGGAGCGGACGGGCCGGGAAGGTAAGCAGGGGGCACGCGGAGGGGAGGAGGGGGGCCCTTACCTTTCCGGCCCGTCCGCTCCCGTCCGGCGCCGGCGGCTACTACCAGCGGGCTCCGCGGCCTGCTCCAGGGTGGCGTGCCGGGTGATCACCCGGCGCGCTTCTCTAGAGCAAGCCACAAAGCCGGCTGGCGGTAGCCGCCGGCGCTGGACGGGAGCGAACGGCCCTAACAGGTAAGCAGTGGTGGGGAAGGGGGCTTACCCCCCCGGAGCCGTCTGCTTCTATCCGCGGGCGCCCGCGGGCGCCAGCGGATGGAAGCGGACGGCCCCAGGGGGGGTAGGGAGCGCGGGGGAGGGGGCTTACCTGCCGGGGCTGTCCACAACGGATGGCCCCGGGGGGGAGGGAGTTAGGCCCCCCCTCACCCACCCGCCGCCATTTTTTCCTCATAGACTTGCATTGCAATGCAAGTCTATGGGGAAAAAAATGGCGGCCGATCCAAAAATTTCCGATTTTTGGATCGGGATAGGACTCGATCCGGTCCGGGGGGCCTCCGATTTTGTCCGAACAGATCCATGACAAAATTGGAGGTCCCGATCCGGGTCCCGATCCGATCCGGGGGGTCCGTGTACATCCCTAATTAAAACATCTTAAAATTCATCTGGATAGGCCTGTCGGAAGAGAGCAGTCTTCATGACTCTTAAATTCATGAAGACTGCTAATTTGTCTAACCTCCTCCAGCAGACCATTCCACAGTCTGGGAGCGGTAGAAGAGAAGGTCCTCTGAGTAACACTCGTCAGCCTAGTTCTGGCTGATTTGAGTAAGTTCTTCCCAGAGGACCTGAGTATGCGGAGTGGATTATACGGGAGAAGGCTATCCCACAGGTAACCTGGACCCAAACCATGTAGGGCTTTAAAGGTGATAACCAACACTTTATACTTCGCCCGGAAACTGATTGGCAGCCAATGAAGCGATATTAAAACTGGTGTGATGTGATCACCCCTAGGTGTACCGGTGACCAACCTGGCTGCTATATTTTGAACAAGTTGAAGTTTCCGGACTAGGCACAAAGGTAGCCCTATGTACAGCACATTGCAGAAGTCGAGCCTCGAAGTTACCAGCGCGTGCACTACCGTCTTTAGGTCTTCCAACTCTAGGAAGCGGCGCAGCTGGCGTATCAGCGGAAGCTGATAGTAGGCACTCCTGGCCGACGCATCAATCTGAGCTGTCATTTGGAGTGACGGATCCAGGAGTACCCCCAAGCTGCGAACACAATCTTTCAGGGGGGGGGTGTAACCCCATCCAGAACTGGTTGACACACCTCCAGACCCAGGTTGGGGCCTTTGACAGCAAGCACCTCCGTCTTGTCTGGATTCAGCTTCAGTTTGTTTTTCCTCATCCAGCCCATTACCGCCTCCAAACATTCATTCAGAGGAGACACACTATCCTTAGCTGACGATGTTGTCGAAGGCATAAAGAAATATATTTGGGTGTCATCAGCGTATTGATAGCACCCCGCCCCATGCCTCCAGATGATCTCTCCCAGCGGTTTCATGTAAATGTTAAACAGCATTGGGGAAAGGATGGCACCTTGTGGTACACCACATAGCAACTCCTTTTTTGAAGAGCAGCTATCCCCAAGCATCACCATCTGGAACCTGCCCGAGAGATAGGATCGGAACCACTGAAGCACAGTGCCCCCGATTCCCAATTCCCCCAGGCGATCCAGAAGGATACCATGGTCGATGGTATCGAAAGCTGCTGAGAGGTCCAGGAGTACCAGCAGGGACACACTCCCCCTGTCAATACTGAGGCGTAGATCATCCACTAAGGCGACCAAAGCGGTCTCAACTCCGTATCCTGCCCTGAAGCCGGTTTGAAATGGGTCTAGAAACAACAAAGACATTACATAGTATGCACAAAATGCAAATCGTCAGAGATGATACATGTGCATATAATATTTCCATATGGTTAGGCTGACCATATGAAAAGGAGGATAGGGCTCATGTAACTTTAACAGTTGTAGAGAAAAGGGAATTTTAGTCAATGTCATTTATATGCAGTTAGTTCCTGGTGAAATTCCCTCTTCATCACAACAGTTAAAGTTCTAGGCACTATACTAGAGTGACCATATACAAAAGAAAGCAGGGCCCCTGTAACTGTTGTGATGAAGAGGGAATTTCACCAGGAACTAACTGCATACAAATGACATTGGCTGAAATCCCCTTTTCTCTACAACTGTTAAAGTTACATGAGCCCTGTACTCCGTTTCATATGGTCAGCCTACATATGGTTGACCATATGAACTGGCCCATAAGGCCTGAAGTGTCTCTGAAAGAAAACCCAGACTTTTATCTATCTAAACACCCCCAGCTCTTAAAATGGCCTTCTTTCCAAAGTTGAAATGGTGAAAATATGGGGGGGGGGGGGGGGGGAGGAGAAATATTTCAAAACAGTTTCCTACTTCTCTCTCATATTTCTGCTTTTATTTATTTCCCCCTTTTCCCCCTTTAGGGGCCCAGGTACAGATGTCAGAAGGAAAACAGAAAAGCTGCCACTTTAGATGATGGGAAACTTTTCTATAAGACTTAAACCCACCAGAGTGTTGGGGCTGTGACATGGGCCCCCTCCACAAGAATGCGCCTTTGCGCCTGGTTCCGCGATTATGCGCATTATCGCGGAGGCGCATTTACTCACAATCCCTCTGCACGGGAGGCGGCGGGAAGCGGCGAAGCGCATTAAAAGATGCCCAAAAAGCGCTTTCCAGGTAGTTAATGCGCATAATCGCTTGTTCACACAGCGAAAATGCGCTTTAACGGCCGGAGCAAAATAAAAGTCGCTATTTAACGCGCGTTCGAAAATGCGCATTATCGGGGAGATAACGCGCCTGTACGCCCGTTTTGCGCTCCGCTCGTGTGTAGGTAAAATTTATAATGAGCCTTCAAGGCTCATTAAACGCCCCGTGTGGAGGAGGCCATGAAGATAATAAAGAGATGATTGCTACAGAACAAAAATCACTTTTTCTAACTAAAGGAGAGTAAAATAGACTTTCCCCCTCCTTTTATAAACCTGCTACCACTGCAAGGTATTTTCCCTCGAGGGCTAGCAATGCTCCAGTTCTCTCCCAGGGTCAGATCCTCTGCTTCACCTTCCTAGTCTTCAAGCAAATGGATGGCAAAACAAAGAGGCAGATATAGATACAGCCAACGAGAGACCGGCCAGGTTTGTTTTAAAGCCAGTATCATCCATGAGTGGCAGAACAGTGTGGCTTCGCATACACTTATGCTAACTTCAGGCGAACCTACGCAAACCTCTGTTACGCTAACTTATCCAAAGGTTTATGGCTACGACTTTAAGCTGTTGCCTTTTGGAGACTGTTTTAAGATTTGTTTGGTGATATATGTCTTTTCATGTCTTTTTATATTGTATTCTGTAATCCATCTTGGGAGGGCTAGGCCTTAAAAGGCAGCCTAAAAATCCCTTTATAGATAAACAAAAGAACTAAAAGACAAAGGATCTCTCTCAAGGCTAGAGAAAGCTTCTGACTTAGAGGGTGCCCCCTGCTTTACTGCCCAGCAGGAGGTGAGTTTGAATCATAATGTCCTTCTCTTTCTGTTCATCAAAACTCTTCATTTGTTCATTGAAAATACATGTAGGCATACATTATGGCACAACAACACAAAAAGATTGAAATAATAAAATCAGATAGCAAACAAGAATGATAAAAACAACCTGGAAGCTACTCAATCAGCCACTGCCTGCCAAATAAAAAGGCCTTGTGGCCCTTAAAGGAAACAACGAAAGATGGGTTCTTGCTTGCATCAAAAGCCAGGTTATCCCAAGGCAGTAAAAGCTCTGCTTCCCATTGTAACCTCTCGCAATGAAGGTGAACCAAAAAGGGCTTGATCACCTGATTGTCCACATGCTCCGACATAGGTCCCTCAGCTCTGCCAATCCTCTGCTGGGAGGGGCTAAGTAGGTCAAAAACAGCACCTTTAAATGAGTCCAGACATACAAGGGGAGCCAGTGCAATTGGTGCACTCTGGTTCAATATGCTTTGACCTCTCCATGACAAATAAAGGATGGGCAGCCATGTTTTGCCTCAGCTGAGGTTTTTGAGTCATCTTCGATGATAGCCACACACATCCATCTCCCTAACAAGCCAACCATAAACATCACAATGGAGAGCAAAAGTATTTTTGATACTTTTTTTGTATTTTGGCCCCACCCCTTTTGTGTTTGGCTCCTCCCCCTTGCCTTCTGCCCCACCCACCACAGGAATATGGCCCCCATGAGCTCTGGACTGGATTTCTGCCCTCAGGCTGGAAGAGGCTCTCCAACCTGATCTAAGTGATACCATCAAAAATGACCCACTTTAGTACCACTTAGACCAGGGCTGGGGAACCTCTTCCAGCTTAGGGGAGATCTGAATGATGGTCCCTAACCCTGGTCCAAAAAGAATAAGAAATTAAGGGACTGACAATTGGCCACCTTTTGATATTGCACAAATATCACGTAGGGACAGGTGAGAAATGTATTAGATCCACATTTGAATGCAAGATTACTAGGGGTGTGCTTCACCTCAGTCCCAAACCCCGAATCTGAGTCAAAGTTGGCCAGTTTGGTTCGTCTTGACCCAAATCTAGTTCAAGACTAGACTGGGCCACCTTGGGCTGAAGCACTTCAGGCTTATTCAGCCTGATGGCCAGCCGCTGCCTCCAGCCGCTGCCTTCACCCTCCCGCCTGCCTGCTGTACTTAACCTGAAGCCTCCGCTTGTGCCATCCTCCAGGAGACTGACTCTGACTTTCCATAGATCTACTATTTTAAAGAGTACAGCAATAGAGCTATGGCAGTTCAGAGTGGCTCTCCTGGAGGTCGGGTGGCTCGCTAGCACAAGCGGAGGCTTCAGGTTAAGTCCAGTGGACAGGCAGGCAAGTGGGAGCAGCGGCTGGCCATCAGGCTGAATCAGCCTGAAGTGCTTCAGGCCCAATCCAGTCCTGAACCGGATTTGGTTCAAGATGGGCCAAAGTGGCTCTCCTGGAATTCGGGCGGCTTGCTGGCAGAAGTGGAGTCTTCAGGTAAGTCCTGCGGGCAGAGGGCAGCATCTCGCTGGGTTGGGGGGGGGTGAGTGGGAGGGGGATGAGCAGGAGTGTAGGGGAGCCCTATGGACTCTCGGTCTGCCTTGCACCTGCAACAGCCACCCCCACTTGATGAGGTCAAACCTGGCAGATTTGCCTGACCCTATGATGGTGTCATTGTGGCTGATGGAGTAGTTTCCGGTCACCCTGGGAAGGGGCTCTCATTTCACAACCAGGTAATGGCTGGCACTACCAGATCAGGTCTTGGATTTGGCCCAGTGTCACCCAACATGTGTGCAATGCAGGGGCTAAGTGTAGACTCTCCCCTTGTACCATCCTCCCATGGGGGAGGGTGGGTCCAGAAAGGTGATCTCAACAAGGAAACCTGTTTCCACTCAGGGACATTGCTGGCTGGATCCAGGTAATTGCTTCAAAGCAATCCCTATTGATTTCAGTTTATGCTGCTGTTGAAAGCCACAGCTCCAAAGATTGGTCCCCTCTACAAGATTTTGGTTTGATGCCAGGTTGCCTGATTATGTGCATATACAGATAAGCGCATTCACGCCTAATACCTATTCACGAGAGGCGGTGAAGCGCATTACGGGCTGTATGAAACACGCTTTAAAGTTGTTTACAAGCGGAGAATCACATGTTTACATGGCCATAAAGCGCTTTAACTCCCGCGGTAAATTTTAAGTCGCTATTTAACACGCATTCGATAATGCGCATAAGCGGAGATAAAAAGCACCTCAACCCCAGATTTGCACTCCACTCTTGTAGAGGTAAAATCTGTAATGTGCCTTGAAAGAGCTTTAAATCGCTCTTGTAGAGGCACCCGTTCTCCCTCATCTCCCCCGACCCACGATATTAAATATCCCCCCCCAAAAAACTCTCCATAACTTATTTTATTTATCTGTTTATTAGCTTTATAGAACCATAGAATAGGAAGGGACCTTGAAAACCATTCAGTGCAACCGCCTGCTCAGGGCAGGCTGTGCAACGCAGGATGTAGCACCAGCATCCAGACTGGGGATACCTCTAGATGGGAGCTTTTCCCCGCTGTGGCTGTGAAGTGGCGGCAGGTGTTGCACATGACTCAGCTGCCACTCCGAAGCCATCCAGGGCCAAAAATCCTAAACTCCGCAGTAAAAAAGTCGGCCACTTTACCCAACTTTTTTTTTCCAGCGGCGCCTGCACAGCCGAAGGTGACAGCTGTTTGGTCGTCATCAGCTGGAGGAGGGCTGGTTCTAGCATCGTGCATCCTTGTCTTCCTCCCCATCTGGCCACCCCGTTCCTTCCCCCAATTTTTTATACAAATTGGGGAAGGAACAGGGCAGCTGGAGGAGGAGGAAGAGAGGGTCTCATGGGGCCCAAACCAGCTCACCTCCCTCTGATCTCCCTCTGGCTGCCCTGTTCCTCCTGAGTGCGGAGACGGGGGAGGGAAGAGGAACGAGGAACGAGGCAGCCAGAGGGATGTGAGCCAGTTTGCATCTCTCCCTTCCTCCCCCTATGGCTGCCCCGTTCCTCTCCCCTCCCCGGTGCTCAGTGCGGCAGCGGTGGCAACTCCACACTTGCGCTCCTTCCCGTGCAGATGCCAGAAAGGAGGGCAAGGGCGAAGGCCCAAGCCATCCCGGCACCAACACGCCGCTGTCAAGACGGGGCCCAGGTGGCTGTCTAGCCTTTGCTTCCATTCCTCCAGCAAAGGGGATCCCAACACCTCCCAAGGCTGTCCATTCCCCTCCTGTCTCCCAAAGTGTCTCACATCAACAAGAAAAAGAGAGACAGGCTTCCAAACTAAAAAGACGAGACATGGAAGGAAAGGGAAACAACGGTGGAGTGGTAAATGTCGAAACTCATCATAACAGTCCCCAGAGCCATGCCCACGGGGAGCACCCAAAAATTCAGACAGATGTCTTGATCCAAAGCAACAAACAAGTTCTAGCACTTTTCCTCTCCACCCACAAAACATGTTTCCTAAAGCTTGTGGGTCATCATTGCTTGCATTACAACAGCAATAGTTCACCACGTACAGTATATTGTCTCTGGGAAAATACATTTCTCCCCAGCTCCTGCAAAGTTTGCAGCTAAGCTCACAGGGAACAGGGGGGTTGGCAGATGGCATCAGCATCCCTGCAACTTAAAAAAAAAAACCTGCCAGTGCTGTGTCCCTGTGTGCCCTGCCTCCACTACAACCCTACGAGTGCTGATTGCATTACACGCCTGAAGGAGACTGAAGGGGAAAGGTAGAGGTATAACTACTCAATAACTTGTTGAACTTTTTATCCCCAAGTGTGACTGGGGATGAAGTGAAGAAGGGGATGGGGATATGTGCAGCCTAATGACATCAGAACATATGTTTTGTATTACTAAACATTACAGGAAGAGATGCAGGGTTGCTGCTTTTGGCAGTAGTTGTATGTTGGTCATCGTACCTAGTTCTGGCCTTATTTGCAAGCATCTCATTTAGGATCTGGATTTAAGATCAGCTAAAAAGGCAGGCCAGTGAGAGATTTGGGGCTGTGCCAAAATATTTAACCAACAACCCATCTCGTTTGAGTGGTGCAAATGTAAGACTTCAGAGGGTATCCTCCCTCTCCCACCCACCCCCCTCTCTCTCTCTCTCTCTCTCACTTTTCCCCAAGACTGGAAAAAGTCTGTAGCGCTGGGAAGGCAGGGGAGGGGAAAACACTCAGCCAAACTATTTGCAACAATATTGTCATAGTAACCTATTCCTTGCGGAGTGTGATTATAGGAACCGGGTAGCAAGCAAAGCAGTAGTGAGGATATTTTTTTCAGGGTTATCTAGCTTTGAAAGGATCATGTTCAAACCCTGAAGAGATAAAAGCGAGACTATACAGAATGTAAGCTGGACTGTTAAGCATTTCCATATGACAAACTTCTCTCTTGAGATCTGACCTGCCTGTAGATTCCCCAGTTTACAGATCTGAAGGAACCAGACCCACCCGCTCCTGCCCTAAAGAGAGGAAACTGACTCTGGCTTGCGTTTGAAAACTCATTTCAAATTCTCTCTAGAAAAATGCCCCCAATAAAAAAAGAATATATATCCATAAAAATTCAAAAGCGCACCCCATCAACGGAGGTTTTAGAAAGCTTTTCTTTAGATACGACCATAAAGAGAATATTGTACGTAGAGATTTCTGAGAGAAGTTGCTGCCCTCTATAGAAGGCAATCCTTTTTCTCTATTGGCCAGCAATATCCACAGGCATCAATTATTTCGTACGCGGTTTATGGCATATGAGCAGTTCCATGGCTCTGGATGCCTAATGTGAAGTGAATGCAAAAGCGATAGATTAATTGGAGGTGTCGCTGCCATATCAACGGATAGCCACAAACTGTAGATATATGAAAGTGCTGGAATAAACTACTGGAGACAAATATAAATATGTGTATGAAGTGGTTTTAAACAGCCACTATTCTTTGCTTGTTGATTTCACAGACAGAAGGGGGAGAGCATTCAAAAGTTATATCAGTTGGTTGGATCCAGACTTTGTCATACTTAGAGTAGATGCATTGAAATCGATGGAACATGACTAACTTTAGTCCCATTGATTTCAAGGGGCCTACTCCAAGTAGAACTAAAACTGGATCCAGCCCACTGGATTATTTCCATGAGGGCTGTCCCACAAAATTCTAATCGTTGTGTGTGGCAAGCTTCTCTTTCTCATTGGCATAGAATGAGGGTGAACAACACACATCCCGCTGGAGTCATCGCTGCCCCCCAAATTTTTAAAATTGGCATCTGCAGTGCTACGGAGCATCTGAAGGGTCAAATGTAGCTTGTAAACAATTCATTTGATCCTTTTAGTGCTCCGTAGCACTACAGACGCATATATATATATATATATATATATATATATATATAATTTCAGTGCCTCTCAGGCCTCCTCCACACGGGGCGTTTAATGAGCCTTGAAGGCTCATTATAAATTTTACCTACACACCAGCGGAGCGCAAAACGGGCGTACAGGCGCGTTATCTCCCCGATAATGCGCATTTTCGAACGCGCGTTAAATAGCGACTTTTATTTTGCTCCGGCCGTTAAAGCGCATTTTCGCTGTGTGAACAAGCGATTATGCGCATTAACTACCTGGAAAGCGCTTTTTGGGCATCTTTTAATGCGCTTCGCCGCTTCTCGCCGCCTCCCGTGCAGAGGGATTGTGAGTAAATGCGCCTCCGCGATAATGCGCATAATCGCGGAACCAGGCGCAAAGGCGCATTCTTGTGGAGGGGGCCTCAGACTGTGGCCTGCAAGGTAAGGGTATACAGGGGAAACAATAGCCCCTCGACCTCCCATAGTTGCTAACCCCTGCTACAGAGGAAACTGAAGGAGGACAAATACTTTGGAAGGAGGAGGAGGAGGAGGAGGAGGAGGAGGAGGAGGAGGAGGAGGAGGAAATGTAATGATTATTAGAGCTGTTGATGCTATTGGTATCTGATAATATTGGATAGCTGGCAAGAAGCAGTTGGGAAATGAGAGATCTTTGCACATCTCCCATGTCCCCAGCTAGCCCGCAACCTTGCATGCAACTCAAGTTACTCATGCTTCAGAACTGCTGGGAAGGAGTCTTGCTCCCAGTTAGATTCATAGAGAGCCACTATATTATGAACCAAGGCAATGGTCCAGCTAAAACCACATTGCCCACTCTGGCTGGCAGCAGTTCCCCAAGGTCTCCAGCTGAGGTCTTTCCTAGCCCTGCTACCCTCCAGTTGGAGACATCAGGGATTGAACTGGCAACCTGGAGCTTTTACATGCAGAGCGTGTGCTGGACTATTGAGCAATGGCTGCTTCCTTTTTTTCTCCCCGAAGGTTCCCTAATTAAAAGGTTCACTAACTTGAGGAGTGCCAATTAAGTGTAGCTAGCATTAGCTCAGCTGTGGACCAAAGCAGGGCCTGCTTATACCCTGTGGGCCTATTCAGCAGTCACACCGATGTCTGATAGCAAAAGAAAACAGAAGGGTGGGGGGAAGACAGCTGATAGCGGCCTTAGTCATCCTTTTGATGAATCCCCCATACATTTCTAAATTGCTTCTTATATGCAGAAAGAACAGAAGCTCTTCTGGCAGAGCAGGGATGAAAAATCATGGCTTCACTTGACCATTCACACCACACAAAAAGCTGAGGATCGAAATGTGTTTGGGATGCTAAAGGGCATTTGTGAGGCAAGCCCTCTTTCCTGTGAAATGTTGCCAAGAGCCGTGGCTGCTAAACCAAAATACGTCTTCCATGGGATCCCTTAGTGCCTTGTAAACCTATAGCAAGAGAGATTTAAGGATGGTGACTTTTCACACACACCGTAATTCAGGGTGACCATACCTTCTGCTCACCACCTGAGAGCCATATTGCCTGGCAAATCACATAGCATGAAATCAGCTTTAATTGCCATGCTGGAGAAAGTCTCATGGCTTCATAAGACTCAGTTTACATATACCTTCACCAGGATGATGGCTGCTGCTCCTACAGTGTCTCCCATATTAGTCCAGGACAAGAATTTCAAGCCATCCTTTGTCTAAAGATCTTGGGTTGATATGCATTCTAATTCTCCCTCATGCTGTTGGACTTCATGGCATGTTTATATCCCGCCAGTTAGGGATGTGCAGATTGGCAAAACCTGAGGTTCTCCAAATGCCACTTTAAAGCATTTTCGGAATCATGTCCATATCAGACTGAGAGTGTGTTTTCCTTTGTGTTTGAAAATTCATACGCATTTTCATTCACATTTCTTTCAAATGTACAGACCAATTCTGCACAATTTTTAAAAGCATTGATTTAAGTATGTTTGTGTGCATTTTTTCCATGCACATTTTTCAAATGAAGGGGGGGGGGGGTTAGTTCCATGAATCACGATTGCATTTAAGTCTGTGTTCAGATCTGGGAGATGCAAACTGGGTAAATTCTGGTAACCAATTATCTAGTATCATGTGGTGTGGTCAGCATAGTCCTGGGCTTGGACAAGGACCTGGGTCTGAAATAGTGGTGTGCAAGTGAGGGTTGGGTAAGGGATCATTTCATGATCCCATTCATTTTTGTTCTTAAAGACATCATTTGAATCATAATTCCTTTGGAAACATCACAGTCCTTTGTGTACAGTTAATTCATTTTTCTCCCTTTATCTTTAATTTGGGGCGGGAGTCCCTTCACTTGTGCGGGCAATGACAGAAAAGTTGATTTTCCTTGAATGCCATTTTTAGTAGAAAGGTCAATAAATAAAGCCAATAAATATAAATGATTTTCAGCTGCTCCTCCTGGTAGCCACCACAAAAAATCCAAACACTAAGCAAAAGACAATGGCAGCCCCCATTCCCCTGCCCCCCGGAAGGCCAGCAATGGTACAATGTCTGGGAAAATAAAATGGTGGCTCAAGAAAGGCCACCCAGATCATCTGTGCTGCTGCTGGAGAAAGGTAAATGTTGAACAGGGATGAATGAGGGATGAAGGGAACAGATGGAT
Organism: Anniella stebbinsi; assembly: GCA_029215795.1. Classification (NCBI taxonomy): domain Eukaryota; kingdom Metazoa; phylum Chordata; class Lepidosauria; order Squamata; family Anniellidae; genus Anniella; species Anniella stebbinsi. Next base: position 16,108,664 of record JARDYH010000006.1, on the reverse strand, counting down.
GGTTCAGCTTTTCAGTCATTCTGAAATGGGAGCACAGCCTGAATTTGAGCTGTAAAGTTTACTGGGTGATTTGGGGCCAGTATTATGCAAACATTTTTTTTCTATCAAGGACTACATTCCATCAGGGGTAATCTGTCAGGGGAGGGGAGCATATCACAGCAGTGGGTGGGACTACAGCCAGCGGTGGACAGGGCCAAAACCAAACATGGGCAAAGATACACCTCCCTCCCTTTCTGGCTCTCTTCCCCTTTTCCATACCACCCAGCAGGCTGTTGCCTGTGGGCTGTTGCCTGTGTGCTCTTGCCAGTGGGCTGAACTGATTGCTCTCAGAGGGCTTTTGAAATTGGGCCAAGGGCTGCAGGTTGCTCACCCATGTATTTGGGTCCATCGTTCTCTCTTATCCTAACCTACATCATAGGGTTGATGTAAAGATCAAATGGGAAAACCAATGTACATCACGAAGATCTCATTGGAAGACAGGCAGGATAGAAACATACTCAATAAAAGGATGCATACAAGACATCAGAAAGAGATTTCCTAAGGGACTCAGTCAACATGATGGATAGCCAAACCATTAGAAACCTTTACATTTACAAGGATCACTGGCAGCACGGACCATACTGGTGAAGAGTAAACATGTGTAAGGAAGTCTAAGTTCCTTAGGCTGTAATCCTATGCAGATTTATCTAAGTCTAAGTCTCCTTGAACTGAGTAGACATGCCTAGGATTGCACTGGCAGTGTTCAAGTAGGTCATACAGATCGGGGTTGAAACACATTGAAGATGGGCCATCGTATTACAGCTTTTCAGACAGGGAGGAAGGAAAGGGTACAAAGTCTTCCTGACTGAGAATACACATGCTCATCAAATTGTGTAGAGGCTACCATGTATTCTTGTTTAGATGCCACTCAAGCCCTAATCGCCTAAGCCTAGTTCATACATGCATGTGTACAATGTTGGCCCAAGACTTTTTGCTACCTGAAGTAGAGTACAAATGGAGCCTCCCACCTGTTAGAGCAAACACTTTTTAAAAAACGCTTGCTGCACCACTCAAACATCAGCATCTGCCTCCATCTATTCCCTGCACACACACACACATAAATGTCACCTAATGTAGACTGCTTCACCCTGCTTCATGGCAGGGCTGGCTCGGCATGTGTATCACTTGAATTTTTAAATGATTCTCTGTTGAATGTGTGAAGCAAACCCAGCTGAAAAGCATTGGAACTTTTCTCTGTGGTGGAATGGCTATTCCTACATGCAAGTTGTGGCTTGATCCTGGAATCATAAAGTGTTAAATATACAGATGTGAACCAGCTTTTACTCCTTCAGTTTTCTCATTCCACATGCAATGAATGGGCACTGCAGGTCCTATTGGCATTCGGTCCAGGAGTCTAATGTTATTTCTTGCAATCCAATCTGAATTTCTTTATCTTCACTTTGGAAGGCTGATCTAATTTGTTAAATTAGCAGCGTGGTTGACCTAAAGGTAATATTTAAATCCTCTCATAGGGAAATTGACTAATATCTTCTATCTCTCAGTATTTCATATTGCAGAAGGAAACTAAGGGTGGAAGGATGGGAAACATACACCCAGTCCTCACTTTGTGTTTTATCGCCAGCTACTCAGTCAAAGTAGAATTCATAACAGATAGAGACAAATCATCTGATGGCAGAGGTTAAAAGAAACCTGTTACTATGACTACAGATAGGGTCAGATAACAAAATGAACAGCCACTTTTGATCTTCAAAAAAACCCTTTTCCTTTGCTCTCTCCTCTGTTATCTGGACCACTCCATCAAACACCTAGCAGATAACAGAGTTGAAAACCCAATCGACCTTCAAGGAAGACCAGACAAGTTAGAAAGTCTGTGTAAAGGTTACTCTTACAGGGGAAGGGCCTGTGATGACATTTTTGTATATGTGTATGTGCCTGTGTGTTTATGAATTTAACTAAAGCAACAGGCTGCAGTTCAAAAGAGGTTACCAGTGTGTTTAACATCAGTGCAGAAAAGTAGCATTGACAACTGTGCCAATATAAAGGAAAGAAATGCCATACAAATGTGAGGAATCCACAATAAACCATATGCATTTTTTTCTATTATTATTATTATTATTATTATCAGCAGCAGTATCAAAAATCCAAAAGCCTAATAAAGTAATACCTTTATTAGGTTACAAATTAAAAAATCACAAAGTAGTGACCAAAGTTCCATGTTCTCCAAAAGCCTTCTTCAAGCTGGGTGTGAAGCAAAATCGCAAGGAGGCAAGAGAGAAAAATGGGCATAATGTTGAAATCCAGAAGCCTATAGTTTGAAGCATTCCTAAATTGGAGTGCACGGTTGCATTAGAGCCCTACTTTTTTAATTTCAAAAGTAAAAAGAAGAAAAGGAAAGAAAACTATTTTGCTGTCTGAAGAAACATCTGTAACCTATAAAAGCTTCTGCTGCTATATATTTTCAATTGATGTACATGACACCAGGTAAGCCTGAAAAGACACAGCCCTGCCCCAAGAAATTTACAATCAACATTTTAACAATGTGGCCACAACAATGGGAGATAATGAATGGTTTGAAATACAAAAGCGAGGGCTGCAAATTGGGTGTATCTTTGAAGTGTATCTGTCTTTTAAAATTCACTAAACATGGTGTGTGTGTGTGTTTTCATGCTAGAAAAAATTAACGAGTCTTAGACTTATTCACCCCAATTCTATGCATGTTGAGAGACAACATACTTGATCAGCAACCAGAGAAGAATATTGGGTGTGTTAGAAGGCACAATTTTTGGTTCACGGTGTAATGGTGAGGTGCTGCCTAGCATAAACCTCAGAATTCTCCACAGTGTGGAGGAAATCCTTAGTAGAGAGGTCAGTGTATAAAAGTATTTCCTGAAGATAGAGAGTTTAAAAAATACCATGATATGCCACTATGGATCAATAATCTGTATTGCCAAATGCTACATGCCATTGCATGTTGTCTACCTGATAGTCTCAAATGTAAAATCAGATATCAAATATCAAACCAAACATTATTCAAATGTATTTATTTATTTTGTAGTGGTGAGCAAATAGGGTAAAAGAGTAAAAAGAGTAAATAAACAAAAACATATACTTAAATATTTTGGAAAATATCCACTCATTCAGATAATATCCAGAGAATAGTTCATATCAATATTGGGGGGGGGGGGGGAGAATTTGGAGAGGAAGGAAGGAATTTGTTTCAGCTCTCTAAGGGACCAAAGAAAGTTCAGAATATGGTTTTGCCATTTATGTTCATAACAGAAATGTAACACCTTCCTTACTGCAAGTGATATGTATCTGGCTCGTGCGGCAGCTGAAGTATACTCCAAACCAGCTAGTCCATCTTGTACTTCAAAATGATCCATCACATGTGATTACCTTGCAGAACTGCCACATCAGCTTGAAAGCCAAATACCCAAATCCTCTTGTATTGCCAATGAGGAGCAATTGCTAAATGTGCCTTTTTAGCAAGATGAAAATGTCTCAGTGGGAGCCGTACTTGGTGTCAATACCTGGGAAGGAAATAAATGTTAAAACAAGCTAAATAATTGTCTAACAGTACTTGTACTAATGACCTTAAACTTCTACTATGCTAATTTTTCCTCTGCACTTTTAATTACAGATCAATAATACTTTGCTGTTGACATTTAAAAATGCTGAACCACACAGAGAAACACTGACTGAATGGAAATATACAATGTGGGGCAGAATTTGCCAAATCGATAAATGTTGCCATTTAACAAACAATCGCATGTACAGTGGTGACCAAGATTAGCAAGCATAAAAGACCACACTTCAGCTCCTTAATTATTCCTTAATAACATTAAGCCTTACATCATTGACAAAATCCTGTTGCTGTGAAAACCAATAGCTTCCTTTGTTTATACAGAGCATCTCCTTCAAAAGGTTTGGGGTAGTTGTTTCTGAGCACATTAACCAAGGAACTTTTATCATGCCAGGCTTTGAATGATCATACACTTAAAAATCAAGAAAGAAAATGCAAGATAGACTATTTAATGAGGGCATGATCCAGCCAAACGTCACTGTTTTTAACCCCCCCCCTTTTTTCCAATGGATAAGTTAAGGGTATGCTTACAATATCCTTGCTACCAGCACACTATAATTTAAATAAATATCTGGTGATCTGATGATCACCTCATCAAAATATTTTATACAGCAACCCAAAGGAATCTTAGAATTGTCTGGGAAATGAAATTTCTTATATGGTCTCATGACCTAGTGGACATCATCAGTAAGATTTAGCCACGTGACGATGTCCAAAGCCAATTCAGAGTGAAGGCAATGCTTCTTTTGCTTATGTTTCTGCAAAGCACTTCTGGGGGGGAAACCCTGAAAGCGAAGATGTTTGTCTCAGAGTAGTCACAAAAAATATTCAATTGCACCCTTCTATGAGTATAGCTCTATTAGCAGCATACACCGGAGAGCATGGGCCATGCTCCATAGTTAAATCTGTGGTAGGAGACTAGCTAATGCCATCGTTTTCATATGAATTACAGATGTGAGAAATGCAAATAGCATGCCATTGATGAAAAGAACTTACATTTAGACTGTATTGTAGGAATGCACAACTTCTAATGGTGGAGGGATCACATTGCACAACATAAGAGCCCACCATGTCTTAATTTACATATGAAGACTGTGTTGCGTTGTGCCAGGTGCCCATGTGCATCAGTTGTCTAACCTTCAAGCAACCCCTGCCATCAGCTTCACATGACACATGACACAATGTGACAGCCCCTGTGGGTAAATTACGCTGTGTTGGCTTCTTGTGCCATGCAAACCAGGTCATTACTTTTCCAGACAGGCCAGACGCCACTGGTGGCAGCATTCCTTCTCCCCACTGCTACTGCTGAATTTGCTGCAGCATGGCACCGCCCCAAAAGTGGCAGTTTTCTTTGAAAATAAGGTGGGTGGGGAGTATATCCCCTTGTTTGGAAGTGAAATCAAGCTCCCGAGAGGCTTCCGGGAGTGTGATTCTTCTTCCCAGGAAGAGATGTGCTTTCCAAGCCCCTTGCTTTCAAGCAAAACTGCCACTTCTTTGCCACAACCATGACAAATTCTATGGGGGGGGGGGGTGCAGTGAGGGCTGCCAAAAATGCCAGGGGGGCACATGCTACCCATGACCTATGTGTCCCCCACACTTGGCCTATTGCATCATCAGTGTGCTAAATAGAGCAGTGAGATTGCATATTGATATATATGTACTCCCCATCATTACGATAAAGAACAGAGTACTGATACTCCACTTTCCTGAAGCAAATTAATCTAAAGTCATGTTATATATACATTTTTATTTCATAACGCAAGCAAGAAATGGATGTTTCTTTTAAACATTAAAAGTGTTGGTGTTGAGTGTCAAGTGCTTCATGGACAATTCACAGGGCTGGCCCTGTGAATTGTAGACTGAAGACTTGGCAATTTGTCATGAGAAAATGTATCTCTGCTTCTCTGTTATGTGCTTATCTCAAATGGTAGGCCGAAGGCCTTGAACGTTCTCTGGGAATTAAACTATGCTTTGCAAAGGTGGGGGCTATCTTCCTCACACTGTGGCGTCATCAGAAGAGGTTGAACCGTGCCGCCCTGTTGGCACGTGAGTTTAGATTACAGGCCTGAAGCCCTGTCTATCAAAGTAGCTTAGAATTTGCCCAGCCTCCACACTATATTGCCTTGGTCCTGAGAGTAATTCCGTTGCTAGGAATTATCTCGTCTATCCTCTTGCTGCTCTGCTACTGCTGTGAGTTACTATTCTGATTTGGAATTGTGAGATGCACTCTGTACATGTTCTATTGCTGTGTGGACTTGTTACTTCTAAAGAACTCTGCCATGAGAAGTGCACTGTGGCTTTTCATAGATTTGGACTTGAGATTACTGTTCTGGATTCATGTTCTATAGCTTGCTGTCTCCCTCCATGGAGCCAAAGTTACGGGCAGAGGGAGGCAGAAGCTGATCGTTGCTGTTCTGAAACTCGTGTGTGTGTGAGACCTGTGAGAGGACCTTCCTCAGAGCTAAAGCTACGTGAATTGGGAAGGCTCCCTAAGTCGAAGAGGTTCATTTCCTGGCTTCTGGCTTCCGTGGTCAGCTCAGCGTTCCCTGACAGGCTGAGTGAAGATTTAGTTGCCAGTTGACCGATATACTACTGTTAGGAGGCCTAATCCTAGAGTCTCTCTATGTTCCAGAGGATTCCAGTGCAGCGTGGCCGCTCCTGCCCTCTAAGGACTAGAGTTAATCTCTAAATGTCAGTCCCTGAGTGAGTGCTGTTCTCATTAAGCCGTTCTACCTGAAAGCTGTGTGGTCCGTCTTCAGCTTCAAGTGTGTGTTTGCAGAAATGAAACCGTTATGCTTTGAATCTCCTTGTGATTACAATAAAAGAAATCTCACTGTTATTGTTGTGTATCAGTGTACCTGAAGTCGTGAGCAAGAACTTTAGAGAGTTAGCCAGAGTCACGACAGTTGGGTGGCTGGAGTTGCACGAATTTAATTCAATTTAGAACTTGTAATTTGGGTAAATACATGTCTAATAAGAAAGAATCACTGCAGGCAGAAATTAGTTGTGTTAATTTTTATGACACTTATCAAAGGAGTAAAAGGTTCTATATACATGGTTAGGCTTTTTTTTAAAAAAATAGCAAGCCTTGTTTTCTTCTGCTGATTTCATATGAATTTTTTATTTTCCATTTTAAAGGTACAGCACTGATGTACACACAGTTTATACTATACACATGGGCTGAATTTCAACTTTTCAGCTAAATTATTAAGCATGGCTTTGGCGAGCTCTAAGGTGAACTATATGAGAGTATTGGTTTGTAGAGGGTTGTAGGGGAAGGGCATGTGTGAAAAGAAGCAATGCTATTGTTGTCTAGAATTAATATTTAGAAAGGGATACCGTAACGTCTATATCACAAGCAGAATACAGGACACTTAGAACTCTCAACCTAGTTTTAGTGTGACTCTGGCCCTCTTTAGTCTTTACACCATCAACTAACATCACCCAATGATGCAGGGACATGGGGAATGCACACACTATAATGACTTCAGGACATGGGGTAAGTTGAAGCTGAAGCTACTGAGGGCTGGGATTTAGTACTCGTGTGTCATTTTTAGCAGCAGGGCTGTGTTCTTAGTGATGTATAGCTCCATGCTGAATACCAGAACCACAAATGTCATAAGAACATAAGAAGAGCCATTCTGGATCAGACCAAGGGTCCATCTAGTCCAGCACTCTGTTCATACAGTGGCCAACAAGCTGCCGACCAGGAACCCACAAGCAGGACATGAGTGCAACAGCATCCTCCTGCCCATGCTTCCCAGCAACTGGTATACATAGGCAACTAGTGTACTATGTGATACTGGAGGTAGCACATACTATAGTCCTCAGGACTAGTAGCCATTGATAGCCCTCTCCTCCATTAACTTATCTAATCCCTTTTAAAGCCATCCAAATTGGTGGCCATCTCTACATCTTGTGGAAGTGGGTTCCATAGATTATCTACATACCCTGTGAAGAAGTACTTTCATTTAGTTGTCTTGGCTCTCCCGCCAAGCAGTTTCATGAGATGAACCTGGGTTCTAGCATTTTGAGAGAGGGAGAAAAATGTTTCCCTGTCCACATTCTCCACACAATGCATAATTTTGTACACCTCTATCAGCTCTCTCCTTACTTATCTTTTTTCTAAGCTAAATATTTCCAGCTGCTTAATCTTTCCTTATGGGAAGGTTGCTCCAGCCACCTTGATAATTTTAGTTGCCCTTTTTTGCGTTTTTTCCAAATCTACGCTATCCTTTTTTCAGTGTGGTGACCAGAACTGTACATAGTATTCTATGTGTGGTCACACAATATATTTGTATAAGGGGAGTAGTTATTTCAGTTCTTTTCCTTATTATTCCTTACTTGGACTTTGCTTGTTTTTACAGCAGCTGCACACTGGGTCAACATTTTTATTGAACTGTCCACCACAACCCCAAGATCTCTTTCTTGGTCAACTACTCTAGCTCAAATTCTATCAGTTTATACTTGAAATTGGGAGATTATATATATATATATATATATATAGCCTCAACATGCATTGCTTTGCAATTGTTTACATTGAATAACATTTGCCATTTTGATGCCCATTCTCCCAGTTTGGAGAGATCCTTCCAAAGCTCCTCACAGTCCCATATTGTTTTAACCATGCTAAATAATATGCTGTCATCAGCAAACTTGGCCATTTCACTGCTCACTCCTAATTCCAGATCATGTATGAATAAGTTGAAAAGCATTTCCTCCCCCTGTGGGACCCCAATGTTTACATCATTGGGAGAATTTACCACTTATTCCTACTCTCTGCTTTATTTTCTTTAACCAGATACTGATGTAAAAGAGAATCTCTCCTCTTATACCATGACTGTTGTTTGTTTAGGAGTCTTTGGTCGGGGACTTTGTCAAAAGCCTTTTGGAAGTCCCAAGTAAACAATGTCCACTGGATCATCCCTGTCCACATGTTTATCAACATTCTCAAAGGATTCTAAAAGCTTAGTGGGACAGGACTTACCTTTGCAGAATCCATGTTGATTCTTTTTCATCAGGGTCTGTTCTTCTCTATGCCTGCAAATTTTATTTTTTATAATGCTTTCAACCTTTTACCTGGAGCAGACATTAAGCTAACTGGCCTGTAATTTCTTGGATTCCCCCCAGATCCCTTTTTAAAAATGGGTGTTACATTGGCCATTCCCAGTCCTCTGGCAAAGAGGCTGATCTTGTTATATATTTTTGTTAGAAGATCAGCAATTTCATTTTGAGATCTTTAAGAAGTCTATGATGAATACCATCTGGGCCCAGTGATTTATTTACCTTTAACATCAGAAATGCTGAAAACTTCATCTTTTGTCACCACTATTTGCCTCTGTTTCTCATACTTTCTTCCTGAAAACATCCATTCTGACACAGGTATCTGTCCTATATCTTCTGCAGTGAACACTGATTTGAAGAATTCATTCAGCTTCCCTGCAATCTCCCTATCCTCCTTCAGCACTCCCTGAACTCCATTGTCATCCAACAGTCCAACTGCCTCTCTAGCTGGTTTCCTGCTTCTGATATATTTAAAGAATTCTTTATTGTTGGCCTTGATGTTGTTAACAATATGCTCCTTAAAATGCTTTTTTGCATCCCTTATTGTCTGGTTGCATCTCCTTCATGCAAGCTTGTGTTCTCTTTTGTCTTCCTCATTTGGGCAAGACTTTGATTTTCTGAAGGAAGCTTCTTTTCTCTAATAGCTTCCTTGACACTGCACGTTAACCATGTTGGTGCCCTTTGGACATGGTGCGATCTTTCCTAACTTGCGGTATGCATTTTAATTGAGCTTCTGTTATTGTGGTTTTGAGTAACTTCCTCACATTTTGAAGGGATTTAACCTTCTTGATTCCCCCTTTCAACTTCCTTTTTACCAGTTCCCTCATTTTAGAGATGTTTCCTCTTTTGAAGTCAAATGTGACTATACTAGACTTCCTTGGCAATTTTACACTTCAATATATATTAAATCTGATAACACCATTATTACAACACTTCCTAATTTGGAGGCCTCCCTGATTTCATTTTCTATCTCAAGATCACCATCAATGTTCTTGTCTGGGAAACAATAGCATGTTCCTAGTATTAGAGTCAGTGTGGTGTAGTGGCTAGAGTATTGGACTGGGAATCAGGAGATCTGGGTTCTAGTCCCCCACTTGGCCATGAAGCTCAATGGTGGCTTTGGGCCAGTCGCAAACTCTCAGCCCAACCTAGGATAAAATGGAGGATAAAATGGAGAGGAGGAGGATTGTGTATGCCACCTTAGGTTTCTTGAAGGAAAAAAGGTGGGATATAAATATAATAAATAAATAAATTAGTTTTGGAGCCCAATATTGTCACCCACAGCACTTCTGTGGAAGAATCTGCCCCTTTTAGGTTTTCTAGTCTGCTTAACTCTGTGTCATCTTTGACATATAGAGCACCGCCACCTCCAATGCGCCCTTCCCTGTCGGTATTCCACTAGTTCTCTCCATTCCATCAGGTTTCTGTAATAACCACTATATCTAGGTTCTCCTTTAAAATCAAGCACCACAACTCATGGCCTATTTCCTTCCTTTCTACATTTGGGAAATTGGAAACATTTTCATCTTCATCCCCTGGGGATGATTCAACCTAAAATGGATATGTCCCAGCTCCTGTCAGCCTTCAGTTTAAAAGCTGCTCTGCCACCTTTTTTATGTTTAGCACCAGCAGCCTGGTTCCATTTTGGTTCAAGTGCAGCCCATCCATTTGTACAGGTCAAGCTTGTCCCAAACTTTTCCCCAGTGCCTAACACATTTGAACCCCTCTTCCCTCCACCACTGCCTCATCCACACATTAAGACGTCTCAGCTTCACCTGTCTAGCTGGCCCTGTACATGGAACAGGTAGCATTTCAGAAAAAGCCATGTTGGTGGTCTTGGATTTCAACCTTCTACCTAGCAACCAATCTTGGCTTCCAGGACCTCATTACTACATTTCCCTACGTCTTTGGTACCAACATGGACTATGACTACTGACTCCACCACAGCACTATCTACAAAGCTACCTTTACAGCATATGTTATCCACAAACTTTGCGTCAGGCAAGCAATTTACCATGCAGTCTAGGCACCCATCACAAACCCAGCTGTCTAGGTGTTTAATGATTGAATCTCCCACAACCACAAGGCCCCCGCCCCCAGAGGCACATCCTCCACATGGCAGGCTGTTTGCTCTTCTTCTGTGGAATGGGTCCCTTCCAAGGGATCCCTCTTCCTCAGAATGACACCTTCCTTCCCTGCAAAACCCTTTCACCATGAGAGCAGAGGAGCTGTCACCCAGGGATTAGGACATTGCTAGTAAATCCTTGGAGGTCTCAACCCCCAACCTCTCTGTCTCTCAGCTTCTCCGGGTCAGCAACCTTGGCTTCAAAAGAATGAACATGTTCCTTGAGAGCCAGGAGCTCATTACACTGAGCACCCACCCACAACTTCTGTCCAGCCAGCAGATAATCATGCATGTGGCAATTAGTGCAAAACATTGGATGGCCCGAGTCCCCCTATTGCCATTCTTCTTCATAAATGTTTTTATCACTATCATTGGGTATGTTTACCTGGAAGACTAAGTTATTTACTAGGAGAAGATACATAATTTATTTATACTTATGTATAGTTACTTACTATGAGAAGGCAGGGAAGATTTGACTGCCCTGGCCTTCTCACCCTGTTGCTAAACTCACACGAGTGCTTAACTCACTTGTGTGCTGATGTTTTGCCAGTGGGACTGAGATGCTTTGTTAGTGGGGCTCCTCACACTTGAAGAGCAGGTTCCTTCACAAGTGTGCCTACCTAGCTTGGTCCAACTGCTGCTGCAGCCAATCTGATTAGAGGGCCTCATTTGAGAAGCAAAGGAGAATGTGGCTGAACTACTGGTCTTCACTAGGTTCCAATGAGTGGGGATGTAGCAGGTCAATTGAACCCCGTAGGAGGGGAGATTTTCTATTTAGGGGAGCGATCAATAGTCAATAGGTCATTGGAGGGGCAACAGACAAAGGGTGGGTCATTTGGGAAGGGATGTGATTCAGGCTGCCCTGAGGGATGCAAGGGGCTGACACTGGGCATCTGGTTTAGGAAGGGATGCGGTTTTCAAGGGCTGAGTCCTTCTTGTGTGTTTTTAAAACTAAATGGTAAGCTGAATTCTCAAACTCGTGATGTGTCTATTTCTGAGCTTTACTTTATGGGCTGTTCTATAAGGCCTAAACCCTGAGCCTACACTGATACCAAGCTGAAGCTAGCCTACCCTCATTTGTTTATCAGCCGACTCTTCCACTAGTGTGGCCTGTACAGTGGCTGTTGTCAATAGAACTATTACTGCTTTTATTGCCCATTTCTAAGCTTGGGTTTAGTTTAAATATGTTCTCTTCAACCACTCAGGAATATCTATTAGAGCAAGGCTGCAAGAACTATAAATTCCTGCTGGATTACACCCCGCCATCCCCCTCCCCATGACTAGCTCCCAACAGTAAATTTGTAAAGGGTTATGCTTCTGGGATTTAGCTCCCTATTCTGTGCCTTGTTTTGGCTTCAGCTGATAATTTGTGAGTTTAAAATGATTACCTGAAGTAATTGAATAGATTAAAAAGTAAAGAGTACTTACTTTCGCCTTACACAGGTGCTTAACTCACTTGTGTCCTGATGTGTTGTCCTCATGCAATCATTGTCCTTCTCTTCCAGCTTGTCTCAACCATGTTGTTCCGTTACCCATGCGCTAACTACTGCAGAATGGGATCTTGCTACTAGGGCTAAGCATGGAGCCATTGTTTGCGGTATCAAGTATTTAGGAGGGCCTTGCCACCACAGCCTTGATGCATGTACTTCTGATGGATGAATGTTGGGGAACCCCATGCTATGGAAAAGCAAGAGAAGACAAAAGACACACCAGAAAGAAGTCCTATGGTGCAAGAGCAAGGAACATAGTGTATAGATGAATTAACCACAGTAAGCAGAATCTGAAATATCATTCTCTGCCTATGTTTGTCCAAAATCTCTTATTCTGTGGGAAATCCTCAGAACAGGAATAATATATAAATGTATACCCAATATATGTTAGTCTGAATTCATGGGCTATTACCTGTCCCAGGTCTCTACTGTTCTGGCAAATGCATCTTTTACCCATTGATACTGATGCACATCTTAGGAACGTTTGGAACTTTCCTCCCCACTCTATGGATTACATGCACAGAGAAGAGTGTTGGTACCAACCCCGCCATGATGAGGGGATGGTGAAAATGACAGGGTGAAGGTATTGTTCAGCACAGTTAGTTAAGATGAATGAGGAGACACTGCAAAGGTCAAGAGTTCAAGGAACCAGTACAAAGTGAAAGTAATTTTGATGGAAACGGCACAATTCAAGGGTTAGGGTTTGACCATGGCTTATATTCAGAGTGTGGTAGGGAGTGAGGATTGCCAAGTTTTGATTTCAAAAACATTGGCAGGGCCAGAGAACAGAAAAGGCAGGCAGAGTCAGACAGAGTACAGCAGACCCAGAGAAAACCTGAAGAATAGGGGTAGGGTATTTTGTTGTTGTTGCTTTTTTTCAATTGATGAGTTGCCCTGTAGCCAAAGCTCTTAGGTGACATCATCCAGCTTTTCCATGTGATGTACAGGTCACCTGAGCAAACTATACAGGCCATATTTTATCTCGGGCTTCCTGGTGGTGAAGAAGCAGTGCAACCGCATCTCCTCTGCCATACAGATGCTGACATGTATAAAGTGCATGGTCAGGAGTAGGGCTCTGACTGGATCCGGATCCCAAATCTAGAGCAGATCGGGCTGATTCGGACCTCCGGATCCCGGATACAAATCGGATCGGATCCACGATCCAGATCCGATCTGCGATCTGGATCCGATCCTGATCCAGTCACAGCACTCCCTCCCGCTCTCTCTCTCCCTCCCTCCCCCCACTCTCCCTGCTTACCTGCCGCCGCCGCTGCGTCGTCCCCCATCGTTCTCCGCATCATCCTTACCACCAATTAGAGCACTGCATTTGCTGGTTGTGGTGGGTGACATCATCACCCGGCGTTAGCGGGAAAGCGGCCAGCCCACAGCGAGGAGGGAAAATGGTGACAGGACGATGCGGAGGTGGCAGCAGGTAAGCAGGGAGAGTGGGGGAAGGAGGGAGAGAGAGAGTGGGGAGAGCGGGAGGGAGTGCTGTGAATGGACCCGCATCGGGCCCAATCTGGTCCTAACAGATCTGGATCCGGATCAGATCGGGGGGTCCGTTCACTGCCCTAGTCAGGAGAAGGCTCCATTCATATGATTTCCTACCTCCTGTTTAGGAAGAGAAATTACACAAACGAGGCTTCTGGGTATTCATATGTAGGTCCCAGTTCATATGTCACATCACCTGCATGAGAGAGGCAAGGAGAATTATGTCACTCCTCCACTGCATAAAGGGCCCTGGTAATGTATGGATCGGGTCAGTTTAACTGGCTGGACAAGTAAAATGCTGACAGGGTGGCAATCCTTACTTTTAAGATTGCTTGGGAAGGCTTTCTTCCTTTGGCCTTGTTAATCAGAACTGAATTAGGTGAATGCATGGGAGCAGGGCTTTTTCTGTGGCAGCACCTGGGAACCTGTTATTCTCTGTCCATTACTGATTTATGAAAGTGAGCCCTAACCTAGAGCCTTAATAACTAGCATAAATCTAGAGCTTCATGCCCGTACAATCCCTTCATCCAGTGCTTTGTAACCACTATGGAGCACCAAAAGGGTTACATTTAGCATGAAAACAAGATAAATTTAACCATTGTAGTGCCCTGTAGCCAAATAGTAGTGCCCTGCAGTGGTGATTTCAACTGACGATTTTGGTCGTTGGTGGGGGGGACACCCTGCAGACTGTGCACTGCCCACAGACTGTGACCCAATGGCCCTCAGAACTCCAGAAGTTGCCTACCTCTAATGTACAGAAGTCGACCGTAGTAAACTTCTGGCTGCCTTTACAGTACCTGAGGACAGCAGAATAGGTTAGGGGTGCAGAACAGACTGTGTCATACATATACCATTGTCCTCCAACACCTTGACACCACTCCCTGTCCTCCAGGATCTGCTGCCTATGGTTGCTGCTTCACTCTAGCTGTCCTGCAATGGTAGAGCCGGCCCCGAATCACATTGATTTCTGTGACATTACTTGGATGCCACTGGTTTGAGACGTCCTTTCTAAATGATGGGTGGCAGTAGGCAGGGCCTCATGGGCCAGGCTCACTGGAAGGGCAATTTAGATGATATCCTCCTTGTCATTGCAACCTTCTCCATCTGGGCAATCCACATGGCAGAGAGGCACACTTAAATGGCCCTTCTGCATGTACCTCAAATTGAAGTTAAAATGGAAAATGTTATATCAGTCTTCTGCACTTTGAATAGCACTGGAAAGAATGCATAAGGCAGATGCCTAATAGTGTAGAACAATGGGCGGAGATTTTGAGCTAGATCATATAGGTCCTCTAGTTTTAAGGCCTATCTCTGCTGTAGTTCCACAACTCACTTTCTGAAACCACAACATTGATTCCTTTGATGCAGCAGATGTCAGTGGGATGCAAGGTGCAAGGTTCAACACCCCAGTTGCACACACATAGGGTGACCAGATTTTGGAAAGCAAAATCCCGGTCCAAAATGGCCACCCCACCAAAGCAGCCCCCCCGAACATAAAATAAAAAAATTAAAAAGGCCGTCTGCCATGTGGCCAACAAGCAGACACCCCCGCCACCCCCCACTGGAAACAACCCCCCCCCACCAAGCCACCCACCCCCCAAAAAACCCAGCCCGGACCTACCGGGTCCTCCGCTGCCACTGCCGATCTCCTCCACTGCTCCAGTTTTCCCGGTTAGGACCAGGAAATCCAGGGCGATCTGGTCACCCTACCACACACACACACACACACACACACACACACACACAAACACAAACACACACACAGAGAGAGAGAGAGAGAGAGAGAGAGAGAGAGAGAGAGAGAGAGAGAGAGATTTTAAATGCTCTTTGGATGTTAGGGCTTTCTCCCTGGTGAGGGAATGTTCAAACATGCAACCCTACTATCACTTGCAGTCTGATGTGGTACAATCCAGCAACAATTTTATAATTTCCCTTGAAGTTTACATGGACCAGGCCTTCATTCCTCATCTATATGGTGGGCAGTATAGTGACCTACCCTACAGGATCATTGGGAAGAAAAACACACCAGACATTGTGCAAATGCTTTTTGGAAACGCAAAGAAACATAATCAGTCACAACTAAGCGCTCCCTTTCTACATGTGCTCTCATGAATTCTGCAAAGCTGCTGTTGCTGACTGGAGTCCCCCAAGTCTTGCTGCACCTCCTGCGCTCATGCTCTGTGAATGTAACGGATTGTTTTTTTGCATGTCTGTTTAATTTTCAGAAAATTGTCCCATTGCCTCCAAATTGCAAGTGTAAGGAAATCCAGCTGTCAATTCCCATTAAACGGAGCTGAGTTTTCTATCGTTAATTCAGTTGTCTTTCACAGTCTGGCTGCTCAAGCTAAAGAACTCTTTAAAAAACCAGATTTATGATGGATGCCATCTGGCCTGATAGAAGGAAACAGATATCGATTTTTAATATTTTCTCCAAACTTGTTTACTCTGGGATAATACAGCAGCTGTGTGGCGGCTTGTCTCAGAGTGGAAAGGATTATTACCCCTGCCTTTTGATGAGATAAATTACCAAGAATGACTTGAATGGCTAAAGGGTATACTTTGATGTTCTGTCGCTTCATTTACCCTTATGACTAAATGATTATTGATTTTATATTTTTAAGCTCTTGAAACGTGAAAATAAGTTGGTCGAGAAGCCTGGCTGTGTTAGTTTTATTAATTTATTTCTGCAGGGCATAATTCACTTTGGACCAGGTTGTGAAGGTTTTTGGGTTCATGACCGACTCCAGATACAGTTGCAAAGAAATGGCTTATTTATATAGTCATTGCAAGTAGTTCCAAAATCAATACAGTCTGGGATTGGATGATTAAACCTAGTCCCTTTGTGGGATTCATTCCTGTAGCTACCTCTGAAATGATCTTGAGTCTCAAGCAGATTCATGTGATCCAGTCTTACAAATAGCAAGTTTGTTCAAGTTGAAATATTATTTTAAAAATTTGCTCATCTTTTCCTTTCCTTTTTTTTTAATGTACTCTGTTCATTCAATGACATTTAAACAGCCAGGAGGGGGTGGGGAGAGGGGGGAAAACCCACAGTTGATTGACTACTTCAATGAAATCGCTAATCTGCATTCAAAGAGTCGCCTCCAAAGACTACTTAGATTTTCCATGGATAGATTTAACTACTGCTTTGATCAGTTAGTCCCAGTATGCAGTGGATTTAGGTCTCTGTACTTATGTAGACAGCAGGAATCCAAGGTGTACACTAAACCTTTAAATAGTTTTCACAGTTCAAAACAGCTGTTTGCCTTTGGAGTACAGCAGACACCTACTTTTCCCTGTGAAGTACTGCCTTTTCTGTCATCATCACTTAACACATTGGAGCTATTTAATGTTTGTCTGAAATGGGGCCTCTTGTCAATCTAGTGAAGTATTTTGTAGACAGAGCAAGTGCAGAAATGTTATGGGGGGGGGGAAACTTTTCCCTCTGTGCGAATGTATGTGTGTGTGTATGCACCTTCCTTGCAGGCTTTCAAGAAGACCTTAAAAACATTTTATTTTACTATGGCCTTTTCATGATGAGTATTGTTATTGCTGTTATTGTTATTATTGCTGCTATTGTTGTTCCTGTTGGTTTTATTGTTGGCTTTATTGTTTTAATTGCTGTTTTATTCTTTTTAATATTTGTAATATTTTAGTGCTTTTAATATTTGAAAGGTGGCCAAGAAATGTCATAAATAAATAAATGCAATGTGTATGTATGTAGAATCAGGGTGGAGACCAAAATATGTTTAAAGCTTCCCTCTGTCTTTGCTTTAAAGAAAATAGCATCAGAGAAATCAACAAGAGACCCTAAACTGCATTTATTAGTAGGGGTGTGCATGGACCCCCAAAATTGGATCAGAATCAGAACCAGAACCGGTGCCTCGGATCGGATCAGAGGCTTCCCAGTTCGGTTCGGAGCTGATTCCAATCCGAAAATCAGACATCCAATTTTCGGATCGGACACCATTTTAGGTGTTTTCGCCATAGGCTTACATTGGGGGAAAGAAAGCTTTCCCCCAATGCAAGCCTATGGCGAAAACATGGGGGCAGGTGAGTGGGGACCTAATTCCCCCTCCCTCCCTCCCTGTCCCTCCCCCCCACTCGTGCTCCTTACTTGCCGGGCCTGGGGCTGCGGCCTTGGCAGGTAAGTGGGGCCCTGTCCCTCCCCCCCCCACTCATGTTCTTTACCTGCTGGGGCTCCTGCTGCCATCCGCTGCCGTCCACTGTTCCAATCTACTGAGAAACAGGCTTCACAGCCTAGTTCTCAGTAGCATGCCAGGTTATTACATCATCACTTGGCGCGCTACTGAGAGGCAGGCCGCGAAGCCTGTTTCTCAGTAGAAAGGACCAGTGGACAGAAGCAGGCGCCCCAGCAGGTAAGTGGGGCCCTCCCCCTCCCCCTCACTCAAGCTCCTTACCTGCCGGCGTCCCGCGCTACCATCCACTGCTTCCATACTAGTGATAAGCAGGCCTTGCAGCCTGTTTCTCAGTAGTACGGAAGCAGCGGATGGCAGCACGGGACGTCAGCAGGTAACGAGGGACCTCCACCTCCCTCCCCTCTCCCCCCACTCACACTCCTTACCTGCTGCCTCCTCACTGCCGTCCACTGCCGCCAGCTGCTTCCGTACTACTGAGAAACAGGCCGCAAAGCCTGTTCCACAGTAGAGCGAGGGCACGCTGAGTGATAATGTCACCCGGCACGCTGGCGCTCTATTGTGAAACAGGCTGCAAGGCCTGTTTCTCAGTAGTACAGAAGCAGCTGGCAGCAGTGGACAGCAGCGAGGAGGCAGCAGGTAAGGAGCATGAGGGGGGAGGAGGTCCAAGGTCTGATCCTCTGATCTTTTCCGATCTGGATCGGGTCCTTTTGGATTGGATCGGATGAGATTGGATGATCCAACTGCAGGGATCAGAATCGGGTAATTTTATCTGATTTCAGCCAGATCGGGTCTGGATCGTGGATCGGACCCGATCCGGTGCACAACCCTATTTATTAGGCATAATCTGAGCAAAATGAAGCACTTCTAAATCCCATTAGAGACTGAGATCTTCATTGGGAATCAGCTTGATTTCAGTGTGCTGAATGTTGTCTGGCCAGTGCAAATTCTTTTCATGCATTGCTAACATGCAAGGCACATTTATGTCTCTAGTTTGGCACCTTGGTGATGTGAGGCTGGGAGAGAAGAAACTGCGCAAGGGAGCAAGAGCAGAATCTCCTAGTTGTTCAGACCAGCACACAATGCTGACCAGAGCAAGGTCTACACAAGGGCTTTTTATTGGTAGTGAAGTGCACTGATAACCTTTGGAGCACATTATACAGTACACATGCTGCTTTTCTAGCGTTATTTCCCATTTTTATTCGGTATTATCTAAAACACTGCAACAGATGTCACTGTGTGTGCCACATGAGTTATAAATGTGCAAGTAGGGTATAGTGTCGCCATGATGATATCGTATCGATATGATACGAGGTGTAGATCTGGCCCAAGTAACCTTTACAAGGATTGCAGAAGAATACTTGATCTTCTCTGTCCTATTGTTGTTAAAAGTTACCAGCACGCGCTGGTAACTTTGAAGCTCAACTTCTGCAATGCGGTGTACAAAGGGCTACCTTTGTGCCTAGTCCTGAAACTTCAACTAGTTCAAAATATGGCAGCCAGGTTGGTCACCGGTACACCTAGGGGTACCATATTACACCAGCTTTAACATCACTCCACTGGCTGCCAATTACTTTCCAGGTGAAGTACAAAGTGTTGGTCATTACCTTTAAAGCCCTACATGGTTTGGGTCAAGGTTACCTGCGGGATCGCCTTCCCCCATACAATTTGCCCCGCACACCCAGGTCCTCTGGGAAGAACCTACTGCAGTCAGCCAAAACTAGGCTGACAACCGTTACCCAGAGGACCTTCTCTTCTGCTGGTCCCTGACTGTGGAGTGGCCTGCCGGGAGAGAACTGCCAACTTAACAGTCTTCCAGAATTTAAGAAAGCCATAAAGACTGATCTCTTCCAGCAGGCCTACCCAGTCGATTTTTAAGAGTTTTACTGGTATTTTAATAATGTATTTGTTTTATATGCTTTTAATTAGCTTTATGTATTTTATATCATTTGTATTTGATGTTGTTCCCCGCCTTGATCCAGAGAGAGAGGCGGGTAAGAAATAAATATATTATTATTATTATTATTATTATTATTATTATTATTATTATTATTACTAGGAGTCCTTGGCAGGTGTGACATGTGTGTCTTTGCAGTTCTGTCACTCAACCATAGCTGGTTGTTGATGTCCCACAGATTTAAGTTTGGGGATCCACTGAGTGTGACTCTTAGGGCTAAACTAGAAGCTACGCAAAATAGCTTCTGTTTTGTGCAGCTTATCCTTGAAGTAAGCATGAGGGGCCCCAATCCAGATTGGGAACACCATGTGTAGTTAGAGGAGGTTCAAACCTTTCCACTTAGCCATTTTTCCCTAATCCCCACCACCACTATGGAGGCTGTAAAACACAACAACCCACTTCTATTCGCACTACTGGAGGTTTGGGGGGAGGTTAAAGACCACAGGGGCTGGGAAGGGGAGATTTAGAGGAAAGAAGTGGCTGGTTGAGAAGGTTTCAACCTCCTTTACCCATGCGCCTGATCCATATCGGTGCCCCATGTGCTTACTTCAAGTTTTAAACAATGGCGACGATCAGCTGCACACTATTTTTAACGTGGCTCCTAGCTCAGCCCTTCGTAGACAATAACTCAAAAGGGCAGAAGGGTGGCAAACAGATGGAGTTCTATAGCTTAGTGGTAAAGTGCAGGCTTTCCATGCAAAAAGGCCTGCCAGGTTCACACCCTGGCATCTCTAGGTAGGAGCTGGCAAGGGGGAGGACTCCCCTGGGGAGTCACTATCAGTCACTGTGCCCAATGCTGTGCTGGATAGATCAATGGTCTGCCTTGATCTGAGGCCACTTCCTATGTCCCTAAATGACAGTGTGCCATTGCAAGGGGTTTTTCGTGCAGCTACCTAACTCCTGTGTGAACTGTGCCATTGGAGGGCAGATGGCAATTTCTGACAGGCTTGCTGTCATTGGTGGGGTGGGGGTGAAGGGAGAAGGAATGCGCCAAGCTCCCCTCCTCAAAAAAGAAAAGGGAAAAGTCCTATGCAGAGGCACCCTCGGTATTGTGTATATTAGCAGTATGACCAGTCTGCCTGACATCAAATATTTTCTTGACACAGAGAGAGAGAGAGAGGGAGAGACAGAGAAAAAATCACTGCTTTTGTAAGTAAACTGTACATTTATTTGCTCAGGATTTAAACCTTTTATGGCAACTTTAAGTCAATACAATGGAGGTAATGGTGCTTTCATATTTTTGGGTGTATGTGTGTGTGTTTAATTTGGAGGGGGGGAATCAAAGCAGTACTCTGTGCCTCTCTGGAGCATTCCCTGAATTCAAGAACACCACTTGATAATTCTTTAGCACTTATTAATTTCTCTTATGTCTGACTAACCCCTTAACTCTCCTTCATCTGGGTCGCTTAAAGCACATAACTAAACATTTAAGAATTGTCTTCCACAAATAATAGATTTTTTTTCCAGCAGCTAAAGCGTCATGTTTCTAAAACATGCAGACATTTCCTGAAATTAAATCAAAGGGAATTTTGTTTCATTTTTCAAATTACTTAGCTTAATGGTTTTATGTGTGTGAGAGAGAGAGTGTGGATGGTTTCTCATGAGTAGTTGCTATTCTCTTATTAAACACCTGACAGCGTACTTTACAGATCTTTTTTTTAAAAAAGTTTAAAACACTTTCTTTGGCCACGCGCAATGTATATGTAATGTGTAGTAAATTATACAGCCGGGCTTAAGGCTTGTTTAAATGCATAGAATTCGAAGTCTAGGGCAGAAATAAACTAACTTTTGGATCAGTGTAATGTAATATGTTGATCCATTTTACAGGGCGGCGGCGCTGGTGATTATTTAATTAATCACCTTTTGACAATTATTCACACCAATCCAAATCAAGGTCTCCATTAAAAGCAAAGAATGGCTTCATTACAAATGACCCATAAAAGTGTCAAGCGCTGCCAGCAAAGACAAGTAATTTCCTTTCCCTTTAAAACCATTAGGTCGAATGATGGGGGTGGGGAAGGTGATGAAGTGCATAATAGTGTGATTACCAAGAAAAATGTAAACAGTAAATTTGACAGCCATGTTGGAGAGGCTAAGAGATAAAAGGCTATAGTGTTGGTGTCATGCCTTCAAATGCCCTTAATTTTATTAAGGAAACAGGCGCTGGTTCCCCTCTATTCGGCACCGGTTAGGCCCCATCTTGAGTATTGCATGCAGTTCTGGGCACCACACTTCAAGAAGGATGCAGACAAGCTGGAGTGTGTTGAGAGGAGGGCAATGAGGATGATCAGGGGGTCTGGAAACAAAGCCCTATGAGGAGAGATTGAAAGAACTGGCCATGTTTAGCCTGGAGAGGAGAAGATTGAGGGGAGATATGATAGCACTCTTCAAATACTTGAAAGATTGTCACAATGAGGAGAGCCAGGACCTATTCTCGATCATCCCAGAGTGCAGGACACGGAATAATGGGCTCAAGTTACAGGAAGCCAGATTCCGGCTGGACATCAGGAAAAACTTCCTGACTGTTAGAGCAGTCAACGGGAGGTGGTGGGCTCTCCCACACTAGAGGCCTTGAAGATGCAGCTGGACAAACATCTGTCAGGGATGCTTTAAAGTGGATTCCTACACTAAGTAGGGGGTTGGACTCGATGGCTTTATAGGCCCCTTCCAACACTACTATTCTATGATCCTATGATCCTATGATTCTATGAGGATTGATTATACTTAAGAACTTTTTTTTAAAAAAACCCACTAAATTCCCCTCTTTTGATGTGCTCTTATAAATTGAGTGTTTGGCAGCTCCTAGAATTAGAGGTATGGAAATTTTAAAAGATTCCCCCCACTGGAGATGATAGATAGATAGATAGATAGATAGATAGATGATAGATATATTTGTGCATGCATCACCATCAGTGTGTGTGTGTGTGGGGGGGGCTTTGCCGCATTTTGTAAGAAAAAAGGAGCAGGAAGGAAGGAAGGTCCCTGACTGTGAGGAGCTTACATTCCTTTTTTAAAAAACGACACGGGTAGAAGCCACAGATAATGAATTCAAGGGCAGAAAGAGATGAATGAATATGAGAAAATGAAGTCACGTGTGCTTAAGCCAGTTTATGGGTGGGGTGAGGATTAAGGAATGAAGCCAAAGGCTTCATGAAAAATATGATTTTTGAAGAGGGGGCTGAAGAAAGAGATGAGTACCATGCATGGATTCAGAAAGGTCTTTCCAGGCAAAAGAGGCAGCAAAGAGAAATGAACAGAGCCATGAAAGAAGAGGCAACTGTGTATCAATGGTGCAACTGGGTGGGACCTCAGGGCTGAAGCCCAGGTCTCCACAGCCCAAGGGGGGCCCAAGTGACAACCCAGAGAGCAGCAGATGATGACGGCAATGGGGCAGCAGAAGCACACTCCATTTTATTCCTGCACTTCTGATGGTGAAATAATTTAAGTGAGTTTAAAATGGAAAACTTCATGTGCTTAGAGTATTCTTTTTAAATCAAATTTGGCAAAGAGTTTTATTGTTTTTTTAACATATCAGGAGGGTAGAAGCATTTTTAAAACAGAGGAGGACAATTAGAGGGGGTAGAAAAGAGAAATGTTAGTTCTCTGCTTCATAGCTGAAGTAATACCCGGGGCCATCTAAAGCCCCCCCCCCCCCGTAGGGTGTAAAATAAATAGGGCTGTGACCGGATCCAGAGCCAGATCCCGAATCTGGAGTGGATCAGGCTGATCCAGCCTGATCTGGGCTCGATCCAAACTGGATCGGATCGGCCCAGATCAGGCTGGATCGGATCCTTGATCCAGATCTGCTCCAGGTCCATGCAGAGCCAGCCCTCCCTCCCTCCCGCTCTCTCCCTTCCTCCCCCCAATCACCCTGCTTACCTGTAGCCTCCTCCGCGTCATCCCCCGTTATCCTGCCTCCTTGATGTCAGCCAGCTGCTTTCCCGCTTGTGCCGGGTGATGACATCACCCATCGCGACCAGCAAATGGTCTCAATCCAACATGGATTGGATTGAGCCCAATCTGGACCTCCCAGATCAAGATCCAGATCAGATTGGGGGGTCCGTGCACAGCCCTAAAAATAACCCAGCTGAGCATGGTGGAGTTTTTATCTACATCTTGACAGTGATATATTTACAATTTACAGAGATATTTTGAATGATGCCTCATTTAGATTGTCTAGAGGCAATTATTACTACAGTTCTGCAGTCTTTAGATCCTGCCCACCACATGTACCTGCTTGGATCCTTAGGTCAACTTTGGAGGCCTTCCTCCAAAGGAAGTTACGTGGTTGACTGAAAGAGAGAGGACCTTCTCAGTTGTGGCACCCCACTTATGGAAGGCCCTTCCCAAAGACATTTGCCTGCATTGTTATCTTTTCAGCAGATGGCAAAGACCCCTTTTTTCTCCCTGGAGTTTTAGAGGACTATATTAAAAAAAGATTTTATGGCAGTCTTCATATCTCTAATATTTAGTCCTATGCTATTAGTTATTTTGTATTGTATTGCATTTTTTTAGATTTTGTTATTGTATTCTTTTGGATTTTGTAATCTGCCCAGAGAACATCTGACATTGGGGAGATTAAAAATATTATATAAATAAAACATTTTGTTGCCTGAGACAGAACAGCAAACACCCACCACCCAGTTTGCATGACACCCATAAAGCAGATGTCTACGGCAGATGCCTCACTTCGCCTAATAGTTGGGCCGGCCTGTCTACACCTCAGGTATGACTATGGTTATCTGGGACCATGGGAACAGTGCCCTCCAGTGTTGTATGCTGCAGTGCCTTATATTTACAGCGCATATAAGTTTTGAAGATCACTCCCGCTGCAAATAATAACAGAAAGCACAATTCAGCCAAAGTTAAGACCCCATTGATTTTCACATGAGAATTAAATGTACTTTAATCCATCCCTTTGAAATCGATGGGACTTAAAAGTGCTGAATTTTGGCTGGATCGTGTCCAGCAATGTTTTTAAAGGAAAGAGATGTCTGTGTTTTGGGGGGGGGGGGGGTACGCATTGAAGTGCTATGCTTGATACCAGATTTTCCTGTGAAAACCAATCCCCCTCTTTGTTTTTCAAAAAGGTACTGAAGCCCTTTCCCACACACTTGTTTGCTGAGTCTACATGTCATTCTTCCTTTGATATCCATTTGTTTTAAAATCGTGCACCCACAGTTGGATTAGTTATTGTAAAAATGAATAACCCCCAAAGTTCAAGTGCTGCTCCTGAAAACAAATAGCTATTGACTTTCATTAGGAGATCTGTGATGTTATCTAACCCCGCAAAGGCATTTGTGGTATGCCGTTTACATTGTATCTCCTGATTGTATAATCATTATTGATTTTCCTTGTGTGTAGTACCTATGTCAAACAACCTAATATATTTAAATGGTGATTATTTTAGCCATTTATCTGTTATTAGATAAGATCAAAGGCAGTTAAGCTCACGGCAGATTGTGATAAGATAGATGTAGGGTACAATCCACTAAGCATCACTTCTGTGCGAGCTCCACTGCCTTCCTTGGGGTGATGCTGGGGGAACCTTTCATGAATCTCATAGAGCTAAATGGAGACTAAGAAACAGCAGTCCTGTTGGATTGCACTATTGAGCAGCTAAACCTAGCATGCTCATTGTCCTCCTAATCAGGATGAAATCATAAGGCAAAGCTTTGGGTTAGAGGGTCACAACGTTTTTGATCAACCAAGTTCTGCAAAGAATAATAAACCTCCAGATATCTATGGGCACCCCTTCAACTTCTGATTTCATCCCCTGGGATATTCCACCCTGGCTCTAAGCACCAGAACAATCATGAGCCAATCTGGGCTTTTCATCACGTGCCCACCAGGAAGGTGGGCTGAGGAGGGGCCCTGACCATTGCAGCCTATCCTTACTGATCAGCCTATGATAGACTAGAGCCTATGTGCCCAAAGGCTGCTCAAGCTCACTGGCAATAAGAGGTAAAATGGCCCAGTAAACCTAATCTTCACCTCCCAGGTGGCTCGTGATACTTAGCAAGGTAGTGTATTTATTTCACTGGATGCCCACACTCCCTGTCATATCTGTGACCAAATCAGAAACAGCTAATTACCTGAAACAAACCACCCCAGGAAGCCAAAGCCTGTGGAACATGCAAAAAAAGATGCAGCCAATCAGGACACACACAACACAGAAGAACACAGTTCTATTCAGCCAGCCCCCAAGACAGGTAACTAGTTAATCTCGCACTGCTGCTCCATGATGAAGAATAAAGAGGCTGCTTGTGGGGCAAGGACACCTTTTAGTAATGTCGCCTGCTCCCTGATTGGTTAGGTTCCTGCTCTGGGATGCAGTGTCCTAGCCAGTGCACCTTCCCTCTGTCTGAAAGGGTGGGAGGAAAAATTCAACTTGTATTAGTGGTGGAAGATTGTTCTTCTCCAGCCCAGGGTCCATTAGAACTCTAGCTGTAAACTGGAAGCTGACAAATGTGAATTCCAAGATGAAGCAGGTGAAAGGTATACCTCTGTTGACCAGGCAAAAGCAAAAGGCCAGGTTACTAGCATTTATTTGTTTTATTTATTTAAGCATTTGTATCCTGCCCTATATCACAAGGATCTCTGGGCGGTGTACAGATAAAATCATACAAACAATATAAAACAATAAACATACACAGCTAAAAACAAATTAAACTATTAAGTTAAAACCAGCATAGAATTTAAAAACAGTAAAACCAGTTTAAACAATTAAAACTATTAGCCGCCTTGGTGAATTTAGCCATCAAAGGTTTTGATAAGAAGCCATGTCTTAACTTGGCGCCGAAATGCAGCCAGTTCCGGCACCCGTTGGGCCTCCAAGGGGAGGTCTTTCCACAGCCAGGCTACCACAACAGAGAAAGCCCTCTCCCATGTCCCACCATAGCATATGCCTTGTGTTGGTGGGACGTGGAGGAGGGCTCCTCCAACAGATCTCAAATCTTGGGCAGGCATATATAGGGAGAGGCGCTTCCTCAAGTACCAAGGTCCCAAGCCATTTAGGGCTTTAAATGTCATTACCAACATCTTGAATTCCAACCGGAAGCGTTTTGGCAGCCAGTGCAATTCCTTTAACACCAGTGTGAGAATAATCTTGAAGAAATGCCAATTTAATGTTTCAAATGTTGGTTTTCTTTGCACTAAACTATCACCATAATATATCTTTGATTTGGTTTAGGAAGGGTGGGAATATAAAACTCACTGCAGTCTGTAGGAAGCCATGCAAATTTCAGTCAAATGAGTGCTTTGTAGGCAGTGGTGTAGTGGTACATTTTGGAGAATGTCCCTATTGCCATGCCCACAAGGAGAGTCCAGAAATTCCAGTGGCTGTGTGGATCCATATCAACAAACCAGTTCTAGCAGTTTTCACATCCACCAGGAGCAAGTCTTCTGTAAAGCTAACAGGTCTTTGTTTTCCATTCAAGACTAAATATTTTGCATTACAACAGGAATAGCTCATATATTTTTGCTGGGAAAATTAATCCCCACACCCAACTACTGTGATTGTTATTGTGTTTAAGCTCAGAGAGAATAGAAAATTCTGAGTGGGGTGGCAGATCAAAATATTCTGGTGCTGTGTCCCTGTGAGTGCTGGTTCCATTACACCCCTGAAGGAGACTGAAGGGGGGAAGGCAACTACTTGATAACTTGGTGAGCTTCTTTATCCTCACATGTGACAGGGAATTAAGTGAAGTAGGGGGCTGGGATATGCACAACCTGATGACATCAGAACATATGTTTTGCATTACTGTTTTTAATCAGAAAAGATAGAGCAAAAAAACACTCTGAGGTTGCATAGGCCGAAGGGTATGAAGTCTTCCACTCTAGCTTGATGTTCAGCAACATGAAGAAGGCACTACTTTTGATCAGTCAATGGCCAAAGGCCAGGTGCCCAGTCAAATACAGAGGCTTCATGCTATCTGCCAATCACATGTGCTGCCGTGGCACAACCCTCTTCCCTTCTGTGAGGCCTCTCAGGTCTAAGCACAGTCCATGTGTAGCTTATAGGGTAGGTCACAACTGCCAATCACGAGGTTCCTGGTTCACACGCTGTGGAGTCCCCAATGTGCCCTTATAATATTTGCACCATTGGTTGTGCCTATAGTACATAAAAGTACAGCTCATAGTTTCAGTCATTAAACTTTCTGAGGCATGTTGTGATTTCTGTTCTAAAGAATAAAATATGACAGATGGATTGGGGGGGGAGGGAACCCATCTGAGAAAAAAGGCATTGGAGTTATGTAAATGTAACACAATTAGATGAATTGCTTCTCAAAGACCATGGGAAATCATTCTATATACTGCACTTCTTGTTCCCTTACAAGTTCTTCTGAAGAAAACTCAAAATGGATTTAGAAAGCACTATGATTTCCCAGAGGATATAATCACTGTTAATCCCACGAGTACTATTTCAACAAAATAACTCACCCCCATGCAGCCAGTGGTTTCTTGGGCTAATCTCAAGAGCGGAGCAGTTATCGTATTTTATTAGTGATCAAACAGTATTCTACTTAAGCTACAGTTGGAAAGTAACTAATCTGATGCATTAATTTAATATAAAAGACAAGAATGCTATATATTTGGAAACTTTCTTATTTGAACTAGCATAATTTGATTAGCAAGTGTGATAGTCAAAATAGAAAGCCTGATTTGTGCTGAGTGCAAAAACCGAATGTAACATTAATAAGTCACTACTAGTGAGAGTTAGGGATGTGCATGCCCAAAAATATCATATTGTATCATTATCGGAATTTCGCACCAAAAAAATTATCATCTCCGATAATATCATAGGCAACCTGTATCATATCATATCGTATTTCTGATATTATCGGCAATACAATATTATATCATTTCTCCATTTTGCCCTAGAGAGTTGATTTTTGAGTCAGAGAACTGCCTAAAACTTCTTAATTTTCCAAGTTACAGGTTTGAAACTTGGTCACAGTGCAGACGGAGTGTTGCTAGTCATGTGTGCCAAATTACACAACAATAGGTGCAAGTGTTACTTGGAAGTAAGTTGTCAAAATCCACTGTTTCAGTTGGCATAAGGAAGTGCTCCTTTTTCAAGAGACAACGTCCACATTTCTCCTCCCATGGTCATCTCACAAATGGAGTGTCCCAGCAGGGGCAGGTTCACTTTGAGAAAGATTAGCTGCTCCACTAACTCAGCATCCAAGCGAGAGCAGTGGGGTGTCACGACATTGCCCGCCATCGAGAACACCTGCTCACTTGGAACACTGGTCGGTGGGCAGCTCAGTCTATCTCAGGCCACCCGAGCCAGATCTGGCTACATCTGGCTCCATGATGCCCAGTAGGCCAGGGGTTCAACAGAGATGTTCTCCTTGGCTTCCACCAGGTAACGCTGCACAGCAGTTGCAGCGTCATCCTGACAGGTGGGTTGGTCGCCTGCCTGACTAACCACTTCCTGCAAGGCATTTGCCCAGAACCCAAGGCCTCTGCTGCTCCTGCTGGGAGGGACGCTGCTTCTGCTGCTGCAGGGACTGCTGACCCAGGAAGCCGTGGCCCCCTCCTCCTCTGCCACTGCTGCCTGCCCAAGCCTTATTTCCCACACAGTCCGAACTTCCCCCATCAGCAATTCCACCCACCCCAGCCTAGAATTGGCACTGCAGATGCTGTCTTTTAGATGAGGATAACACATCATGGCCAAGATGTAGATCCTGTCCTTCATAATGGGCTCCATCCTTTTAACTAGTCCTGCCTTCAGCCTGTGAACCACTTCCCGCACATCTTGCGGGAAGTGCCTTCTGGTGATGGGATCCCCAGCCTCCAGAAACTGCCGCATCTTGGTCTGGAGATGCCCGGCCACAGGGATCACCTGGCTGAGGAGGGCGGTGCTGCTGCTGAGGGTCTCTGTGGCCTCAAGGAAGGGCTTGAGGGTGGGACATGGTATCCCAGACGGTATCCCAGATGGGACATGGTATCCCACTGCTGCCTGGCCAGTGGTGCATGGATACCTATGTCCCCGACCCTGCACATTTCGTGCACAGCACGCTGTTGCTCCACCATATGCTCAAGTATGAGGTAGGTGGAGTTCCAGCGTGTGGCAATGTCCTGAAGGAGCCGGTGCTGTGGGAGTTCCAACTCTGCCTGCTTCTCCCAAAGCAACTGACTTCCTTTGACACTGTGGTGGAAGTGTCCAGCCACCCTCTGGCAGCTGTCCAGGATGTTGCGCACTGCTGGCACAGGAGGGGGAAGGTCACTGCTGCTGCTCCCCATGCCAAGCCCATCCCTCACTATGAGTTTTAATATGTGGGTGATGCAGCAGACCCCCTCAAAACTGCACTCACGCACCACCCTGACCATATTGGCTCCCCAGTTCATGACCATATAAACATGGGTGTGCTGATGCCCAGACAGCCACCCCTCCACCATGCGGTTAATGGCCTCGGTGATCTCCACTGCCATGTGGGACTGGTCCATGACTTCGGTATGAAGGAGGGCCCAGCAGTAGCCCTCCTTCCCAGTCCCACAAGTGATGGGTGCTTCTTTCCTTATGGCTCCCCACCAGTGAGCCATCAGGGACAGGTAAGCGTGCACTCTACCCTTGCTGGACCAAATGTCCGAGGTGAACTGCCTGGCACAGTCGACCCATCACACGCCTGCTAAGGGTGGTGTGAGACGGCAGTTTGTAGTATGAGACCACCATAGCCATCAGCCTCTTGAACCCAGCATTTTCAACAAGGCTGAATGGCTGGTCATCCAACGCCACCATCTCACCGATGCAGTTGGTGAGCTGGTTGGACACTGGAAACCTCCAACGCGTGGTCCCATACTCCCCCCACCCCAGGTCTTCCATGGTGGCCTACTGAAGACGCTTGGGGATTGGAGATGCAGAAGCAGCAGGAGCCTTCTGCTTGCCCTTTGTGCCACCACTCACCTGAGAGGTGCCCGCCTCTCTCCCAAGCAGGAGTGCATGGTGGTTCCTCTGGAGGTGGTAGCTCATGTTGGAGGTGGTGAGGTGCGGCAGTTTTTCCCCCCTGCTGATGGCGGCCTTGCAATGCCGACATACAGCAATGAGGGGATCCGCAGCCACCTCAAAGTCGTCCCACACCATGCTGCTCCGCTTGTGGGGTGAGCCAGTCTGCTCGTCGCCAGCGCTGCCTGGACTCTGGGGTGCCACCACAGGAGCAGGGGTAGAAGGCCTCGAGGAGGTTAGCAAGAGTGGCGAGGGAGCCACTTCTGCCTGCTGCTGCTGCTCCTCCTCAACCTCAACCACCGGCTGCTTCACCTCAGCGATCTCAGGGAAAAGATCCCTGAGCAGCAGGCTCCCCACCTCAACCACTGGAGCAGGAGATGGTATTACTCCTACTCCAAGGCCAGTGCTGCTGCCACCAGCCTCTGGAAGTGGCTCTTCAAAAAGGGCCCTGCAGGCAGACCTTTCGGGCGGCTGGTGCCTCTGCTTGCTTAAGCACAAAACCGGCAGACTTGCATTTTATTTTCACAGGGGGAGAGACAGCCACCCCAGAACTGCTCTCAGCAGCAGCATCACTCCTAGACCCAGAGGAGCCACCTTGCCCAAGACACACCATAGAGCCGCGTTTCATTATGTGTGCTGCTTTGGCCACAGCTGTGTAGTGCTCCTGTGTAGCACTAGCAGGCTGCAGGACACACCAGCACACTCACAGCCATTCAAGCACACACACACACACACACACAGAGTGGGGGAGAGAGAGAAAGAAAGAGAGAGCATAATGTTTTTTATTGTATTTTGGGGGGGGGGGTTATAACAGGAAACAGGGAAGGGAACAACAACACACTCACTCACAGAACCCCCCAGTCATGTTAACCTAACCCTCAATCAAACCAAGAAGCAGCACACACACACAAGGAACGAACCTGAGATACAGAGGGGAACAGAAAGAAAGATGCAAGAAGAAAAAGAGATAGAAAAAGAATCTACAATCGCCAGTAAATATAATAAAACACCCACAGACCTCTGCCAAAATACTCCTTCTCCTTTCAACTCCTACGCCCAACAAAGATGGAGAACCCAAGGGTGGGGGGGTTTATGCAGGGATATCCTTACCTCTCCTCCAACATTGTGATTGGAGCCTGCTAGAATCCTTGCTGCATGATTGGTCACTGAATCTGTCAGCCTCAGAAAGCACACCCCACCTTCTAGCTCCATCCATGTGGTGGCAAAAGAGAAAGAGCCTTACGATAAAACAAGAAAATGATAAAATACGATAATTATTGTATATATTTTTTCATCTCCGATAATTATCGTAGGGTTTCCTATTGTATCGTTATCGTTTATCGTATGCACAATAAGGATCATATTGTACCATTATCGTACATTTTAACGATACGATACACATCCCTAGTGAGAGTCCCCCCAAAATAATGGGAATCTGTACTGAAAACTGGGCTAAGTGGTGGCTGCATGTTTTTATACTGTGAGTGGTGAGGGGGCTGTCTCTGGTTGGCTGCATGTGGGAAACATATGCCTCTGCCTCCCACAGGGTGAACAGCAACTGAAATGAAAATTCACAAATCTTAGCAAATTTTCAAATTTGGGGGTCTTTTTGGTGAAGAACTCTCACACGCACATCAAACTTGAGATTTGAACTTCAGAACTGAAATTTGGCATCAGTGTTTGACATATGCCATAAATAATTGAAGTTACTAGAACACTGACTAATAAATTACAAAAGTTCATGCAACCTGCAGATGTTTGAGCTCCAACATTTTTTTGTCTCTCTCTGGCCCATCCCAATTTAATTAATATTCAGACTGAAGAATCATTCTGGAGAACTTAAAAGCTTGCTCACTATTTTGAGATATTTTATTTGGTCCTAATAAAGGTATTACCCTTCTGTGATTTGGGTATTTTTATTTTTATTTTTTTCACATGGACCAACACAGCCAGGACTGTTGCTAGGCATTTCAAAGATATGGGGCCCAGACTGTTATGACACAAATCTACATAATTCTACATGTTCTTATATTTATATATGCAAACTTAGAAAAAAAATGATTTATTTCAATTCTACAGGAGGTCAGCTGGCCACTTAATTTCTCATCCGTATCATCTCAAATACAGTAAATTCTTCAGTTAATTTGCACCCTGCCCTAGATCATCCAAAACCAATGGAAAAGGTTTTCCACACACACTAAGCTTAATTCCCATATGGGAAAAGTTTCCGGTGACTGAAGCATGTGGGAAGGAGCGAGGCAATTTGCAACCCTTGAAAACTGCCCACCCTGCATGGCAATTAAGCTGAGAAAACAAAGCTTCTCTTGGCACTAAAAGACACTCAGGGCTTTGTGAAATAGATCTGAGGCCCTGTGAAATACATCGGAACCTCAGGTCTAGCAATGCCCCTGGAGATGGCTATGATGGGACCAGCTTATCTGAAGAGCATTCGTCTCCTATACAAACCTTCCCAAGTTTTGAGATTTTTGGGAGTCACACTCATTACGTCCTGCCAACATCTAAAGCTTATTTGGCAGGGAAATGGCTGTGCCTATTATTCAGAACTTCCTTCCCAGGGAGGCACATTTATGCCCACTTTCTGTTCACCTTTCTTTGCCAAGTGAAAGCCGTTTTGGTTAGAAAGGCCTGTAGCCAAGGTGATTCTCTGCTGGTCTTTTCTCATTGGCTGCGACTTTTAATCTGGCCTTGATTTGATTTTTTTATTATTTTGATTTTGGGTTTTATTTATTCAACTTTTAAAACAGTTGCTTTCATAATGCAATTTGCATGTTATTCTTGTTAGCCACCTTGTGCACCTAATGCAGAAAGGCAGGGCATAAATTTAAATAAATAAATAATCTGCCAGATACTGCCAAATATTGATTTCTATTGCATGTCAGCTGTCAGATACTGTCAAATGTTGACTGTGGCCTCCTCCACACGAGACGTTTAATGAGCCTTGAAGGCTCATTATAAATTTTACCTACACACGAGCGGAGCGCAAAACGGGCGTACAGGCGCGTTATCTCCCCGATAATGCGCATTTTCGAACGCGCGTTAAATAGCGACTTTTATTTTGCTCCGGCCGTTAAAGTGCATTTTCGCTGTGTGAACAAGCGATTATGCGCATTAACTACCTGTAAAGTGCTTTTTGGGCATCTTTTAATGCGCTTCGCCGCTTCTCGCCGCCTCCCGTGCAGAGGGATTAGGCGTAAATGCGCCTCCGCGAAAATGCGCATAATCCCCGAACCGGGCGCAAAAGCGCATCCTTGTGGAGGGGGCCTGTTTTATGTCACTCGCTGTCAGATATTGCCGGCTACTGCATGCCAGTTTTCAGATGCTGTCAAATAATAACCATAACTGCAAAATGTTCAGATGTCAAATGCTGGTGCTGAATAATAGCAAATATTTGCCAGTGTTTGGACATCTAGTGAATTTTAGCTGATCTTCACCTTCAACTTTTGCAGAGAAGACTGTTTTGGGCTACAGATCCATTTCCACTCAGTTGTCTGTCCAGGCAAAAACTGTCTGAATTTAGATTGCCCTGGGCAATTTGCCTTTTTTACATGCTAAACTGTATAAAGAGGCATTTTGCATCTATTTAGGGTTCTAGACATTACTGCTACAAAATATGATCAATAATAAGGAACAAACTCACAACTTTCTTTTGAGATTGCTGAACATCAAGAAATTGGGTTATCTGGGAACTCTTTGTGAGCTTGAAATGTGTTCTAAATACGTGAATTAAAATATTTTCTTGTGCAAATTGGATGATTCAGAAAATCCTTTCATCTAAGTGTATAATTAATTTGGGGGCCATTAAAGAAGGCAGACTTTGTCATATGAACAGCGCTTGCATTATGGGGGAGGGGTAATGAAATTCACAGTCCCTCTCTTCCCCACCTTTTAAGTTAAACCATGCCCCTGTAGCCTTTTAAAGACAACAGCTATGGGGGGGGGGGTCGTTACAAAACATAAAGGGCACATGCCCTTCATGCCCCCCTGTCATTCAGACACTGCATATTATAAACAACACACCATTAAGGTAATAGGAGGAGGGATAATATGAGAAAACATGTCGCTAGATCATGTTTTAAATGAATCCATATGCAAGACATGTATGCCAGTATTCCCTCTATTAGCAGTGCATTTCTATGCATGTCTGTAGGTCCAACAGAGTCCAATAGGGCATCGTTTTAGATAAGTATGTATAAGTTGGCAACTTAACAGAAGCATATAGCTTGGATCCCTCAAGCTCCTATATTTCTGGCCAACTCACTGGTTTTAGATTCTACAGCAGGAAAGGGTAATGTGTGGCCAGCAGCTCTTGTTGGACTACAACTCCCAGCATCCTCACTATTGGCTATGCTGGCTAGGGCTGATCGAGATACAGTCCAACGAGAGCTGGAGAGCTCCATGCACCTTACCCCTGTTCTAAAGCCTTTGGATTGCCTTCAAATTGTTTGTTTTGACTTACAGTACAATGTTATGCAGGCCTATTCAGAAGTAAGTCCCCACTGAGTTCGAAAGGACTTATTCCCAGGTAAATGTGCATAGGACTGCAGCTGTAATCATTTTTTTCCCATGTTTTGATCAATGCATTCATATTTGAACAATTTTTATTGTAAGCCACTTTGTGCGCCAGTTTAATGGGTTATCGGTTATCAGTTTGGTAGGAGAGGGTTATCAGTTTCTTAGGCTGCAATCCTATGCATGTTTAGACAGGAAAAAGTCCTACAACTCCCAGCATTCCCCATGCTAACTGAGCAGTGCTGGGAATTGTAAGATTTTTTTCTGTCTAAACAGGCATAGGATTGCGTCCTTAAGTAAATTAGGACTGCTGGTTTTGGTTTGTTTAGCTTGGAGATTAATAATCTAAAACTGCCTCTGATAAGTCCAAAAGTTAATTATTATGAGGTCAGTGTCAAAACCCAGGTGTCTTAATTTTTTAATTCAGGTATGTTACTGTAATATGTAATGCTGTTTTCACACTAATCTGCACATTTCTGTGCAGATCTTTCCTTAATAAACACATTTGTGTATGTGCATTTTTTATATTGGAGAACTCCATTGCAACATTTGGAGAAATACAAACTTCAAAGGATGACTGAATTTTGGTTTGCATATTGGCTGAGTTCACATTAAAAGGAAAGCCAAACGAATCCTCCCATCCCCACTCATAACTGCCCGAAGTTTTTGGTTGTGTTTTAAAGCATGTGAAATGGCAATTATTTAGGCTTGTAGCTTGTGGGTTCTTCTGGAGTCATCTTTATCACTTGAGGCTCAGGCGGCCTCCATGGTACAGAGTACCTTCTACCAGCTTCAGCTGGTAGCCATGCTATGTCCCAATCTGGACAAGGATAACCTGGCTTCAATAGTCTATGCTCTGGTAGCCTCCAAGTTAGATTACTGCAATGCACTGCACACTCTACATGAGCTGTCTTTGAAGATGGTTCAAAAGCAGCTGCTTGTGCAAAATGCAGTGGCCAGATTGATAACATATAACATTGATCCTGGCCTGCTTTTGCTGGCTCACTGTATATTTCTGACCCTATTTCGAAGTGCAGGTTTTGACCTATAAAACCTTACATGTCTCAGGTCTTCAATACCTCTCCAAGCATGAGCCTACCCATAAGCTATATCATCATCTAAGGCTGTCCTCCAGGTGCCTCCTCAGAGGGAGGCTCAGAAGGGGGCAACAAGGGAGAGGGCCTTCTCAATGGTGGCTCCCCGATTATGGAGCCAACATTCTTATCTTTTCAGCACCAGGTTAAGACCTTCCTTTACTATTGGGCATTTGGCAGCATATGATAAGGTTTTTAATTTGAGTCCTGTGTGTGTACTGTCTGTTTATATGTTTGTATGCAAAAATTATGTACAATGTTGTATTTTTAAGGTTTCTAATCTTTGTAAGCTGCCCAGAGATGAAATGAAATGAAATAAAAAATATTGTTTATTATAATATCTTTACCAAAATGGGACTGCCATTTGGCTTTTCTGCCGCAGGGTCAAAAATGTATTGAGGCATATCTCGAAGGCAATCTTTCAAAGATAGCCATTGTTGATTTTCTCACTGGGAAGTTGTTGTTGTTGTAGTAGTGGTTGTTGTTTTTAAACCCAGCAATTTCCAAGAACATGGTTTGAAAACCTCTGTTCTAAGCCTATGGGGATTGGGTTCAGCACCTTGGGTAGCTCCTTTAGCATTCTGACTGAAACACAGAGCAGATTTAATGCCCCACTGACATTGGCAGCACCACTCTCCACTTGTTCTAAGGTGTCTATTCTTTCATGCAGGGCAACGTTTAAAGTATTCCTATCAGAAGCAGCAACAACATCAGAGGAGTCTGAAAAGGCAAGCCAAAGAAAGGGAAAGTGAGAATTGTTACCTAGTATGGCTGGACCTGGAACTAGATGAAGAAATGGGAGCCCTTGTGGTGTAGTGGTTGGTCTAGAGCCTGGGAAATCCAGGTTCAAGTCCCCACTTGGCCATGAAGTTCACTGGGTGATTTTGGGCCATCCATTGACTTTCAGTCTAACCTAACTCACAGGATTGCTGTGAGGATAAAACAGAGAGGAGGAGGAGGAGGAGGAGGAGGAGGGAAAAATGTGGGATATAAATTTAATAATAAATCAAAATATATTTTAAAAAATAGGAAAGGGGCCATTATGCAAGACTTTGTGAAAGCTGCTTCTGAGAAAATCCATCTAAATTCCTTAAATCTGCAAAACATTTTATAATCTAAATTCATCTGGATTTCAGATCTATCTCTTCTTTAAAAAAATAAATAAAGCAAAACTGAAAGACAGATTTAAAGACGTCTGCTCTCTTGGACAGATGCACAGTGCCTCGAACATCATATCACAAGCCATTTCTAAAAAGTGCAGCATTCATGTGAATAATAAACTCATCATACACATCTTCCCCTAAACATTTTTCCTCCACACTGTTCTGTGACCATAATGACTTAGCCAATGCCCGGGAGGAGGGGGGATGTGTGTTTGTTTCACAGTCAGGCACACGTCTAGCTGCCACTACCTCCTGCCTTCTTAGCCTCTTTCCTAGAGTTTCTGCTTCAGTTAAACTCCTGTCTTTTCCAACCCTCCTTCAAACGATCTACACTTTTATCCGTGCCTTCTTTTCTTCCCATTCCTTCTGAGCTTTAAGTTTCCTACCAACTTCCTGTCCAATCAAGGTAAATGGAGTGTGAGCATCATATGCTTTATTAATTGGTCTAATGATATGTTGCTCTGATTCGTTTTACCAGTTATTTTAATGCAAGTTTAGACATTTTTGTTCTGTTAATTTAATTTTAGCTATTGCTTATTGATTCTGGAGCTACTCAGTTTTGTAACTGAAGGACAGTATATAAATATTTTCAATATAAATAAGCAAGTGAGTTGGCCAGACAAATCTCTCTCAGAAGGGAAGGGGCCACAACAGAGAAGTTCCTGGCTTTGCTTACAACCTGCCTAGCCTTAAATGGCTTCTACATATGACCTCAAGGGACAAGAAGGCATAAATGGTATAAGGCATATAATAATGAGAGGGGTAAGAAAATATACTTGGGTGCAAATGGGTTACATTGAGCTACCAGTTTGATGTAATATAAAGGAACCAGGTTTCCGGAAACCTCTTTTCCCCACCCCATACTTGCCTCTTCATGTCATTGGTCTTAATGGGTTGTTTTATTTATTTATTTTTGCATTGTCAATCATTATTGTCTTGATTTATTTTACTAACAATCCACATTCCATTTCAGTAACTGGAGCAATCGGATGAAAATAAATGTTGCCCTACCATCATCAATGGAATTCAAGCAATCAACGTAGCAGTAGTAGTAGTAGTAGTAGCAGCAGTATAGAATTAATAGCAATTTGTTATTGTTTGTTTGTTTGTATTTATTTATTTGGTTGAGTGATTGATTGATTGATTGATTGATTATTTAGGAAGGATTTGAAGGGGAAAACAGAGGACAGCACCATAAACGTATCCTGGGATGGAGCTCCAGACTTATTGGGGGGGGGGGGGGGAGAGAGTGAATAGGCTAGGCATTTAAACTTCACTGATGTAATTGAATTACAGCTCCTGCATCTGTGAAACACTTCTGATAAATATTGACACAGGGCATATGTGATGATATGATTCTCCTGTTTTCCCTCCTCTGCATCCTATGGGAATGCAGTAGTAGAACTCAACAGCTTTCAAGCCAAGACGATCTGCTTATTTTCATTGGCCACCAACCCTGTGAAGGTGACTGGAGGCTAGTTCAAGACATTTTAGAAGGCAAAGTTCCAGAGAAATATAATTGTAGAAACATACAACAGGATTCAATGTGGAGATACAATCAAGTAGACAGATCACTAGAAGAGAAATGCAATTTGGCATAGCATCAGGATGAATGGCGAAAAGTGCGAGAATGGCTGAACGGTGAAGAATGATGGCAACCATGAATGCCATCTGAAGGCAACTTCTGAGATACCATTGGCCAGTGATGGCAAGTAGCTGCTCGGGGGCTCAAGCACATTTCCCATGAAGCCCATGGCATAGCACCCTATCCTCTCTCCATAACCCTCTCCCTTACAGTGTGGACAAAAATAGAGCCTGTTACAGTTCTCCCTTTATGCACCTCAGAAGCATGCTGACTTCCATAGAGAAGTCAAGACACCAACTAATGAGAGTAAGGTGCATTTCCCCCCCTTTCCTTTTCCTTTTCCAAAACTGGTTTACTTCTTTGGGAGGGAGCACGTTCCCCATGCTCGTTTTAGCCTCCAATTCTAACAGACGCTCACAGCTGAGGTGCTCCCTTCCAATTCTGGCCTTCTTCCACAAAGCAGGCCTGAGATCTGGCAGTAGCGATGGCAAATCCTCCTCCCCTCCCTGGCACCCACACACCCACACCCACACATTGAATTACCCCCCCCCCCAAAATGGGAAGATAACTTGGTTAATTCCAAGATCAATCCTGTGTCTGATTTAGGCCCTGTCACATTCCTATGACAGCAGTGGAAGTATGATGGGGGGGGGGGGCAGTCTGAATCCCTCCTCCAATCTCCTCATGCAGGTGCAATGGCATTGGTGACTGTTTTGCCAATTACAGGGAGAGAGGGAGGCAGGTCTCATCTTGTTCTTCCTCTTCCTCCCTCCCCTCTCTTCTCTCTGCCCCCTTTCCTCCTCCCTGTCTCCATTTCTCTCCCCACCCCCCTCCGGCCTTGTTCCTCCTCTTCCCTGGCATTCAAAAGTTGGAAATTTGCTACAGGGGCTTCCCAGCATCCCTGGTCCAGCTTCCAGGTTCTAGAGGTGTTGAACCTCTTCCAGCCCATTTCGGAGATGTTCTAAGGGGGTACGTTCCAGTGGGGAAGGTGACCAAAGGCCAAAGGGGCAGGGCAAGAGGACCTCCATATTTTAGCTTGAGGTTCTTACTGCCAGTAACTAAGTCTCGGGAGAGGCATTTCAACTTCTTAATATGGAGAAAAAATGGCGCTATTGAATGACTGGTGGTCAGAGGAAAGGGGTATGGCCAGGGGAAGAGGTCATGACCATCTGGAGGACCCCAGGGGGCTGGATTGGGGCACTGGGCCTGAGATTGTGCACCTCCTTGCTAAGGAGCAGGATGGAAAGAGACCTTCCTCCCTGTCATTACCACTGCCATTGCTATAGCCTCAGCTAAGGGAGTGGGTGGGAGTGGGAAGGGGAATTCTTATCTGGCTTGGAATACAATCCAAACCAAGGAAGAACTATTGAGGGGAATAGCTGTTTCAGAATCCTGGAGCACTTGACATACACACCAAACTCACATTCGACATCAAGCCATTATGAAGTTTGGTGCCATCAATAGATGACCGAATGGAAACAAGTAGATACCCGCTGGGCACATCATCAATCTGGGAAGTAGGCAGGCAGTGAAACCAGTGGCAGTAAAGCGAGCAGGCCATCAAGTGGGTCAGACTGAGAACAAGTTGCTCTGACTGAGGAGCTGGGCCTGAGTCAGAAGCTTAGTAGGACTAAATAGAACACCAGCAGCCCCGTGTCATGTGTCCTTTTCTGAGCAGGTCACCACAATAACAGTCGCTGGCCATTGCCGATGGTGGTGCTGAAGAGCTGCAGGATGACACCAGCACTTCCCTCTTCTGGTGAGCAGCCACCAGCCAGTCACACTGACTTGAGTCCGCATGATCACAGCAGCCCACCTTGGTTTATTTAAGACATGATGAGTTGTAGCACATTCTGGCAGCCATTTTAAATATTCATCCCCCTCCTTCGTGGGGGATTGCCATTGTTTGTCATGTTGCCCAAGCCTGGGTGGCAGGGGTTGGTGGAGTGGGAAACAACCCTCAAATAACCCGTGGCATGTTTTAGGGCTCAGTAAGTCTCGGTGGGCTGCGGTGACTGTGCAAACCGGTCCATTACATGCCCACCCCTCTTGCAACTGCAAGCAAGAGACAATAAGAAGAGACAGAGCTAGGGCAGTAGCTCTCTTGTTCTCCCCAGAGGTAGGTACTGCTGTAGTAGAGGCAACTAAAGAGCTCTCTTCTGCTGGATCATCACAGGGAGTAAGGCCTCCCCTGAAGACTGAAGTGGTCTAACGGGTCTATACAGGGGAAGACAATCTTTCAGGTAACCTGGTCCTAATAATAATAATAATAATAATAACAACTTGATCTTGGCTCACTAGCAAACAGGTAGCCAGTGCAGGTCTTTCTGCGCAGGTGTTATGCGTGCATGGTAAAGCAGTCCATTCATCTGCTGCTGCTGCATTCTGCACCAGCTGCATCTTCCAAAACAGCCTCACTGGCAGCCCCACATAAGAGCATTGCAGTAGTCCAGAATAAGATCTGGAAGAAGATTTAAAGACAGCACAGTTCTAAACTTGCCCACGATTGTGCAGCAAAAGAAAGTTGCCCTTTTTTTCTGGTAGGACTTCTGTTTCTTTAATAGTTGCACAACAGGCAGAAATTAGCCAGTGAAACTGATACCATGCCAGGAAAAGTGGTATCTGTATATCCTCTTGCTACTTTCTTCCATCTCTGAGTACACTTTCTTTTAATAGTTGTTCCAGGGTTTTGCCTGCCATGCAAGATAAAACCTATGTACTTAGCTGAGCCGCTTTTCTTTCCTATTTCAATGCATGCACAATGATAGCTACTTTTCAATATTTGGTAACTCCTAGAGTTGATTAATTAAATAATTGTAAATAGAATTGCTATGCCTCTTTTAATATTATTGCAGGCAGCTTATTCAGTCTCCTGGATTTGAACACGTCGTGAGTTGCACATTTTTCTTCAACCCGAGCACACTAATTTCCACAACCATTCTCACCCATCCACCTCTGGTTCCCTTTCAGCAATATAATTTTCACTAATAATATATTCACTGACTATTTGGACCACACAATGTTCTTTAAGGCTGCAACGTTTATTTGGGGATGTGATGGTATGCGCTGTGAAAGAGGCAAACACACATACACACACACTGTGGTCCTCACTGCTGCCACCAAGTGAACATCTTTATTTCCTGGCTGTGTCCTCTACAACAGCCAACTCCCATGGTCAGTGATGGGAGTTGCAGCCCCACACATATTGAGGGCACTGACAGAAGGCTGTAAACGTTGTTTTATAGATGTGATTGGATGATTTGCCTGAGAAGTGATGTATGACCTTCCCACCCCACTTTCCAAGTTGACCCGTTCATCATCAAGCTTGGGTTGCATCCCAAGATGAGTTGCACCACAGGCAGAACCATCGTTTTTATTATCTTCTGAGTGGTGGGCAGAGAGTGGGTGTGGTTGTTGTCTTTTAAGGGAAGAGATGAGAGAAGGAGAGCAGGTGGGTGGGTGGGAAACAGAATGGGAAGAGAGAGAGAGACAGACGGAAAAAAAGGTGAAACATACACAGGCATGTAATGTAAGGCTAAAATCACACAAAAACAATATATATTCCATATCGTAGATGGTGGCTTGAGATACGGCCTGTGTAAATCTGAAAGAGTTGGGGGGGGGGGGATAGCTGCCATAAAGTGTATCAAACAGGACTGCAATTATGACCATTCCTAGAATCATGGTGCAAACAGGGTGGGGAGAAAGGGAAATAGTTATCTAAAAGTCACTCCTTTGCCTCGTGCAGTTAACACACTAGCATCACCATTATTGCACTAGTGTCATAATTGTGTTTTGTGTCTTGAGTGCTACTTTTGATGATATGATTGTAAATTGTATCTTATTTTTGTACTTTAGATATCTGTAAATAGCTGCTCCGATTATAAAGAGCAGGGTGTTGTTGTTGTTATTATTATGCCAGAGCATATTAGTGTGCCAGGAGAAAACTGCTAATGTGCTGCAATAAATTAATTAAAATGTTACGTCTCCTGTGAGCCCAAAGTATCCACCCTCCCAAGAGGCTCCCTGATGCATTTCTGCATAATTCATAGCTTTGTCCTTGCTTCCTTCCTTCCTTCCAACCAACCTCTCCTGAGGACATGTAGCTCTGCCCTGTCTCTGCATCAAATGATGATTCGGATGTTTAATGGAGATGAAGAGACACAGAAGAATCACATGCCCTCGGTGGAGGCACACTGAGAACAGGGACTCATGCAGGAACACAGAGGAGGTGTTCTCCCTCTTTCTCCTCACATCTTAAAAGCCAAAATGGACAAATGAAGTCTGTTTCTAATTTTAATGGGTGGGGGGAGGGGTGCCTCAGCTATCAGAAGTTTGGAGGACTCCCCACTACAGGTGTTACTTAGGTATTTGTTACATTTATTAAACATCTCATAAAACAAACTCTGTAGGCATTGTGTGTAGTACAATTACAAACAACAATAGCACAATAAAACACAATCTATCAATTAAATCCAACACAGCATTAAAATCTCCAACATACCACATACACAACCAACCATGTGTATTGGTCAACCGGGAGAACTCTTCATGAATCTGATGCAATGGACTATAGTCCACAAAAGTTTATGGCGTCCTTCCCCAATCTGGTGCCCTCCAGGAGTGTTGGATTACAATTGCCATCACCCCACCACCACACACACACACACACACACACAGAGCCAAGCACCAGGCTAGTATGGGAAGATGGGGTTTGTAGTCCAACCTCTGGGGCGCCAGGTTGAGGAAAGCTGACTTACGGCATAATCGATGTGTCAGTCTTTCACGGCCCACAAGACTCCTCGTTGTTTTTGCTGCAACGGCTACCCTCCGGACATCGGCCTAGTGTGGTTTCCATTGGAGATGGAAATACAGTCATGGTTGTAGCCTTGGTGACAGATCCATGAAAAGAACTTTATTTAGTATGTCCCTCAAAAAATACGGTCATCCCATGGCTAGTTTGGCTGGGTGTGCAGTCGGGGTGATTGGCCTGCTGAGGCCTCTCCTCTGGTCCCTCCCCCCGGTCAACTCCATCCCCCCCCCTCGCAGGGCTGCCATGTGCCAAGTGTTCAGGATGCATTGCCAGGGCTTCGCCAGCGACGACTTGGTGAGGAGAGGGCCCCGACACGCTCAGGGCTTCTTCCTTTCCCTGTCCCAGAACGAAGCGGGAGAACGACATGCAGGCGATCCGCTGCTCTCTGGTGTCAATCGAAGGCATCGAGGGGAAGGTGGCTTGCGGATTCGGCATCTCGCGCACTGAGCGCACGGCTCTGGCCTGGTCACACCAACCTGCCCGAGAGCAGCAGCCAGAGCTGACCCTGCGCCAGTGGCGGCTGGTGGCTCCGATGTCAGCGGGGCTGCGAATCCA
Organism: Anniella stebbinsi; assembly: GCA_029215795.1. Taxonomy (NCBI): domain Eukaryota; kingdom Metazoa; phylum Chordata; class Lepidosauria; order Squamata; family Anniellidae; genus Anniella; species Anniella stebbinsi. The sequence goes on along the minus strand of JARDYH010000006.1, from coordinate 16,064,106 downwards.
CTCTGAGTTCCAGACAGAACCAGTCGGACCTCTAAACGAGCTATCCAAGGTGCTGGACCTATTTGGGGGATCGGGTTCGGCACCTTGGGTCGCTCCTTTAGAGTTCTGACTGAAACCCAGAGCAGATTCATAGTCCCGCTGACATGGAGCCACCAGCTTCCACTGCCCTGCAGTCATTCCCAAGGGCCTGGAATGTACCCCAGGAACCGACGGAGTTCCACCGCCAGGGGCTGAGCTTAGTCCAGGGTTGGGGGCGGGGACTGGAACAATTGGCCATGCCCCTCCCAAAGCAAGCACCCTCCCCGCGGGCTCTATCACATTGCTGACCTGTGTCCAACAGACGCACTTTTTAAGGCTGCTTCAAACATGACGCTTCCCAACGTGGAAGATTCTTCTCACGTGACTATATCGTTCCTATAGTGCCTATGAGGCGGTTGCTGGTTAAAAGCGCCCCCTCTTTCTAACGCTGGATAGGGGCAAACAAGTCGCAGCCCATCGCAGCCCCCCTGGGTGTGAAGCCGAGGGAGGTCTGGGTCACGTGGGAAGACTGGGGCCCATCGGAAACTGGTTTTTCGGATACGCAGGGTGAAAAGAGGTGAAAGTGAATCTACCTTTACGAAAAGGTGTAAAGAAGGAGTAGTGAGAAACCTAGATTTGTCTCTCCCACGCCATTGAACATCTTCCTGGGCCTTGCAGGGACCCAAAATCGCACCTGCCCCCCCCCCCCAGAAACCCCCCTGGTCGGCCCTGGAGTCGGCCCCCTCGACGGCTGCCGCTCATCAATCCCGTTAAACTTTCCCGTTCCCTTCGATTCTCTCCGGCCATTCAGCAGAAGGGGAGGCTCTCGTACCAAACCGGGAAGGATCCGTCTTCTCTATTCGTGAGGGACTGAATGGAGTGCCCAGGCTGGAGATCGGACTGGAGTGTCCATTGGATTTTGCGCAGGGCAGAAAAGAGGGAGTGCAGCCCAGAAAGGAAGGGGAAGGAGGAACGCCTTTGATGCTTGTCTGTAAATTGATTAATTAATTAATTAAAAAAAAAAAAACAAGAAAGCAAACTTTAACTGCCCTTCCACCCCAATGAACTAGGGAAGTCTCCCTCCTTATTTCTCCACCTCTTGGGTCCATCCTGCTGGATTTTGCTATAATTTTCGGGCAGCAATTCTATATATGCTTGCTTGGGACGTCAATGGGGCTTACTTCAGAGTAGACATGTATAGGACAGCACTTTAAGACAGCTTTCCGTTCCTTTCTTTCAGACAGCGACAAGTAAATAAAAGCAAGACAGGGTTGTATGGTATCTGATCTATTTTATGAGAGAGAGAGAGAGAGAGAGAGAGAGAGAGAGAGAGAGAGAGAGAGAGAGAGAGAGAGAGAGAGAGAGATTCCTTGCTTTTTCTTCCGAGCCAAGCGCTTGGGCTATGAATCTGAGGGAAGAGTGTTTTGCAGCTGATATATATTATTTGGTTGGTGCTATTGTGGTTGTAAAGCCGCTTCTCTGACAAACATCCCATTCTGCTGAAAAAAGAAGAAAGGTTCAGCCCAGTTCGGCCAACAAGAAGCACTTTTAGGTCTCTCTGGATTTCTGACTTAAGGTGGTGCTTAATTATGCAAGCCCACCCATTGCTTGGTAAGACTAAGGCCCATTAAAACTAGCGGGTCATTTCTGCATAAGCCTGTTAGGATCGCGCTGCATTTCTCTCGCACTGAAATAAGGAGTCTAAAACCATGCATTACTTCCAGCATGGTTTTCGTTGAGTAAATCCTTTCACACCTTTAAGTCAGAGACCTGATTTGTTTACCTTTTCGCCGGAAATGATTTGATTTCTCACCTGGTGATCTGGAATGACGTCCTATCCACTTTCTAAATCTGGGACCCGTCTGTTTTCCCCCACGGTGGAAGGAAGGAAAGAAGAAAGGAAGAGAAAATATTTTTGACACGATTCAGCCGAGTTAAGCCGAGTTTCACACCCCCATTGATTTCAACCAGCCTGTGCTCGAATGTTTTGCACTGAAATCAATGGGGACTAGCAGCTTGATTTTGGATTGGCTGACGATTTTTATCTTTAAAAATCCCTGTTTTGTTAATATTTTCTTAGTTCGTTTTTCCGGTTTTAACAGTTTTAGCCGGATCTTTCCAGCTTGAAAGGCTGGAATTTGTGTGGAAGGAGAAAAGATTTCTGACAGACGACCAAAACCACCCGCCAAATGGTGTTCCTTCCCAGCTGTAACTATGGGCCACCCACAAGGGGTGTGTGTGTGTGTGTGTGTGTGATGAAACGGGGAGAAGTGAAACTTAGCCAGGACAGTTTGGGGCAACTTTGTAGAATAAGACAGATGATAAGGGCTCAGGGTGGAATGGGCAACAGCGTTCTTCACCTAACAGGGAAAAGCACCTGTAGCCCCGATCCAATCTATTTATACGCAGAAGTAAGACCCACTGAATTAGCTGGGATGTTTCTCCCATAACTCGGGAGCACCGGTGAAATTCCTGGATCATCTGTAGTCTTCTGTCCACTTAGTGGAGCCTGGTAGCTCTGATTTCGGCGAGGCTGTGAATCTATTCTGGGTTTCAGCCAGAACCAACTAGAACTCTACAGGAGCCGCCCAAGGTGCTGAACTCTAGCCCCCGAATAGGTTCAGCACCTTGGATAGTTCTTTTTAGAGTTCTGGTTGGTTCTGACAGAAACCCAGAATAGATTCACAACCCTACCGAAATCGGAGCCACAAGCTTCCATTGTGACCACTAGACAGACAAAAGGAAGTAGTCTTTCCCACAACGTGTAATGAATCTATGTCATTTTCCCCCACTTAGTGTTGTGGCCCCTGGAAGGCTTCACGCAAAACATTAGGGAAATGAATGGAAGCTAATCGCCATTCGCCATGCTAGCTAGATGGAACTTCCATGTTCAGCGGCAATATCTCTCTGCTGGGGACAGAGAACTGGGTCTCCTTGCTCTGCTTCTGAACTCCCTGAGGCTCAGGGAGGGTGTTTCTGAAAACAGAACGTTAGATTAACAGTGCAGTCCTGTATACATCTATGCAGAAGCAAACGAAATTGAGTTGAATGGGGCTTACTCCCAGGTGAGTATAGAATTGAAGCCTAAGGCAGCGGATCTATGCACATTTACTTGGGAGTAAGCCGAGCTAGTGGGACTCAATTGGACTCACTTCCGAGCATAAGTACATGGATTTGGCTGCATGAGTGCAATTCTATGCACTCATACTTACTTGGGGGTAAATCCCATCCAACGCACTAAGACTTACTCCTGAGTAAACGTTCATAGGATGGTGCTGCAAATGAACCTTGGGCCAGATCCAGCAAGGCTTTTCTTATTAAGACTTCCTCCCAAGTTACTTTGGAGTAAGTTAATTACTTATGAGAACTTACTTCCCCACGTTACTTAGAGTAAGATCCTTTGAACTCAGCGTGACTTACTAGCTACCTAGTTAAGCAGGTGGGGTAGTTCCCAGCGGCAATCCTGTGCGAATTTACTGGTAAGTAACCCATTTGGATTCATAGGACTCACCGTGTTAAACATGTGCCCAATGAGACATGCAAATAGCGCCTCAGTAACTACATACCTAAAGGAGGCGAGATAAGCAGCTACCCGAAGCACAACCTGAACAAGGGCACAAAATGGGCACCAGCTTCCAGGCATAATTTGGCAGTTCTTTAAAAAAGGTTAAGCTAAGCCATGTTCTCTTTCTCGAGTGGAATAATGAAACCTGTGGGTTCTTTTCTTTTCTTTGCGATGTGGGATAAAAAGGCGGACACCTGCTTTCACAGAGGCTTAATAAGAGCAGCATGCCAAGCGCTTGGCCATGTGTCTGCAGCCCAACGCAGCCAAGCACATGCAGCCACTGAGCCCTGCTGGCGAGTTAGAGGAAGGGAAACTCCAGAAGTGAAGGGATTTTTGTTGTTGTTTGTTTTGCATCACCACTGAACGTTGATCAGGAGCAGGCAATCTGAACTCCGCAAATTTGGGGTTCAACAAGCTTCACAACAGCTCCTAATTAGTTGATAGTATATAGAACTGGGAGCCTGTCCTGCGTTTAGAAGGGATGACTAATTGCGGTGTTGGGAAGCTTTACGGCACTTGCCGGGTTGGCTCGGTTTCCCAGCACTCCAAAGCCAGGATCAGGTCACCGCTTTCCCTCCCAAGTGACCCCACTCCAGACTTCTCCCTGAAGTTTCTCCTTTCATCCCAACAGCCCCAGAGTGGTCCCCTCCCGTTCCTTGGGTCAAATTACCGCCCGAGCAAAAATCCCACCGAGATGTCTCCAACCGGATTCTAAACCGCTTTGAGCCACTAGACGGTTTCAAACGGAACTTTCTCCTGTAGTTTCAGCAAGTAAGAAGGGCCGGTAAACGGCGTTTGCGGGATTTCCCTCCTGATCTGTTCAAACCAGTGGGGACTCCGGCATTAGACTTCCTTCCCTGCCATTACAGCCTGCGCTTCATCCAGATCCGCAACCCCTTCTAGCTGAGACACGAGAGTTTAATCGTGTAGTCACCCGTAGAATTCTTTGGGGTACACCTCATTTGTTACAATGGAATGTTCTTGCAATAAAACTTCTTGAGGCTTAGGATCGCAGCCTACAGGCACGACCGTGAGTCTACTAATACCAGTGGAGGCTGATGGCTTCAGTTTTGATGGGGTTGGGAATCCATTCTGGCTTTTAGTCAGAACCACCCAGAACTCTAAAGGAGCTATCCAAGGCGCTGAAGCTATTTTAAGGCTAGGGTTCGGCACCTTGGGCAGCTCCTTTAGAGTTTTGGAATTCTGTCTGGTTCTGACAATAAAGGATTCAGAGCCCCCCCCCCCCCGAAATCGGAGTCACCAGCGTCCACTGACTGATCCTATACGCTTATACTAAGTCCAGAGTTCTGAATTCAAAGGGACTTGCTGGCACTGAAGGAAAGAGATTGGCTGGTCTACACGTACATCTTAACTACTGAATCTCTCTACACTTGATGACTGGCAAGCTCAATGTGTGAAGAGACTCCACTGAAAAGGGTTGTGTCTGATGTTATCGGAAAGATCTCTCTTTGGGTGTGAGATCTATGGAGGCCCACCCACACGTGCAAATCGTCAAGTGGTCAACACTAGCGTGTGTGAATGAGCTGTCAGACTTAACGTCACAGACTGAACTTTCATTTCGTCACCCGATGTCCTGTCAGTTGCTTAGCACATTTGGCTGACTGCCAGCAGGCAATTCTGCCATTATCAAGATGTTTGCAGCGTGCCTCTGTGTGAACCGATCCTGAACTGGTAATAACTCAACCTCACTTCCAAGTAAAGGTATATAGGCCGAACATGAGATCCCCGGGGCCTTAGACTTCTGCAGACTGCAGTCCACCTACAATCCAGTTGAGCAGAAGAGCTTGAATCTAAATCGTTTGGGCACAATTTTGGTTTTCCTTCACGTCTGGATTTTCCCTTCCTCCAACTCGCCAACAGAGCTCAGTGGCTGCATGTGCTTGGCTGTGTTGGGCTGCAGACACAGGGCCAAGCTGTGCTTGGCATGCTGCTCTTATTAAGCCTCTGTGAAAGCAGGTATCCATCTTTTCATCCCACAACACCAAGAAAAGAAAAGAACCCACAGGCTTTATATTATTTCACACAGGAAAGAGAACATGACATAGCTTAACCTTGCAGGGTTGTTGCAAGGTTTTGTGAGCTCCTGTTATCATGTGAAAAAAATCACTTCACATTATACCATATTGGTAAGGGTAGAGAAACAGTTGACCTCTTCCCCCTTTGTGTCAAGCCATATTCCTCAAAAGCACCTAGGAGAAGCCTTAGTTTTATTATTGAAAGGTGCTTGAAAGAAAGAAAGAAAGAAAGAAAGAAAGAAAGATTCTAGATCAAATTATATTAAAATATACTTTATTTTTTTTTAAAAAAAATGCACTTTAATCTCGAATCAAGACAATGGCTAAATTCGGACGACACATTAAGCAACTGGGGGGGGGGGGCAATCATCAGTTGTATTGACTATCTTGTCGGCCGAATGCTGCCATAGTCAACTCAGCGCTGATCCTAATCCACACCATGGTTGATTATTTATTACCATGTTTTGTGGGGAGTACCCCCTAGATGAACAACTGTGAAGTTGTTTATTACCCCACCATTGACTATCGTGTTGTCCGAATTCAGCCAATGACTTTCAATTTGCTAAGAGGATTCCCAAATCTTCTGGCTGGAATCTCTTTACAAATGTCCCCCCTCCCCCCCCACTGAACCTGCAATTGAATCTCTAATAACATTACTTTAAGTTACAGGCTGATCCTAAATATCAGAAGTAAGTGTCGGTATACTTTCCAGCTGGACTCTGAGCATAGTTACTCAGAAATAAGGAGCTCTCATTTCAGTGGAACGTACCAGTACCTAAATGTGTACAGGGTTATATCCAAGGTGACATTATGTGTGCTTACTGGGAAGGTAAGCCTTACTGCAACTTTCCCCAACCTGGTGACCTCCAGATGTTTTGGATTTCAACTCCCATCAGCTCCAGCCTGCATGGCCAATGGGCATGAATGCTGAAAATTGTAGTCCAAAACATCTGGAGGGCACCAGGTTGGGGAAGGCTGGCTTCTCTTCTGTATGCAGTGAACTTTACTCACAGGTAAGCGCACATAAGAATGCAGTCATGGAGACCTGACTCTGTTTACTCAGAAATAAGTTACCCTGAATTTAATGGGACTTACTTCCCAGTCCCATTGAATTTCAGATAGGATCACGCTACTAAGATGCTGAATAATACCTTGTTTCTAAGCAAGTTACATGGGTCTGGTCTGTGAATCGGGCGTATCAGATGTTCCTCAATTCAGCTGGTCACCGATTATAAACGTGGAAGAAAAGCCCAAGGATCCCCCTGCAACCAGGAGCAGAAAATCCCGCTTGGTTGCAGCTACCCCTTCTGTCTCTCCCAGAGCACCTCCCCGTCTCACTGGGGGGTAAAAAAACCCAAAACTCCCCTGCATTCAAGAAAACCAGCTCTTGAGCCTCCCACGACTCTTATTTTAGAATCCCGCAAAGAATTAACAGTGAGAGCCTATCCATGTCTACTCAGAAGTAACCACCCCCACTGAGTTCAGTAGGACTTGCTTCCAGCCAGGAGTATGCGTGTGTACTATAGAATCGCAGCCGAGGGAAAAGTCACAAGTGTTGTTCCAGGAAGGGCACGATCCAAGCACGATGGCAGCCCGCACGCAACCGTCCTCACTCAGAAGTAAGCCGCATTGATTTCCATGAGCATGTCTTCCCACTAAGTATGCTTGAGCTTGCATTGTTAAATCCCATTGATTCCAGTTCGGTCAGCTTTCCCCTGGAATCAATAGGATTAAAGGAGTTCTTAAGTTTGGCTGGATCCTATCCTCGTTTGTAGCCACACTCACAAACACACACACACACACACACACACACCTATAGAAAGCCATCCAAGAGAATGAATGAATTATGGTGGGGAGAGGGCAAGCGACACCCCTCCACCTACCCCAAACTTCCCCCCTCCAGACCTTATCGAGAAATAATGGATTGCTCCTTCTTCGCTGCTGGTAAACCGCAGGTTGGGAAAAGTTGCTGTTCAGCTAAATCAGATGCGAATTCCACTTAGGGCCAAGGGGCAAAACGCTCCTCTAATAAATAAGTATTCAAATAACAACAAGGATCCGCCTCGAAAGGGGAAAGCGTCTACGGGGGCGTTTTTCATCCCCCTCATTTATTATCGGTAAATAAGCCGCACGCAAGACAGCCCCGCTGTGTGACAATGCGGGATTCGCGGTTTTCCAAAGGCAAGTGGAAGGAGGGAAATAGCAAGAGGGCAATGAGAACCTGAGCCCGAGGGGGCGGGGGAGAGAACCCGCCGCTCAGGAGAGAGGTACCCTAAAAGCCCGGACAGAGGGAGATAGAGGCGAGCGTGTGTCTCGTTCCCATCGCAGACACGCACCCGAGCATAGAGCGACTCCGGGAAAGGAACCGAGCGGCAGCCCTTCGAAACAGACAAAATGTCCCATTTCCAGCTAAATGGTCCGGATAGGTCTTCCGCGGAGTCAAATTAGGAGGGATCCCTTCGTCACACAGACTGTATTATGTTCGCTCTTGGAAGTGCGTGACAGCAATGTAGTGTTGCCTCCCCCCTCCCCCCCTTTTTTTAAGCCATACAAAAATTATGCAAATCGACCCAAAAGCAAGGGCTCGCCTTTTGAAATGGTAATGCTCTATTCATTAAGCACTTATTGGAAAACTAGCCGCTTCTTCCTCCCACCGACCCACCCACGCCCAAAATCCGTCTCTCTGTTTGTATGTATGGAGAGCAACCGTGTATATTCGCAGGGAAGCAAAAGTATTGGGGGGGGAAAGAAAAGTGTTAGATCTAATCTATGTGATTTCATGTCGGGATTCTTATTATATTTTATTTATTAATAGGTGCATCCCCGCCAGAGGCAATACTGACTGTGCTTAAGAGTCGCCTTCCTCTGCTCTTGAGAGCAGGACTTGAACGGTGAGCGCAAGAATCCTTCTTGCAGGGCAGGCACATTCTTGGAAAGTAAAGCCCACAGAAATCGGTGGGACTTTCTTTCTACTTGATGGACTCAGGGTCGGCGTGGTTAGGGGGGGAGGACGAAGAAAATAGACTGCCCCTTTTGCCCTTAATGTAGGGAAGGAAGAGAAACAAATATAGGTTTGAAGCTTTTCAAGGGAAGAAGTCTCAACTTTGGCTGGAGGGCCCCCGGAAATGTTAGGTGTTTCTATAGCATTCAGAATTTTAATAAAATAAAAAAGAAGGGGAAAAGAAGGGCTTCCTCCTTTATAGACTATTTCCCATTAGAAAGATGCCTGTCAAAATTATTGTTGTTGTTGTCAAGCGAGCCCTTCACACATATTATCTCGGGGCTCCCCAATTCGGAAGGAGCAGTTCTCCCAATTTTCAACCAGAAAATAGAAAAAGGGAATCGAAGGAAGCCACATTTCCTCGCTCATCCAATTTCGACTGGGAGGGCCAGGTATCTCGGAGGGCTTTATGACGTTCTAATTAATTTTGCAGTCCCAAATTGCCAGCTGCTTCGAAAATAAGGAGAATATTGGAACGACGGTGCAGTCCGTAGCAAACTGGCATTGGGCACTCCAGTCCGAAACGTTTCTATCTGCGGGTAGACCCCCTTGATTTCGAAGTGATTTCAAATCACTTGAGGAGGCTGCAGATCTAGGAGGAAATCATCAGTAGTGGGCTAGATTACCCTCTGGAATCACCGCGATTCATTATTTGCTGTTCCAACTTAAATATAAATGTATGCTGTGCTAGGCTTTTACGCGTGCAGTGATGCGGATTGCTAACACTGTCATTCGCCCGCTGGCTCTGGTAGTACCAATTCAGCTCCTGGCCCACAAAAAGCGTGGATTCAGTTTACCCCAAGCTGCAACTGGCTGTACAGAGGAGGCTTCCGCGAGAATCTCGAATTCCACCTCTGCCCCATCAGCCAGTGGGTAATAATATTGTTGCTTTAAAACGGGTTCGGCTGTAAAATTTGATCCACTTCTTCAAGTCGTCTCCTTGAGTCTTACAACAGCTGAACTTCTGCTGGCGAACTGGACAGAAGTGCATCCGTGTGCTTTATTCACACAGAGACATTCCGTCCAGATGCTCCCGTTTTCCTACTACCAGGAATCATTAAGGGATGCGATTAGTGTTGCTGCTTGACATCCCTACTACGCCAATCCTAATTGAGAGAGGCTGGTTTTGGAACGAGAGCTTCAGCGTAAATCAGCGTAAGCGTAGAGCAAGGCCGTGAGGCGAGTACACGGTGTAGGACGTCTGCCTATATGAGTGTGGATAGCAGCAACTCAGGAAAATCGGAGTGAACGGAAAGAAGGGAAGGCAACGAATTAACCGATCGGATCCGGACTGGGCTCTGCATCCCAAGGCGCGAAGGTGTGCCTGAAAGTAATCCCACCCCACTCCGATTCTCCCTGGTCAGCTCTCTTGGAGAAACAAGAGTGACAAGGATCTAAGTAACGTACAAGTGCGTTGAGGGAGTGGTGTTAGAACAATAATTTCATGTACCATTACAACTTGTGCTAATGGCACGACATATATAAATTAATGGCACCACCCTTCACCTCTCCACTGGAAAAAAACGGGGAGACTGTCTGCTACCTGCACATTTATTTACTTCGACTTGTCCTTCGACCCAGCAAAAGCAAATGAATTGGAGCCCTGCGTTCCTGTCTCAGACCAGCTGGTCTTGTTTATGCATTCCATAAGCGCTTTGACAACCCGATCCCCAAAACCTTTGGCCTTGCATTCTAACCGGGCAGGCAGACTGAATTTACGCCCGATTGTTTTGAAGTTGGCCCAGCTACTCGCAGTGCACGTGGCAACGTGCGGTAAATTCGGGGCTGATTTCCGAATAAACACGCCTGGTTTGGGGCGGCAGCTGCTTTGAGCGCGGCCGCCCGCCGAGCGCTTCCCGAGTAGTTCTTTTGCCCCCTCCCCTATGGGTGCTTCCTCGGCTGCAAGTCCCACTGAACGCAATGGAGCTTTGGTGTGCTGCTTTTCTTGGGCAGAGCGAGGCTTGCAACTTCCCCCCCCCCCCCTCCATCCTACGTGCGGCGGAAGTCCCAGCCAGGCGTTTGAGGCGTCCCCCCGGGGCTGGGCTGGCCCGGGATGGGACGGCGCATCACGTCAATTGTCAACGCGTCAGCCTCGTGCCAATGGGAAATGCCTTCACCTTGGCGGCCGCCCGGCTAGCCGGCCGATTCTCTCTCCCCTTCCCAACGCCCTCTGGCTCCCGGGCGGACAGCTCTGCGGCTACGTGACGCTACAGAACCCCCAGGGCTGGCGGAGGAGGAGGTGGGGAGAGAGGCAAGAGGGGTGAAGAGACGGATAAGAACGCATTTCGTGCCTCGCCGCCCGGCCAGCTTCCTCAGCCGCAGCCGAGGCGCGACGTCGCTGGGCCTCAAGCCCCCCGCGCGCGCGCGCGCTCTTCCCCTGCCTTCAGGCGCCGAAGGGGCGGGATTTGTTCGCCTTTTCTTCGGGCTTTCCGAGAGTCCCGCCCCCGTCCTTCCTTCTTCCCTCGGCTCCGTTTGGAAAGAAGCCGGGCCAGGGGCGTGTCCTCGCCCATATGTAGATGAGCTGCCGTGACGGACAGCTCGCCTTGCCAATGCCCCTCCGAAACTCCTTTCCACGCCAGCTCCTCGCCTCACAGACTCCTATGCTTTCGCCAAAATCCACGACTAGTCGCAGGCGCTGTGGGGGGAAAGCTCGCCTTGCCTTACCGGCGGGCTGCGGGCGCGGGAGGGAGGGAGGAAGAGCCGGGGCCAGCTGCGGCTGCTCGCCCGGGGCTGCAGCCTGGCCGAGGCTGGGTGTTCTTCCCGCTCCCGTTTCTTTTTTTGCCTCTTCCCTGCCTGGGCTTAAAGAGACGCCGCCTCCTCTTCTCCTTCTTCCCGCGCGCTCCTCCTGCCCAGATGCCCACCTCTTCCTTCTCCTCCTCCTCCTCCTCCTCCTCCTCCTGCCGCTGCTGCTGCTGCAGCAGCAGCAGTGGGTGACTTCTGCGTGGGAAAGGCGAACGGGCGAGCCAGAGCGAGAGAGAGCGAGAGAGCGAGAGAGAGCGCGCGCGCGCGCCCTGGAGGAACCAGCGGTTTTCCCTCAGCCTCGCGCCCAGCCCTCCTTTTGGCTCGCGCTCCTCCTGCCTATGGAGGGGACGCTGTGAGCTCCTCAGCGGCTGGAGCGCCCAGCAACAGCGGCGGCAAGAGCGGCGGCGCCAGCAGCTGAAGCGCCCGCCGTCCTCCTCCTCCTCCTCCTCCTCTTCCTCTCAGAGCGGCTCAGCCCAGGCCCCCCGCCTCCGCGCCTGCCGCTTGCCCGCTGCCAGTCGGCCGGCCAGCCAGCCATGTCCTACCCTCAGGGCTACCTCTACCAGCCCCCGGGCTCGCTGGCGCTCTACTCCTGCCCGGCGTACGGGGCGTCGGCGCTGGCGGCGCCCAGGAGCGAGGAGTTAGCCAGGTCGTCTTCGGGCTCGGCGTTCAGCCCTTACCCCGGATCCGCGGCATTCACCGCCCAAGCGGCAGCCACCGGCTTCAGCAGCCCGCTCCAGTACTCCACCGACCCGGCCACGGGATTCCCCTCCTACATGGTGGGTAACTGAGAGCGAGAGAGCGATCTACCCGCCTGGGCGCCAGCCTTCAGCATCCAGCCTCCTCCTCCTCCTTCATCTTCATCCTCCTCTTCCTCATCCATCGCTCCCCCCACTCGTTCCGCCGAGGCTGCCTGGGGTAGGCGGGGGGGGGGGGGGCTCGTGTAGATACAACCCTCCCAACGCTGGGCAACCCGCGTTAAGCACACAAACTGGACGGAGGATAGGGGAGGGCAGCTGTTTTCCTTCTCGCCACCCTCTTCCTCGCTCTTCTCTTCCATTCTTTCGCTTCCCTTACTCGGTTGCCGAGTCTTTCCCTCCTTTATGCCTCACCATTCATCTCCCTCTTTCCCCTTCCTCCCCCCACTTTCCTGGCTCTTCTTCTTTCCATTTATCTTCTTTCATTTCCCCTTCTGTCCCCCATCCCCTTTCATTCTTTCCTTCGCTCTTCCCCTCTTTGCTTTTAATTTTCTGGCTTCCGTATTTTTCTTGCCCACTTTTTTCTCTTCTTCTTTTCTTAATAGCTCTGTTCTTCCCACCCTTCCTTTCACTTTTATCTCTTACTGTGCAATTTGCAGTGGGGGACATTCTGCTGCTTTATTGACGTCTAAGCCGAAATTCTATTAAATGTGTGTATGGGGTGGGGTGGGGTGGGGGTGCCTAGTGGTGATGAGGGTGGTGATGAAGCTTTTAGTGTCTTAGCAGCTTCGGACTAATTCCTACAAAGCGTGTTGGTGCTGGCGACCGTGCGTATTTCGTAGCCATTGCAAACCGATGAAGGATTAAAGATAGCAGAGCCCATTGGTCCTGGGAAAGTGGGGCAAAGGGTCCGTTTTGTTTCACTACACAAGAGATATCAGATCGAGCGCCTCTGGCTGGAGTATTCTGTCCCCCCCCCCCCCGCGCGGCCCCCGCCGCCTTCTTTTCTCTCAGGCTGGCGATCTTTATTTAGGATAATGGGAACCGATCTCAAACGCTCCTCTGTTTGACTTTCTCGTGGCAGAAGAAAAGCAGCCGCAAGTTGCCAAGTCTTATTGTTCGCGAGCTATTTAAGAACATTAGGTACATTTAGAGTGTCTTGTAGCTTCGTTTCCTGGACCGGCTCTGGAAGTTATCGAGTTGCTTTACTAATTCCCTCCCCCTGCCAAAACCTCATATTATGCAGACCTTAAATCAGCGCAATTTAAACGTTTAAAGGGTGAATTAAAATGCTAATTATATCGCATTTGACCGATTCGAAACGGTGCATATCTTCAGGTTTGCAAATTGGATTTGCAATGCATTAGCGAAGTGAATTGCTAAGTGGAGGGGGGCTCTGTTGTTTCTCTCTCCCCCCCCTCTCCATAGCAATATATATTTCCAACAGTGTGTGGAGGAAGAGGGGAAAAGTAGAAAGATATTAAGAAACTACCTGTAGGGCCTTGCGAGGAAAGCATAAAAAGGTCTGCATTACATTAAGAATAAAGTGAAACGAGCAGATAAAAACGTCAGCATTTTTCAGTAGGGGAAAAGGGAAGGTGATTCCAATGCCCTCTGGGTACCTTTTTGAGAAATAATATACGAGTGATCGACATGTCAATAAAAGAATAACATAACGCGTTATTCGCTAGCATTAAACTATATTCGTGAACCACGTCTGGTATTGTCATGATCGGTATTGTTCTGCCGACTTCTGGCTCAGGACTGCCGGCTAAGAAACGGCTCACCTCCCAGCTTTTGTGCTTGCCAGGGCTCTCCTTACGATGCCCACACGACGGGCATGAGCGGGGCCATCAGCTACCATCCCTACGGCAGCCCAGCCTACCCCTACCAGCTGAACGACCCGGCTTATCGGAAGAATGCCACACGAGACGCCACCGCCACGCTGAAGGCCTGGCTGCAGGAGCACCGCAAGAACCCCTACCCGACCAAGGGTGAGAAGATCATGCTGGCCATCATCACCAAGATGACCCTCACGCAGGTCTCCACCTGGTTCGCCAACGCCAGGAGGAGGCTCAAGAAGGAGAACAAGATGACCTGGGCGCCCCGGAACAAGAGCGAGGACGAGGACGAGGACTTGGAAGGGGACGGCGGTGGCGTCCGGACTAAGGAGGAGACGTCGTCGGACAAAGGGCGCGACAGCAACGAAACCTCGGCGGAGGATGAAGGTGAGAGAGGGACAGGCTGGCTCCGTGGGGCAGGGGGCTCCATGGGCCTGGGAGCAGCCGTGCAGCCTGGCCCTAGGCATACTCACCTCGGAGTTCAGTGGGGCTCACTCCTAGGTAAGTGCGTGGCGACTTGCAGCCTGATGAGGCAGGTCTCTCTCCCCACAGAATTGTATCGCAGGCTCCAATACTGGCGGGGGATAGTCCTTATCCATCCCCCAGGGACTCTGCAGCCTTCTCTGTAAAGCGCAGTGGAGGAACGCACTCAATGCCCCACGGATTTGCATGGAATTTTCTTCCGTGTCAGCCATTTGTCACTGAAAGGACCAGGTTAATCGCTGTAGTTATCAGCTTATTTCAAATGAGCTGAAATGATAATAAAAATGAATCATAATAACGCTGACGCTGTTCAAGCGTTCAAAGCGCTTCAGGTACATTTTCTCAGAAATTCTTAGAACAATGCTGGAAAGGAGGCCGGGATTATTCTTAAAAGACTGGGGAGAGAAGGCCACTGCCCGAGTTATGCCGGGGCCTTGAACCGAGGGATCCTCCACCTCCCATTGAAGTCCAAGGCAGGCAAAAGCCCGGTGGAATTGACCAGAGCCCGATTGCTGGCCGGCCACGGGAGGGAATCCCTGCGGGCCTGCAGAGTGGGGGCAGGGTGGGGGGACAGGGGCTCGCGCGTGTCGTAATGCTAGTCGGAGATCAAAGGCCTCCGGTTCCCCACATGTTCCCTTTTGGGGCGGGGGGGCGGCTTTGGAGCTGGAGGGGGCTGCTCTCCCGCTGCCGGGTTTCCTTGACGGGTCCCCTGGTTTTCTGCTGCAGGGATCAGCTTGCAGGTGGACTCCCTCACTGACCACTCCTGCTCGGCCGAGTCGGACGGCGAGAAGGCCCCTTGCCGGGCCGGGGAGCCGCTCTGCGAGTCAGGCTCGGAATGCAAGGGCAAGTACGAGGAGATCGAGGACGACGACGACCTCGAAGAGGAGGAAGAGGAGGACGAGGACGACGACAGAGGCCTCCCCGCAAAGCCCGTCACCTCCTCCCCTCTCACCGGGGTGGAAGCCCCTCTCCTGGGCCACCCCCATGGGGAGGACTCCTTCAGGAACGCCAACAAAGCCGCTTTGGATGCCCGGATCCCTCCGCCGGCGTCGCCGCAGACCACGCAGGCCAACAAGCCCAAGCTCTGGTCGCTGGCAGAAATCGCCACCTCGGACCTTAAGCACCCCCATCACCACCCCCATCACCACCCCCATCATCACCACCACCACCACCCCAACCTGGGCCAGAGCTGCCCGGCGGCGGCGGCGGCTCCGCCGTCCTCCACCCCGCACAACGCTGCCTACTCGCCCTCTTCGCTCCTGGGGAGGCATATTTATTACACGTCGCCTTTTTATAGCAATTACACAAACTATGGGAACTTCAATGCCCTTCAGGGCCAGGGCATCCTGAGGTACAACTCGGCCGCCGCCGTGGCCTCGACGGAGGGACTAAGCCAGGCTGTCATAAGTAGTAGCGGCGGCGGCAGCGGTTCAGCACACAAGCAGGGCTCGGAGAACTCTTTGAAAACCATCTCGAGCCACTTAGAACAACATTACAAGCCCTCCAGCTCAGACTCCAAGAAAGGTAAGTGGAGCTGCCTCGCTGGTTTTTCTTCCAAGAGAGGCATTGAGCTACCTATGTGAGAGGGGGGAAGCAGGCAAGCAGCCGATCCGCATCTCAAGAGCCATCCCATAAAATAGTTGTATGGAGTGAGGTTAGAAGGAAAGGGCTACAGTCCTGCAATTTGGTGTTACAAACCTGTATTTTATTTTATTTTATTTTATTGAAACTGCAAACCAACATTGTTCTTTATTTGCATGTTTTTAAAAGCAGTCCCTGTGCCTGCAGGATTGAAGCCCAGGGCTGTGATTTTAACCAGGCCTCTGATAGAAAAAAAGATTTTGCTGAAGACAATGGGATTAACCTTCCAATAACTGTGGTTAGGGAGGGGATGTAAATAAGTACTTCCAAAATGCATTTTAATTGCATAATAAAATTAAAAATGTGTTTTAAAAAACAAAACAAAACATCTAAGTCGTTAAAACTTTAGGTAAAAGGCATACTGAAACTATTTTAAAAAGAGTTTAATCATTCTTTTTGTTGTTGTTGGGAGCGGGAGAGATGTAGATTCAGTATATGATTTTGCTGTTTATGTACATAATATTCCCAAAGAAGAACAGTTTCAGTTTGGGGGAGGAAAATAACAACAACAACAACAACAACAACAACAACAACAACAAGTGAAACAAACAATCCAAACAGTTTATTTCTAAGTAAATTTACTCAGAAGAAAATCCCAATGGGATAATTTGACCATGTGCCTGTACACTAAGATGTAACCCAATTGAGTTCAATGGGACTTACTCCCAAGAAAATGTTACAGGACCATATCATTTTAAAATAAGTGTGGTTAAGATTGCAACTTCAGTTCGATCGCCTCACCTAAATATTCATTATTGTTCTAAAAAAAAATTACAGCCCAACCTATTTTTTAAGACACAAAAATAATTAAAATGCTGGTCCAAAAATGAGCACCTCCTGCCCCTCAAATCCCCAGTCAGCTGAGATATACAGGGACAGGCCTTCCAATGACTGGGCTCCGGTTTTGTGTGCAAGAGGGAGCTAGGCCGTGCCCAGAGTGTATAATCTAGTTAGCCAGCTGTGTCCTGTGACTAACTGACGCTTCTATTTTGACAGACCCCAGTGAAGTCTGCACAGTAGGAGTACAACCATACCTATAGAAGTGCAATCACACAGCAGCCAGGCAAGTAAGTGAGACCAGTTTCGTTCTTCTTTTTCCTTTTATTCTGTTACACTGCTTAGGAGGATCATTTGGCATTAGCTCCTGAGACATATTGCCCAGCCTGTAAATTTGCTTAATGCTAATTTCTTGCTCCATTACCAAAGAGCATGATTACAAAGAAAAGCCCATTGCATTTCCATCTTCTGTTGTTGTTGAGAAATCAGTCCAGTTGTTTCACATGCCACTCACATTGAGTTCTAAAAATCCTTTGTTTTAAATTAATATTTAAATTTCAATACTTATTCATGTTTTCCAAGTTATTATTTGACAATTAAGGACACAATCCACTAGGAAGTTCTCCTGCACAAGACCCTAATGAACTGAATTGTGGGGGATTCATGTTCTCTTTGGAATCCAGCCAGAATTCATCTCATTGTCATTCTCTACCATTTGAAATGTATATAAGCCTATCAAATAAATGGTGTGAGAACATAGTTGCTCTCATTCATTACAGTACAGGCATGCAGAAGAACATCCTGCTTGCTTGTACCTTAACATATCCATATAAACCTGAAACTTTAAGAATTGTGCATTAAAAACAATAAGAACTTAATTTATCTGCTCTGCTCATATACATTTCAAAAGGCAGAGAGGGACAATGAGACAAATCCTGGCTGGGTTCCAGAGACTGTTTGCATGAATTATCTCTGTTTCTCCATGTATTTCCAGATAACTGCTACAGTTAGGAATAAAGAAAATCTTTGGCCAAGTATTTCTTACTCCCTCAAAAAAATAATAACATCAAAACCCAACCCTAATCCTTCTATGCCAAAGGAGAATAAGCATTTTAGCTTGCCGTCAGTTTTTAACACTCAGCTGTAACTGAAAGATTGTGGATGATCTGGTGTTTTCCTTGGTCCACAGGTAGGTGTCACAATTGCTTTGAGAAAAGTCAACAAGCCATCATCTCTCCCCAAGCTAATCTATCTATATCTATATCTCTAACAAAACTCTAAATCCGGATCACATCTTGTGCCACTGTATAAAAGAAGACCACAGAGCACTATTAAATCTACAGACTCTTTCTAATTATTAAAGCAGAATTTGTTGGACATTATGTGAGTTTGCTGGTATAGTCTAGTTTTACCCAATGTATGTGTGACTAAAAAATAAATGGAAAAAAAGCAAATCTGTTTTTTCTCAGGATATCTGGAAATGATCACTTCATTGCCATGGTATATATATATATATATATACTGTAGGTGTGCTAGGATTTATTGTACAAGCTCTTTGTAAAAGATGCAAAACAGTAGGGATTAATTAAAGAAACCGTGACTGAAGAACTTGAGTACTTACAAAGTGGAAACAAATTTGATATTTATTTTTGTAATGATATAAGAGCTTCTAGTAATTTATGCAAGTTGTATTGCAATGGAATCCCAACTCTTTTGTAAATAAATTATGCCTGGTTTTTATTTGAGACATTGATGGTTATACAATCCCTCGTTGTTTAACGAGAATTCTTTACTAATTTATATCTTTAATTGTAAATAAAAACAGATTAGTCTACAACAAGGTGGTGGCTTTTTTATTCATTTTCATATATACATAATATAATATCATTGTGATATTAGCTAAAAATAATTTATTCAGGCTGCAGTCTTATACCCGGTAAGCCCCATTGAACTCAGTGAGACTTACTTCTCAGGAGACAAATCTAGGATTGTATTGTCAATCCTCAGGATATATTTAGCAGTGTGGCGACTTAAACCTAGCTGATCATCAACATATATCTAGGACAATGAGAATCTTCAGAGTTAATCAATTACACTGGACAATATATACAACTTAAATGTTTTATTATTTATTTATTTATTTATTGCATTTCTATACCATCCAATAGCCGAAGCTCTCTGGCCAGTTTAGACTATTATTGAACATGTTGTTGTGTAAGCAGTAACATTCTTTATTCAACTTGTCATTTTAATTCACAATTTAAGAGAACATTTATATTTTATTTTTATCAAAAGGTACAAAATAGCTTAAAAGTACAACAAATGCAAAATATCCCTTCCTCTTTTAAAATATTTTTTATTCATATCTATAATATGGTAATTGCCTGAGAGATCAACTTTGAGCTAAAAAAAGGAAAAAAAGAAAGAAAGGCTCAACGATCACTTCATTCTCCCCACCACCACCAGTAAATAATGAGAATTCCCATATAATATAATTTCAATAAAGAGACAAACAACCATTTATTTTCTCCCCCAAAGATAAATTGAGTGAATATAACTTACAGTTATGAAACAAGAATAATAGCTTCTTAGATTGCCCTTTAATCAATCATACACTTATTTTTCAAGAGGCTCATCTATTTTATTCCATGATTAATAATGTTCCAGCGTGAGAGCATTATTAGATCCCAGCAGGGGAGATCCTGGATGCTTTTAGCTGCTTTGGAATGGTCAGTTGGGGTTCATTACGGGCTGATATTGAACAATTTATAAAATCTTGTCTAAACATCTGCCAGCTCAGATAGGCCAATGTGTCTGAAGATGGGAAATTGCTGGACCAGTTGATATTGACAAACGGGGCTCTCTCCAGTGGCTTTTTGTTCACTGAAAATTAGTGGCCTCTTGCTCAGGGGCTTGTTAGAAAGGGCATTTGAAAGTGATCTCAGATACTTCAGGCTTCAGCCTAGGGAATGTTAACTGGATAAAGAGGGGGGGTGTTTGTGTGTGTGTGCGTGCGTGCGTGTGTGTGTGTGTGTGTGTGATATGCATATGTTGTAATTACAGGAAGGTTAGATATACTTGATATTATTACACAACGTATGCATGTTGCTGTTCCCTTGGTACACAGATTATTTTTATTTATTTACTTACTTACCAAAAGGAAGATCTGAGCTTGGGCAAGTTGGAAAAATCTCTGGGAAGAAATCAACTTGCTTCTCTAATAATAAAGAATTCCTTCTCTAAGGCTGCTATCCTAAACTACTTAATTTGAAGTTCCTGCTGATATGAATAAAACTAATTTTGTTTAGGACAATAGATATGTTTGGATTTTAGTCAATCTATAATTGGGTCCATTCATTTGAGCTATTCAGGCCTATATTTTTTTTTATTTTTTTTTGGGGGGGGGGGAGTTCTCTAGCAGGTGTAGTATTACATTCCAACCTACTGATCAAATGTATCTTCTTTACCACCAGAAAAGATCATTAGAAAAAGCAGCAACCTATATTGATAGATTCAGATGAAGGAATGGGTACTGCTCCAGTGCAGGACGTAGTGCAGAGGAACTTGTAGTATTCTTGAGCATCTCCTGTTCATTGCGATGGGGGATGCGCAGGAGAACTTACCAGTAAATGAATGGCTCTGGATTTTGTGGGTGTTGGTGTTATGTTAGTGAAAGAGATTTTTATTTTTCTAATTGCAATGTGTGGGTTGAAGATTATTTCACATTGAAATACTACCATATGGTTATATATATATATATATATATATATATATGAGGCTAAAGCTCCTTGAGGGAATGTTGTGCCTTCGGGCAGATGGGCGATATAGATGCATGGTTTTCCATCCTATCTAGTCAGATTATTCTAGCGGGGGAGGGAGGGAGGGAGAGAGAGAGAGAGAGAGAGAGAGAAACGTCCCCCACCCTTTCTCCGTGGCTACCTCTGAATAGGAGCTTCCTCCTATTGCTTGGATAATTCCCCCTCCCCTTTTCTCTTCTCTCTCCCTCCCTTGTTATATCCCAGGTTCTCCACCGGGTAACGTGCACATTTCAGTTGGTTTTATTTTATTTTATTTTATTTTACTTTAAATCCATTCTGTGGCAGAGATTAGGAAAGCTAACGACTCTCCTTTGATGTTTATACGCCCGAAGAATTATCTAAGATTTCCATAATTTACTCACCCTTTCCTAGAATTTAGACCTGGGATTTCTTTTTCTGGAAGGAAAAGTCGAAAGACTTTGGGCAGCTGGCTTTGAAACAGTTCCCTCTTTGCCTGTCAAATCCAACGGGTTTGCGATAAGCTCCGAGAGAGGGAGAGAGAATATGAATTGCTACCCGTCTGCAATGGGCACTCTCTCTCTCTCCCCCCCCCCCCCCACGCATCACAAAATGATTTGGCAAACGAGCCGATTTCTTAAATAATCATTAACGACAGTGAACCCACCGGGAAGCTCTCCTGCACAAGCCCCCACTGACATGAACGGAAACCATTTCTTCTCTAGGAACCGCATCACTGAGCGCGAAGTCCTCCCGCGCCGAGCCTCTGTTGACTTAAGCAAAACCTTGGGCCCGTCCCATTCATTTCAACGGCGCTTTGGCGGAGGGCAGTTCTCTCCATTCTTCGCCCACGCGAACCTTATTAAATGGGAAATTGCGCAGGAGAACTACTCGCTGCTCTTAAAATAATGAGAGAATTTGCGCTGAAGATTAAATTGTTGCTGCTGCTGCTGTAATATATTAGATGATGGTGGTGATGATGATGATTCGTCACCATCCTAGGAGTGTAATAAAAGTGCGACGTGAACGCGTGAAAATGTTGGCCTAATGCTCGTGGGGGTTCATTTACACGGAGATACATTTTAATCGGGGGGGGGGGTGTTTAGTTTTTTAATCGAAGGGGCGAATAACCCATCGTCCTACAGCAGAGGCCGAAGTCTTCGCCTCTGAATTCTCTCGCCCGCTTTTCAACTTCCCCTGGCTCTTCTCAGTGGGTGCTGGTACACGGAACTGGCCAACGAGACAGCCGGGGGGGGGGGGGGGGGGCAGTTTCAGCATCGGTTTAGCGAAATGCAAGTTGGAGTGTCAGGTGGCGATTCTTTCTCTTACTCCCCCTCCCGGCCCACACATTCCTCAACTAGGAGCCTATCTACACTACTGCTTTAAAACGGTTTAAAAACGGTTTGTAACAGTAGTGACAACTGTTGGGGCCCAGGACACACTCCATATATACAGTTTTCAAAACGTTTTCAAAGTGTTTTATCCTGCGTGTGTAGATAGGCTCGGGGAGACTTGGCTTGTCGTTGTTGCTGTCGCCCAATATGGGGACAGGGGGATTTTCTCTCCCTCCCCCCCCCCACACACACACCCTGCCTCCTTCTCTCCTGCCTTCAAATATTAACATTTGCTCACCCTAAGAGCACGATTGTTCCTGGGAAGCTGCGGAAGGCACTCGCTCCACCTTTGTTTGTCCGCATTTGAGAAGGGGAGCGGGGGCGCGCAGGGGAAAGCACAGGCCGGGAGCTGCCGCCACCGGCCTTTCTCTTGCCCTGGCAAATGATTTGGGGTTTTTTTTTAAAAAGCAGGGGGAGGGGAAGGCTGGGAGGGACTTGCTCCGGCAGACAAGTTCACGGTTCCAGAGGGCAGGTTAACCTCGCGGTCTGTAACCGGCACCGGCGGGAGATCTGTCGCTATTTGGGACGGCTTGGAAGCCGCCGGCGCGCGAGGGAGCCCTCTGGCGCATCTGGGGCTTCTCGCACGGGAATGGAAACCGGACCCACCCCGAAGCCTCTTAGTCCCGCGGGAGACCGTGCGGACGATCCCAACACGAGCAGTGGGGCTCACAGCATGGTCCCGGTGCGTGTATCAGGGTGCCATCCGACACGCGCCTACTTGGGAGGCAGCTACTGCCTCGGACTCCCCGAGGCTTTCTTGCTATTAAATATGCGTCGGGTAGGGCTGCACTTTGGCGGTTCACTTTGACTGGATCGTGCCCATCCTCTGAGGAGGGAGTGACTGTGGGTTTCAGCAAAATTGACGTCTGCGGTGGAAAACTGCAAAGGTCGAAGGGTAAAAACTAAGTAAGTACTACTTAGAGTAGATTCACTGACACGAATGGGAACAAGTCCCATTCATTTCAATGCGTCTACTCTTTGTAGGACTTACATTGGATTTTACCTAATATTAGCTTATAAATCTGATGAATCTCACCACTGGGGATTTTATTATTCAGCAAGAGGACAAACAGCAGGAAGTGAAATAGGTGCCGATTTTTTTGCTTGTCAGCCACGCCTAAAACTCTGGTGGCACAGAGTTTTCTCCTCTATTAAGGAAAGGGGAATTCCTAAAATTGGGAGGGGGGGGTCGTTCCTATTCGACCTCCTTGAGCCAACCACAAAAGGGGGCAACTAATAACAGGATGTCAGAAAAAGTGAAGCCGAAATCCAATTAACAGCTCAAGGCTTTATTGCTTATTAACGCTGGCAAAAAGGCTTAAGGCTGGAATCTTAAGTACGTTTACCCGGCAGTAAGTCCATTGCGTTCATGGGACAGCTGATATCTCCGCATCAGACAGACTCGATGAATGAAAATACATCCAAAACTTTCACAGACGCGCGCAGGCGCGCACACACAGAGTCCCACATGTTAAAAACAAAACAAAATCAAAACATTAAATTCTTGAAGCTTGCAATGGCTGGGGCCTTCTTTAGTTTTGAAGTCTAGCTTTGTGGGCGTTCTATTATTTCACATTATTCTGTGAGATTTCTGTGCCGGTGCAGAGAGAAAATGGCGTTCGAAAGAGGAAACGTGCTAATAGCAACCTTTTTTATTTTACTGGGAAGGACTTAGTAACTGCAAAACGTTCCTACATCCTACACCTCTCTCTCCCTAATGGTTTGCATTCTGTCATTGGCTTCCATGCAAGTATTTGCTTGCCTCTCTGTTCCATTCAACTCTATGGGAGATTTGCCACGGGGAAATAATAGGGTAAGAATGGCACCATTGGGACTTTAATGGCATTGTGGACGAGATAGGAGAGGTTTTGTACCTGTTCTTCCAATAGGCCCACCCCACGCCCCCTTTACAAGTAACTAGCTTCCCAAGGGTGTCCAGCTGAGCTATTATAATCCTCCACCCCTTCCCCCCCCCTTGAAAGAATTTCCACTGGCTTACATCCTGTTGGGGGAGGCGTGTTTATAAAATAATAAAAAATTACAAATTAGGGTCTCTCCTCATTTCAAGAAGAAGTTGTCCATGAAACGCGGTAGTCCCCCTCCTTTAATAAATGAGTAAAAGATAGCAATCATCTCTTCAGAATTGAACCTGACCTCCGGGTCTCGATCTTCCTGTTAAATAAGGCGCCGGTATAATCACAAGTCGCGGCTAAAATATAACAGCAAAACCGGAACCAAATGTGCCAGTTTCTCCCTTAGGAGGCACCCAGGTTCACCTAGTCAGATGGAGAGATCCTTGTATGAAGAAACTACGGTCCCGTTACTTTCAATTACGGGGTTATTTCCAAGTCAAATGTTTAGGATCCGGCTGACAAGGGATTCCCCCCCCCCTTAAAAGAAATAGCCATATGTGCATTCAAAGGAGATTAAACTGACATTTCATTGTGTAGAACATCCGATCAATTATTAATCGTTAGCGTCAACAATGGGGTTATAATTACTTTCGGTTACTTAAAGGCATATTTATTTATTTTTCCTCTCCGTCTCTCTGATCTGGTAATTAGCTAATCCTCTTGTGTAATGGATTCCGAGTTGATTTCATTAGGATGTCATCGCTGTCCTCCGTTCCCTCCCTTCTCCAGGCAGGCTTGGGGAGGTGGCGGTGGCGCTCTTCTTCTCCATGCGCACACACCCAACCCATATTTCTTCGTGGGAGCCTTTCCTTCTCCCTTCCTAGAGGAGTTCGTTTTCAGAAAATGCGACTGAAACGGATCGCAGCTGGAAGCGGGGCAAATTCTCCGCACATAGAGGGGATCAGCGCCCGTTTGCTTCTCGTAGTTCTTCCCCGGAGGGAGAACAAGATGATCTACCTTCAAATTCTCAACCTCCCCTTTGGGGAACCCGGATTCACAATGACCTTTACCCGCAACGGGACGCGATGCAACAGGGTCATAAAAATTCTCCTTGGGAAGGGTCAATGCTGAAGGGGCTTTACAAGAAGACGCGCAGCCCGATCCTGTTTGTGCGTGTTTACTCGGAAGTCAAGCCCTGCGAGTTCACACGAGTTCATTCTTAAGTGAGTGTGTATAGGAACCCCCCCCCCCTTTTGCACAAGCAGTAGTGCTGAGACTGAACGACTCAAAATTTTAAGCATTTTGATCTCTTGGGGGTAAATGGCTAAACGGTGTCAGACTTGCCTTTTTTTCCCCCTTGGAGGGCAAAAGAATTGAGAGCGGAAGTTAAGAAGTGAACATTTCTTGTGTATTTATGGTGGGTTTGGGGAGGGGCAGGGGGCCTGGAGTTTTGTTTATTTAATTCAGTCATTCCCCCCCCCCCATACAATGACTTGCCTTCCTTAGAATTATAATTGGGCAAAAGACTAAAACGCAATTCCTGTCCCCCACCCCCAACCCCTTCGTCGGACTTTTGACGAACTGTTGAGATTCCCTCAGGCCTCAGCTGTGAACGAATGAGAGGTTAACCACGGGGTGAGGGAGGGGTCTCTTCTCAGAACAAACATACCTTTGGTAGATGGAATTCTTTCAGTTCGGATCAATTCGCCACTTTGTCCTTTTAACCCATTTACACCGAAGTGCGATTTTGAGAGGGAGTCATTTCAGAGTTCCAAGGGGGAAAAGAAATTTCAGCAGAAAAAGTACTGAAACACAATAAGGTTCCCAGCAAGATTTAAATTGGGGAAAGGGAGCCGCGGTGTATGCGTTTTTAAACTTTTGGTTGTGTGTGTATGTATATTATATTATATATACTTCATAATTACAGCAAGAATGTGGCCTCGAATACTAGCATTAGGGTTTAAACGAACTAGATGCGAAGAAGTGGATTAGAACTGAATGGTTGTTTCAAGCCCTAGTACCAAAGATCTCTGCGTTTGTATTGATTGGATACCAGCACCCCGTTTTAAACTAAAGGGATTTGTGCTGTTGAATGTGTACATTGGATTATTTACTCCGTGGGGAGCTGGGCAAAATGCAGGTGAAGAAAAAAGCATAGGGTTTGAAGCGGGGATCTTCCCCCACCACCAACGGCACCTATAATTTACACCTCGGTCCTAAAAGCTTTAGTGGAAATACCTCCTGTTCAGATTAAGGGAACCTACTTCCGTTACTTCTGCAACGAATGTGTATTACATTCCAGTAGTCCCCTTGGTGGATTTAAATTGGGCTGTGCTATCATCGAATTTCAGTGGAAGTGGACTGAGCATAGGGCGCTCTTATGGAAGCCTCTTCTCTCAGGGCTGTTCACACATTACACAACATAGAATCCGGGTTTGCCAAGGAACTACAGGCCACTGGGAGGCACAACCACCCCCAGCTCTCTGAAGAACATACTTGCCTGCTTTTCAAACATCTGCCTGTCACATTCACGCTTCAGGTTTTTAGGCGTCCACGACCTAGGCACACTTATCTGGTGGTAATCTCCACTGAATTCAGTGGGGCTAACTCCTGAGTAAACGCGAATAGGATTATGGATCCTGACCTAACTCACAGGGTGGTTAGGAGGAAAGAGGGAAAACACAGGTCATTGGAACAGCTAAGATTTCTAATTAATGAATTGGACAGATCTATATAAACTGAGTTAAGGGCATCAAAATGCCTCGGGATGGGGAGGCAGAACAGAGAACAGACATCTACTGTCGCTGGACTACTCCCCCTCCCTCTCGAAATCGCAGTGGCAGCAGAATCGCAGAGGGGTTTGCTTCGCAGGGCAAAATGCAAGTTTCCCCCATTAATTCAGCCTGACAGCTTTGCCCCCCCCCCGCCCCCTTTCCGCCAATGAATACCGCTTTTCAGAAGGGTAGGCTTTAATTTGTCACATCAAGGCAATAAAAGGCGGCGATATATACTTAACCAGTTAACATCGTAATAACAGGTTTAAAAGGAGCAATTAAATGGTCGGGAGTCGCGCGTCTGATTTCTCCTCCACCGCCACAGGCATGACCACACCAACCAACTTCGCCCCATTGTCTCACTTCGAGCAGCTCCAACCCGGGGAGTTTTATGGCGAACGACCCCTTTTGTTGAGTAATCGATATTTTTACGCGAGCTGCGAGAGGGAGGGCTGTGCTTTATCTAGACCGCAGAAGATCGCGGGAGAGTCAAATCTCTCCATCTTCCCCATCCACTATATATATATATATATATATATATATATGCCGTCTTCTCCCTCGTTAGAGGCGGCTCATATCAATAAAAACATGAAATAAAACAAATTCAACCTGTCAAGCGATACATAAACTAAAACACAAATCAAGGGATATAAATGCAAGCACTCCACAAGCAACTTCAAGGCTGCAATCCTATGCCCCCTTACCTGGGCTTAAGCCCCATTTAACTCAATGGGCTTTATTGAGACACGTTTAGGATTGCATTGCAGATATGTGCCTGGCATCTCCCCCACTTCCTCTCTATATGGATGTTCGTGTGGATGTTATTTATAATCAATATCTAATCGAGTTATTTGTAAAATCTGGGTGATGGCAAAGAGCAGGTTGTTCCTGGACCTTTCCCGAGAAAGTTGGTCCCACCTTTTCTAGGGTTAACGACATCAATAATAATAATAATAATAATAATAATAATAATAAAACAAAACACCTGCAGTGAGTTTGGTTTTCTTGCGCTCTTCCTCGGCAAAGTGAAGGGTTAATGGGTTTGGGGGGGGTTCGCCCCGGCGGTTCGCGCCGACAGCCTCGAACTGCACAACCCTTCGGCAAGTTCTCCTGAGTGAGTTCTCTCGGGATAAACGGGCAGTGCAAGACCACGGTTCTGGCCTTGCACTGCCAACACGGAGCGCTCTTCAATCCAACAGATCGCAGCAACAGGGATGAATGGAGCAATCTGATACGTCCACTCAGAAATAAACCCGGGTTCAATGGGTCTTACTCCCAGGTCAATGTGTCCAAGATTGCAGCTTTAAGCGCACATGGCAACCAAAGGGGCATCCAATCCAGTGAAATTCGCGCAAGAACCCTTCCCCTCCCCTGCAACCGGTGGATCGCGCCCACAGTCTTCTCCTAGCCCAGCATTTCAAGGGCTCCAAATGCGGTAGGTCAGGATGATTTTCTTCCGAGCTATCAAATGCGGGAGGAGAGAGCGGGAGATCTACTGACTTTAGGACGGAGATGAGATTTGAATGCGGGCCTGTCTGGTTACACATTCCCATGATGGCACGTTTACTCAGAAGTAAGTCCCACTGAGCCGCGGAAATGGAATGGACGTTTCTTCCTCTGAAGAAGGAGAACGGGTGGGTGCCCCACTTAGAAATCTGTCCCATTCGATGCAATGGACCCAGGAAGCCAGAGCCAGGTTGACTCAACCCATCAATAAGGGACACGCGCGGGTAAGTATGCCTAGAAATGCAGCAGGGGACTGTTCTTGGCAGCCCCGCTTGACCACATCTCTGAACCAGAGGTTGGACACTCGCCTCCAAGCCTGCCCAGGTTCGAGCCCCGGGTTGCTTCTTCTCCTTTGGGACATTTTGTGATCGCCAGAATAATAAACTAGAAAAGGGGGGGGGGCGCTGGTGTGAGTGGGCGCTGTCAGCTGAGAAGGGGGGGGCGGTAGGAACCAAATTAAAAGGACCTCCTCCCCGCGCTGTTGTGAAGTAGAGCCCAATGTTCTCCTGATGGTGTTTGTCAAGGGGAGCGGGAGCGGAGGAGAGCCTGTTTAGTTCCTAAGTCTATCGCCTTTATTAGGCCAACTCAGTGATCATAAATCCGTGTGCAAGCTTTCGAGATCTCCAGAGCTCTTCATCAGGCAAGATGTTACCGAAAAGAAAAGAAAAAGTATTGTTTTTCTGTGGTGGCGGGAGAATAGAAGGGGGGGGGGGAGAACTATTCTCTCCACTCCCCTGCTTTTTTGAAACATTTTGTCCGATGAAGAGGACTGGGGATCTCGAAAGCTTGCACGTTAGGTTAGCCTAATAAAGGTATTACTACACTGTACGGATTTTGGAATGTTTTTTTCTTCTTCTAATCACCACTGCTGCCTTGTTTGTTTGTGTGTTTGTTTTCTGTATAGCCTGTTTAGTGTTTATAAACAGAAAGGGGGGCGATGCTTTGGTGAAACAGGGGCGAACCTCTCCTTAGGCCACGCAATGCCTCCCCGTTAGACAGGCCTAGGGTCGGCCTGGGACTCCAACTCTGCAGATCTTCGCTCTGTCCCTCCCTCTCCCCCGTCCCTCTTTCCTGCATGCACATTACATTTTAGTCATGCTTTGCAGCAGAACACGATATCCCCCAAAGAACCTGAAGGAGGAGGAGGAGGAGGAGGAGGAGGAGGGAGGGAGGGAGGGAGGGAGGGGGAGAGAGACACTGACAGCAACCATTAGTTAAGAAAAACCCTCGCACAAGAGTATCAGCACTAATTAAGATTCTGTTTAGCAGTCCTGGCTGGAATGTTAATGTAAGCGGGGAAGAAACAAGAAGGGCGGGGGGTGGAGGGCGAGACAAAAATAACACACACACACACACACACACACACGAGAGAAACACCTACCCCTGCTCCTGAAGAGGAATGCTGGGCTTGGGCGATAACATCTCTTGCTTGTGTCCAAGGTCTGCCCAAGCCTGTTAGAAAGTCATTATCTCAAATTACTCCTGTACTTCATTTTCTCTTCCTCTCTCTCTCTCTCTCTCTCTCTCTTTCTCTCCCTCCCTCCAGGGTTTGGGGCTGAGCTCGGCTCCCTTAGCGTTGCAGACCTGCCTGGAGCCTGGCAAAAGCCAATACTCTCCGAGGGGGATGGCGGCTGAATCGAGCTTCTCTCTCTCTCTCTCTCTCTCTGACTTGGAACCCGCGGCCTGCCCCAGCTCCTCGGACAAATATAGCCCCGGATTGCAGTACTCCGATTAGGATCTCCCTGCTGGTGTCTCCGCACAAAATTCCACCCCCCACCCTCCGGGCTTTGGTGACCCTTTTGAAGTCCTTTCCTCTTTTTTTTACACAGAAGTTTACATGATTAAGTCAGGGTTTTACAAGGCTCAACCAAGCGAAGTTAGTCAGCTCGCAACACTCAACAAGAGGGGAGGGGGGGACACCCCCGACTGATGTGCTGTTACTGGAGCTCAAGAAAGGCCCATCTTGGGCCTACTCTCAGTAAAGTGGTCAAAGTGTGTCTGGGCTGTGCCACTTTGAACTGAGGGTTGGCAGGTGTCACATAAAGCAATGCACATCCATATCAAGCCATTATCTGCAGTCAGAAAGCTAGCATATAGAGGCGAAGGGTTCTTGCCTTGAATTCTCTCCAACGTGCAACTTTTCTATGAGCAGGGAATTTCTTTTTTGAATGGTGGAGCGTTCAAAGGTATGAGCTCCTGACTGCAGTCTGAAGTGGTACAGCTCAGATACAGGGTTACCATTTCCATGAGAATTTGGCCAGGAACCAAAGGTAAATGCACTAGGGTATGATCTAATTAAAGTAAAGGCATAATCCTATGCATGTTTAGACTGAAAAAAAGTCCAACTCCCAGCATTCCCCAGCCAGCATGGCTAGGGTAGGAATGCTGGGAATAGTATGACTTATTTCTGTCTAAATATGCATAGGATCATACCCTGAAGGACCACTTTCAATTGAGGGCTTGAGTACATGTTTAACTCCCCTATTGAAATCAAGGGGTTGAGGTTTTTTAAAAAAAACTTTGACTGGCTTGTTGTCCTAAAGCACTCCAGATAGCTATCGAATTAGGGCTCCCTCTCCATCTTGTAAGAAGTATTTTTGTGGTTCTGGACAATGTTCTTGATGGCTCCTTCCAATCAAGACTGCAATATAATAACAAGTCTTCTACCCCGCCTGGCATGTCATCTGCAAAGACAATGATAAAATCACATAAAATATTGTTAACAGGAATGATAAAAGTAGATGTTCAGTGCAAAAGGCTGCTGACTGCAGTCATGCCATATGTTATTACAAAGCTTCTTGAATGCCTCTGAGGATCAGTTCAAGTACCCAGCCAGTATGCACTGAGAAAAAAAAGTATGTGTAAGATTGTAGCCCGAGTGCCAAAACCTTAGGCTCAAATCTAATCCCAGTTGCAGATTCTTAGGTAGCCTTCAAGCCTTTCTCTCTGAGTGTTTCTCAATATCCCTTCTCCATATTGTCATTAAGAGGGTGATCACAGAGAAGGCAAAGCACCTGGAACATTTGGAGTGCGTTCTCTCAGACTGTAAATCAGCAGCAACAGCAGCATGTTTTACTTTGCAAATAACTACATTTATTTTCACAGAGCAGCTCTAGAGTAAGACATTTATGGGTCGCCCCCTCTTTCAGTACATTGATGCATTATAAAATACTTTTTCGGTCAATTTTATCACAAACCAGAACTATAGATAGGAGATTGTTACATCAAATTGACTTATTGATTTTCCTCCAGTTTAAAACTGATGCTTGCTCAGATGTTGCTGTTAACTTATAAAGAGAGACTGGGTGGGAATCAAGTCTTCCTAGAAACCACACCCTTTAACATTGAATATTTGCCCCCCTAAGCCCAGATCTCAGGGCTGGGGCAGAGTGATTCAGCATTAACTGCTCTTTGTTGTAAGACTTCAGTGTGCTAATGTGAAGAGTTTTGAACTCTGTCAAGTTCTATGTTTATAACATCAAACATTTATGACATTTTATGGTGTCTCTTGAGGAAAGGGGAAAGGAAAATGGAAGACAGGGGAAAAGAGAAAGTTGGTCTTCTTAGGCCCCTAAGAAATTATACTCCTTCTGAAAGGAGGAATCATGTTGGTGGGGGATGCATGCCCTCCTTGTATTATGTGGACACATATCCCTTGAAAGAAAAGGCTAAAGGGCACCTTTCTTCTTTCACACACACCTGAGAACCTATTCCTATTATATAGCAATAAAATTAGGGATGTGTATCATATTGTTAAAATGTACGATAACAATATGATAAGGTCATTATCGTGCATGTGTTTAACGATAACGATATGATACAAAAACCTACAATAATCATCGGAGACGATAATTTTCAGGAGATTTTATCGTTTTATCAGACTGCCATATAAATATACCTATAACTTCTGTATTTTAAAAGTTAGAGGCTTGAATCTTGGTCACAGTGCTTATGGGGTATGCCTAAGTATGTGTATAAAATTTGAGATCGATCCCTCCAACCCTCGATTTTATATGATTTTTTAAAAGATCATTTCCATTCTGACAGGTCTGAATGAATGCACATGGTGAGCTGTCATTCTGATCTGTCAGAACTGAAATGATCTTTAATAAATTCATATAAAATTGAGGGTTGGAGGGATCGATCTCAAATTTCATACACATACTTAGGCATACCCCATAAACACTGTGACCAAGTTTCAAGCCTCCAACTTTTAAAATACAGAAATCATAGGCATTTTTTTCTTTAAAATAGGGCTGCAAAAAAATATCATTTTTTTCATGGTAATTATCATGAAGATGATATGGTTCACCTACGATATGAATGAAGATGATAATTGTTTTGGTCCAAAATGACGATAACGATAAACGATGATATTTTTTGGCTTGCACACCCCTAAATAAAATATTCAGTTTTGAGACTAGTACTGGGCTGAAATATGTGGCCCAGCATTATTATTATTATTATTATTATTATTATTATTATTATTATTGCACTTTCAGGGGACAGGGAAAACTCTCTCTTAAGATTGATTAGTCTCCTGGTGGGCAAAGTGCCACACCATTTTCCCCACACCCATGGGGAATGTACATATGTTTTGATGATTTCACTGAAAATAGTTTTCTTCTCTCTCTGTTTTGCTTAAAAAGAAAGAAAAGAAATGAAGGAAGGAAGGAAGGAAGGAAGAAAGAAAAAAAGGAAACCAAATGGCCTTACACATACTTCAAACAGGGGCTTGGCTGGACACAGACATCTGCTGGCATTCCTGGGCACAGGATGTAGCATAGTTCCCAAAGGCATTCTTGTGGGGGAAAGATTGTCTGCTCCCCCTGAAAGTCACCAACATTCTCCCTCCCAACTTTGTAGGGAATGAATAGCCCCATTGAAGTGTGTGTGTATGTGTAGGATTCTGATCATTTCTACTTGGGACTGGCAGCCAGCCCCAAACCTGAGCCCTCTAGTTCTATATAGCACAGTCGGGGAAAACCATGGGGGTGGGGAAGAGAAAAAGGGTTTTATTCCCTCCCCCGTCCCAACTACTTTCCTCCCCTGAGGTCAGAACAGCAGTAATAGGATCTTGTTCCAGACTAGTGCAGCCCAGACTCCTGAATAAGAGTGCTCCTGGCAGTGGGGGAAACATTGAAACATTTCGCTGCAGGCTCCACCTATGACAGAGATCCATTGTATTGTTTAACAAGAGCCACTCAATAACATACAAAACCAGCGGGCAGCCCAGAAAGCTACAGATGCTTTTGTGTGATAATCAGATGTAGTCTGAAGCCCCAGGTCCACACACTCAAAATGGCACATTTAAATAAACAAGTCATAACAGTTCCAAAAGAACATGGGAAGCTTCCTTATACTGAGTCAGAGCCTTGGTCCATCTAGCTCAGTATTGACAGACAACACTGACCGGCAGTGGCTCTCCAGGTTTTCAAGTGGGATCCTTTCCTGGAGATGATGGGAATTGAACCTGAGGCCTTCTGCATCCAAAACAAGCATTCTACTACTGAGCTGTGGCCCCTCCCATTAATATAATAGAACATGATGTAATATAAGTTTTAATCCCACCACGGATCTGGCTGTATGCAACGATTCACTACCCTTTACTATCTGGTTATTGGGGGGAATGGAAGAGAAACAGTGCCCTGGCATTTTGGGTCCATATGTATGTACATGTATATAAATGCATACACACAAGAACTGATTCATCACCTCCCCCACCCCACACACATACAAACACTCTTTTACAGAGATATTTAACTTCTAGAGACATGGTGGATGCACATTTAACCTGAAGAACTGTAGTGCAGGTGTATGGATAGTAAGAAAATTCTGCATATTAGTTCTTATCTAGTGGAGCTTTTACACTGGTTGAATGGAGGAGACTATTTTTTTTAATCAATATCCCCCCAAAATCTGCTTTGGAGGGTTGGGAGACCCTCTGGAACAACAAGGGAGGTGGCACTGGGAGTTGTAGATGGAGGGGTGCATTGGCCAATATCACCTGCTCCTCTTTCCACCAATGGAAACATTCTGAACAGATGTCCCTTCAGGGATACTTCCGCCAGCAGAATAAACTCTGAATCCAGCCCAATAGATGTCAGTATTTATATAGAACTTTCCCTAAGAGCTCACTCAAGTCGCTTCACTTCTCCTTTAGACACCTTTAGTGCTGCTAAGACGTTGCTTTCTTCCAAATTATCTGAGAGTGGAATGAAAACAGTGGTTTCACATGCTACTTAGTTCTATATTGTATCTTATCTATGGACCGGATCCCTCTATTATATTTATTAAGTCCTATTCAGCAATTCTTCTTGCCATTGTCACTTTAATTATTTGCTTCTTGACTTAGCTTTAAGGTGACTAATTATTTACTTCCTGTTCCATGGTCATGGCCATCTTGAATTTCAAAAATTCAAGAACATAAGAAGGGTCTGTTCTGGATCAGAACAAAGGCATATCTATTCTAGCAAGCTGTTTTCCTCAGTGGCCATCAGTTGCCTCTGGAAAGCCCATAAGCATGACTTGAAGGCAATGCCTTGTCCTGTTCTTGTTCCGAAACAACCGCTTTTCAGTGGCTTGCTGGCTCTGAACCTGGAGGCAGAACATAGCGATTGTAAATAGTAGGCTCCATGGCTAATTGCCCTTAATTAGTTAATTCCTGTTTCCTGCCAGGTAGGTGGATTTAAGTTATTGGTTAACTATTACAGACAGAATTTAAACAATAATATATTGTGTATGTATGTGGATCACAATTGTAACATTTCCAAAAACTAAAAGAAACCTCAAGTTAAAGCTCTCACTGCAAAGAGGCAACCAGTAATTAAAACCCACCTTATGCTCCCTGGAAACAAGAAATGACTAATGAATGGCAGCTCAAAATTCTGCAGCAATGATGGGTGAACAGGGAGCAAATGAATAACCTTTTTAAAAAAGAAAAAAGGGGGAATAGGAAGCTGCCAATTAAAAGGACAGTAGCCCTGAAATCCTTACTTGTTCTTTGCCAATCCATCTTGAACAAATCATCATTATAAATCAGGTCTGGAAAAAAGATGGGCAGACAACATGGAAATCACTGGACTAGAACAGGCTAGCAAATACAACATTGGGATTCCCCATAAAACCTGAGTGAACAAAAGATTACCATTCCAGACAAATGGAAATAACCACAATCTCAGTAAATGTACAGTTCTGTAAGTGAGGCAGGTATTATTATCCTCATATTGCATGTGAAGTCAGTTTGCCTAGGGCCATTGAATTAATTGATTTGATAGCTGAGATGTGATTTGGCCTGTGGAGGTCCCAGTTTATGGCTTATTTTCTTACCTACTCCTACACTATGCTTAGTGGGGTTGTGGAGAAAAGATCTGGAAGGGTTTTGCATTCCACCAAAACAAGCTCTCTTGCCCAGAACTTAACCCTTACCCTGCAAGCCAGACTACCGTGTGCTAAAAGTTGAGTATCATAAACAACACTGAAATATCTCTGCAGAGCAAAGTAGCCTTGGGAGACTCAAGTAACCAACCAACTAAAACTGAAAGAGGAGGGAATCAGGGTTGAGAAGCAGAGTAAATACAAGACATAGATTGGGATGATCAGCACCCCCAACTTCTCTTACCCCTCTGTCTTCTCCCCCAATATATTTCTATTTTCTTATAATTAGAAATTACTTAATTAATTGAAATATTTATATCCTGCAATTTCAGTCTAACAAGGTGATCAATAAAATGGCTAAACAGGTTGGTAGCTAAAATTCATGACATGTATTTATTTATGTATTTATTTATTTTACTCTAGGCGGCATACAGAGTTCAAACAATTTAAACAAGATAAAACATCAATAAAACAATATGCCATAAACAGTATTGCCCACAATAATATTCTAAAATGGGAAGGCCTGCCAGAATGATAGAGTCTTTAATGCCTGCTTAAAGACATTCAAAGAAGTCAGCAGGCCCATTTCAAGCAGCAGGATAGCATACACAGGATAGCACATGTCTAAATGTCCCACTTGATAAAAAATAACCATGGGGACATTTTTTTTTCATTTTTTTTTTTTTTAGGGTTTCACGTTCTGTGTTCCTTTACATATTTCTTCCAACACCATTCTTAGTATTAACTGATGGATGGGAACATTCTCACAGATCAAGATGAGTTACAAAAATCTGGTTCCACAATTTGGAACCATATGCATATTGTGTGCCACTGTTTCCTTCTAGCATTGCATTGCTGTTAATTTACAAAAAAGCAAAGCCTCCCAGGCTTTGCCAAGCCATGACTTCTATTATTGGGATATGCATTGACTTCCATTTCATTGCCACTGTCGACCTTTCTACAGGCATTGAGTTGCCATCTAGTTCCACGTTGTTCAGGAGAACACAATCCTTAAGAATCCCAGGAGACATAATGAAAGTATTCTGGGAAGGTAATTATATAACCTAACATTGTGTATAACCTAACATTGTGAAATAGCTTCTACAACCCCTCTCCAAAAATGAACCACCCCCCCACATTCTCATTAAATGG
The DNA here is from genome assembly GCA_029215795.1 of Anniella stebbinsi. Classification (NCBI taxonomy): domain Eukaryota; kingdom Metazoa; phylum Chordata; class Lepidosauria; order Squamata; family Anniellidae; genus Anniella; species Anniella stebbinsi. Next base: position 16,027,475 of record JARDYH010000006.1, on the reverse strand, counting down.
AAAGTATATAAGCAATTACAGCAATAACAGCAATCAGTAGCATTTCACATACCCTAAGATAGGGATGTATGTATTTTTTTTTCTTCCATAGGGAAAAAGCAGCTTGGGAATGACTTTTACCAGAAAAAGTACTGGAGGGAGAAGAGTTAAGAAAACTGCACCTCCACCCTGCTCCAGTCTTTTGCTGCAAATTGGGGCCTCTGAGACTGCATTTCATACAAAAAGAAAACGTCGGAGAAAAAAACTGCACACAATGGAGTGTTCCAAGTAATTTGGCCCTAATTGTCACTGATGTATAGTTCTGCCTGTATAGAATTTCATAGATTTTTTTCAGTCAATCTTACAAAGAGAGGATATTTTGGTCATCAGGTGGAAATAGGGTCTCTTCCCCCTCCTGTAAATTTTATGTTGAATTTGTCTTTCCTCTTTGGTTTATACTTATTGTCTATATGGTTAACCTCATTATCATTTGATACAGCTCAGTTATAAGATCCCCTTACCAGTTCACATCCAAAACTATCCTCTCAAAATGTGTCTTCTGACATAATGTGATATAATATAATACAATATATACAATTCTCCTGCAATAGTTCAAGCAAGAAACTTTTGATGTGATACTTCTGAAAGTAGAGGAGCGGCCCCTCTTGTATTAAGCATGGTGTTTCACTTTTCATAGATTACGTTTACATTTTTAATAAAATCTTCCACTTATCCCATGTATGCTTTCTTTTTTACATACAAAAAGATTCCCAGTGATACAAACAGCTTGCAACTCATAAAGCTTTAAGAGAGGAGTGACAAGTCATACAGATGGATTTAAAAGCTCTCTTGGTTTGTTCCACAACTTCAGCACAGCACAAACAGCCACATTACTAACTGTGCTTGTATGAAGCCCTTTTCCTTAGCCAGAACTGAGCTTGTAATCTTGTTTTACAAGATATCTGTTCTGTCTGAAATGACACCTTATCTCCACTCCCCAATTGCTGGTAGCTGTTGATTACATTCATCTGCTTGATCATTCAGCTGTGTTGGGAAAGCCCTCTTTGCCTGGGATGGGTCAGGCACAGCTGTGATGATGTGAGAGCCCCATACATTCTGCACTCCACCAGGACGGTTGAAAGTTGGCCTTGGCAATGATGTAGATCCAGGTGCGATGGTGTGAACAAGGTTTAGCTTTCTGCTACCATTACATCCTTCCCACTCCTTAAATATTTATTCTGGCTGGCTCCCTGTCATGCTTCGCATGAACTGTAAGCATCAAGCCATTACTCGTAAACTTCTCTACCTCTGTGTGCCTTACTACGCCTTATCTGGTGTCTCCTTTTACACTTATTCGAGTGCCTCCTATTTTGTATATGCTCATCTACTCCCAGCCACTCCCTTTGTCTCAGAGCTTCTTTAGATTAAGGGGCAATCGTATTTCCTTACTGGGATTTTGCTTCCTGCTTCTCTTGCGCAATCATAATGGGGCTGCATTACATGACCAGAGAGGGATGACCACATGATCTATAAGGGGAAACTTCCCCTCCTCTTGCTGATCATAGCCCTGAATGACACAGCACCCTCTAGTGGGTGATTTGTAGCACAATGTCCCCTGTACACACAGTAGAAAATCCCAAGATATTTCAACAGAATTGAGATATAGGGTTTTTAAAAATATAATAATAATAATAATAATAATAATAATAATAATAATAATGGGATTACCAGGGGCAGGCATGGGAGACATGCAGGAGTTTGCCAACATCATCAAAAAGACCCGCAAACTTCATGAGCATGCCTTATTTTGCTTGTGTGAAGAAGCCCTCAGTCTCCTATTCCCATCTCCATAATTTCTACCATCCTGATTCGTCTTCCTGGAACCACTTCTGCCTCTCATTTTTTCTTCCACTTTTCCATATCGACTTTTAAAATACAGCTTTTGCCAAACCACCTCAGCCTCACTTTGTCTGCTTTTGCACTGCCATGTTTTCTCCCCCATTACTTGGACGCAATATCTGATCTCTCTGAGCCTCCATCTTTGTCTTTCCTATTTAATGATTCATTTGATTTGTACCACCTTTCCACCAAAGAAATGGTGTTCAAGGTGGTTAACAACAATATGAAACGGAATGTAAAATAAAAACTTAGTTAAAAGAATCCTAAAACAAAACAATAAAAACACAATTAAAATAATAAATAAAAGAATAAAAACAGCACCCAACCCATCAGTTCAGCTTGGATGCCAAAAGGCTTTCTTGAATAAAAATGTCTTTGCCTGGAAGCAGCCACTGAGAAGGCCCTCTCTCATGTCCCCACCAAACTCACCACTGATGGCAGCAGCACCAAGAGATGGGTCTCCACCAGAGATCTTAAAACCCAGGCAGGTCTTTTAGGTAGCCTGGTCATAGGTCATATAGGGCTTTATAGGACATAACCAGCCTTTGACTTGTGCCCAGAACCAGTAGCAAGTGAAGCTTTTGTAACAAGGGAGTCACATAATTCTTGCAACTGGCCCTGGTCAACAATCTAGCCACAACATTCTGGACCAGATGAAGTTTCTGAACAGTTTCCAATGGCAGCTCTATGTAGAGTGTGTTACAGTAGTCCATCTGATATATTTGATAATCCTACCTGATATACTGATTGTAAACCTGCTGGGTAGGATTTGTTTCAATTCTATAGTTCATTCAGAGATAGGCTTGCCTGCCAAAGCTATCCATGCTGTGATAAGCACCAAGCTGGATTACTGCAATGTGTTGCTTGGAAACTTTAGATGTAGCAGAATACAACAGTTGTTAATTGGAAGCAGACAAACCAAACATATTATTGTCAGTGTTAAAAGATCTCCACTGGCTTCCAATTTGTTCCCAGGCAGAATTCAAAGTGCTGGTTTCTGATACAGGTCTGAGCTATTATGCCCTTAATGGCCTCAGACCACGGAATTCAAAGGACCAAAGGGAATTCAATGGAACCCGCCTACATTTTAAAGTCTTCTCAGATCTTTCTCTGGGTGCCCTCACCTTCAGAGATTAGGTAGGCAGTGACCAAGAAAAAGGTATTTTCTGTGGTGGCACCCCATTTCTGGAATATTCAGTCTAGACATGTTTGCCTGACACTTTCAGTTTTCAAGCACCAGGTCAAAACAATTCCATTTGCTTGAGCACTTCAGGAATAATTTTGTTTTATTACTTGTTCTGTATCTAGCCATCTGATGCTATTGTTTGTCTGATGTCAAATGCTATTATTGTCAGCTGTTTTTATGAGATTTTATATGATGTATGAGTTATTTTGCTTTTATTGTTTATTGTTGTAAACTGCCTTGTGAGCAAAATGCTGAAAGGTAAAGCACAAATGCTCTTTAAAAAAGAAGAGAAAGGAAGGTACCCAGCATAAATGTTTATTACTGCTGCTGATGGTACTACTAGTAGTATTACTACAAATGGTAACAATAGTTGTAGTAGTAATAGTAACAGCAGCTTTAGCCACAATAACAAAGCCTAGTGCTGTGATCCTATACACTTCCTAGGTACTGTGTCCCATTACCGCCTATTGAACTCAGTGTACACAGTTCCTATCCAATCTGTGTGTGTGTGTACCCCCACATATGAAAACTTAATTCCACATGTGTATTGTTCTATCTGGCTTGGTCCATGAAGCTAGATGTTGGTTTTAACACAAAGAGTCAACTGGGATTGTTGCCTAAATAATTACATTACCTCAGTACTCAATTGTGGATGGAACAGAGAGGAAGGTACAGCAGTTCTTACAATAAACACATTATGGTAAATACTACAGGAAAAATTAGAAGTAGAATCATGTTCATCTTCCTTATGTGACTCATCTGGCCACAGCGAGGGATGCTCACATGAGGAAGCAGCAGGATTTGAGCAGATGGAGTGCTTAGAAGAGAGATGGATCAATAAAATAAATGGTGATAGAAGGGTTTCATTGTCAGGCAATCCCGAATGGGTACTAACAAAGCATTCCCTCACAGAATACTCTCATCTACTGTGTAAATAATCTGTTTCAAACAAGGAAATTTGACACTGGCTGCAATCTTAAACTTATTTACTGGGAAATCAATCCCATTTAGAGTTGAAATTAACATTTATTAGTATTTAAAATTCAACAAAACCTTAAATTTCAAATTAGGAATTTGAATCTTGATTATGAAATTTAAATCCAATTTTCAGGTACTTTGGGCTATTTGTCATCACTTGAATGCTTTGATTGCTTGGGAGAGTCAAATATGAAAACTCATAAGCTCTCAGCTGTCAAAAAACCTGTCCCAATCAAATACTGTTGTTAATAAATATCACTTGTATGTCAGCTTTTAAATATAGTCGGTGCTAAATCTCATTGCACAGTAGCAATGAAACCTTGTCAAAAATTCAAATATCTAGTTGATATTCAACATCAAAAGTCGCAGGAGAATTTGGGGAGAGGGTGAATTCATTTTGCCTGCAGTCCCACTGAAGTCAATGAGATGTCTTTCCAAATAAACCTGTTTAAGATCAGACTGCCTTGCTGGATCTCAGCCTTTTGCCAAATGTACAAAGTACAAAGGTTGGGTGACGCTTAGGGAAGCAGGCTTTGTTCAGTGCTGGAGATGTGATGTGCTGAAGGCCAATTTGAGCCATATGAATTGGGTCTGGGGTCCTCAAGTATTGAAAGTGCAGAAAGTCAACTTGGTGCAGGACACAAGCTGTGTGGTTTTCATTTGCACCCACCACTCTGGAATGAAGAGACAAGACTCATATTTTTGGGATTTTAAGAACAACTGCTTTATTGAACATTTAATGTATCTGCACTAGTAGGCTAACCAGATACAATCCAGGTCAGAGCTCATGTAACTTTAAGAGTTGTAGAGAAAAGGGAATTTCAGCCAGTGTCATTTGTATGCAATTAGTCCCTGGTGAAATCCCCTCTTCATCACAACAGTTAAAGGTGCAGGCACTATCCTAGAGTGACCATATACAAAAGAAGACAGGTAACAGCTGACATTATGGATCTGAAAGGTAAAAACTACTGGGGATTGGCTCAAGCAGATCTACAATGGCAGGTAAAAACAAGAAATTAAAAGTTTAACCTTTAGCCTTTTAAAAGAAATTAAGCAAAGAAAATTTTACATAAACGCTTTTAAAAAAAATGTATCCTGAAACTTCAAATCCCTTAGGATTTTTTTTTCACTTCCCAGGTTTTACAATGGGAACACTGAAACCAATTAACAAAGGGCAGGTAAAGTTAAATAAAAGTGTCGCCCTGCTTGTCTGCTGATATTTAAAAAAACGGTTTAAATCTCTCCCATGAAAATAAATGGGACTTCAACATGCTTAACTTTAGCTGGATCATACTCAAGATTTCAGATTATCTATAGCCAATTCCAATACAGAAAATTCCCTGCTCCATGTAGGGTGCTGAATTTTATAAACTGGGTAGAAACCAACCACAAATATTTATAAGTTCACCCAAAACTTTGCTCACTGATTTAGAAGTATGTTGTGCCGTTCCTGTTCTCACCCTTTCCTACTGATTGTAACTGGGCCAATGGCAATGGAGATCTGGTTTATAATCCCACCTAACTAGCTGAGCTGCCACTGGCCAGTTAGCTGCCCATGTCTCCTACCGGATCCCTTGCAACAGTTGTTGTGTCCAGGGGAAACACATTCACTAAAACTGTTCTCCAATTTGCACATGGTGATTAGTAGGGGTGTGCACGGACCCCCCGGATCGGATCGGGACCCGGATCGGGACCTCCAATTTTGTCACGGATCGGTTCGGACAAAATCGGAGGCCCCCCGGACCGGACCGAGTATGATCCCGATCCAAAAATCGGAAATTTTTGGATCGGCCGCCATTTTTTTCCCCATAGACTTGCATTGCAATGCAAGTCTATGAGGAAAAAATGGCGGCGGGTGGGTGAGGGGGGCCTAACTCCCTCCCCCCCCGGGGCCGTCCGCTGTGGATGGCCCCGGCAGGTAAGCCCCCTCCCCCACGCTCCCTACCCCCCCTGGGGCCGTCCGCTTCCATCCGCTGGCGCCCTTCCCCGCCACTGCTTACCTTTTAGGGCCGTTCGCTCCCGTCCGGCGCCAGCGGCTACCGTCAGCCGGCTTTGCGGCTTGCTCTCGAGTAGCGCGCCGGGTGATCACCCGGCGCGCCACCCTGGAGCAGGCCACGGAGCCCGCTGGTAGTAGCCGCCGGCGCCGGACGGGAGCGGACGGGCCGGAAAGGTAAGGGCCCCCCTCCTCCCCTCCGTGCGCCCCCTCCTCCCCTCCACACGCCCCCTGCTTACCTTCCCAGCCCATCCGCTCCCGTTCGGCGCCGGCGGCTACTACCAGCAGGCTCCGCGGCCTGCTCTAGAGTAGCGCGCCGGGTGATGACATCACCCGGCGCACCACCCTGGAGCAGGCCGCGGAGCCCGCTGGTAGTAGCTGCCGGCGCCGGACGGGAGCGGACGGGCCGGAAAGGTAAGCGCCCCCCTCCTCCCCCCCCCCGCTGTCCACTTTCATCGGCGGGCGCCCGCTGGCGCCCGCCAATGGAAGCGGCGGTGGGCGCCAGTGGGTGCCTGCCGATCCGCCGATCCGCCGAACCGGTTCGGAGCCTTTTCGGACCGGTTCGGATTGGATCGGCCGATCCAGCTGTCGGATCGGAAATCGGATAATTTATCCGATTTCCTACTGAACCGGACTCGGATCGTGGATCGGGTCCGATCCAGTGCACATCCCTAGTGATTAGGTATACCAAATGCCATCATTCTGAAAATGCTAGCAAAATGTTATTAATGTAGTGAATTTGAAAGGTGATTAAATTATTTAAATCTGAAATGTACTCCTTAAGAAATTCCTCAGAAACCATGGTAATCAGGTGTGCTGAGCAGATACTTGTAAAATTCACTTATAATTAATGCTAAACCGGAAAAGCGGTCCCTTGTCCGTCGCTGTTTGTTGCTGGCATTCCCACCTGCTGGCTGTTCCCTTCTTCTGTCAATTAAAAATACCCCTGTTAAGCTGAAATCATCTTTCTCTCCTGTTGCTATGATTAGGACACCTTCCTTTGCTTAAGTCTCTACACTGGCTCCATGCTGCTTTCTACATCCGCTTTAAGATCCTATTCTTCCTTTTAAAGGTCTTTGCTTCTCTGCATCTGACTATGGCTAGTCAACATTTGGCATTATTTGCTCATTGGCCACTTCCTCTAGCTAGCTTTCCACCCCCTCCCCCACCACTGTAACATCACACACTAGTTACACATCTTCCTATCTCATGGGCTTCTTCACCAGCCCTGGACACACAAGGATCTTCCAAATTTTCATACCTAGGAATGGCCAGTACCCTACAAGATACCCTATCTTACCTCTTTTGATGGCCAATTCTTTAATTATGGGGCAATGCTGTCCTGTGGCTCCATCCTACACTACTTTATAGGAGGGTAGATGGGTTGATGAATAGCTGGTTTCAAATCATTAGCCATGAAACTCACTCAATGTTCTTAGGCTAGTCACCATCCCTCAGCCTATCCAAACTGATATTTCAGAGAATAAAATTAGAATACCCCATGCATGTTGCCCTGAGCTGTTTGAACAATGAGCAGAGTACTTATTAAATGAATGAATGAATGAATGAATGAATACATAAATATTTGAAGCTGTCATGAAGGCTTTTGCCTCCTAGCTAGGGATGAGAAAATCTGTCAGCTTTGTTTTCTCCCTCATTCAGGTATCTCAAGAACTTTGTCATCATCATCATCAATCTTTATTCGCAGTCAACAGACCATAAGAACTTTGTGAATTTTAGTAAATTCTTATCAAAACGAACTGTAGTGAAATTCTCACTCACCTGCACCCGTCTAATTCAATAGGCACAGCTATTCCCAGCATGGAGGAGACCCCATTATACCTGCCCTGCTGCAGTCAGGTATAAGCTATTAAAGATGAGGAGCCAGTAAAAAAATAAGAGGTGGCAACTCTAATACAGAACCACAAACATGGCTGAATATGCAGGGATTCCAACCCAGACATTTAAGAGCAAAACAAAGCACTGGGCGTCAGTGGAGGAATCTGTCCATTTTGGTTTCTCGCAAGTTCATTTTTTAAAAAATCTCAAGTTCTTTCTGTCCTGAATATGGAGAACTTTGTGAATTTTGGTAATTCTTATCAAAATTCTCACCTGTCCTTGCTCCTAGCGAAGTAGTGCCCAGCTCCCGACTCATTCTCATCTGGGCTCCCAGCTCCTATAAATCCAAGAATGTTAACGTATGTTATGATGGCAATTAGCCGACTCAGGTTCTGACATAGATTACTCACCCCTTCCCTATGAAGATTCAAATACAGCAAAACTGGACTACGAAGAATTTAGGGGAGTGGAACAGGATAGTTGGCCAGGAGCCCTGCTTACAGCTGAAGAAACCAAGCTGATTGCAAGTTTTAAAGCTTTGCCAGCTCACGAGCAACAAAGAATCATTATCAGACTTTCTAAGCTTAAAGAGCTTCTGACGGACAAAAGCCAACTGAAACTTAGCCCCTCTGGACCAAAAGTTAGTGACATTTCGGCATTATCAGATGAGGATGGCATTAAGGAGGGCATGCCCCAAGGGAAGTCTGGTAATAGAAAAGACCAAATAACTCAGATACAACAACTTACTAACCAAAGGTGCAGGGTAACCTTGAGTCCCAAAGTACTAATAACCAATGACGGGAAGATAGAAACACAAAATCTTCCCAGAAGTCAAATCAAACTAGGGACTACATTGATAGAGCCCGAAATAACCCCTTTTCCTAAGAACAACATCCAAGCCAAATTGGGAACAGCGAAAAGGGATGGAAATGCCAGAGGCCGATCCGGTGCACCATTAAACTCTATTAATGGCTGTGTTGTGGATAAAGTAGAAGGGACTTGGGATACAATTACTGAAGCTGATTGACTGAATAAAAAGGACACAGAAAATATTCTCAAATTGATCTCCTGGAATGTTGCAGGATGGATGTCAAAGAGCAGGTATCAAAGCACACTTGACTATCTCTCTAACTTTGATAAAATTTTACTTCAAGAAACCTGGTGTCAACAAGACATTGGAATGAATGGCTATACAGCCTATTGCTCTTCAGCAATACCTAACCCAGGAAAAGGAAGAGCTTGTCAGGGATTGTGATGTATGATATCCTCCACATTAGAAGGTAAAGTAACTATGTTATATAACATCGACTCTTTGGTACAGGTCTTGATGCTGGTCCTGAGTGCCTCCAGAATAACACTTTTAATATGCAACGTTTATTGTGCCCCAGTCTCCTGTAAGGAAACAATAATGAAGTTTTGGACTAAAATAGAGGCCTTTTTGCTAAAATTGGCAGCAAGATATCCAGATGCATACCCTGTACTGGCTGGAGATTTTAACGCCAGGACAGGAACTTATCGGGCTTTACCAGAGAATAAGGATTACGGCTGGTGCCATGATAAAGGACCATTGGAATCGAATTCCTGTTTATCTAAGGACCTCGTCATCAATTATACAGGATACAGTCTCCTCCAGTTTGTCCAGCGAAACAACTTGGCCATTTTAAACGGTAGGGCTATTTCTGAGGGCAGAGGTGAGTTTACCTACATTTCTACAAGAGGATCCTCCGTAATTGACTACATAATAGTCCATAAGCATTTGGAAAATAAGGGGTGTATCTTCAAAATAGCAGATCCAATGGAAAGCGACCACTTACCGCTAGAACTCTGGTTGTCCATTCCTGAGCCCATCCAAAAAGAGGCAAGCCACCCTATGTTGGCAAGTCAGTTTTGCTCATTGTATAATAAGAGAATCAGATGGACAAATGAAGCAGTCCTGGTTTTTGACCAGAGTATTGGCTCCCTGACCATAATAAAGTGTGTAGAGAGGATTTATAATGCAGGATCTCCCAAAATGAGTATAATTGCTTTTGAAGATTTGATTCTATCTCTATTCTCAAGTCTACACAGCAGCTCCATTACTACTAGGGGTCATCAACCCTGAGGCAATCGTTGGTTTGATGGGGAATGTGCAGACTTGAGGAAGAGACTTCAATCAGAATACAGACTATATCGGAAGAACAATGATTGACAGCTCCCAGAATCTTATTACAAACTAAAGAAAGGCTATAAAAGACTCCTACAGAGAAAAAAAGATGCAATGGACCAAGAAGCATGGCAAAGATTAATTGCAGCTACAAACCTGAAAGACCATAAAACCTTCTGGCAGTTAGTTTCGAAGACTACTAGAAGTGGAAATATTAATCCGGAATGTACTATCTCGGCGAGTACTTGGGGAAACCATTTTTGCAAGCTGTTTGATGAGGCTTATAGTGAAAATGTGGCCCTTGAACTTCCATCAGATACTCCAGAATGGCCGGAAGTAGACTCCTCCTATATTGAGGAGCTTATAATTAAGTTAAAATCAGATAAAGCCCCTGATGGAATTCCTTCAGAAATGCTTAGGAGGAATGTTGGCTGGTGGGCTCCACTTCTTACATATCTGTTTATATTAATAAATAAAATGGGTCAAATTCCGGCGGCATGATGAAGGGCCTTGGTTGTCCCTGCCTATAAAAAAGGTAACAGGAACAACCCACAAAACTATCGACCTATAAGCTCTACGCAAATTTCTTAAAAGATAAACTAACAGAATGGTGTATTACAAACAACATTTTGGGAATGGAGCAGATCGGGTTCAGGGCCGGCTGCTCCACATATGACCACTGTTTGGTTCTCTTACATCTGGCTCATAAATATACCACCCAAAAGGGAGGGAAATTATTCACGGCTTTTATAGATCTAAGGTCTATTTCCCAATCTCTTCTCTGGTCCAAACTAAAGTAACTATTGATCGAAAGTAGGTTGCTGTATTTAATCCAGTCATTATATTTCAAATCTACGGCCAAGGTTAGGTGTAGTACACAGGAACACTTTACCAGTGAGTTTAATCTAAATACGGGTGTCAGACAGGGATGTGTCTTGGCTCCAATGTTATTTAACCTCTATTTGGCAGATTTACCAGCCTGGCTTAACATTATTCCATCTCATCCTCCTAAAACTGGATCACTAAAAGTCTGTATTTTATTATATGCAGATGATGCCATACTATTATTGCAAACCCGACTGGGCCTTAAGAGGCTCCTAGGCGGCTTTGTGGAATATAGCATGTAAAACAACTTGTCCATCAACTTCCAAAAGTCAAAAGTGATGGTTTTTGCCAAAAAAAAAAAACAACAAAAAAAACCAGCAAGCCTTACATGGTCCATGAAAGGAAATAAGATTAGCCAAGTCAATGCCTGCAAATATCTGGGCATTTAGTTCCAAGGAAACTTAAAATGGAATACCTACGCCAAATATAGTAAGAATAAGGCAGAACAAACAGTGGGGGACCTCTCAAGATTTTATTTCTCAAAAGGGGGTAAGTTTGTTCTTGCAGCCCTGAGGGTGTACAAAGCAAAGTTGGTTACACAGCTTCTATACGGGGCTCCAATCTGGTTCCCTTTAATGAAAGATTCCATTGAAGGTATCCAGTAGGGGTGTGCATGGACCACCCGGATCGGATTGGGACCGGATCGGGACCTCCAATTTTGTTCCAGATAAGTTCGGAACAAAATTGGAGGTCTCTTGGATTGGATCGGACCCAATCCCGATCTGAAAATCGGATGTCCGATTTTTGGATCGGCCGCCATTTTTCCCTATAGACTTGCATTGGGGGAAAGAAAGCTTCCCCCAATGCAAGTCTATGGGGGAAAATGGTGGCAGGGGGGTGAGTGGGGGCCTAACTCCCCCCTCCCTGTCCCTTCCCCCTTGCGCTACCTGCAGGGGCCTTCTGCTCTGGTCCGCTGGTGCCCGTGGGTGCCAGTGGCCGGCAGCAGACGACCCCAGCAGATAAGCCCCCTCCTCCCATTCACGCTCCTTCCTTGCTGGGGCCGTCCACTATCGTCCTCTGGTGCCTGCGGGCGCCAGCGGACGGCAGCGGATGGCCCCGGCAGGTAAGTGGGAGCCCCCTCCCTCCTCCCCCTCGTGATCCTCTTTACCTGCAGGCCCATCCGCTGCCATCCGCTGCCGCCGGTGCGGCAGCGGATGACAGCGGAGGGTCCCCAGCAGGTAAGCCCCCCCAGTGATCCTCCTTACCTGCGGGGTCGTCCGCCGCCTTCACCTGCCGTAGATCTACTGAGCACTAGGGCTTCGCGGCCTAGTGCTCAGTAGAGCGCCAGGTGATTATCACCTGGCATTCTACTGAGGACTAGGCCGCGAAGCCTAGTGCTCAGTAGATCTATGCAGGTGAAGGTGGCGGACGACCCCACAGGTAAGTGGGCCCCCCTCCCCCCTCCCCCTCGTGGTCCTCCTTATCTCCCGGGGCCATCCGCTGCCACCCGCTGCTGCCTGGGTGGCAGCGGATGGCAGCCGACAGCCCCGCCAGGTAAGCCCCCCCCCCGCTGTCTGCTTCCATTGGTGGGCACCCGCTGGCACCCGCCAATGGAAGCGGTGGTGGGCGCCAGCAGGCGCCCGCCGATCCTCCAATTTTCCCAAACCGGACTGGGTCCTTCCGAACCGGTTCGGGAAAGATCGGACGATCCAGAGGGGTGATCAGAAATTGAATAATTGTATCCGATTTCCCCTGGATCGGCTCTGGATCGTAGATTGGACCCTATCCAGTGCACACCCCTAGTATCCAGACATTATTTTTAAGGCTTATTTTTGGAGTTCCAAAATGTGTGGCTGGTGTAGCTTTGAACTTGGAAGCTGGCTTGAGCACTTTAAAATGTCAAGCTTGGTCTCAAACACTACAATATTGGTTTTGCAAGTATCACCAGCTGTCGTACAACTCACTGGTTTCACAGGTTCTGCTCGATTCATATGAATCCCCGTGGACGAAAATGGTGACTTTAAGAGCTTGTTCAAAGGGGATTCCCTCTGGAAATCTTCTATTATTGGACCAAGAAGGGACTAAACAAGTGATAAAGCAAAGGCTTCTGGATACAGTCCTTGGGCCTTCCAGAATGTGTGCAGGAAGGGGAAATGGCTGATTTAAATTGGCTCACCCTTCCAAAATATAGAAGGGCTTTTACAATGGCTAGATTTAATGTGCTACCATCTAAATTACTAGAGGGCAGATATAAGAACATCCCAGTAGATAAAAGGTGTTGCCCATGCAACAACAGTGAGGTGGAGAGTAATGAGCATGTTCTGTTCTGTTGCAATTTTTACAATGAGGCTTGGGATGATCTTCTGTGACCAATTATGCAAGGATTTCGTGGGTGTACTAGAGAAGTTCGGCTGATTAATCTTCTAAAAGGCACAAATAAGGACATAACTTTGAAAGTCGCTAAATTTCTTTGTATAGCAGTTAGCTGTAGATCACAGTTAAGTAACGACTGATATATTGTTCCCTGATGTTTTAGGATGTAATTGGGATGATTTAGGGTGCAATTTGTATGTAACCTTTACAGTTCCTTAAACTTTTTTAAAAAATTAATGTTTTAAATTAATGTTTTTATATTTCAAGCTGGATATTATGGTCTATAATAATAATAATAATAATAATAAAGATGGTGGTGCACACGCTGGTAATTTCGAAGCTCGACTTCTGCAATGTGCTGTACATAGGGCTACTTCTATGCCTAGTCCGGAAACTTCAACTAGTTCAAAATATGGCAGCCAGGTTGGTCACCAGTACATCTAGGGGTGACCATATTACGCCAGCTTTAAAATCGCTCCACTGGCTGCCAATTAGTTTCCGGGTGAAGTATAAAGTGTTGGTTATTACCTTTAAAGCCCTACATGGTTTGGGTCCAGGTTACCTGCGGGATCGCCTTCTCCCATACAATCCGCCCTGCACGCTCAGGTCCTCTGGGAAGAACTTACTGCAGTCGGCCAAGACTAGGCTGACAACTGTTACCCAGAGGACCTTCTCTTCTGCCGCTCCCAGACTGTGGTATGACCTGCCGGAGGAGACTCGTCAACTTAACAGTCTTTTAGAATTTAAGAAAGCCATAAAGACTGTTCTCTTCCGGCAGGCATATCCAGTGGAATTTTAGAATGTTTTAAGGATGTTTTTAGGCTGTTTTAGGATTTTTATGCAGTTTTAATAATATGTGTCATGTTTTAATCGGTTTTATGTATTTTATCATGTTGTTGTTCCCCGCCTCGATCCAGACGGAGAGGCGGGTAAGAAATAAATTATTATTATTATTATTATTATTATTATTATTATTTATCACCCGCCTCTCCCAACAGACTATTAAAATAAAGATGATGATGATGGCAATTATTATTGACATGTGGCAAGGTTGAATGAGGAACTTCTCGACAGGGCATCCTTGACCCCTCACATCCTTCTCTACTGGGCATGATGCATATGGCTAGTCGTTACGGTGAATAAAAAGCTATATACACCTCCTACACAGGACTCCAGCACACAGGATGCTCTCTCATGGAGCATGAGTAGCCTGCCTGCTGGCCCAGGAACCCTCTGTGGGATGGACATATAGTCCTACCACTCACTGAAATATCTTGGTGCATCGTACTGGGCCACCTCAAGACATTTTGCTGCCTGAGCTTAAGGAAAAGATGACTCCTCTCTATTCCATTTACAAAAAAAAGTCATTCCTGGACACCAGTATGGGGCAGCATCCTGCACCACACTGGAAGGCAGCAAGCAAGCTTAGGGGGTGCAAGGCAGCCTGTGTGCCCACAGCTCTCCCTTACAACAACTATTTGCCACCTATCAGCATCTGCTGCCTGAAGCAACTACTTCACTCTTCCTAATGGTAGAACAGGCCCTGCACTGGACCCTGTATAATTATTGGCTGCCTGAGGGCTCTTTGCAGGAGAGGAGCACGGAATCAAGTGATACTTTATAAACTGCATGTATGGATTGGATTGTGCCACTGATCTCCAGGCAAAAATGGGAAAGACCACAATTGTAAACTTTTTGTCCCCCAATACAACTTGAGCCATGCCTTCATTAGTGTGTGTTCCCATCAGCAACAGGAGCATCCATAGCAATGGAGGAATGACTGAATGTGATCTTCATCTGGATTCACATCTACATCAGCTGCCCATGGATTTCCCCTTTTTTTTGACCAGGGCATTCTTATCCAACATATAGAACTATTCGTTAACCCATTCCAGAAAGGACCAAGAAAGCAACATTTATAGTAGATGATTCTGAAATACAGATGCAAAACATGTAGTGAATGTTCCTGAAATAATGGGTGCTTCTTCCTTCTCGTTTTATAATGCTGTGTTGTGAGAAAGAAGCATTGAAATATTTGGATGACAGTGGCTTGGAAATAACTCTTTGGCAACCAGATGATGCTGGCTTGAAGCTTTTTTCCTTTGTAAGACTTCATATCACATCACATGGTACTTCCCTGGAGTGACTCTTGAGGCTTTGGAAGTCATTTCATTAGAATGCTGGAGAAGGTTTTTGACAGGAAACTCAATTCGTATAGACACAAGTTCATTTGTACAGATTTTCAAGGCCAGGAGCAGCATTTATCCGGCAGTTGGTGTGTGTTTTAAAAAGGTTTAAATAGCTGAAATAATTTAAACCAAGGCCAATCCTTATATTACCCAAGAGTAGATCCAATTGAACTCAGTGTGGCTTACTTATTATTATTATTTATTTCCAGTATTTATATACCGCTCAATTATCTAACACAGATTCCAGAGCAGAAGAGAGCACTATAAAGGTGTGATACTATGCACACTTACATGGGAATAAACTCCATTCAATATAGTGGGTCATACTTCTGAGTAAACATTAATAGGATTGGTCTGCAAATCTGCATGTACATGCTCTGCATTTCAGAAGATGTTGACTCCCCCAGGTAAGCCAAGTGATTCTCTCTGAGCCATGCCTGCCTTTCAGGGCAGTCATCTTTCAGCAAATCCACACAGGAATATTAGTCTTTTTGCATTTAATCACCAAACACTAACAATGAACTATTCACTTCATTAAAGGCACTCAGACATTCTGGCCAGCTGTTCCATGCCACTTGGCTGAGGACAAGGTGGAGAAAGATGAGCAATCCAATCCTCCGTTACTCACAGTTGTGTTCAGCGTGTAATTCTGCTGCATAATTAGATTTTCATCATTTGATTGCTAAACTGGAATCAGAAACAAAGATGGACTCTGCAATGTATTCTGGGCTTAAAAGCCAATATATTTTAATACATGCTTTTAATTCACATTTTCAAGGATTTCAGAGATCACTTCAAATCAGTTTTATTATGATTAACCAACATGCTTCCATCTTAGAGTCATTTAAAAAAAATATCCACACTGCAGGGGACGGCAATTTGTTGGACTGCAACTCCCATCAGTCCCAGCCAGCATAGGCAATGGTGAGGGAGGATGGGAGCTGACAAAATTGCTAGCTTTTACCTAAACGTTATAAATGGTGATTATTCATTGGAGACACATATGTGGTTGATGACTGATGGATGGCCTAATTGTTGTGCTTCAGACCTGAATAATGGTTCAGACCTGTACCCTCATTTATGGTAATAAGGTTGCACTCCTACACACTTACCTGGGGGTAAATTGCATTGAACTCAATGGAATTTAGTTCTGAGTAGACATGTTTAGGATTGTACTGCAATTCTATTATATGTCTACTCAGAAGAAAGTCCCATTGATTTCAATGGGCCTTACTCCCAGGAAAGTGGGTACAGAATTGCATCCTTAATTGCATTGGAATATGTGTTGGCAACATTCAAGCTAAAAATTAAAATTTAGCACATTTTGAATGGACTTAATTAAAGCTACTTTTCATGACTATGTGAACTCTTTAGCTTATGGCCTGTGATGAAATTTCAACAAAATGCATATTCAATCATTCATTTCATGCGTTTCTGTTTAAAAAGTTGTGCTAAATCTTGCTAATGAACAACACTAAAGGTAATTTGCACTTTGTCAATTTTAAATAAATAACTACTTCTGCAAATGAAGTCAATTAGTAAAATATTAAGAATCATATCAATGATGAGTGTGTGTGTGGAGAGAGAGAGACAGAGAGAGAGAGAGAGAGACAGAGAGAGAGAGAGAGACAGAGAGACAGAGAGAGACAGACAGAGAGAGAGAGAGACAGAGACAGAGAGAGACAGAGAGAGAGACGGATGATTGGACAAACACACACACTTCCATGCATACAAAGCCTGGTTAACTCAGTAAAGCCACAACTAACCACTTAAAACAAGGCAAAGCAAAAATGTTGGTGAAATGGAAAAAAAAGCAGCTGCATTTCAGTTAGACCCCTTAACAAAGGGAAAGGTTTTGTGCTACTGAATTTAAATAAAAACTGCTTGGGTCACCTGCTTGGGTGTACTGAAAAATATCATTTTGTTGCACACAGTTTTTATCAAGAAGAATAAACCTCCCCCCCTTTCTGAGCAGTTCTCTGCAAAATGTGTCAGATGATAGGGTGGCCATGTGTCATCTTTTACAGAGGACTGCCCTCTACTTGAAGGTCTGTCCAGTTCAACTCTGGTATAATGATAAAGAACCATGAGAACTCTTGTTCGTCACCAGCTGATTGAACAGTCAGGGATACAATTCACCTGGCCACAGTTTTCTATGAGAGACACTATATTTCTATTTAAACTATAATAACTATTTTTACATTTTCATCTATGGATATAAATGGGCATAAGCAAATTTTATACCAATCTGTATACACTTTTGTCATCTGTTTTGGTGATTCATAAGCGGCCACTGTAGTTTGGAACCACAACAACCTGTGCAGCTGTCTTTTTTTGTTTCTGTTGTCTTTTTCTAGGGCTCTAACCAATCTTCTTAAAGAGAGAGAGAGAGAGAGAGAGAGAGAGAGAGAGAGAGTTCAGATTGGAATTAAAGAAGGCCTTGGTGGATCTCCGTGGGCAAACAGTTCTAAAGATCTGGCTGTATGAAGGAGAGTGCTGAGTCATAAGAGAGGCAGCCACTTGTGAGCATGGAAAATGAAGCTGAATGGAAAAGTCTCAGATGGGAAAAGATAGGCTGAGTTTGGACGATGCTTTAGGCAACGGACGGAGGGGGCAGGATAGCATACTCATGGTGCATTCTTTTTCCGGCACCTGCCACATGACATGTTGCCCCTTCCCCCCATCGCACGGCTGAAAGTCCCAGCGTCCTTCTGGGCTGCTGCGTCTACTCCCTCCCCCCTCCCTCAGTCCTCCGGCTGTATCCCATCATTCACCGCAAGTTCTGCTGGCTGTATTGGAGCAGCCGGGGGGGGGGGGGGGTTCAGCTGCTCCAGCCGGCGAACTCTATGACTGAGTGGAATAATACATGGAGGGAGAGGGGTTCCCTCCACACAACACTTTAAACAACAGATTTCAGGATAAACAATGTGCAAGCCCGTTGTTTTTCTCCATTGTTTAAGTGCCTCAAATAGCATACCATCAGTTGTGTGTGCGTTGTGTGTTGCCCTCCACACGACACAATAGGCAACACAACTGACAGTTGCCTCTTCCCCCTCTGTTGATTATCGTGACATCTGAACTGAGCCATAGTAATGAAAAAATTAAGTTTAAAAGATGTTGTATGTCAGGGGCCAGATTTTGAATGGTATTAAATAAATGCAGAATCAGCAAACCTGACTTGACTATTAATTGGCTGCCATCTTTTGGTTGTCCTCCTGTTCAAGGCCGATTCACACCTGGTGCCCACATCTGGAATAAAGGGTCGAGACACCTGCCTTGGCTTATCTAGGGGCACAGCTTTACTAATATGCAACAGAGGAGATCTGCAACAAATACTGTAAGCCTGTTTTCCCCATTCCGGTGCCTTCCAGATGTATTGGATTGCAACTCCCATCAGTCCTAGCATGTCCATTGGCAGTAATGAAGCTAGATAATTTTAGACTCTGGACCTCATGGTCTTAAGTGAGGCATTTTTGTTTATCTTAAGTCCTTTTAACAACAACAGCAGCAACTCCTCACTCCACTTTCAGGCACTGTGCAGTAGGGATGTGCATCATATCGGATCCGATATCCTATACCGATTAAAATTGGAGGAAATCACACATCTAATTCACGATTCTGATACAGTCCCTTGTTGATCCGATTTTTTCTGATCCAATATTTTGGTCTCCGATTTTAATAGGAGAAAATTGGAAAATTGGACGCCATTTTGAATGATTTTCCCCATAGCCTAGTATTGTGTTACAAAAATGTCTATAACTTTTTTATTTTTAAAGATAGAAGCATGAAACTTGGCCACTTTACAGATGGGTTTGAGATACTTATGTGTGAGAAATTTCAGAAAGATAAGTACAGGCATTTTGTGGCTATGAATCTTTTACTAACAAACCAGGAATGCCTATAACTTTTTTATTTTTAAAGATCCACACATGAAACTTTGCTGCATTGCAGGTGGTATGTTGCTACTCATGTGTGTGAAACTTCAGAACCATAGGTGCGTGCCTAGGGTGGCAATTAACTTTTGAAAAATGGGTAGCAGTGGGAGAAATACAGTTATGCCTTCAACTTTTTTTATTTTTAAAGATCCAAACATGAAACTTTGCCACATTAGAGATGGCATGTAGTTAGTGATTTGTGAGAAATTTCAGAAACATAGGTTCAAGCCTGTAGTGGCAAGGTATTTCTGGAGAAATGAGGAGAGAAACACATTTAACTTTTTTATTTTTAAAGATAGAAGCATGAAACTTGCCCACAAGACAGATGGGTTTGAGGTACTTATGTGTGAGAATTTCAGAAAGATTGGTCCAGGCATTTTGTGGCTATGAATTTTTTACTTTAAAAGTTCCAAAAGTTCCAATATGGTGGGTTTGACAGCTAACAGAGGGGGGAGAAGGCAGGGGAGGGGATGCTGTTTGACAGCTGTCAAACCCACTGATAAGTCCTCTAGGGGGCTTTTTTCTTACAAAAAGGTAAACACTGAAGGCCTGAGCACGGAGAGCTCCATCAGATGAGCATTTTATTTACTGGGCACTCACGGATTTCCACAGGTCCCTATCATGATGTTGTCTGCCTCCCACGTGCCTCCTGCCCCTTCTAGTCTTCTTCGCATGGCAAAAAAAACCCACCCCATTAAATCCGACATAGTTTTTCCGAAGCGAAACATGCCGCCATTTCCTGCTGTGTGCAGGAAAAGCAGCACGATAAAAATGGCCCATGTGGTCTCTGTTTGCTTCCTCTTCAGCATGTCCCAGAAGCATGAGTTGCTTTGCAGCTGGACGTGGGGCTGAACCGGGAGGCTGCATTGCTCCCTGGGGAAGGACATTGCTGATGGAAGTAAGTCGAGCAGAGGGGGAGGAACTCTGCGTTGGAGAAGGTGGAAAGGAAATGCCGTCCCCTTTTTCTGGTTCCCCCAACCCCCGCCATGCTGTCCTTTTCTACTATCAATGGTGATCCTGGAATGAATGTTAAATTTGCCTCATCTCTTGCCCACTGATGCTGCCCCTGCCTCTCTTTTTTCAGACGGGGGGGGCAGCTTTGGCAACTTTGGAGCACATTACTTCTTCTTTCTTCTCCGTGATCATCATCTGAGTGAAGGAAGAGGAAGTATTGTGGAACAGCAGCGGCCAGCGGGGTGGGGGGAGGTTAAAGCGATGGTAGGCAAAACGTGATTTCCCCCCCGTCTGATGATTCCCTGAGACATTTCTACAAAATTCTCACCCTCTCCCCCAGTCTTCAGGTGAAATTTCTTATCTGCCCTTCTTCCAACAAATGGTCATAAAGAAATAGGTTAAAAAACTCCACATGGTGCTAACCCAGACCGATGGTCCATCTTAGGGTGACCATATGGAAAGGAGGGCAGTGGCATAGAAAAGGGAAATTCAGCACGTGTTATTTGTATGCATGCAGAACCTGATGACATTCCCTCTTCATCACAACAGTTAAAGCTGCAGGAGCCCTGCCCTCTTTTGTATCTGGTCATTCTAGCTAAAGAGAGCAGGACTCCTGCAGCTTTAACTGTTGTGATGAAGAGGGAATGTCACCAGGTGTTGCACGCATACAAGTGACACCTACTGAAATCCCCTTTTCTATGCAACAGTTAAAGATACAGGAGCCCTGTCCTCCTTTTCATATGGTCACCCTAGGACTCTAGCCCAATATTGTCGACCTGGACTGACAGCAAATCTCCAAGGTTTCAGGCAGAATTTTTTCCTGCCCTGCCTGGAGAGGCTGGGGATTGAACCTGGGACCTGTTGCTCTATCACTGCTCTATTCCTTGTCTCCCTCCTCCCACCTAGGCCATCAGCAACAACCGTTCCCCAACCCACTACTCCCCTTCAAAGTGAGGGGCAAGAGCATACTTATGCAGCAGCAATGTGGGCTTGCCATTGTGCGCACACCTGACATGGAGCCAGAGCCAGGCCTATTGTCAGTCTCATTGTTTTTAAAAGAAAAAAGTTGGGTAACATCCAAAGTGTCTCCCCAACAAATTGTGTAATTTAAAGCACAGCATGGGTTGGCGTTCCCCCAGCAGCCCAAAGGGGAAGTGTTCATCAACCAAGCAATCCCCCAGACCAATTTCATCTCCCTTAAGAGAGAGAGAGAGAGAGAGAAGAATAAAAATGGGGGGGGGAACCCATGTGTAGTTTAAACATCCAAAGTTGTTTTATAGTATTTTAAAATGTTGCACTAAATAAAGCCCCATCTGGGCCCTTTCTGTTGATGGATAGTTGGATTTTCAGCTCAGATTAACCCCCCCCACACACACACACACACAATACCCCCTTCCTCAGAGCACTGCAAATATCAGTCCAGTTCATTTCCCGCTCAAAACCACTCCCAGCTCAAATCCAGAGCTCACTTGCATGCAGCTTTTGCTGCCTTTTAATTGCTTAAAATTGGAACTGTTTACAAACTCGAAAAACATTTTCCTCACAGATTAAAAGTTGTGGAACTGGCAGAATTGGCATCATGTGCAAAACAGGCTGCCTGGATTGGAGGAAGTGAAATATGGCAACACTAAATGAGGCGCTCACCAAAGAATGGAATCTGCAGCGTGGCTTCTCACCACCACCATCCTGGAAGGTTGAGCATGGGATTTTCAAATGTGTCAATAAAGCAAATGATAGAAGCTTGGTCTACTGGCTCACAATGCTCCTAACTTTGCACTGAGAGAGCCTTCTCCTTTCTACTGTTGCTTGCAGGGGTGTGAGCAGGCCCCTTTGCACATCGTAGATTCCCCAAACACATTCTCTTCCGTCTCTGCTTTATTTATTTCTTCTTGCATTCATATCCCACTTTTTATTCCTCCTTATGGAACCCAAGGTGGTGTTCATAATCCTCTTCCTCTCCATTTTATCCTCACAACATCAACCCTGTGAAGTAGGTTGGGCTGAGAGTCCATGACTGGCTGAAAGTCACCAGTGAGCTTCACGACCAAGTGGGGACTAGAACCCGGATCGCCACTACACCACACTGAATCCCTACTTTCTGATGATACTTCTGCTCAACCAGTGAAGCAATTCAGAAGAAGGAAGAGTTTAGCCAACAGATGTGTTCACTTGTAGACATCTGGAACATTTTTACAGAGGATGGTAATTGACCTGGTAGAACCTATGATGCCGAACAGTTTGTCAATGCTATGACAACTTGCATGTTTTAACTGTTTGGCATAACAGGAAGGCATAGCTGTACAGAAGCCATGTTGCTATTAATGGAAAGAATCCAGCTTCACCTTTAGAACATATGACCTGAGAGGTCTGTTGGAGATAAAGAGACTACTTCAACACATATGATCTGAGGATTTTTTGCATTGAAAAACCACAAGATTCCCTGATGTTCCAGTCATTCTGCTGTGTGCATTCCATATTTATAAGTTTTGGCAATTTTCCTCCTGGAAATGAATAACATTTGAGACTTTGCTCTGGCTGAATGCATGATTCACCCCATCACTGGGACATGCTTTAACCTTTCGTCTTCATCTTCATTTATTTATTAAAACATTTGTAACCTGCCCTATGTCACTGGAATCTCAGGGCGGTATACAGATTAAATCAGAACAATATAAACATAAATAATTTACACAGCTAAAAACATATTAAATCGTTAACAAATTAAAACCAGTAGAAAAGTTTTCAAAGCAATAAAAACAATTAAAAACAATTAAAAACTATGTGTAACCATGGAGAATTTAGCCCTCAAAGACTTTGATAAAAAGCCATGATTTAACTTTGTGCTGAAATGAAGCCGATGTCGGTGCCAGTCGGGCCTCTGAGGGCATTCCACAAGCGGGGTGCCACAACAGAGAAAGCCCTCTCCCACGTCCCACCATAAGGTATGTCTCGCGTTGGTGGGATGTGGAGGAGGGTTCCTCCAACAGTTCTCAAATCTCAGGTAGACATACATAGGGAGAGGCGCTCCCTCAAGTACCAAGGTCCCAAGCCATTCAGGGCTTTAAATGTCATTGCCAACACCTTGAATTCCAATCGGAAGCGTATAGGCAGCCAATGCAATTCTTTTAAGACTAGTGTTATATGGTCTTTATAGGATGTTCCGGGGAGCAGTCCAGCTGCTGCATTTTGCATGAACTGCAACTTCCAAGTGATCTTCAAGGACAGCCCCACATAGAGTGCATTGCAGTAGTCTAAATGGGAAGTGGCTAGGTTGTCCCTGTCCAGGAAAAGCTGTAGCTGGCAGATCAGCTGAAGCTGACCCCCAAGTACTCGGGTCATGGAGTCCACCTGGGCCTCCAGTGACAAGGATGGATCTAGGAGTACTCCAAAGCTACCCACCTGCTCCTTCAGAGGGAGTTGCCATTCTTCATTAAGGTATAGATCACAATTATAGTCTTAACAAGTTGAGGGAGAAGATGATGCAAAGGAGACATTTTTGTTTTATGGAGAACAAACAGACATGACTCCAGTAGATGTTAGAAGGGGGTCACTGCTGAATTTGTATAATGCCAGGTAATGGGAGGATTTAAAAAGCAGCATGTTTGGGTAGGTGGGATGGAGTCTCGAACTTTTCTACCACATGAACTTTTTACCAGAAATAACTTTTCCCCAGCTGATTTTTTCCTAGTGGGCCCCTGATACCAGAAATAACTTTTACTTGGGAAAAATAGCTGGCAGGGAGAGTGTTGTGGGGGGATGTTAGGCAGCGTTTAGGGATTCTGCACCATTTCTCCCGCTGCTTTAAATTAGACCACTGCCTATTTTGTAGGAATTTGGAATAACTGGCCATCTAATGATTGATAGGCCATGCTGCACTAACATCTAGATATGAGAAGCATGACATTTTAGGGCAGCTTTATAGGATTATTTAGTAATGATGCCTCCTATTAGAAAGGCAATGCAAAACTTAACAAGTGCTTACAAGTCCCACATGCCCACAAGCTATCTTAGAACATTAAAGGAGACCACACCCTTCTTTGGCGAGGAAAAGAAAACAGTTTTACTCACAAATATTCTTGCATTTACAATGCAGGTACACCGTAGAGTTTCAAAAGAGTTTGTTCAGTCCATTTTGAGTTCCAGTATATCAGCAGGAGCAAGAGAGCAAGCACATGTGCTCCCTGCAATGGAGGAGGTCAGAGAGAGAGAGAGAAAGAAAGAGAGGAGGAAGGGAAGGAACAAAAGGAAGCAATCATAGGAAACCACAATGTAGGCTACAGAGATCCTGAGGCTAGCTGTGGCCAGAGAGTTTCAGCTATGGGGTGGTATGAAATGAAATGAAAATTCCCATGATGAACTCACTAACTGCAACTCTGCTCCTTCCAGAAACTTGCAGATGAGGTTGCAATATTCCCAACAATTAATAGTATTCTCATGAAGAGATGAGAGTCCTTCTGGAGACTTGTAGTGGTTTTGAAACATCAATTTTAGGAGAAATCTCCACATTGGTGCAAATGGGCAATTTTAGACACTAGATTTATGGCATTATATATGTGTGTGTGTGTGAGAGAGAGAGATGAGGGGGCTCTTAGGATAGACACATTAATGCTTTATTGACTTCAAGTGATCTTATTCTCACTCCCTCTTCCACTCTGTAGATGGGGATATGCATTACTTCGTGTGCTTCAAAATGTGCTGCATGAGGGGGGGGGGGGTTGTCCTTTTGCTCGCTCTATCCAGCGGGGCCCTGGACTTCAGCTCTAATATCCTGCCCTGACAGCACCAGTGAGCATACAGGTTGAGCAGGCGGGAAGGAAGCGGCCACACA
This sequence comes from Anniella stebbinsi, assembly GCA_029215795.1. Classification (NCBI taxonomy): domain Eukaryota; kingdom Metazoa; phylum Chordata; class Lepidosauria; order Squamata; family Anniellidae; genus Anniella; species Anniella stebbinsi. Next base: position 16,002,354 of record JARDYH010000006.1, on the reverse strand, counting down.
GGCAGAGAATGCTCACCCTAAAGCAGCAGCATTCTCCAAAAGCAGCTGCCTGCAACCAAAGCACACTCACAGCCTCTCCCCTGGTGGGCGTCAACGGAAGGCATGGCTGAGCACCTGCCAAGATGTTGCCAACTGAAAACAGACCCCTGGAGTTGCTTTTCCTATTCATCATTGCGACCTGTTTGCTCACCTGCCTCTTGCTCTGGCCTAGACAACGGTGGTGGTGAGAAGGAGGGGCAGTCGATGCCACCTCCTACTGGCTCACTGGCTTTCTGCCTGTCAAGCAAGCAAGCAAGCAAGCGGTAGCAGCCATGATGGGAAAGAGGAGGAGGAATAGGAACGAGTGGCCATGGCATTGAAAAGGTAGACTCATTGAGGAAAGGGGCACACGGAGGGTGGCTTGTCCAAGGATTCACCAAAGCCTGGGACCAGCACTGCCCTTCCCCTCTCCCAACACTGAGGCCCTTTCCACACCAGGCTTTTTGCCTGGGTTGGCCCCCGGCTGCTCCCCGAGAGTCCAGGGAGTCCAAGGGGTGGGGTGGTGGGCACAGGATTTCCCCAGGTTTACAGAAACAAGAAAAATCCCAAATCTCCCACAGTCCCGGGAAGTTCCCTGGACTGCAGAAGATGTGCCCGCCTCATTCCCAACTACAACTAAGCCAAATATTCATATCTTCTCCTTCTCTTTCGCCTTCCCTCAATTGTTTCCCAGTCTGTAAACTCCTTAGGGCAAGAGCTTGGTTTCCCCCACCCCCATTACACTGCATAGTACTGCATCTAGTGATTGCACTTTATGAATAGCACGCAACAGCAATTAATAATAATAAAATGGCTATGTTGACAAGGAGTCATCAGAGGAGATGGCAAATGACATGAAACCTCTCTCTCTCTCTCTCTGGGTTTATGTTTTAAAAAAATCTGTGCTGGCTTCCTCATAGAAATAAGTTATTGCTTGATCCTCTGGTCATCAACATGTATGTGTGAATCAACCCTAACAGAAATTAATATTGGCTCCTCGTTCAAAGTCCACCCCACATAATATTCTGGTCAATGGGCAGTATCCAATGGTAGTCCTATATAAACTAGGCCCATTCACTTCAATGGGTCTACTCTGTGTAGGTGTACTATTAGCTATTACCCTTACTATTGGCAAATGTTAACTCTTTGGAAGAAGAGGACCCAAACCACAATATCTGGTAGACTTTAAGTGATCACTACTGATGAAGTACAGTCTTACACCCACTTACCTAAGAATAAGTGCCATTGAACTTAGTTGGGCTTACTTCTGTGTAGACATATATCAGATTGCAAGATTGCAGATCTAGGACACACATTAGGGAGCTGCCTTTATAGCGTTGGGTTGTCACTGCCTTAAGCAGCGAGGTGGCAGCGACTTATCCTGATGCAGAAGGAGGGCACGGGATTACCAGTGGCCTTTAGCCTGCCAGGCCCACCCCATGCCTTCTGCTCAGGCAGACGATGACTGCTCAGGGGTCACCATCCAGCCGGGAATGATTCTGGTGCAAGGATAGATAACTGAAGCACTATGTTCACCTCTCTTCGGGGGAAAAGTCAGGGTAAGTCCCTGACTTTTTAAAGTCACAGCTTCATAGGAAAGCCCAGCAATGGCTGCGAGGTGGCTGCTGTGTTGTATAACCAATGCAACACCACTGCACACCCACTATGGGGCTTTCAGACCATCTAGGCAGCCCCTAGGAAATAGTTCCCACTGAACATGGTGGGACTTACTTATTCATAAAGATACCATAGATACCTTTGAATGAGGGGTGATGCTCTCTTCTTCTTCTTCTTCTTCTTCTTCTTCTTCTTCTTCTTCCTCTCTCTCTCTCTCTCTCTCAAAGGTATTTGAGGAAGCCTCTTATGGGATCAAATAGTAGCACATTTTCTTCTGATCACCAACCTAATTTTATTAACAGATCATTTATAGTCCCTGGTACTTGTACTCACTGGTGCCTTTAACCTAAAGAAACCCACAAGGAGACATCACAAAAGCACCAGGCTGAAGCCTTGAAAGAGAAAGTGAAACTGCTCTGGGGCAAAGTTGCCATGGAACTAATAGGCTTTAGGTTCATCAGGCTCCTAATGTCATCCTTTGACACATTTAAACAGGCATTTTACTGAAACGTTCACTACTCTTGCATACAACAAAGACATGAAGAGCTCCATCAGGAGAGCATTTTATTGCACACTCATTACTGGGCACTCACTGATTTTTAAGGGTCCCTCTCACGATGACGTCTGCCTCCCGTGCACCTCCCATCTTTTCTAGCCTGAACAAAGAACACCACAGTAAGTCTGATTTATTTTTAAAGACGGAAGTTGCTGCTATCTCCTGCTGTGTGCAGGCGAAGCAGCAGGATCAAAATGGCCCACTGAATGGGCCACGTGAAGGTTTATTTATTTATTTTATTACATTTGTATACCGCCCCATAGCCGAAGCTCTCTGAGCAGCATAAGATCAAAACAATTTAAAACAATATACAAAAATTGAAACTGCAAAAACATGCAATATACACATAATATACATATACATTTAAAACCACTGTAATAACATTAAAAAGCTATAAACCTAAAAATAAAACAAACCCAGGCTCATCAGATATGGCTAAATGCCTGAGAGAAGAGGAAACTCTTGACCTGGCGCTGAAAAGATAACAATGTTGGCACCAGGCAGGCCTCATCAGGGAGATCATTCCACAATTGAGGGGCCACCACAGAGAACGCCCTCTCCCTTGTTGCTTACCTCCAAGCGTCCCTCGGAGTAGGCACTCAGAGTAGGGCCTTAGATGATGAACATAGTGTTCGGGTACGATCATGTCGGGAAAGGCATTCCGTCAGGTATTGTGGTCCCAAGCTGTGTAAGGCTTTATAGGTCAAAACCAGCACCTTGCATCGGGCTCAGAAACATACAGGCAGCCAATGCAAGCGGGCCAGAGTAAGTCTTATATGCTTGGACCTTCTGGTCCCAGATATCAATCTGGCTGCTGCAAGTTGTTTAGTTCATCTTTCAAAAGAGGAAGTAGTGAGGGACAAACGTGCGAGCTGAGAAACTACGGTGAGCAAATGGGATTTTCCCCGGTGTGATGACACTTGAAATTAGTTGTTTGCTTAAGCTTGAAAGGATTTCATCATGCAAATGGAAGTGAGCAGATTTATAGGCAGGGCTGAAATATGCCAGGCATTGTACTATTGAAAGCGCTGAGTAGCGTATTATTACCTAGATTTATGGTGCAGCCCTCTGCAAAGGCAAGCAGCAGGACTTCTTGACTTGTTGTGTGGAGCTCTGTCCTCAAAAAGAATGGAATAGCTGGAAAGCTCAGCTGGAACTCCCCCAGCACCTGCCACCTGAGGCAATTGCCTCACTCATTCTAATGGTAGAGCCGGTCCTACCTCTGGGATTCCAAAATGCCCATTTGCCCTGCACACCCTGGGTTAGGACTCTCTGTGCATTGTAAGCCTTTGGGATTCCCCCTCAGGAGAGGGCAGGCTGAATCAGGGAATTCCTGCCCCATCTTCCACCCATGAGTCAATGTTGCTAACTCTACATGGGCAGAGAGATGGAAGGGATCAGTGCTGCATAGTGGGGTGGGGGGCACTTTGGGAGATGCAGCCAATCTGGTGGCTAAATTTTAAAATGCACACATCAAGCACTGTCCCAACACATGGCTGTGTCCCAGTGCTCACTAGGGCTGTGCATGGACCCCCCCCCCCCCGATCTGGATCTGGATCTGTATGATCCAGACCCAATCCGATTCAATCTGGATCCAGATCCGGAGCCCAAGCCAGATCTCCAGATTGAGATCTGGAGACTCTCCTTTTCCCCATAGACTTGCAAGTCTATGGGGAAAAGAACTCATCACCCTCCCCTCACTCTCCCGGCTTACCTGCTGCCTCCTCATCGCCACCGCCGCCTGCCACTGCTTCCTCTACTGAGAACCAGGCCTTGCAGCCTGATTCTCAGTAGAACGACATCGCGCAAGGTGATAATGTCACCCCGTGCAATATTGCTCTACTGAGAACCAGGCCTCGCAGTAGAGAGGAAGCAGCGGCAGTGGTGGCGGATGGCGACGATGACGAGGAGGCAGCAGGTAAGCAGGGAGAGTGGGAGGAGGGCAGTGAGTCCAATGGACTCCCCTCCGGCCTGGCGTCCCTGAGTACTGGCTGCGCAGCCGGCATCCAGGGACCAGGAAGGGCAATGGGACCCGGATCTCCGGATCAATCTGGAACGATCCAATCCGGACTGGACCAATCTGGACCTCCCCCAATCTGGTTCAGATCTGGATCTGGGAGGTCCAGATCACCCCGATCCACTTCGGATTCAGGATCCAGATCCGGATCCGTGCACAGCCCTAGTGCTCATCCAGTGGTGGAATCATGTTTCTATCCAAAGAAATGGGCATGGCAGGGGTGAAAAACTAAAGGAGGAAATCATCCAAGTCAGGTCTCCCTTCCTCTCTCCCTTCTTTTCACATGGTTGGAGGACAGAAGCTCTTTCAGCCAAAGGGCCAGAGTGGTGGCGGTGGGGAGAGAGGTGCATTTCAATGGTGGTGGGACATTGATGCAAAAAAGACAAGGCAAAAAGGGCATGACCAAAGAGGTGGGGCCATAATGCCAGCATGTTTTTGCGCAAAGCTCTGACTGCCAGTCATTAAGTTTTAGGAGAGGCATTTCAGCCTTTGAGAATGGGGGAGACACTGCACAAAAGCCGGCCAACCATCAAATCATCCATGGTTGTGGGAAAGGGGATGTGGGTGGGGATGGGATGTGGCCATCTGGGGAACTCCGGAGGACCAGATTTGGCCCCCCAGGTAGTCCAAATTTGGTCCCTGGGACCAAGCTTCTGAACTCCAGATGTAAGGGCACAATCTTGTGCATATTTAGACTTGTAGGGCATGCTGGGATTTGTAGGACTTTTTTTCTGTCCAAAAATGTATAGGGTTGTGCCCTAAGATGATCTAAATATGCTCTTCTGTCACAGGAAAGAGAGCAGGTGGAACTTGCAGGAGCTAAAAAGGATTGATTCACATGTTGATGCCCATCACTTGATTTCTCCGCAGCTGATTCACAAGGTGCACTTGATGGCTGGCAACAGAACGTATGAACTGAACCAACTGAAAACCTTGGGTTGGATCCAGATTTAGTCATACTTACAGTAGGCCCCTTGAAATCCATGGGACTTAAATGGGTCATGATTTCAATGGGCCTACTCTAAGTATAAGTCTCGATCTAACCCAATGAACATGACGGGATATGAAATTCTGTCCATGACATTGTCAGTGCAACCCTAAATATGTCTACTCAGAAGAACCTTAGTTATTGGATGGTATATATAGGAAATAGGTCACTAGGTGAACAAATAAATGAATCATTGAACTCAAAAGTATCATTTACTTCCAGAGAAGTTATTGTAACCTATATTGCAAACTGCTTAGAGATTTGGTATGCAGATATGAATGAATAAGAAAGTAGGTAGGTAAGTTAGTACATACATGATGGCTCATTCAATTAGATTGTACAGTTCAATTGTACAAAATACAATTAGACTGTAAGCTCATATTGAATTGCAAATCCATTGCACAGACACTCTTTTTAATACACTTTTCATAGTGCCTTCCCCCAACCCCCCAGTGCTTCACAAACAATAGCTATTGTTGCTGTTGTTCAGCCTTATATAAACTATAGAAATTGTGGTTTAAAAGCAGAAATAGCATTAGAAATGACATGGAGCCGCAGCCCAAAATGGCATCTTCCCCTTCTACTCTCTGTAACTTGTGTTGTGATGCCATCATGTTGTATGTTTCCCTGTCCCACAAAGATGGGGAAGCACAAATGTTCATGCCATGACATGAAGTATATGTACCTTCAGGAGTACCTACAAGGTATAGAGCAGGGGAAGAAAACAACACAGGGATGCCACTTTTGGCAGCAACCCCGTGTCATGCCCTAGGTTAGTTCCACATTTGGCAGCAACCCCGTGTCATGCCCTAAGTTACTTCCAGCTTTACATGACCCTTTCATGCCTTCCTCTTTTGCCAAACTTTTCTGATGAGTCATTGCATTTGTTCTTTGCACTGGATGGTTGCTGGGTGATGGCCTATTTCATGTTTTATTTGTTTGAATGATTGATACTGTTTTTGTTATTAATACTAGTCAAACATTTATAAATGCTGTAGAAATTAAAAAAAACATTTTTTGTGGTTTATTTGTTTATTTGTTTTGAATCCAGTGGCTTGGCTGTAAAATTCAAGAGTTTCATCATATAAACTCGTTGTGGCTCAGTTTCTTACCGTGGTTGGATTCCATGTCATAAGTTACCACTTCTGGGAATGAGGATGCAACGGTTGTAGCATCAGAATATTGGGATGGAGTGGTGGCTGAGAGGGAGAGGGTGAGCTCCATCACACCAGCGATTTAGTGCACTCTCACCATGTCTGGTGTGCAGATTTGCAGCACAGCACTCACATGATGCTGTGCCTGTCCTGCTGACACCCCACCTCTTCCCCAGCCTTTCTTAGAATGCTACAAGTCTGGATTCTTTTCCCTAAGCGCATTTAATGTGCCCTAAGCCTCTGTGTAGTTTTAAAGGAACTGGAGGCTTGAATGGATTGCATCAGGTCCTGGCAGGGAAAAGCGATCTCTTCCAGCAGCTGGCTCCAAACCTCAATATAAAACCCAAACCTTACATCCCAGGCTCGAAAACATTTTTTAAAAAATCATACAATGTCTGAATCTCTGCAGAAACAGAATTGTACTCCCTCGATGCCCCCAAAGAGCCAAACTAAAGGGTCATTCCGTTTTTGCCTGGTAGAAAGGCAGTCTGGTTGAAGTACTCATCTGTCAGGACCTGACTGGAGGGAGAAAGAGAAGGGGAGGGGGTGGAGTGGAGTGGAGTGGAGTGGAGTGGAGTGGAAAAGCAAAGGAATGAAGGAGCGAAAGAGCAGCTATTCAGGTGGAAGGGATCATAATCTTGACACACTGGTAAAAAAAATGCAGAGTTAAACCAGGGGGGAAAATAAGGTGTGATGGAGGTTGATGTGTTGGCATCAATGCACGCAGCAGCCACATGCCCTAGAAATGCAAGGATCTTATCTTGACTTCTACCACATGAACAGATTCAAGTAAATTTCACAATTTCAAAGGGAGATTTTGCAAAAGCCTTGATACATCACAATAGGCTGAAATGGTGCCTCTCAATAAAAGTCCCCACTTTTGAGCTTACAAGAAGGGAAATGACAAATGCATGTTGGGGGACAGTAGCACATGTACATGCCTTACTGAATTCTGCCAAAAGAATAGCACTCGTTTGCATATCACTAATGGGCACATCCCATAATTTGAGCACACAAGATAGATGGAAATTTAATAGCAGAGGCCTTCTGTGATGTCTCATGTTAGTAATAATTACTTACACTGCAGAACATTTACTAACATGCTATAAAGCATTACCATAATTAAAATAAATATACGTGCCAAATCCATCAAACGCCTTTGTTGAAGCAGGAAGGATTCACACCTGCGCAGCCCAAGAAGTAGAGGATCTTTCCCACTGTTGGTATCTGCTGTGCATGATTGGGATCTTGTCACTTTCAGCTATCAGCCTTACTACAGATCTCTGCAGTCGCGTCACCTTATGATTCGAATACACTTAGGAAGAGCATGCAGATAGTCTCAGGTTCAATGCCTGGCATCTCCAGGTAAGGCTAGGAAAGGACCCTGTGTGACGATCTGCAGCCAAACGATGCAGACCAATGGAGGCTGGTGGCACTGATTGCTGTGGGGCTATGACTCCATTCTGGATTTCAGGTAGAACCAACCAGAACTCTAAAGGACCTATCCAAGGTGCTCACTCCTACCCCCCCCCCCCATAGGTTCCACACATCAGATAGCTCCTTTAGAGTTCTGGATGGTTCTACCTAAAACCCAGAATGGAGTCACAGCCCTATCGAAATCGGAGCCACCAGCCTCCACTGGGGTAGACATTCTAATACTGAGGCAGGCCCTTTCTACACCTAATGGTGTAGAGGGAGGACCTGGGGGCAATCTCGGACTTACTTGCTTCTGGGATCATCGCCCAATTTCTACACAGGGAGTGCGATGTCTCGGAAGTAAACAGGACGTTGCACTTGTTGCACCAGCCATTAAAAAAGATAATAATGACAGAGCTGGGGGCATAGTTGTGCTCCAATGCAAATGTAAGTTAAAAAAAAAAGGCCCAATAGCATTCCCCCCCCCGATGCCCCTAGACTCCCCCCAGCCCGGATCCTTCCCTCTTGCAGACCTCAGCTACTCGTGGGGAACACGGAAGAAGCCGGGATAGGCGCCCACACCACCCATAGGCCTCAGGGTTGTCCCTGGTCTGCTGGAAGATTTGGGTTTTCCCAGGGTTTCTTTATCCTTGGGAAAACCCATGCCCGACCCCCTCCCTGCCCCCGGGAGTCCCTGTGTGTCATTTGGATGCACAGGGAACACCCAGGGACAACCCCAGGGGAAAAGGCCAGTGTAGAAATGGTCCAAGATGGACCAATATCCTTACTTTTCAATAAAAGGTGAAGGGGTGTGGGATGTCCCTAATGGTGCAGACTGTTGCAGGCTTCCCCATGGTATAGCCGTAGATTAGCCTTCCCTGACCTGGTGCCCCCCAGATTTTTTGGACTTTGATTCCCTTCAGCCTCGGACAGCATGGCCAATTGCCAGCAATGCTGGGAGATGTAGGCCCAAACCTCTAGAGAGCACAAGGTTGGAGAGGTCTACCCTAGATTATTCGGGGGGGGCATGCATCAGAGCTGGTGTGCTTGGAACTGAACATGGGCCTGGACCAATGTGGCACAGTCTTCTGAACACTGCAGTGGTGTAACCAGCATGCAACCATTCAAACGTATATGGAGCAGGAGTCCTTGGTCAACTGTTCCCGTAGAACTGTCGAAAATAAAAATTAATAGAAAGGAACTGGTTATGATTTATTGATATGATTCACTGATATGGACAATGAGGGACTGGAGGCCATGTCCCCAGGTGCCAGGTGCCTATTTCCAGCTCCTTCATCCCTCTGCTTCCCTTTCCTATGCCCTGCCCATCTTCTTGGCTCTTCTTGTCTTTGTGTCATTTGATTCTCTCCCCCCCCCCCCCCCGGTTTGGTTGTTTCTCTTCTCCTAGTTCCCAAAGTGAAGCACTTTGAACGTTTAAAAGGGCCATATAAATGCTAAATGCAGGGCTGGCCCTACCATTAGACAGAGTGAAATGGTTGCTTCGGGCAGCAGATGTTGGGGGGCAGCAGCAAGGTGTTGGAGGAGAAAGCTGTGGGCCATGCAGCCTGACCTGTGCCCGCTAAGCTGTTGTGGTGCGGTGGAGGAGGATGCCCCATTACCAGAGTCGAAGAAGGATTCAACCGCTCATCCAATTGGCTTTTGTACATAGAATGAGAGGGGGTGCAATCATGTCCTTCACCTCAAGTAACAAAATGTCTTGGGCCTCGCTAAATGTGTACACACGCACACGCACACACTAGAATTGGGAGGAATTAATGAGGAAGAGACTAGAAGAATAGAGGGTGTTGTGTGATACTGCCCATCATTAGATGATAATTCCTGATTTAAAAAATTGCTACACTTGCAATTACAGCAACGGAAACATGAAATCACAGTGTTGCCTTCTATCAAATCTTCACAAATATGTTTATACTTTGACGTCCAGATGTCTTCCTTTCATGCTTAGCCTCAGAAACAACATCTGGAAGACCCTATTAAAGGAAGGGTAGCATTGTTCCCTGAAGTAAGAATGACTTAATTAAAAATATGACACTCATAACAGTAATTAATGTTGCTTTTGTTTGTATATGTGTGCCCCAATCTTTTAAGCAGGAAAATTGGACTGATAAAGCTGTGGGGATATAATTGTAAAGAAATGTAAAAGAGGTCTACATTTGTAAAGAAAAAAAATATTATTATGATTAAATATTATCACTATAAAGTATGATGGAGTAAACCATCATCATCATCATCTACACTATACTATACACTATACTATACATACTCACCCAAAACAATCTTGGAAAATGCAGATCATAAAATATACTGGGACAGAACAATTCATATGGACAAGACAATACCTTGCAACTGACCCGACATAACGGTCATGGGCAAAAAAGAAAAACACATGTACCTCATTGGTATTGCAATACGTAATTACAAAAATATTGTAGAAAAGGAAGAAAAGAGAGAAAAATATACACCACTGGCCAAAGGGCTATGGCAACAGGAAAAGGTCACAATAATTCCATTAAGTCACATCAGTCACCAGCATCACATAAAAAACTATACAGCAAACCTTCAGAAACTGGGCCTACCAAAATATATCCACACCAACATCCAGAAAACAGTCATAATTAAAACATGCTGAATTGTCAGGAAATTCCTGAATCTATAAAGACAGCAGGGCTTGGCAAAGCCCATCATGTCCATCTAGAAAAACTGCCACCAGTGAGAAAGAGATATAATAATAATACTGGTGCCAATGGCAAATAGATGTGATTAATCAAAAGTAAAACACTTTTTAAGTCTAATTGAAATCAATGGAAGAGTAAGGATGTGCTTAAGACTGCAATCCTATACTCATATCCTGGGAGTAAATCCCATTTACCTCAATAGGACTTATTTCTGAGCAGGCAGGCATCGGATAGTATCTCATTGCAATCAGTGGGACTAAGAGCAGTATCCAACAATATCATTCTGCCAGCACTCGGAGGAACTAGATGCATAACTATGTGCAACTGTCTTACTAAAGGATCTTGGTTCTACTTAAGCAAGCTCAATTCCACTTTGTGCTATAGCACATTGCGCTCATGCAATGGTCTCCACTTGTGCAATGAACTCCACTTGTGCAGCTCTGCTGGTGCATCTCATTGCCATTTGTGCAAGCTCTGCTTGCGCATCTCATTATTGCTTGTGCATGCTTGGCTTGCGCATTTTGCTACTGCTTGTACAGCTGATAGTTTTGGCAAAGTTGCATAAGTGTGATTTGATTCAGTAGAATAACACTGCTGGATAGTGCCCAAAGGCTGCATTGTGTGCAAATCTCCCTGGGAGTAAGCCCTGTTGAACACAGTGGCACTTACTTCTAAGTAAACATGAATTAAGGATTAAGCTGAATGTTTGTTGGAGCATGATCACTGACTGCAGTCCTGCTCATAATTAGGCTGCTTCAGTGCCATTGGAATAAACTATAGGTTGGAGTGGAACCATTGTTTAAGAAGATACAATAAGGCTTAGGGTGACCAGATCAAATCCAGGTCAGGGCTCATGTAACTTTAACAGTTGTAGAGAAAAGGGAATTTCAGCCAGAGTCATTTGTATGCAATTAGTTCCTGGTGAAATTCCCTCTTCATCACAACAGTTAAAGTTGCAGAGGCCCTGCCTTCTTTTGTATCTGGTCACTCTAGTATAGTGCCTGCACCTTTAACTGTTGTGATGAAGAGGGAATTTCACCAGGAACTAATTGCATACAAATGACACTGGCTGAAATTCCCTTTTCTCTACAACTGTTAAAGTTACATGAGCCCTGACCTGGATTTTATCCGGTCAGCCTACAATAAGGCTATGCCTACTGCCTAATGAGTCTGAGTTTGATTTTAGAGAACTATCTACAGTGTAGTAGCGACTGTTGTGTCTGGGACCCTTGGAAGTAGGAATCTGGTTCCACACAAAACTTAGGTGGTAGATATTTATTGTAGTGCTCCTTCTTTGCAGGCAGCTACAGGCAGACTGGCCTTTGCATTGCCCGCCTGCTACAAAACCTGGAATGGATTATCTCTGCTTAATTGCAGGTCATTCATAAACCCTGGCCTGGCTCAAAGAATGGGCCTACCACAAACACTACATCATCCCATATTTAAAACAGCTGCCAACCACACAGCTACAAATGAAGCAGAGGCACATGTCAATTTCCTTGTCTCCCATGCTGTTCCTAAAGCTCTTTCTCTACAGGAAATAGAGACTGCTACACAAGCTGACACGTGTATACAGACAATCATCCAGACTGTCCACAATGGTCGGTGGAAAGATCTTCTGAATAATCTAGCACATCTGACTTGTGAAGCACGAACAATCATCCAATCATTTGCTAATCCATTGTGCTTTGCACACGTGGGTTGGAATCCCATCCTCGTCGCCAGTGTTGTGTCTGGGACCCTTGGAAGTAGGAATCTGGTTCCACACAAAACTTAGGTGGTAGATATTTATTGTAGTGCTCCTTCTTTGCAGGCAGCTACAGGCAGACTGGCCTTTGCATTGCCCGCCTGCTACAAAACCTGGAATGGATTATCTCTGCTTAATTGCAGGTCATTCATAAATCCTGGCCTGGCTCAAAGAATGGGCCTACCACAAACACTACAGCGACTTTAAACTCATTTGAAGATTTCTAAATTATCCAAGAGCCCAGTATCTATACTTTCTGGCCACGCAGTGACCCAATTTGGCAACCATTGACATAGGGCCAGTTTGCATGAGCACCGCAACTCACTACAGCTTGTTGAAGTTGTGCTGGGTTGCAATGTGTGCTGGCAGCCATTTTGAATATGCAGCAGGGGTAGTTTGAGGGGCAAGTAACCCTACTACAGGAAATGGGTTATTTGAGGGTTGCTTCCTCCCTCACGTGCTGCCTCGTTTCGGATGAAACAACAACCCATGGGAATCCCCCTGTCATGGGCAGAATACTCAACGTGGCCACTAGCAACACTGCAACCCACTGTCATTTAATAAGCAATGGTGGGTTGTGGTGATCGTGCAAACCCAGTCATACTTAGAGATTGGAACCACCATTGGGCTAAAACCTGTCATATAGTAAGGAGGTGAACCAGCTCCTCACCAGTTCCTCCCCGCCCATGCATGCTACTCTATCCATGGACGTGAAATCCACTGCTCTATTAACATCCTCTCACATATGCAAGGGACAGTACTGGTGCACGGGTGGTCCAAACTAGGGTGGCCATTTGTCCTCCTTCATAGAGGACAGCTTTATATTTGAAGCCCTCCTCTCTTTGATAAAAGATAAAAACAAACAAACTATAGGAACAGTTGCCCATGAATAGTTAGCACTTGAACACACAGGCTCACAGGTCTCCTGGTTAGCACACTATGGTGAGCTTACTGTATTTGTATTTAAATTATAATAATCATTTCTAAATTTGCATCTCTCTCTCTCTCTCTCTCTTATTTAGCACATGCAGATTTTATGCAGATCTGTGCCCTCCTTTCCCCTTTTTTTTTCATGAGGCATTTCCTTTTCCAGGGTGATTCATAAGTGGCCACCTTACACCTTGCACATATACTGGATCATCCTCTAGTCATCACATTGCAAATAGCCATGTGAAATTAACTTTAAACCAGAGTTGAGTGTGTGTGCCACGATCCTCCAGGATTGCAGGATCCTGCAGCATTGGGAGAATATTTCATCTTCTTGAGAACCTTAGGTTTTAGTTTTTGCTTTTTAAAAGCATGTTTCTAGCTTGAAAGATGTGTCATGCCAGCAAAAATCTCAAACGCCAGAGAGCTGGTGCCTGAATAAGATTTCAAGTAACTGGGAGCAGGGCTTTTGTACCCAGAACAGTTCCTTTCCCCTTTAACAGAATTAATTCTGCAAAATGATAAGGAAAAGTGTGGACTAGCTTATGCAAAAGGAATAAGCATACAAACTCTTCCAATTTGCGCAATCCATATGGGTTATCTGGGTGCACAAATTCAATATATAAAGGTCTGGATCCAGAAGAAGTGGGCAGGCAGTCTTATCTTTGTGACTCTTCCTCTTCCTTGCTACCCCTTATGCCTCCGCAAAAGCTGCTCCAGAGGCTTGGGAGGCCTTACAAAGAAGCACGAAAGGTGATGCAGAAGGAAACTGGCAGAAGAGAGAATTGGCAGAGATTGCCTCCTAACCTGTTTTGAGTGCCATTTTCTTTTTAGAATGGCAGGATACAAAAGCAAGCAAGCAAGCAAACCAACCAACCAACCAACCAACCAACCAACCAACCAACCAATAAATATGCCCCCTTCTTTCAGTGGGAATTCCAGTGCCTTCCAGATTGGCCATAAGAAAATGATGGCCAATCTGGAATTAATACATATCTCCTCATTCCAAACTGTGCATTCCAAACTGACACTCTCTTGGTATCTGTTTAAAATCGCAGCTACTGATGACGATGGAAGCCAAAACATTTAGCTCTAAATATATGAATAAAAGATATATTAACTCCTGCATCACCTCTCATGCTTCTTTGTAAGGCCTCCCGGGCCGCTTTTCAAGAGGCACACACACACACACACACTTAAAAACAACACTGTTTTAAATCCATATATGCATAAGTTGTATTACTCTACAACACTGGAAAGCAAATGGATTCAAGATCTATTGACATTAGTTGTCCAAGAAAAGATTACATCAACCTACTTAAAATCCCAATAAAGATTTTTTAAAATAATGTTTTTATTAAAGATTTTCATATATTCGACAACCATAAACATTATAACATAGTGTAATATAATATATTATGATGTGATATACTCCTCCCCTTCCCCCCAAAATAAATAAATAACAAAAAAAGAATACATACAATTGAGTGGAGCTTGTTCCCCTTATTACTTTTTTAAATTCTTGATATTATAAATTTACTAAAATTATATTCTATATCAGAAATTTCATACCATTTATACAGCCCATATCTCCTTAGCTATATTTGACATTATTAATTCCAATAAAGATGGTGAAATGTTCTTGAATGCTATTGGTGAAGAACTTTTCTTCGATGGTATCAGTTGGTGAAAAAATTCCTTCTCGGTCTACTTGGGAGGAGTGACCAGCGACTACTGTACTGAAGGAGAGAGGGACAGAGAGCACAGGTGGAAGGAAAGAGGCTGAGTCAAGGGACAGAGCAGGCTTATGAATCCTCAGCTCTCCCTCACCTTACAATCACATGGTGTGCAGCTGCACACTATGCTGGATAAGCCTCATCTCTCTCTTCCAACCAGGGGTGGCCTTAGGGGTGGGCCAGCTGGGTGTTCGCCCAGGCACCAAGCTGAAGGCGGTGCCAAGCTGAATTGAGGGGGGCACCAAGATGAACTGAGGGGAGTGACAAAGCTGCCCATGGGGGCACCAAAGGCACTCCACACCCAGGTGCCACTTAGGGATGGTTCTGCTTCCAACCCTGCAAGGGTGTTCCTGACTGTCACGTTCCAGCCAATTGGTGGAACAATCAACCTGCTTTTGGGCTGCTCATTGGCATCTGATTGGCCACTTTGTGAACCAAATGCTTGACCAGATAGACTTTCAGTGTGGTCCAGCACAGCTCTTCTTATGTCCTTATGTTTAGCCATTTAGACTTTGGGCACAATCAATAGGGACATTTTCCTCGAACAAGCCCATGCTCTTGGACAACTCCTGTTCATTTCAGTGGGGTATTCTGAGGATGACCCCCTACTAGGTTGTGCCTAAGTAAGTAAACTCTTGAGCACATTGCAAGTCTCCAGCCTATTTACATGTATCTGTGTGTCATCAGTACCACAGCACCAATCTTTTTGCTTTCCAATATTTTAATCTTTCAGCAGTATTGGACTGATTGTATATCTCAATCTCACTATTAAAGGCAGCCTTAAATCAGAAAAAAAGCACACTCATGGAACACGGCTCTCTATTTTCCAGAGGTGGGAATATTAAAGTCGTTTCAGTGCTGGGTGTATTTTGATATGATTCTTTCTGTCCAGTATCAACCAAGTGGAGACCTTCTTAACGCATTTCATTTGTGATCTTTTAAAACTGTCAGACCGGAATGATTTTCAGTCACTTCAGCCTGGAGTGGATTTAAAATCCCCTCCCAAAGGTGGTAGATTAATAGATTTAAAAGGCAAAGTATTAATCTAATGCACTGATCTGTCTCCCAACCCATAACTTATAGCATAACTGTCATGAGATTATGGCAGTTCTCCAATGAAACAAAGTACTTACATTTGATTTTGCAATAATAAAGCATTTCACTGACCATTACAATTGCTACTTTAATACATAATCTTCTGTGTTCTATGAGGTAGGAAAGCAGGTACCAGAGGGACTTTTAAAGACTTAAAGGGCATGTAATGGTTCACAGTGCTTATATTGGACATATTTGGGTTTGACTTTAATTATGAGAAGTAAATCCAACTGTTGCACGAAAGAGCCGTTGGCTTTTAAGTCTATCTTTCAAAGGCAGCCAAAGTGGTGGATGTAAGTGCCTTCCTTCATTATAAACTTCTGCTGTTGGGAGGTATTATGCACAGAATGGTGTGATGCAATTCTGGGTGACACATGATAGTCACATCATCATCATCATCAACATCATCATCATCATCATCATCATCATCATCATCATCTTTCCCATGTTAAAAACAAACAAACAAAAAAACCCCTCCCTGCATGTTGAGAGTGAACGGTGAATCAAAGTCCCTGGCTTTCTGCCATGAGCTCAATGTGTGGTCTTACGCAAGAAACTCTCTCTCTCAGCTCCGTCCCTATCTGCAATATGGGGATATTGATACTGGACTACCTTACAGGGTTGTTATAAAGTTTATTGGGATAACATATGAAAAGCATTTTGAACAATATGAAGTGTGACATCAATGCTAAATATTATTGCTGATGTGCCAGTTTATTAAATGCTGAAAACTTTGTGTCTGTTTGTGTATGAGGAAGCATACAGCCCACCTGAAGTGTGAAGTGGAACATTCCAGAACACCACCACCTCATTCTACATAATGTATAGAATATCTGGAAGTAATCCCCTATGCAAATTAAAATAAGTTGGTTTATCGGGGGGGGGGGGGGAAGGAAGGACCAGCCAAATGTATTGCTTACAAAACAGATATCTAAGAGGATAGATTGAGGATGCATTCCAGCATCTGATAGAGGAAAACATGGTATATGTTTCATGATGAGTGGAAAAGAGGTTCGATACTTTGGAACAGCCAAACGACATGATTAGGAAGACTCGTTTGGTCTCCCAATCTGGACTGTACCATTTTGGTACACAAATGCAGTTCACATATTTCAGGGCTATCCCATTTAAGGATTCCCTGCTTGTATAAAAATAGTGTGACAGGGAAAATTAGGCTAATGCCACAGACTTAATTTGTCGGTAACCCAGGGCATTTCAATTGTAGAAGAGCTGCACGCTCCTCCCCTCCACCATGAAGATGAGCTGGAAACTCTAGGCTCAAGGCTAATCACGTTGAGACCACATTTGAGAGATTCAGAATAGTGGGGAGAGATATCATGTGAATGCAGTGTCCACAAGTATAGGCATTCACATGGAGGCATCGGCTCATACATTACATCTGCTTTCCCCTACTTGGTGCCCTCCAGGTGTTGTTGGACCATTGGCACAGCCAATGGTCAGGGATGATGTGAGTTGTAGTCCAAAACATCTGCAGGGCACCAGGTTGGGGAAGGCGGATGCTTTTGAGGATTGTTTTTCAATCAGAAAAAAAGCAGTTAAAATAAATAAATCAATAAATCTCCCCCCCTCCAGCACCACCATCCCTCACCCAAAGACTTCTTCAACTTTTGCTCTCTTCAAAAATGCCTCTGTGCACCGTTAAGACCTGCCTTTCCCCAAAGAAATGAGGCCTTGGCAAGCTTGGGGGCTTTGGAGGTGTGTGTGCAGGCACAGCTGTTCACAAGATGAAGTGCATAGCATTCCCCACAGGACCTCAACCTCCCACCCACCTTCTTCCCTTCCATCCACTATTCGATGCATTTTATTTATGATTTCCACTGACTGTAAACACAACTGCATGCCCCTTTCCCCCTTAGCATGCATATATATATATATATATATATACACACACACACACACACACACATGCTATATATATTTGTAAGAAAAGAGGGGGGAAGTAAACAGCTTGTATAACAAAGTGTGCTGTAGCTGTCAGCGAGGGCTTTGGAAATAAAACATTTCCCTCCCAACTCACAATTGGCTGACAATCGGCGCATAATGAATAATAGCTCTTGGGGACCAGCAGCAAAAGATGTGTGGGAAAACTTTAATTAAAAGCTTGTCAGTACAATTTTACCTGGGTGACATCATCTGATTGAAATCCCGCTGCCGGGCTTTGTTGTCTGTTGAATCACAGGTAGTAGGCTTGTTTTGCTGACAGCAAACAATTCAAAAAGTACTTGAGAACATTGGGCGAGGGGTGGGGGAGGAAGGCTTCACTGCCAGTAGAATACAAGCCATTTACGGTGGGGTAATTTTCTAATTAGCAGTTGCAGAAGGTGCATGCTTCCCTTTGCTCTCGAAACAGCCCTGTGACAACTGAACCTGGGGAGCGGCCTTTGATGGGGGATGTGTCTTCATTGATACACTTCCCTGACATTCAGAACATAATGGAAGCTGCAGCTAGTGCAGAATGCGCCAGCTCAGCTGCTGTTGGGAGCTACCCCTTTCAGCACTACAACCAAAGAAAAGCCGTGCCAGATCAGACCTTGGGTCCATCTGGTCCATCTTGTTCACACATTGGCCAACCAGCTGTCAACCAGCAAACCAAAAGCAGACACAAACGAGTGCAGTAGCACCCTCCCATCCATGTTCCCCAGCAACTGATATTCAGAGACATCTGGCCTCTGATACTCGAAGTAGCATATAGTTATTGGGACTAATAGCCATTGGTAGCTTTATCCCCCATGAATTTATCTAATCCCTTTTTAAAGCGATCCAAATTGATGGCCATCACTACATGTTGTGGTAGCGACTGTGTTGTGTGAAGAATTTCTTCCTTTTATCTTTCCTGAATCTCCCACCAACCAGCTTCATGGGATGACCCCAGGTTCTAATATGAAAGAGGAAGAAAAACATGTCTCCCTGTCCACTTTTTCCATGCCATACGTAATTTTGTACACCTCCGTCACGTCTCCCCTTACTTGCCTTTTTTTTCTAAGCTAAACAGTCCATAGGAAAGTTGCTCCAATCCTTTCATTATTTCAGTTACTATTTTATTCACCTTTTCCAACTCTACAATATATATATATATATATATATATATATATATGTATAGTGACCAGAACTGAACATACTAGTATTCCAAGTGTGACTGACTGCACAGTAGATGTGTTTGAGAACATATATTGGCAATTGTATTTTCAATTCCTCTCCTAATTATGCCAAACATGGTATTTGCCTTTTTCACACTGGGTTGACATTTTCATTGAGCTGTCTTGTAACTGCCTATTTGCTACCACGCCAGTTTTAAAGTTTTGTGTGTGTGTGTGTGTGTGTGTGTGTGTGTTTTTAGTGGCGTATGAAGCCTTTAGCAACTTGGGACCAGGATACTTGACCAATTGCCATCTCCCTTAATAGCCTACTTGGTCACTGAGGTCTTCCAATGAGCCACTCCTGATGCTTCTGCATGGACCCAAAGTCCATCTTGTGTCCACTCAGAGTAAAGCCTTCAGTGTGGTGGCTCCCTCTCTGTGGAACTCTCTACATATTAATTTCAAGTAGGCCCCAAAGTTGCTGCTGAAGACATTTTTTTATTTAAACACGCCTTCCCAGATTGACCACCCACAGTTTTGTTGGCATAATTTGATTTTAAGTATTTTTATTCTGTATTTTTATTCCCTTTTCTTTTTGTTGTTCACTGCAGAAGAACCTTATTAGATAGTCTCTGGATGGGGTTAAACTCCCCATGAATGTCAAGGTACAAAGCCTGGGAGCGCTCCTCGGCCTGGCATTGTCTATGGAGGGTTGGGTGACGTCAGCTGCCAAGGGTGCTTTTTATACCTGCTTAGGCTGGCCTATCTAGACAAAACTAACCTAGCCATAGTGACAGGTTACATTCTGGTTAGTTTGCTGAAATGCACTCTATATGGGGCTTCCCTTGAAGACAATTCAGAAATTGCAGCTGACACAAAATGCATCAGATGAACGCTTGTGGGAGCTAGATGTTCAGAACTTGTTATGTCTGTTCTGTATTGTTTACATTGGCTGCCTTTTAGTCTCTGGCCCATCAGCAAGAGCCATTAGGCTGGCAGGTACTAGGGATAGGGCTTTCTCAGTGGTGGCCCCACACATTTGGAACTCCCTCCCCAAGGAGATATGTATGGCTTTACCACTGCTGGCTTTAAAACAACAACAGCAACAACAACTCTGCATTTGGTGCTTAAACCATTAAATGCTGCTTCTGCTGCTACCGCTACTACTTGAATCCAACTAAGTACTGGATTAACAAATCTGTCAATTTAATTTTCTCTCGCATCCATTTTTTAAAAAACCTCGGGGGGGGGGGTCTGTGAACTCTGATAAAACAAACAAAGAAAATGGTCATCCATCCCAGATCACAGGATGCCTGAGGACAGTTGACTGAGATGGGGAAAACTGCCAATGGTGGAGAGCAGAAGAGGAGACAATGCTTGGTTAACAAGGCAAAGTCGGAGGACCATGTCCATGGCAATTATACCAGGCCTGACCAATCCAGAGGCTTCTGGGTGGCTGCTGATCTCACCCTTTCCCCCTCCTGCTGATGCCTGAAGATTCAAAAGCCTTTGCACACAGAGTCCACATTACTGCACTGGGCTAGGTTCCAGTTTCAGATCCTGAAGTGCTAGATTCAAGCCCCAGATAGGAGAGTGTCTTTAGATTGTGGGAGCTAGATGTTCAGAACATGTTATACCTATTCTGTATTGTTTACATTGGCTGCCTTTTAATTTCCAGTGCCAATTCAAGGTGTTGGTTTTAGCCTCTAAAGCCCTACGTGGCGGGTAAATATAGTCTGAAGGTCCTCCCACACCTGTATCAGCCAGCTCAAGTGTTAGGCACTGCATCAGAGGCCCAAGTCTCTGGCCCATCAGCAAGAGCCATTAGGCTGGCAGGTACTAGGGATAGGGGTTTCTCAACAGTTGCTCTAAAGCAGCGGCAGGCAACAATTGTCTAGAAACCCTGGACCAAGCACCACTGCTCTGCATTCATTTCCATGATTGCCTTTGAAATGCACGGTGGCTGTGCAGAGTTGACCCAAGCCTACTTTCTGCTCCAGGCACATCAGCTCTGATGCATGTAGAGAACTTCCATGTGCTCAGTGACTTCACCATCTGTTACAAAGGAGGAAGCTAATCATGTAGGGCAGCCTAGCGTTCTGCAGAGCACCTATCACCCTCTGACTGTTGACCATGTTACCTGGGGCTGATGGCAGTTGTAATCCCAAACATCTGGAGGGTGCCAAGCTGCCTCCCTCTGCTCTAGAATGTCAGCATCTTGGACAAGATACCATTAGTGCTTTTCATTTCAAAGTAGCAACCCTAGAGCAGCCAATCTGGTGTTCCTCAATGAGATGACAAGGAATGGTGGACAAAAACCTCACTGAGAGGCACCTCACCAATTCCCAGTATGCAGTTGCAGATCACTGTGTGGGGGTAATAACCAAGCCTAGCAATGCTGCCTGGTGTCCTATATAAACTATGCATCATGGAACACAACCAAGAAACATCTGTAACACACAAGTTTCTTGGCAGACACACAGATGTTTTTTCATCAGGCAGATCTAAATGAAAAGTATTTCCTGGGTAGGACAACTGGTGGCCCAAAGCAAAGCTCTAAGGGACCTGTGTTCAATTATCATGTACATCCATCCCAGGAACTGGACTAGGCATAGATGAATCTGTTGTTTTTGCTTTCCATGATGTTTGCATTTTTTTCAAGCATAGGTTCATTCCATCCCAGTTCCATATCAGTTTGATTTTTTTAAAAAAAACTCCACAAATATTTGATTTGTACACAATTTCCCTGAATATTTACATTCTTGCAAGCAATTTTTCCGAATTCATGCATTTTCGTATGCAATTTTTGGATCAGAGAATAGAACCACAAAGTTCACAAAAGTGAAAAAAGGGGATATGGTTGTGTGTTAGTTAAGGAAATATGAATTAGGTAAGTTTATAGTAAAATGAGAACCAAATTAATTTCTCCCCTGTCCCTAAACTGGAACTAGTGAGATTAGAACCCAGGACAATGTTTCCATCCTTCAATTGCTCTGCAAATTCATCCCCTTCAAAGCATTTCATGACTTGGCTGACTGTGCCCACAGTGAACTATTCCACAGCATTAAGATAGGGCTGAATCAGAACCAGGGCTCAGCTTCAAAACATTTCAGTTGAGCCCTAGACTTTTTTTTACAGTGCCATGGCTCACAGTTCATCTCTATGGAGTAATAACAGTCTTGGTGTATCTGAAGTAATGACACAAACATTTGCAGAGTTCATCTCCCTCACCACTTGCAAAGTCAAAATCGATACCAGCACATTTCTACCTACATGAGGGCATCAGCCACTATGATGGCCAGAACTGAGTCCCCCAAAACACATGAGCCACATGAACACATAAAGTTGAAACAGGAGGATGATAGAGTGATGAGAGTGGGGTTGGAGCAGCAAATGTCCATTCGACTGACTCAGCATGCTGGAGGAGATCCACCCCTGCTCTCCTCTTTCATCAGAAAGATTGCCCTTCAATGAACATGCCCCAACAAAAGCTGGACATTCCAACATAGTACGAGGACAGCAATACACAGGGATGGAAGGGCGGTTTTATCCCATATGGAGAAAAAATACAGAACTTTCCCTGCCCTAGAAAAACACAGAAAATGGAGGGGAAGAGGTGAGATGACTGCAAGACAGAAACAACATCATGTGAGGGTCATGGGGCAAAACAGAAAACAAGGCAGGATGAAAGTGCAATAAAACGCTGATATGATGGAGCTCCCTATCAAACCTGTAGAGATCATAGAGTAGATTTCCATCTATCATAGTTATCTTTGGAACAGTCTTATATTGAACAGTATGTTTGTTTTGTGTATGTGCAATCTCAGCCTTCAGTTGCCGCGTGGTCTCTGAACATGCTACTTTCAAGATATGGAGAACCTTGAAGATGATTGAGGCATGAACAACAAAGATGACATGGTGTTTGGAATGCAAAGTGTATGAATATAGATTGAAGGAAATGGCAGAGATTCTTCTGCGTGGCAGGTCTGAACAATAGAGCCAAAAATGATGATCTGCCAATTTTTTTATTTAACTGAATTCCCAGAATTTAAAACTCAGAATTTGAAGTTGAAATCTGGCCTAAAAAATTGAGTTTCTGAATTTTTTACATTGACATTGACATTTGGAATGCACTTCTTTGGATTGGATAAACCTGTAACCCTCCAGATGCTGTTGAATTACTAATCCAATAATCTTTTACAGTTGGCTATGCTGGTGGGGGCTGATGGAATGTGGAGTCCAATAACATCTGGAGGGCCACACGTGCCCCCACCCAGACTAGCTGGATAAATGTGAAGGTTAAATGTAGTAAATTCTATTGTATGTGTTTAATTATCAAATGCTGTCCAATATTACTTGCAACTGAAGTTTCCTGTCAGATACTCTCAAAGGATATGAGTACCAGAGGCAGGTGGTCAAACTGAAACTATTGCTATGAAATAGGTATCAGATACTGCTGGCAAATGTCAAATATTTGCACATCCAGATAAAATTCAGAATGGGCATTTGCAGAGGAGAAGATTTGGGAGCAAATTTATTTCAGGTCTGCTACACAATTTCTGACCCACTAAGCTAACTAAACAATGGCTGACAACAATAACAATAAAAACAACAGTAATATATTTATTTGTTTCTTACCCGCCTCTCCCTCTGGATCGAGGCGGGGAACAACATTAAAAGCAAATGATATAATATACATAAAACTGATTAAAAGCATTTAAAAACAAATACATTATTAAAATAACAATAAAACTCTTAAAATTACACTGGGTAGGCCTGCCGAAAAAGATCAGTCTTTATGACTTTCTTAAAGTAAGAGAGACTGTTAAGTTGACGAATCTCTTCCGGCAGATCATTCCACAGTCTGGGAGCAGCAGAAGAAAAGGTCCTCTGGGTAATGGTTGTCAGCCTAGTTTTGGCTGACTGAAGTACATTCTTCCCAGAGGACCAGAGTGTTCGGGGTGGATTGTATGGGAGAAGGCGATCCCGCAGGTATCCAGGACCCAAACCATGTAGGGCTTTAAAGGTAATGACCAACACTTTGTACTTCACCCAGAAACTAGTTGGCAGCCAGTGGAGTGATTTGAAAACTGGTGTAATATGGTCACCTCTAGGTGTACCAGTGACCAACCTGGCTGCCATATTTTGAACTAGTTGAAGTTTCATTGTACAGAGGTAGCCCTATGTACAGTGCATTGCAGAAGTCGAGCCTTGAAGTCACCAGCGGGTGCACTATCATCTTTAGGTCTTCCAATTCCAGTTCTATCAGCCGAAGCTGATAGTAGGCACTCCTGGCCATTGCGTCTATCTGAGCTATCATTTGGAGCAATGGATCCAAAAGCACCCCCAAGGTGCAAACACAGTCTTTCAGGGGGAGTGTAACCCCACCAAGAACAGGTTGACACACCTCCAAACCCAGGTTGTGGCCTTTGACAGTAAGCATCTCCATCTTGTCTGGATTCAGTTTCAGTTGTTTTTCCTTGTTGCTTGATGATCTCCTCCCCCCTGCCTTTGCATGAGGTTTGTTGAGCTCCTGGCAAGCCATATTACATGACTGGTGAACTGGATTGATTAATAGTTCACAAGTTATGGATTTGCTTTTGCTTTGGGTGTCCATTTGTGGATCAGCAAGAAGAAGGTAAGAGAAGATGTAGATTTGCATAAAATGTGCACCTGCAAATTTGTATGTAAATTATACTTAGAACTTAAATATAAATACGAACATTTCTGAGCTCCCAGTCCCTGAAATGTGCATTATTAGGACAAGAACCTAAAACTCCATGAAATGATGGGACATGCACACATAAAGCACCTTGCAATAGAAGATAAAGCATTTGATAGAACTGAAGGGATTTGACCCAAAGAGCTGAGTGATTGATATGTTGTATCCAAGCCTTCCCCAACCAGATATTTTGGGCTCCAATTCCCATTAGCCTCAGCCAGCATGGACAATTCTGGGAATGCTGGGAGTTGGAGTCCAAAACATCTGGAGGTTACCAGGTTAGGGAAGGCTGTTGTATCCCATTTCATCCTCCCAACAACTCTGTAAAGTAGGTAAAGGCTATAAGATAACAACCAGCCCAAGGTAATCCAGTGAGCTTCATGACAGAGAGGAGATCTAAAGTAAGGCTGTGCATGGACTTCCCGATCCGATCCTGATCCTGATCTGTCAGGTCTGGATCAGGCCTGATCTGATTCAGATCTGGATCCGATCCAGATCTGTGCATAGCATTCCCTCCTGCTCTCCCTTCTTTCCCCCCACTCTCCCTGCTTTCCTGCTGCTTCCTCCACATCATCCTGTTGTCGTCCTCCATCCTCGCTGTGGGCCGGCCACTTTCCTGTTCGCACCAGGTGATGATATGCAACAGCACACAGCAAGGAGAAAGGACAATGGGGGACGACATGGGGGAGGCAGCAGGTAAGCAGGGAGAATGGGGGAGAGCAGGGGAGAGCAGGGAGAGCAGGAGGGAGTGCTGTACATGGATCCGAATCAGATCCAGATCGCGGATCTGATCCAGCCCAATCTAGATCTGATCCGATTCGGATCCAGATCCGGGAGGTCCAGATCAGCCTGATCCGCTCTGGATTCCGGATCCAGATCCATGCACAGCCCTAATCTAAACCCAGGTTTCTCTGACAATAACTATTCACATCACACTGTAAAGCTGCTCTTTAGAAACACAATCACAGGCAAATCAAGTATACATAGATGCCAACAGAATTCTCTTGTGGTGACACAAAGCTTTGTTGCAACAGCACGAAATTTCAGTGTTGAATCCAACTGTACTGTTCATAGCCAAAGCCACCCCTTAATCACCAGAACCACCACTTTTCTTATCCACTCTCCTCTTTGTTTGTTTGCTGAGACCAAACAACTGAATCCTGAAATCTGTCTTTTCTCCTGCTGGTCCTGCAACATTAAACATGATCTATGGCATGTAGTATTCCTTACGGCTTTCTTGAGTTTTCTTTCCTTGAATCAGCTGAGGAATCCATTGACACTGGAATTTGCTAACAAGAAAAGCAGACGCTTTCTCGCGGTGCTGCCTTCCTGTTAGGATAGAGCATTTCAAATGGAAATACTTTCAGCTGCTCTTCATCTCTCTTTTTTGTTGTTGCTTGGAAACTTTCACCCATGTTCGTGTCTTGCCAGATCGGGGCTCTGACATCATTATGAATGAGCTGGAATTCTGGAGAAAAACAAGCCCTATAGCCCAATGCTAATAAACTGAAAGAGCAAAGGCATAGAAAATGGAAAACAAATCAGGCAAATTGGGGTCTAAAGCAGACATAACTTTAAATCTATATCTAGCATCTTCCCCCACCTCATATTTACTCTAGAGCAGGTGCAGTAGTCCTGATTTGGATCAGGACTTGGCATAGGTAGTAGGAAGGCTTTTAAGAGCTAGATTGGGGCCCTGTGTCTACTCTAGAGTAAAAATGGGGGAAATGACATAGCTGTTAGACAAACATTTAGGAATGTCTGTTTTGGCCTCATGTTCAGTAAACACTGCTAGATCCCAGAGGGCTCTGGTGACTTGATCACTATACATTAATGTATACAGGTCATAAGGCAGGGGGTGGGGAACCTGAAGCACTCCAGATGTTGTTGGACTACAAACACCATCATCATTGTTCAGTGGCCATGCTTGCTGGGGCTGATGGGAGATGGAGTCCAGCAACGTCTAGGGGTTCACAGGTTCTAAATCCCTGCCATAATAGAAGGGCCACTTCTCAGTGCAAAAGTACATGCTTTGCATGCAAAAGGTTACAGGTCAAACCCCAGCATCTTTAGAAAGGGATGAGAAGGAGACATTCCTGAAACCCCGGAGAGCTGCTGGGTTGAATGGACCAATGGCTTGACTTTGTATTGATATGAGGCAGTTTTTTCACAGCTGCATCTTCTCCAGTCCCAGAACAGCAATTACTCATTTCTTCATTCAGCGCAGGGATTGAATTTTTCACCCACACCCCTCTGGCCATTAACATCTCAAGACTTTCAGGAGGATCATGTGTGATAAAATAAATACCTTAAAAGCACGTAGGGGAAGTTCTTCCTGGACTGATTCTTTTGGGAAGAGTCTGAAAGCTGACATTCTCAAGAAATTGAATTCTGCAGCCTAGTCAATGTTCTGTGGCTTTGATGCATTTCTACAGTATTGCGGAGTCCACACAGCCCTGCCTGTTTTTCATTGTTGAGGAGCACCTAAACACATGTGGGACTTTGACATCAGACTTCTCATTGCCCTCTCTTTGCAGTCACTGAGGCTGTGTGGCTCAATCCTAGGCACCTTCTTCATGTGTTCATCATCACATGTTAAATTTCTGAAAGGTAATAACTTTTCATACTGGTATTTGGCTTCTTGATTAGTTACATATATTCAAAGCCAAGCTGTTCACTCTGCTCTGATTGTTTGGTCATGGAGAAGGAGCTTTATGGGAAAATATTGAAACTAGATCTACAATTTCTGTGGCATTTGATCACGGGGACATTGGGTGTCCATGAGTCTTTGACAAGGTTTGGCTTTCTGCCATGCTGTTCAATGAATTAAGGGGGACAGTATTGGAATCAAGAGCTAACAGATGTTTGCAGAGCTGAAGAGGGAAACAGCCACTTGCTGAAACAATTATGATATTCATAATGCACATATATTTCAAGTGAATATGTGTGTGTCTCATTTTAGAAGATACCACTGTTTGAAATCCAGTGAGGGCAGTTATGCCAAAAAACTTTGCCAGCAATGAAAAGAGTTGGACCTTTCACCAGTGGTTTTGGAGGATCGTTGTGAAAGGGCTGAGAAATTGTTCAGTTCTTAGGATGATCTGTGATTGGCTAGGATTACTCAGGTTGTGTGACCACTACAAGGAAGCATTGCCCACACTCCAATGGATTTTATTTGCCCTTACTGATGTCGCAACATTGCTAAATCTGGCTACATATCATTAGACACAAGCCATGTTCAGGCATCCAAAGAATACATGAGGGAATAAAGTGGGGAGGGCACATGGAGATACTCACACCTGCCCTGTCCCCAGTGACCACATCCAGACTGGTAAGTGGGTTCCATCCCAAGCTTCCTGTGCCCTCCTTGAGTGGTAAATGAGCTGAATGTTCAGCTGAATGCACGTAGAATTCTCCCTGTGACTGGCAGTCCTGGGTTATATCCAATGTTAGTCTTACTTCAAGTAGACCCATTAAAATGAATGGGACTTAAGTTACACCACCATTGGACACAACCTCCTGATTACACATAGTTCCCAGTTACGAGGAGGATTCTTCAAACTGTGGGGAAAGAGTTGCTGTCAACAGTTGCAAAGAGTCATGAAATAGTATCAAGGGCTTTTTCAAAGGGAACCCTACACAAAACAAACACTATTCCCATGCTAAAAATCAAATCTGGAGAACACACTGAATATTTTGCAGATAGGGCTGATTCCCAAAGAAAGCAGGCTCTTGTAAGGTGAGGTTCACCTGGCACCTACACTATACTCTCTTAGACGCCAGGTGAAGACCTTTTTATTTTCTCAGGATTTTGACGGTTTATCAACTTAATTTTTAATTTTGCTGTTTTAACTTTGTATTTTAAATATGTAATAATGTCTGTATTGCTGCTTTTATATTGCATTTTATACTATGTTTTTATACTGTTGTTTGTTTTATATTTTGAATGGTTTTCATGGTTTTAAGTTTTGTAAACTGCCCAGAGAACTTTGGCTATTGAGCGGTATAGAAATGCAATAAATAAATAAATAAATTGTAATACATCCATGATGCTCAATACCAGAGTCCCTAGCTGAGGCCTAGTCTCTTGATTTAACAAGGCTATCAAAGGCTATCAATGGCTCCTAGTCCAGTATCAGAGGCAGTATGCCTATGTATACCAGTTGCTGGGGAACATGGGCAAGAGGGCACAGTTGCACTCATGTCCTGCCTGTAGGTTTCACTGTGTGAACAAAATGCTGGTGTAGATGGACCCTTGGTCTGATCCAGCATAGCTCTTATGTTCTCAACATGTTTTTAAATATTTAGCATATTTTGCTAATGTCAGCCATGAACAGGCTCATGGGTTCTTCAAAGTAAATGCCTTTTCAAACTTTGATTTTTGAAAGGCAAAGCAAAAAACAAGAAATATTTTGAGGTCATATTTAAGAGAAGTATTTCTCATTTGCCTAATTTAATTTAATATAAATAATACTTAAGAAAAGGAATAGGATTAATGCTAGAAATTCATAAAAATATGGTGTGGAGAGATTGAGTAGAGACTAATTTTAATCCCTCTGCCATAATGCCAGAATGTGGGGTGCATTCAGGGTAGGACTTTAGGGCTAAGGTCAAGGGCCCAATTCAGAAGAATGAGCAGGAGGGCCCTCGAAAGCAGCAGGGTTGACTTGACACATTTTGGGAAAAGAAGAAGTAACACATCTTACTAGCTAAATTGGTGTAAGGCTATAAAGTCCAGGCTCTGAAATTATCTAACTGACTGTATCATTGGGGTTACATAAGGAAGTTGTTTGGAGAAAAGGAAATAGTTCTCCACACAATGCCTAACTAAGACCCCCTCTAGATGGGTTCCGTTTGACGCCTGGTTAGCCAATTATGCGCATTATCGCAGAAGCGCTTATCATAAATGCTTGTAATTGAGCACACAACTGGTAGCCTTACCGGTTGTTTGAAATGCGCTTTACAAGTAGTTAATGCAAAGAATCGCTTGTTCACATAGGCAAAATGCGCTTTAACGGCCGGAGGAAAATAAAACTCACTATTTAACGCGCATGCGATAATGTGCATAATCGAATACATAACGCGCCTCAACTCCCGATTTACGCTCCACTCTTGTAGAGGTAAAAATTTTAATGAGACTTCAAAGAGCTTTAAACGTCTCGTGTAGAGGCAGCCTAACTTACAGAACTTACTATTAGGAGTGTGCATCGGATCGGGTCCGATCCACGATCCAGAGCCAATCCTACCAAAATAGAATAAAATTATCCGATTCTGATCCCAGCATCTGGATCATCCGATCTGATCCGAAATGGTCCAAATGGACCCGATCCAGTTCGGATAAGATTGGAGGCTTGGACCTCCTCCTCCCCCTTGCGCTCCTTACTAGCCGGGGCCGTCCACTGTCATCCACTGGTGCCCGCAGGCGGCAGTAAATAGCAACAGACTGCCTCGGAAGGTTACCCCCCTCCTCCCCCTCATGCTCCTTACCTGCAGGGGCCATCCGCTGCCGTCCACTGCCCCCTTCTACTAAGAAACAGGCTTCGCAGCCTGCCTTTCAGTAACACGCCTTTCAGTAGTGGATGGCCCTGACAGGTAAGGTGTACGAAGGGGGAGGAGGGAGGCCCCCCACTTACCTGCCAGGGTGCCTGCTTCTGTCCACTGCTGCGATCTACTGAGAAACAGGCTTTGCGGCCTAGTTCTCAGTAGAGCGCCGGGTAATCAGGAGAGCGCTGGGTGAAGCTAAGTAGGGTCTCAGTCTGAGCAATGCTTGATGGGAGACCACATGGGAATCTTAGGTCAGCTGCCTTAAAGTCTATCATAGGAGAAAGGTGGGACATAGATGTAATGAAGAAAGATGGTGGCTACTGGCTTAGATCACTTTAAAAAAATAGAATTGGTTACATTAATGAAGGATGGCTTATGAACAGCTATTAGCCATGACAGCTAAATGGAACCTCCATGTTCGGCGACTCTTTACCTCTGAACATCAGAAGATGTAAACAACGTGAGGGGAACAGAATACTGGATAAGAGGCTTGGCATAAAGTATTAAGGATGTTGCAAGCTAAGGATTCCCCATAGTTTCCCTTTGTCTTATGTGTCTGTTTTCTGCAAGTCTATGTCTATTTAAAATACATGTATTTGTTTTAGAACTTCACTGGAAGGCTCAACCTACCACTCATTGAAGAACAGGCAGCGTGAAAATGGCACACTCCTACCCACAGATACCTGTGTATTTTTTTTTAAAAAAGGAAGTAAACAATTATTGAATGTGCAACATATGGCTGTCAAAAGAGGGTCTCATGCATCAAAAGCTTTTACACAACTATTTACTATGTGCTGGAAATGGGGGGTGTTACCATGGCAACTGTCACAGCTAATTCATTTTTCCTCTCCATTGATGAACACTTAGAAATCAAGCATTTTCTGGTGATCATTAATACCACATCCTTCCCTTCAAGTTACAAGAGGCTAGTTTTATTCATGTGGCTATGGGTTGGTGTTCCACTTCAGTTTGATGGTTCTCCCTATGGATACTGTCCACCACTGTGTCCAGAAGACATGATCCACTAAAAAGGGTTGTATTCTCAACAAAAATAGCAGCTCACTAATAGGCCAACCCTAAAACTAAGTCCTGTCAATAGAACTTCTGCCACCCTATCGACTATTGTGTTGTCCAACAAGAGGCCAGCCCTACCATTAGGTAGAGTGAGGTGGCTGCCTCAGGCAGCAGATTCCAGATGTGTGGGGTGGGGGAGTAGCAGCACCGTGTCAGAGGTCAGGGCTGCATTTGCCAGAGGTGTGCACAAATGGCCTCTTGAAATTCTCCACCTTATTTGTGGGCAAAAAAGTTGGGGAAACAATTTCATTGATTTTTTCCAGGGGGAGAAATTACTGGAAGCCCTTCAGTTTTAAAAATTGTGTTTTTAGATCTTTGCATTTCAGCTGGCTTTTATCTTGGTTACTACTTTCATTTTATTCTATTTATATTCTATCTTAATGTGATGTTGTATTTTATGTTTTTCAGCCGTGTCTTGTGAAACACCCAGACATGTCATAATCTTAATAATTTAATAAAAATAACACATCCTAGCTGGGGCATGGGGGCAGGGGGAGATATGGTCACGAGAAAAAAAAAGGGTGAAGAAAATCTGGAGAAAATTCTATAAAGTAGCCTTGTACTTCTGCGGAAAGGGGTAGAGAGGTAAGGAAAAAAAATCTCAGAACTTTCCTGAGAAAAATGTCTTCTGAAAGAGGTTTTGACTCACCACAAGTTGTCATTCTTCAGGGTTAAGCATCTTCCCCAGGGTTTTCCAAATGTTACATTTCTGAGGGGTGATTATTAGGGATGTGCATCGGATTGGACCCGATCCACGATCCGGGCCTGATCCAACCGAAATTGGATCAAATGATCCGATTACGATCCCCAGCACCTGGATCCGCCAATCCAATCCGAATCAATCCAAAAAGGACCCGATCTGGATTGGTGGATCAGGCCCCCTCCCCCCACTTGTGCTCCTTACCTGCCGGGGCTGACGGCTCTGGCAGGTGAGGTGTGCGAGGGCGGGGGCTTCACTGGTGGGGCTGTCCACTTCCATTGGCGGGCACCAGTGGGTGCCCGCCGATGGAAGCAGACAGCCCCACCAGCTAAGAAGTGTGAAGAAGGGAGGGGGAGATCCCCACTTACCTGCTGGGGCATCCTCCTCCTTCCACTGCCAGGTGAACTACTGCAAAACAGGCCTCGCGACCTAGCTTTTCAATAGAGCATCATCACCTGGTGCTCTACTGAAAAACTAGGCCATGAGACCTGTTTTGCAGTAGTTCACCTGGCAGCGGAAGGAGGAGGACGTCCTGGCAAGGTAAGTAGAATGAGGGGGGGCTTACCTGCCAGGGCGGCCGCTTCCACTGGCGGGTGCCAGCGGGCACCTGTCGATGGAAGCGGACAGCCCCGCCTGGTAAGGTACGCAAGGGGAGGAGGGGGCTTACCTGCCGGGGCAGCAGTTTCCCTCTAGTGGCGCCACCGGAGGGAAGCAGCCACCCCGGCAGGTAAGCAGCATGAGGGGGGAGGGGGAGGGGGCCCCATTTACCTTGCTGGGGACGTCTGCATCCCTCCACCCCTGGACGCTACTGCGAAGCAGGCTTCGCGGCCTGCCCCTAATTAGCATGCCAGGTGATGTCATCACCTGGCACACTACTTAGGGGCAGGCCGCGAAGCCTGTTCGCAGTAGCGTCCAGGAGTGGAGGGAAGCGGATGTCCCCAGCAAGGTAAGGTGCGTGAGGAGGGGAGGGGGCTTACCTGCCGGGGCGGCCACTTCCATCCACTGGCACCCGTGGGCGCCAGCGAACGGAAGCCGACAGCCCTGACAGGTAAGCAGCGTGAGAGGGGGGAAGGGACAGGGGGAGGGACAGGGAGGGGGGAGTTAGGCCCCCTTCACCCACGCACCACCATTTCTCCCCCCCATAGACTTGCATTGGGGGAAAGCGTTTTTTCCCCCAATGCAAGTCTATGGGGGGGAAAATGGCGTCCGATCTGAAAATCGGATGTCTGATTTTCGGATCGGAATCGGGTACGAACCGAACCGGGGAGTCCTCCGATCTGATCCGATCCAATCCAATCCGAGGCCTCGGATCCGGTTCTCATCCCGATCCCGATCCGATTTTTGGGACCGTGCACATTCCTAGCAATTATGGATGTATCTTATGGAGATTCTTAAGCTACTTCTACTTCCAAAATAACAACAACACCTGTAGCAGGTGTGATCATGGGACAGTGTTGTGTTCAGCTCCAGGGAAGAGGTGGAGCTACTTAGCTGGGAACTCTGGAAAACATGATAACTTATTGCTATGCAAACATTTCCTTTGAGTAAGAAAGGCATGCTCCTGAAACAATTCATAGAAAGCTTTTTGAAATGTGCTTTTCTTGTAACAATTATGTATTTTGTACTTGGTCTGTGCCTTATATTATATTTTAAGAAATGTAAAAACTACTTAAGATTTTGAAGTAAAAGATGAAAGGACACACCTGATCTCTTAGCCCCCAATGTAAAAATCCTGTGGGCCTACACCAGAAATCAAAAATGAACTTGCATTCTTGGTAACACTTTGTTCTGGGGAAATGGCATGGGATATGTCCAATCAAGCTAAATACAGAAATCCTCTCATAAAATCCCTAATCAAGGACAAATCTGTCACAATATAGAGATCCTGCAGCCTCCCTCCCTCTCAGCCAAATCATAATGACGGGCATTTTTCGACTTAACAGTAGTAATAATAATTGTGACCCTATGGCCAGGATTCAAAGATGAGACAGGTGTAAATGCTTGCTCTTTTTCACTGTTACAATTCCCAGTGCCAGAGAGGAAAGCTGCAATATTGGTGGAAAAAGTGCTTGTGTCTGCCGTGATGAAAAGAACAAGGGGAATTCTGGCTCCATATGCGATGCCCTCCCAGGTGTGCATATCACATAGGGTGGCCACTTACAAGTTGCCAAAGAAAAAGACAAACATCATTAAAAAAAAAGAAGACAAAAGAGGACAGTGATCTGCATAAAATCTGCATATGTTAATTCATATGTATATACAGAAATTTAGAAAAAATATTGTAAGTTAAATAGAAATACAGTCTTCTGTGACCTGTATGCCTCATTCAGTTGGCTGTTCAGGTGCTGTTGATGGGCAATTTCAAAGCCCAGCTCTTCCTCCTGATGGCTCTTGGACAGGACAGCCCTTCAGATAGAGAACATCTTCAAAATAGAGGAGAGTCCTCTGGAATAGAGGACTGTCATCTGTGAAAGAGGACCCTTGGCCCCCTTAAAATTATCTCAGTGGAGGTTTGGGGAATTTGTCCATTTTCAAAATTGGGGGGAAAAAATCTGATTCGGTCAATGAGCAGACTGTAGAACAAAAGACACCTGACAATCTGTGAAATGCAGATGGAATGGATTTTACAAAATCCATGCCTCCCAAAGGTTGTATCCCTTTACCACTACCAATAATCCTGATTAAGGCCCTTCCTGCCACACCCGGCTTGCCTCGGAGGGTGGAGGCAGTTGCGGATGGCAGCAACTGCGTGGAGGCCAGCCATAGGCAGCCTCCGTATGGGGTCACCAGCTGGGGGTGGAGCCATAGGCCTATTTAATCAGCTTCCATGGCTCCCCTTCCCACCTTGGTTTGCTGTTTTGGCTCCCTCCCTCCCTTCTTGGGGGCCAAGTAGGATTTTTTTACCTTCAAACTTTATTTGGGCTTTTTTTTCACCTACTTCACACTGTAAGACAATGGGGGAGTACTAAATAGGTCAATGGTTTGAATTTGGTCACATTTAATTGGGGGAAAGTGTGCGGGCATCAAGAGCAAGTACAGGTTTGGTGAGTATTCGCAGGCGCCGTTGTGGTGATTGGTGACATCTGAGGCCCTCACCTGGGAGTCCTGTGGCACCAGGTGTGGGGATACAGGTTACCTCTGAGGCCAACCTTATTCACCCACTTTGAGTTTTGCAACCTGAGGGGAGGTGACATAGGAAGGCCTACCTACCCCAAATGGGGAATCCTGGTGGGTGTTGACGCACCAGTGACACCTACCAGGATGTTGAATGGCTCGCCTGATCCCAATTATGGCGAAGACGTTGGCCAAAGACAAGATGCCCGCTTAGGCCTCCATCTACCTTGTGCGTTAATAAATGTGGCCCTTGTTTAAATCCAATTTACCGTGTTGTCTCCTTATTCTCGCTGTCCATCCCCACAACAATTTCATATTGGAGTCACTGTCAAATCAGTATGTTGCAGTGGTTAGACTAGTCATGAAGCTCACCTTGGGCTTGTCTCTCTATCTCAACCTAACCTGTGTAAGCCGCTTTGAGCTCAGAATATAAATGTAATAAATAAATAGCTCTCTTTTAAAAATAGCATTACTCATTTGGGTTGATCGGACCCAAATTTCAGGTTAGCAAGTGGCAGTTGTTTTTACAGGTGGGTCAAAATAAGTTTTGGTAGCTCAGTTTTGGTTTTCCCTTCATGTGACAATTCTAAAGCTCTTTATTAGAAATACATTTGCAAAGCCCCAGGAATAATAACAGATATCTTCATAAAAGTTATCTACCTAGGACCGTCCTGACAAAATGAAGTATATTTCTAATATAGGGTATTTACATGATTGTGATCACTTGTAACTATTGCTCATGGCTGTAAGTTAGTCAGAAACTTTGAAAATAACACCTGGGAGAGCGTTTCTCCATCAAGCTTGTTTAACCTTTAATTTCTATTTTTTTTTCAGTGTCAGCGTGGAATTTATGATGTTGAAAGACTTGGAGCACCTGGCCTGCGATTTTATCAAGTGCATAAGCAACGCCCTGAAGGCATTTGGTGTGGAGAACAGTTACAACAAGAACTGCCATTCATTAAAGCAGGGTGGCTGGGTTCTGTTTTGTGGGTGGGTGGGTTGGGTTGGGTTGGGTTGGGGGAGTTGGTCTAATAGGTAGGGTTTATTTTAAAAGGCACCTCATACCAAACCGGGAGCTGTTTTTGACAAACTCAGTACTTAAGGTGTTAGCTCAACTGTTTGTTAAACACATATACATTTCTCGGTGGGACCTGCAGGTATCTACAGCATACCTGTTGCTCATCAGTTTAACAGCTCAATCATCCTATGGATCAGTTTCAGCTGCAGTGGCACAAGTAGTGGCAAGCATCGCTGCAGATGTGGATGCCCTCAGGTCTGATGGTGAACCCAAGGACAGCCACTTCTGACCCACTAGCAAACGAAATTTATTTATTTATTGCGTTTATATCCCACCTTTTTCCCTCCAAGGAACCCAAGGTGGCAAACATAACCCTCCTCCTCTCTATTTTATCCTTGCAACAACAACCCTGTGAGGTAGGTTGGGTGAGAGCCTGTGATGGGCCCAAAGTCACCCAGTGATAGGCTGACCATATGAAAAGGAGGACAGGGCTCATGTAACTTTAACAGTTGTAGAGAAAAGGGAATTTCAGCCAGTGTCATTTGTATGCAATTAGTTCCTGGTGAAATTCCCTCTTCATCACAACAGTTAAAGTTGCAGGCACTACACTAGAGTGACCATATACAAAAGAAGGCAGGGCCCCTACCCAGGGCTCCCTACCCAGTGAGCTACCATGGCTGAGTGGGGACTAGAACCCAGATCTCCCAACTCCCAGTCCAACACTCTAACCACTGCACTATACCATACTGGCTCATTGACAAGTTCTCCCCATGCAGCTGGTTTGGGTCAGCGCTGACCACTGCAACTCATCTGTGCCAATGGCCCAACAGAAGCCATTGTCAAATCCCTTCTGTCTGCATTGTGTGAATTATCAGGTGCTTTTTGTTCTGCTCTTTGACAGAATCAAAACCTTTTCAATTTCCCAAACTTGTATTCGTGTGTGCTTGTGCAAATCTGCCCTTCCACAAATATGCACTTCTGAAAATGCACAAATCCCTTCAAAATGAGCTGAAAACATGAGCATATGGTGGGGGGGGGGACAGTTTACACATTTTCAGTCATTTTTTTTAGTGTTTTTCTATGACTGAATTTGCACACAATTCTGGAAAGAAAATAATAAGAAAAGAAAAAGGTCCACAAGTCCATGGAATCTTTGTGACTCGGGAAAAGCTGGCAAACTGCACTCCGTGGTATTTCCATTGTACATTTTTCTAAATCCTTACGCATGGCTGATCATCAAGTGATGGTTGCAACATCAGGAGATGACTCTGCATGTGTGAATGGGCAGCCACAAGCCTCACATCACAGACTGACTTTCCATATCCTCTGATGTGCAGTATTTTTCAGCTCACACACTCAGTCATCAGATGGAGAGAAATTAATTGATGTCCATACATGGACAAAGCAGCCCTGAAAGACAGGAGAGTAGAAACTAGTGGGCAACTGGAGGCCCTCCAAATGTTTTTGGACTACAACTCCTATCAGCTCTAGCCAGCATGGCCAATGGTGAGGGATGATGGGATGGCAGTCCAACAATGTCTGGAGTGCTCAAAGTCACCCACAGCTGCTCTAGACCCTTCCTAGGTTTACCAGGCATTTATATTTTCTATAAGTTGTTGTAGAGCTGAAACAAATATTAGCAAACATTCAACGTATGGCAGACTTCCCAATTTTCCATTCACAGTCTGAATGCAAAGTCCCAAATGTGAAATTTGAATTCACCTTTTCAAAGTGAAAGTTGACCTCCAAACACAAGTGCTCTGCTCTGGTAGGCATCAAATATGAAATCTCATAACCTCTCAACTATGGCAAATATTGAATACCATTGCAAGATATCTATCAACATAGGCTGACCAGATAAATCCAGGTCTGGGCTCCTGTAACTTTAACAGTTGTAGAGAAAAGGGAATTTCAGCCAGTGTCATTTGTATGCAATTAGTTTCTGGTGAAATCCCCTCTTCATCACAACTGTTAAAGTTGCAGGGGCCCTGCCTTCTTTTGTATATGGTCACTCTAGTATAGTGCCTGCACCTTTGTGGGTGCAAGAGCTAGATGAATGACTCCTTTAAGAATGCCTCTGCAACCTGCCATTTCAGGGGAAAGCATTTGTATTTGAAAGAGCAATTCAGGATGCAGTCCTCATGTTTAGACAGGGAAAAAAAGTCCTACAACTCCCAGCATTCCCAGCACAGCATGGCTGTCTGGGGAATTCTGGGAGTTGTAGGACTTCTTTTCTGTTTATACATGCAGAGGATTGGATCCTTAAAATAGGCTGACCATATGAAAAGGAGGACAGGGCTCATGTAACTTTAACAGTTGTAGAGAAAAGGGAATTTCAGCCAGTATCATTTGTATGCAATTTGTTCCTGGTGAAATTCTCTTTTCATCACAACAGTTAAAGTTGCAGGCACTATACTAGAGTGACCATATACAAAAGAAGGCAGGGCCCCTGCAACTTTAACTGCTGTGATGAAGAGGGAATTTCACCAGGAACTAACTGCATACAAATGACACTGGCTGAAATTCCCTTTTCTCTACAACTGTTAAAGTTACATGAGCCCTGTCCTCCTTTTCATATGGTCAGCCTACAATTAAATCTCTTCCTCCTCTCAATGGTTGAGCAACATTCAGAATGGTTAGTGCTGGTTATTTCTTTTATTGTTGTGTTTTTAATTGTATTTAATTTATTTGTTTTTATGTTATGTTTAAAATAAGATTCTGTTTTTAAGATGGATTTTATTCTTGGCCACCTTGAGCACCATTTTTGGCAGCATGGCGGAACATTAACTAACGAACTAACTGAATAGATAGATAAATAAATAAATAAATACAGAGATTCCATGGCTTGAATGAGGAACCTCGTAACTCTTGAAACTGGAATTTGGCCTAGTGTGTTCTCCCGGGTTTATGTATGCACAGGCCTCTCATAGTCCATTTAGGAAATCCGGGTATATTTCGCCAGCCCTTGTGATCTGCAGCCCTTGATCGGCCTATGAGGAATCACCCACCCCCAACCCAAAGGAATATATCACCAAAAAAGAGGATGCATAAAAGGTGCATGTGCTAATTTATATGTATAGATGCAAGTTTAGAAATAATTATCAGGAGGAGGAGGAGGAGGTTGTTACTGGATGATGATGATAGTGATGATGTTACTGAAGGGGTTATTAATTGGTTGATGCTGTTTGTTTCTTTTCTTGTTGTGTTTTTAATTGTGTATTTTCTTTATTTGTTTTTATGTTATGTTTGAAATAAGATTCTGGTTTTAATCTGGATTTTATTCTTGGCCACCTTGAGCACCATTTTTGACAGAATGGTGGAACAGTAAATAAATAAATAAATAAATAAATAAATTATACAGTACATTTCACCCTAGTGTGGAAGACTTGTGACCAGGTGACCATGTGCCTTGCTAAGTCTGTGGTCCAGGTGCTGTTGAAGGGCAACTTTAAGAGCCAATCTACACTATAAACCATTTTAAAGCAATAGTGTAGATAGGCTTTAAGGCTCAACCCTCCTGATGGTTCTTTCTCTTTAAACTGGACTTTGGACTGAGCAACCGTTTAAAATCAAGGACACCTTCAAAACAGGACAGTCTTCTGGCAGCTCTTCAAATAGAGGACTGTCTTCTGTAATAGAGGATACATGGCCACCTTCTGATTTTGCCTGGTTCAACAGGGCACTACATCCTCTGCTTTATGCATTCTCAACTTCAGGCACTGGAGAATAGATGCACCTCATCTTGGTATAGTTCTAATTGTCACAACCCCAGTCTGGTCCAGCGTCCTTAAGTATACAGCAGGCTTTAACCTGGCCTTATCATGTGGGATTTATTTTGTAGTCCACTCTCCTGGCAAGCTAATAGGCCATAATCCATCTTAATTTGCAACTGAGATGAATCCACACATGCAGATATGCAGTCTTTGTTTTTGTTTTTAAAGTATGGGAGTAACTGCTACATTGCAGGAGTCCTCCCAATCTTGTCTGACTTTCAATGGCTTGGGGCACTGAAAGTTGTTTAAGTTCAATTTAAAGGGAGGGAGGGAGGGAGGGAGGGAGAGAGAGAGAGAGAGAGAGAGAGAGAGAGAGAGAGAGATCATGTTAGCTTTGTTTTAAAATGCATACTTCCTGAGGCTCAAAGAATAGGGAAGACTGTAGAAAAATGACTGTATGCATGAATGGTATATATTTAAAGATGTATTCTTGGCACAGGATTCATTTACACATTGGGTGCCCATATTGCATATGGTCATAAATCTGCTTTCATTCTGAACTGGCAAATGCTTCACTCTAGCTCCAGATTGCATTTAAGTGGCTGGTTCTTTGCATCATTAAGCAATCATAATGGCGATTGGACATTCTCATTGACAATTAGGCTTCCCATGTTGGGGAATTGTAGAGTTAGGGCAGATCAGCCAATGCCACATTTTTTCAGTTGGGGATGGGGACTGAAGCCTACGTAGATGCAAATGCATTTGAGGATGACTCCCCTCTCTGTGCCACTGTCTCCCCTCCCCTCCTCCTGTTCTTGCACCACTGTCAAAATATAAGGCACAATCCAGCCATGGCCCAGCATTTAAAACCTACTTATGCAATCCTATACACATGCGCCTATGTGTAAGTCCCATTGCATTTGATGGGGCTGATTTCTTCTGAGTTGACATCTATAGGATTGCACTGTAAACACCTTCCATTGCAAACAAGGGTTCTGAAAAGTAGGGATGTGCACTGGATCGGACCCGATCCACGATCCGAGTCCGGTCCAGTGGGAAATCGGATAAATTATCCGATTTCCGATCCCGCAGCTGGATCGGCCGATCCAATCCGAACCGGTCCGAAAAAGCTCCGAACCGGTTCGGCGGATCGGCGGATCGGCGGGCGCCCACTGGCGCCCACCGCCGCTTCCATTGGCGGGCGCCAGCGGGCGCCCGCCGATGAAAGTGGACAGCGGGGGGGGGAGGAGGGGGGCACTTACCTTCTCGGCCCGGTGGCTCCCGTCCGGCGCCGGCGCCTACTACTACTAGCAGGCTCCGCAGCCTGCTCTAGGGTGGCGCGCCGGGTGATGTCATCACCCGGCGCGCTACTCTAGAGCAGGCCGCGGAGCCTGCTGGTAGTAGTAGGCGCCGGCGCCGGCCGGGAGCCACCGGGCCGGGAAGGTAAGGAGGGGGTGCGTGGAGGGGAGGAGGGGGCGCGCGGAGGGGGGAGGGGGGAGGGGGGCCCTTACCTGCCCGGCCCGGCGGCTCCCGTCCGGCGCCGGCGCCTACTACTCCCAGCAGGCTCCGCGGCCTGCTCTAGGGTGGCGCGCCGGGTGATGTCATCACCCGGCGCGCTACTCTAGAGCAGGCCGCGGAGCCTGCTGGGAGTAGTAGGCGCCGGCGCCGGACGGGAGCCGCCGGGCCGGGAAGGTAAGGAGGGGGTGCGTGGAGGGGAGGAGGGGGCGCGCGGAGGGGGGAGGGGGGAGGGGGGCCCTTACCTGCCCGGCCCGGCGGCTCCCGTCCGGCGCCGGCGCCTACTACTCCCAGCAGGCTCCGCAGCCTGCTCTAGGGTGGCGCGCCGGGTGATGTCATCACCCGGCGCGCTACTCTAGAGCAGGCCGCGGAGCCTGCTGGAAGTAGTAGGCGCCGGCGCCGGACGGGAGCCGCCAGGCCGGGAAGGTAAGGAGGGGGTGCGTGGAGGGGAGGAGGGGGCGCGCGGAGGGGGGAGGGGGGCGGGGGGCCCTTACCTGCCCGGCCCGGCGGCTCCCGTCCGGCGCCGGCGCCTACTACTACCAGCAGGCTCCGCAGCCTGCTCCAGGGTGGCGCGCCGGGTGATGTCATCACCCGGCGCGCTACTCGAGAGTAGGCCGCGGAGCCCGCTGGTAGTAGCCGCCGGCGCTGGACGGGCCGAGAAGGTAAGCAGTGGCGGGGAAGGGGGCTTACCCCCCCCCCCACCAGAGCCGTCCGCTTCTATCCACTGGCGCCCGCGGGCGCCAGCGGATGGAAGCGGGCGGCCCCAGGGGGGGTAGGGAGCGCGGGGGAGGGGGTTTACCTGCCGGGGCCGTCCACAGCGGACGGCCCCGGGGGGGGGAGGGAGTTAGGCCCCCCCTTACCCACCCGCCGCCATTTTTTCCTCATAGACTTGCATTGCAATGCAAGTCTATGGGGAGAAAAATGGCGGCCGATCCAAAAATGTACGATTTTTGGGTCGGGATCGGACTCGATCCGGTCCGGGGGGCCTCCGATTTTGTCCGAACCGGTCCGGGACAAAATTGGAGGTCCCGATCCGGGTCCCGATCCGATCCGGGGGGTCCGTGCACACCCCTACTGAAAAGTGCTTAACTTTGGCTGGATTACGCTCATGGACAGTATGCTAGGAGTTGTGGCCTTAGCGGCAGTGCACATGGTTTTTAAGGTCTCTCAATAAAAGGCAGCTTCCTATGTTCCTAAGCTCCTCTGGACATGGGACCTGCCTTTCCTTTTCTTTCTGCTCATGTGATTCTTCACAATACCATGTAAATTGATGGTGCCACAGACACACATCTTGTGTTGCTGTTGTTGCTAAGAATAAATTCCTACCAACCTCTACCAGAAACAGGTTTTTGTTATTTTAATAACACAACATGATTTTGTTGTAGGGAGAAAAAGATATTGCTGAATTCTAATATACTGTATTACAGCTCTAATGTACTACTATATCACTATTGGGAATGATCCAGCTAAAGTTAGCTATGCTCTTTTATATTAATTTTATTTATAACAAACAAAAACTTTTAAATGGGCACAGATGCAGGAAGAAAGGTTCTTCTTCAGTCAGTCAGTCAGGCTGAAGGCCCAAGGAAGCCAGGCTCAGGCTGCACCTGAAAAAATAGATGAAAAACCAAATCAATGAGTGAGTTGTTCCCTGCTTCCCTGGAGGAATCCAGAGGAAGCCCATTCCCACCCATGCAGCCTGCTTCACTTTCAGGCTGCACGTCCTTGATTTTTTTTAAGGCTACAACAACCAGCCCTGCAAGGCAGGCCCACTACAACTTACTTACCCAAAAAATGAATCAGCTAGACGCAGATGCAGGCAGGCACAGGTGGGCAGATGCAGGCTGTCTCAGAAGCCCCAGAGAAGGCAGGATGGACCTGAAAGACATGAAATCATCAAATCAATGAGGAATCCAGAAACTCACCCCACTAAGGAAGCCCATCCCCATGCTGCCTGCTTCTGTCAGGCAGCCTGTCCTCAAAGTTGTTGTAAGGCTACAACAACCAGCCCTGCAAGGCGGGCCCAGTACAATTTACTTACCCCAAAAATGAATCAACTAGATGCAGATGCAGGCAGGTTCAGTTAATCAGGCAGGCTGTTCTCTTGCCCAGAGGTGGGCACATTGGCTGGAGCAGTGTCCCAAATCAAAAAGTCAAGGTGTGAGGGATGTTTGACAGTCTCTCAATGATGGAGTCCACAAGGAGGAGGAGGAAGGCCATACCCGTGCAGGCATGCAGGTATAGGCAGATGCAGGCAGCAGGCACAGGTGGGCAGATGCAGGCAGATGCAGGCAGAGATGGGCAGATGCAGGTGGAGTGCCAGTTGCTAGCTCTTTGCACAAGTATGCCATAGAACTCAGGGTCTTGACCCAGAGATCCAGCTACCTCACAAAGGCAGCAAACTGGCTGGCAGGCAGACAGATGACGGCAGGACTAAACCATAGTCAGTGTGAGATGCTTAGCATCCCCTCAATAGGTTATGGTAGGAGAAACAGGATCCCTTGGAATCCTACCATCAGAGTTGAGTTACTGAGCTGTAAAAACAGCAAATAAAAAAAAATATGAACACAAAAGTCGAGCCTATCTGACTTAACGAAAGGCAGGTCTCTCACTCCCCAGAGGGCTTGAGGGTGGGGTATCCCAAGAGGGGCAAGTTTGCTTTGAGGAAGACAAGCTGCTCCACTAGCTCAGCATCCAAGTGAGAGCGGTGGGGTGTCACAACGTCGCCCACCATCGAGAACACCCACTCACTTGGAACACTGGTCAGCAGGCAGCTCAGTCTATCTCGGGCCACCCGAGCCAGATCTGGCCCCATCTAGCTCTGCAATGACCAGTAGGCCAGGGTTCTACAGAGATGTTCTCCTTGGCTTCCACCAGGTAACGCTGCACAGCAGTTGCAGCAGCATCCTGACGAGTGGGTTGGTCGCCTGCCTGACTAACCACTTCCTGCAAGGCATTTGCCCAGAACCCAAGGCCTCTGCTGCTCCTGCTGGGAGGGACGCTGCTTCTGCTGCTGCAGGGGCTGCTGGCCTGGGAAGCCGTGGCCCCCTCCTCCTCCTCTGCCACTGCTGCCTGCCCAAGCCTGATTTCCCATGCAGCCCGAACTTCCCCCACTAGCTGTTCCATCCACCCCAGCCTAGAATTAGCATCGCAGATGCTGTCTTTTAGATGAGGATCACACATCGTGACCAAGATGTAGATCCTATCCTTCACGATGGGCTCCATCCTCTTGGCTAGTCCTGCTCTCAGCCTGTTCACCAATTCCTGCACATCTTGCAGGAAGTGTGTCCTGGTGATGGGATCCCCAGCCTCCAGAAACTGCTGCATCTTGGTCTGGAGATGCCTGGCCACAGGGATCACCTAGCTGAGGAGGGCAGTGCTGCTGCTGAGGGTCTCTGTGGCCTCAAGGAAGGGCTTGAGGATGGGACATGGTATCCCAGA
Organism: Anniella stebbinsi; assembly: GCA_029215795.1. Lineage (NCBI taxonomy): Eukaryota > Metazoa > Chordata > Lepidosauria > Squamata > Anniellidae > Anniella > Anniella stebbinsi. The sequence continues at coordinate 15,957,448 of JARDYH010000006.1, read as the reverse complement.
TGGTATCCCAGATGGGACATGGTATCCCACTGCTGCCTGGCCAGTGGTGCCTGGATACCTATGTCCCCGACCCTGCACATATCGTGCACAGAACGCTGTTGCTCCACCATACGCTCAAGCATGAGGTAGGTGGAGTTCCAACGCGTCACAATGTCCTGAAGGAGCTGGTGCTGCAGGAGTTCCAACTTCACCTGCTTCTCCCGAAGCAACCAACTTCCTTTGACACTGTGGTGGAAGTGTCCAGCCACCCTCTAACAGCTGTCCAGGATGTTGCACACTGCTGTCATGGGAGGGGGAAGGCCACTGCTGCTGCTCCCCATGCCAAGCCCACCCCTCACTATGAGGTTTAATATGTGGGCGATGCAGCGGACCCCATCAAATCCGCCCTCACGCACCGCCCTGGCCATATTGGCTCCCCCATCCATGAACATGTAACCGCGGGTGTGCTGATGCCCAGACAGCCACTCCTCCACCATGCGGTTAATGGCCTCAGTGATCTCTGCTGCTGTGTGGGACTGGTCCATGACTTTGGTATGAACACCTTCCCAGTCCCAGAAGTGATGGGTGCTTCTTTCCGTGTGGCTCCCCATCAGTGAGCCATTATGGACAGGTAAGCGTGCGCTCCGCCCTTGCTGGACCAAATGTCCCAGGTGAAGTGCACCTTCTGTGCCTCTGCCTGGCACAGTCGACCCATCACCAACTTCCTGCATGCCCAGTACAGGGACGGCACCACACACCTGCTAAGGGTGGTGCAAGACGGCAGCTTGTAGTATGGGACCACCATATCCAACAGCCTCTTGAACCTTGCATTGTCCACAAGGCTGAATGGCTGGTCATCCAACACCACCATCTCACCGATGCAGTTGGTGAGCTAGTTGAGCATTGGAAACCTCCAACACATGGTCCCATACTTCCCCCACCCCAGGTCTTCCATGGTGGCCTGCTGAAGATGCTTGGGGATGGGAGATGCAGAAGCAGCCTTCTGCTTGCCCTTAGTGCCACCACTCACCTGGGAGGTGCCCACCTCTCTCCCAAGCAGGAATGCATGGTGGTTCATCCTCAGGTGGTAGTGCATGTTGGAGGTAGTGAGGTGCACCAGATTTCCCCCCCTGCTGATGGCAGCCTTGCAATGCCGACATACAGCAGAGAGGGGATCCGCAGCCACCTCAAAGTGGTCCCACACCATGCTGCTCTACTTGTGGGGTGAGCCACTCTGCTCGTCGCCGCCAGCGCCTGGACTCTGGGGTGCCACCACAGAAGCAGGGGTAGAAGGCCTCGAATAAGAGGTTTGGGAGAGTGGCAAGGGAGCCACTTCTGTTTGCTGCTCCTCCTGAACCACAACCGGCTGGTTGACCTCAGCGATCTCAGGGAAAAGATCCCTAAGCAGGCTCCCCGCCTCAACCACTGGAGCAGGAGATGGTGGTACTCCTACTCCAAGGCCAGTGCTGCTGCCACCAGCTTCTGGAAGTGGCTCTTCAAAGAAGGCCCTGCAGGCAGGCCTTTCAGGAGGCGTGGCCGGTGCCTCTGCCTGCTTAAGCGCAAAAAAGGCAGACTTGCACTTGATTTTAATGGGGGGGGGGAGAGACAGCCACCCCAGAACTGCCCCTAGCAGCAATAGCATCTCTCCTTGATGAAGAGGCAGCGCCACCTCGGCCAAGGCGCGCCTTAGAGCCACGTTTCATATTGTGCTTGCACATGATCGAAATTATTTATATTAATAACAATCCTTTGCAAACACACACAAACAGAGAGAGAGAGAGAGAGAAAGAGAGAGAGAGAATTGGGAGGATTATAACAATAAAACAAGGAAGGGAACAACAACACACTCACACAGAGCCCTCAGCACAGTCACGCTAACCTAACCCTTCAATCAAACCAACAAACAGCAAACACACAAGGAACGAGACACAGAGGGGAACAGAAAGATTCAAGAAGAAAATAGATAGAAGAATAATACTATAACTAGACTCTAAATCGCCAAAATACACCTTTCTCCTTCGACTTCTACTCCCAACAGAGATGGAAAACCCAAGGGTGGGGGTGCTCAGCCCTCCTCCGACATTGTGATTGGCTCCTGCTAGAATCCTTGCTGCACGATGGTCACTGAATCTGTCAGTCTCAGCAAGCACACCCAACCTTCTAGCTCCCTCCATGTGGCAGCAAAAGAGAAAGAGCCTTCCGATAAAACGATAAAAATCTGATAATTATCATAGGATTTTTATCGTCTCCAATAATTATCATAGGATTTTCTTTCATATCGTTATCATTAATCGGATGTACGATAAAGAGCATACTGTATCGTTATCAGACATTTTAACAATACACTTCCCTAATTTTTAATGTCTAAAGTTTTTAATTTTTGTAAACTGCCCAGAGAGCTTCAGCTATGGGGCAGTATATAAATGTAATAAATAATAATAATAATAATAATAATAATAATAATAATAACAACTCCCACTAAAGCTATTGGAAGTACTTAATTTTGACTGGATTCTCTCCAGTGTTGTTACTGTATAGAGCACCATCAAAGCTCTTGATGGATCAGTCCAGCCAGCCTAGCACATGGTCATGTCTGCATCAGGATGAAAGCACTTGTTTGCCTTTTCCAAAGGAGAGTTCTGGTCGACCAAGCCTGTGTGCACAAGGTCTCCATTGGAAAAGAAAAGAAAAACAAAACAAACAAACAAACAGTGCTCTCATCTCAGTGTTGAAGTGACTGTGTGCTGAGCTGGCTGCACACCATCAATTCTGAAGTTACCCTCAGTCTGAGGTCTTGATTGAAACAATTGACCTTGTAAGGCAGATTAAAAAACAAACACTATCCTCTGTCCCTCTCCCTCTCCCTGTGTGTGTGTGTGTGTGTGTGTGTGTGTATATTCTCATATCTGTTAGTGCAAGTGACTAATCGGGGTAGAATAAGAAAGATGTATCCCTGCTGTCGATAAATCAGCTCTTTTTTTCCCCTTTCCATCTGTCCTCCATGCGAGTCTGCCCACATGAACAATTCAGCTTCATGAATCCCCCATAGGGATGACATCCATATCGTAGGAAGAACTGTGGCCATACATCACTTTGGTGCCTCGGCTAATTTTGAAATAACCATGGCAGGTGCACTTTTCTTAAAGATTACTTTGAGCCAATGCCTGGAAAATAAGGGATGATATTCTTTCCTGACCGGCATTATTCATACGCTTCAGTGTTCTTCCCAGAGCTTACTGTGGGCTAAATATCACCTGAATTTCAATTCAATATTTTGACATATAACCAGCAATAGTTATCTGCAACTTTCTTTGAGATGTTTTCTCCAAGGCCAGGGCTTTGAAGCGAAATGAATGGCATCGGCACCACGCTCAATCAAGTCAAGGCTGTTGTTGTGGATACACGTTTATTTATTTATTTATTTATTTGTTCCCATCCCATGGCCCAAGAGCTTAGGGCGAGGGTGTAGGTGTGTGCATGCACACACTATAGACTTAAACTTGAAAGTGAGATGTGACGCAACAAGGAAAAGGTCAGGGAAGGTTTTAGAAACAAGACGAGGCTTAAATCTCCTTGAAAGCAATGATGGAAGGAGCAAAGCAGATGGAGAGTAGGCTAATCCAATGATAAGGCATTGCAATCGAAAATGCATGCAAGAAAGAAGTGGAAATCTTGGACTTAAAAATATTGGTGGCAGGGAAGTAGAAAAAGTGAAGAGGTAGAGATGGGGGGGAAAAGGTGATAGGAAGAAAGGAGCAGGATATAATGTATTGGAGAAGAATTATTGCATGCAATATGGTAGATCAGTCTTCCCCACTTTTGTGCCTTCCAGATGTTTTGGATCACAGCTCCTTGAATTCATGACCATTGGCCATGCTGTATGGGGCCAATTGGAGCAGAAGTCCAAAACAGCTGGAGAACACCAGGTTGGAGAAGGCTGGGATCAAGGAAGCAAATACAATATAGAGGACAGCGATCAAAGCAAAAGATGACAGAAAAAAAGAGATGGCCAGCAATTCAGAATCAAGGAAGGAATTCTGTCTCTCAATAGCCTTAGAGGCAGAAGAACTACCATAGCCAGCTAGTTTGAGATAGAAGGGGAAAAGGTTTTTTTGGGAAGTCTGCACAGCCAATATGTCTGCAAGGCAAAGTCTTTTTATGTCCTTCGGAGATAACAACATCCTCCTCCAGGCTAGTTCTGTTCACCATCCAGTGGCAGCAGAAGAAAAAAAAATACTGAGAAGGCATAGAAATGGCAGTGTGCGTTTCATGGCTGGGGAAAGCTTTGTCCCACAGATTAGATCTGTGAAAGAGAAATCAAGGCACATTGGAGTGTTACAGGGCAGAGAGTGCTATGGTGGTGGTAGTGATGGAGGTATCAGTGGAAGGGAAGCAAGAATACGCATCTATACACTTCCAGTAACATTGATTGATTGATTGATTGATTGATTGATTGCATTTGGGGCCTGCATATCTGCCAAGAAAATGGCACTCAAGGCAGCTTACAATGATAGGAACTATATACTAAGTGGCCCAAAAGTGGGTATACAGTATACTCTTCCCAACTGTCATTCTGACTCCACCCATCAACATTCTAAACAACTGTATACCAACTTTTTGGGCCACCCGGTATATATATATATATATATATATATATTCAATTAAGATAGATAGATAGATATAAACTTAATTGAAAAATAATAAAAAATATATTAAAAACACCACAATTACAGAATGAAAACAGCAGTGACCCAACAGACCAAGTTATACACCAAAGATACGCTAGAATAAAAATGTATTTGACTGCCCATGGAAGGACAGCAGAAAAGGAGCCAACCTCACCTCCCTCGGCAGGGGGTTCCACAGCCTCTTTCTTTCTTTTTTTTTGCTAGAGCTTTCAGTTACATTAGGTAGTATCCAGTGTTAATCCTTCATACAGTAGACCCACTGAAATGAATGAGACTTCAGTTAGGCATGACTAACTTCAGTCCTATTCATTTCAATTAGTCAACTCTATATTGGATTAACATTGGATACTATCCATTGGTGGCCTTTTTGCACATCCCTCAGGTCTGAACATGCTGCTTCTAAATGCCAGGATGCTTAATGGTAAGGCAGTTGCTATCTGCGACCTTCTTATATAAGAGTATGCTAGTGTAACACTTATTACTAGAGATCTACCAGACCAATTTTGCTCATTTTTGTTTTAAACTGAAGCTTGAGCAGTGTAAATGTGCAGAAAAATGTGAAAGTTTGAAAAAGTTTGAAGCTCAAGCTCCCATGTAGTTCCACGCTGCACAGATGCCTAGAGAGAAAAATACAAAGGCTGTGATGGAGGGAGGGCCTTGGTCTTTGCAAGTCAAGCCCACTTACAAAGCGGCCATGTTGGCACCACAAATGGTGATGGAGGCAGCAGCGAATGTTTGGAGGTGGTGGTGGTGGTGGAGGCGGAGGAGGAGGAAAAAAAAGCAGCCCTAAGAAAATCCAGGTTTTAAAATGTGAGGAAAGAAGGAAGGAGGTGGGCCTTAGGCCTGAAGGGAAGAAGTCAGAGGCAACAGGTGTGAGGAAGCAAGGCCAAAAGGTCCTCAGTTGTGTTGAAGGAAAGCATCCTCCATACAGCTTCTGGAAAACTGGGAGCTTCAGGAGTCAAGGAACAGTATGTTTTGCCCTTAGACTACTAGCACCCATGGTGACATGGACTTTACACTAGTTCAGAAAGAATATGCTAACCTGGCATGTATAGGAGAAACCTGGCTGGACAAAAACAGAAGTGTAAATCTCTCCCAGATGTGTCTACCAGGGTATCCAGTGTAGCATGAAGTATGACTTGAGGGATGGGGAAGCAGAGTGGCTACGGTCATTAAGGATTCCATCTCCCTGGTCAGATGTTTAGTCCCATGGTCAAGTATCTGTATATGGCACTGGGAACTCCAGATTTTATTAATAGTATTACATTTATATCTTACCCTTATTTGTCTTCTAAAGAACCCAAGGCATCTTTTATGAGTCAGGTTATAATGATCTCAGAGTAATTACTCTTTTGTCATGGGCAGATTGTATTCTGATCAGTTTTGACCTGGTTACTTTGTATCATGCCCTCACTAGAGGAATCCTCCTCAGACGAAGAAGTAAAGCCTCCAGAAACCAGGGGCACACTACATCAGAGGAGATGACTCCAGGTCCTTCCCTGTCGATTCTGACCCTGGAGCAGATGCTGAGCAACCCCCTGACCCCCAGGAGTATCATCAGTTCAAGCGACAATCCAGTAGGCCTCCTTTAAGAAAAAGTGCTCGCTTACAAAAATGGTTTCCTCAGGCGAAAGCAACTCATCCTGAGTAGGGCTCTGGCCAGAGTGATCTAATGGACAGCAGCAAAGCCTGGATGGGGCTCAGCAGCCTTTGTGTGTAAAAGCCTGCAGCCATACCTTACTAGTTGCCTCTTCTTCCTTGTTTCCTAGTTTTCTGACCCTGCCTTGTGCTTGAACCCCTGTGCTATGGCCTCGGACTCCTGCTTGATTCTGCTACTGGATTGTGTATGTATTGGGCTGCCTAAGTGTGCTTTGACCCTTTGTCTGTTTGACCACTTCTGCTTTGCCTGAACTTTGCCTGCTGGAACATTGGCCTGGGTTATTACTTGGCCTTGTGGTCAGTGCTATAACTGAGACTGCTACAGACTCTGCGGGGATGGGGACCAACTATATTGGCCCACTGACAAATCTGATGGATCTTGATGGCTTTTTAATGTCTCTGGGGGAGTTACCCACAGATTTGGCTGGCAGTACTATTGAGGCCCTGGTCTCTGCTTTGAATGAGGGGATGGCCTAGGCCACTGATACAATTGCTCCCAAATGTCCTTACCCAACCACAGAACCATGTCAGCTCCTTGGTATTCGGAGGAGATGAAGGCAATGGAATGGTTGGGTTAATGACTAGAGCAAAAGACTTGTGATGAATATGACCAAACATAAGCTAGAACTCATTTTAAAGCCTACTCTGTGGTAGTGCCAGTGGCAAAGAAAGTATGCTTCTCTGCCACTATTGCACCTGCATAATGTCAGCTGGTGGACCTTTGAGAGTGGTGGGGAGTCTTCTTGATGATGGCTCCAGAGAGCAGGTGGTGGGATCCTTGGAAGCCCACCATGATCTATTTGCATTGCATTTTTTACAATAAAGTTGCTCACTTCTGTGTTGATTACGATGCCACCACTATTGATACAAGGTCAAAGATGGATGTACCTAGGACATCGACTGCTCTGGTTGTGATGGATCCTTCAGCTGATGAAGCCAGAGGAGGTAGACCGGCTAGTTGGAGAGCTGACTTCTACCACTTGCCCCTTCCAACCTTGTCTGTCCTGGCTACTGAAACTGACCAAGGTGGGATATTTGGTATGTACCTCAGAAGTGGTTAATGCCTCTCTGAGTGGGGACAATTCCTTCAGTCTTAAAATTTGACTCCTTATGAAAGTTTGATGCCTTTGGGGAGAAAAGAAAATCTAATTTGGGTCCAACACATTTGAATAACATACACCCAGTTTCAAATTTGCTATTTCTGGGTAAGATATTGGAGAAAGTGATGGCCTCACAAATCCAGTTGGTCTTGGATGATTCTGATTATTCGGATCTGTTCTAATCTGGATTTTGGTCTAAGTATGACACTGAAATAGCTTTGGTCAACCTGATGGATAGCAGTATTTGAAGGACCACCTACACCTGTACAAGACAGCCTAGGCCTTTGAGGCCCTACTAGCAGAAGTGTTAGATTGGTGGGCAGTAGAGACAGGGACCTTTTAGTAGTGGCCCCATGCCTTTGGAATCCTCTCCCTAGACAGATATGGATGACCCCTACATGGATATATTTTAAATAGGTTTTGCTACTGGTTAATATTGTTTTCCCTGCCAATATTTTTTCTGTAGCTACCATAATATTTTTAGATGTGTGTTTTAGTTTATCCTGTTTTTGTTTTGTAATATGCTCTTATAGATTGTTTTAATACGCTGTGAGCCACCTTGACAGGGGTGAGTCACCTTGACCCAGAAAGACAGCTTATAAATGCAGAAGTAAATAATACATGAATACAATAAATGCTCCCAACTTAAACCTATTTTCCTTGCAGCCAGTCCTATTGAGTTTGATAGAGTTAACTTTCAAGTCAGCATGCTGAGGGCTACAGTATTTAATTCCAATTTATAGTTTTTGTATGTGAAAATTGCCTGTCCGTCAAGTAACCACAGGGATTCAGCAAAGTTGATGGGGGAACTATTTGTTTGGGGCATTTTCACACCATGGCAATGGCACCACCTATGTCAGTATCATCAGGAAACAGGTAGGAAAGCAGTGTATTACTTATGTCCCTGCAATTTTCATGGCCCACACAGTACATTCAGGGACTAGAAGTCTGGCCACCCACCATACATACAGTTTTATTACTTGATTATTGTTGTTTAAAGCAGGGCTGCCCAGAGGTTTTATGGGGCCTGGAGCAGATGTGATGTTGCCCTGTCACTGCCCCCTACAAGGACCAATATATGTGTGGGGCTCTAGTGAACAATGTAGCAGGGCATGGCATACACAAGAACTGAGGCAGCACCCCCTTTGCTTCTTAGTAGCCAATGGTACAAAGCCCTGGTTACAATTGGTAACTTGCCAAGTTGACTGAGGTCTGCTCGCACATACATGGCTGTGCAATCAAGTGATGACTGCTATATGTGAACAAGCCAATATTTCATATCACCACAGAGAAAGGCCTTACTGCCACGCCCAGCAAAGCCTGGGCATGGGGAGGCAGTTGCGGTGGGGGTGAGGGGAGAGGCGTGTTCACACCCCATTGGCTGGGGCAGAATAGGCACCATGAAAGAAGGGAGGGGCCAAAGGGGCATAAAAGTGGCCCACTCAACTCCCTTCTTTCTCTTTTGAAATGTGGCTCCCTCCCTGTAAGTAGTGTGGGCTTGCTGGTTGCCCATTCAGGGGGCCAAGCAGGAATTTTTTTTGCTTACATCCTTTAATTGGTTGTAAGGTTTTTCGTCTACTTCACACTGTGAGACAGCTAGGGAGCATAAATAGGTTAATTGGAAGTTCAATTTGGTCACTTTTGGGCGTAGGCACGGGCCTCGTCAGTGGTAAGGTCGGTGAGCATTCACAGGCACCAGGCGGTGATGGGTAATACCTGAGGCTTCACAGCTGCAAGTCTTGCAGCCCAGCTGGAGGAGATAAGGGTTACCTCTGAGACCAACCTTTCTCACCTACTCAGAGCCTTGCAGCATGAGGGGAAGGTGACCTCAGAAGGTCTCCCTAACCAAAAGGGAATGCCAGGGAGTGGCAAAGAAATGGCCAAATCTCCACAAGAGGAGGGGACCTCCACCTCTGAGACAGGCTGAGCAGCCACACACACACCCAAAAGCATTTGTCAAGAGGTAAGCTAATAGGATCCCTATGAGAAGCAGCGCTGGATTGCAAAAGACGAGTAAAAGAGTCCTCCTCACACTGGAGGTTTAATGCACATCTGCCGTGACTTTGATCCACTTTTTCAGCACTGGACTAGCATGACGTCGTCCCTGTTGTGCTGTTCTTCTCTTGCCCTGAGCGAGGCCAGCTCTGAAAAGGTGGATCAAAGTCGCGGCAGATGTGCATGAAACCTCCAGGGTGATGACACCCAAAGAGTCCTCATCAGTAGGGACCCTCCCATGAGGAGGACTTGTTCCAGGAGCACAGCATGCTGCAGCTGAGTCCTGGATGGGGGCTTTGGAGGATCCAATTTCTAAGCCTTCTGTTGAGGCATGCTTGCTACTGAAACCACACCTTTCTTTCAGCTCCTGGTACCTTGCAACCTAGCTTTCCTGACCTTGATTCTTGTTGGACTGCCACTGACCCCAGGACTTCTACTAAGGCCCTGCTCCTTGGACTGTGCTATTTTTCCCTTTTCTTTTTTGGTACTATTAACTTGAGCTTTACCTTAGATCCTGCTTTCGGCTGCTTCTCTTCGAGGTCAGCAGCAGCACCGTGTTTCTGACCTCTGCTTGTCTTTTGACTTGCTAGATGTATTTGGCCCATAGACTGTCTCAGAATTGATCCTGGCCTGGCCTAAGTAGGATGCCAACAGACTTTGGGGAAAGATCATTTGTACATATGGCTGGGTTGCACATTGTGCTGGCAATGGCCTTTGACGTCCCCCACTACACACATGAACAAGCTATTGATAGGTGTGGGTGTGAATCAGTGCTAAATAATCAAGTGGTGCACATGCATGTATGGTAAGGGCGCTTCCGAAAATCTCTTAATCCAAATTGCTCCCTGGAATTTGAAGTTCCAGACTACCCGCTCTGAATCATTGCTGTTGTTTCTGAATCTTGGACAGCGCATTGCGCATGCATAGTTTGCTGCGGCTTTCAATTCCTTTATTTCCATCCTCCCTCCACCCCCTTACACATCCTACTGATGCAGACATATGCATTCATAAAGGGCAGTGAAAATGCACTCTTGATGTGGTTGTAACTAAGACTGTATGCATTTGGCAGCATTCCTAAAACAGCACAAAAAGGCACATTGATATGATATCTGTGTGGTGTTTCATGCATGCATGGTTCAGTATCATACCACAGGTGTATCAACAGATCAAGATTGCTCCCCCTGCCATGTTATAGCAATAATGTAACAGCTGCCCCCCACCCACTCGAAATGGTGTTCTTGCATTCACAGACTGGATTTTGATTCTTCCATTAGCAAGGAATTCTAAATCCCAGTTTACGCATCACAGCAAAATATAGAGATTCAGTTTCATGCCCCCTCATTTCCCCTTCCTCCCTTAGAATGCTACCGGCTGTTTTGGGCCAAATCCCATACATTTACAGGTGGAGCCACATTGTAGCTCATGACACAGACAGATGACATATTCATTAGCTTGTCAAGGCCTCCCCTGTTTATGGAAGACTTGCCCAGCTAAACAAAACAGTCTGCTTCCCATTGGCTAATTGAGATGCCCCCCCCCCGTTGAGAGCCTCAACAAAGTGCTTGATGAGGCATAAAATGATGATTAATTAATTTACTGCACAGTTGATCATCAAACTGAGAGGTTTATGATGCTCACAGCGGTCAGTAGTCTCTCTTCAACACACAACAGCATGAGCAGCCTTTGCTCTGTCCTGCTGCTGCCTTTGCTATGACCTGAGCTGGGACACCTTAACTCAGGAAGGGAAAAGGGGAGCAGGGGATGATTTGAAGAAAAGTTGCAGAAGAAAGGCTTGAGACTTCCTTGTCTGAATACATTTTGGATGTCTTCTGGATCTGAACCCTTTATTGGAGTCTAAAAGAATGTGCTTCCCCAAATTCTCCTCAAAATGTATTTTGCTGAATTTTAACATTGAATGTTTCCTCAGTACTTGATTAATTTTGATAGGAAGTGCTATTGGATGTGGTCACTCACTTCTACAGTTGATTTGAATATCTGATATTGGATAGCATCTGAGAGCTGACAGATCGACATGCAATGGAATCGAGCATCTGACTGTATATGATTCATGACATGCAGTCACATTTACAGTTTGATAGTAGTCAATGGTTGGCATTTCCCATTTGGCAGGATTTGGTAAATGACATGCAATGGTTTGTAATAGCATTTGAGAGCTTGGACACCTGTTGAGATTTCAGATTTGATGGCTGCCGAAAGTACAAACACATGCCAACTGAAGTTTACTCAGCTTTCAAATGTTGGCATGAAATGTCATATTCAAAATGTGAATGGTCACTCCAATGATTTCTTTTAGTGGTAAAGTCAGAAATTTCATCTCAAATATTTTGTGAAGAACAGCTCCCTGAGGGGGTCTGTGGGAAAACGCCATGTGCCATGTACTAATCAGGTCAAGGTGGCAGTGAAGGGCCTACATGGTCCTGCTGAACCAGTCCAGAGGTGCACAGCAAGGTTCAGAGTAAAGATGCCAATGAAGCGTGCCAAGGCTGGGCCCAGTTATAGACCTTGGTGGCTAATAATGTCCTCCTCAAAGAAGAGGGAAGCATTTGGAATGTCCTAATCCTTCTCCGTCTCAGGTTAAATCTGAGCAGGAGAAGAATTCCTGGCTTCCCACCAAGCCCGCAATCCTTTCCCCACTTCCCTTTAAACCCAACTTAGGCCCTTTCTACACCACAGATGTTTCCTGGGTCATCCCTGGGTCATCCCTGTGCATCCAAATGATGTTCAGGGCATCCCTGGAGCAACCGGGGATGACCCAGGGACAACCCTGGGAAAAGCCCAGGATAGCGGAAACCATGGCTACTGATGTTTCCACCATCCCGAGTCATGAAATGGGCACGGAGCCGTGAGGGATGGCTCTGTGCCCATGGGGGAGACAACAATTCTGCCATCCCCAGGATGGTGGGGGGCACATGGGGGCTTCCCCTTACCCATTCTGCCATCCAATGCTCCCTGTGCCTTTAAAACAAAAAACAAAATGGCGAGCACCATGGCATGATGTCCCTCCTTCCTCCCAGGACATCACACTTACTGTGTGGATCTGGAGCGATGATCCCGGCAGTAGGTATGTCTGGGATCATCCTCCCTCCCTCCGTCTACACCCGTAGGTGTAGAAAGCACCTTCCTTAGCCAGGCCAGTGATAGCAGGTGCAATGGAGGGAGTGGGAAGCTTCTGCCTTGCTGCATAGAAGCACAGTATGGCAAAGACCCCAATTACCCTTGGCCAATGTAGTTTCCCCAAGAGCTTGGGAATTTCAGTAGCCTCTGGGAAAAATACATTTCCCAAGGACCACCTGGCCTTGGGTGATCAGGGGCTGGTGGGCTGTGTGATTGATTTCCGTAGTTAGATTGGTTCAGAAATATGCCAAACTATTCTTTTCTTTTTGTAGTAGCTCAGCCTATTTTTCTAACCATCCCAATGTATGCCTTGGTGAAGTTGCCCATCTCTAGTTCAGGCCTGAAGGCTTATGGGGAAAAGTACGTGGTACTCAAAGCCAGTTCCCAGACCACCCAAGCAGGCAATTGGAGCCCCCACACACACACACGCACAAAGGACTTTCCAGCAACTGCCCTGGAGGTGATGATAACCAGCTACACTTACTAAAGACTAGGATAGGGGGACCAGATAAAATCCAGGTCAAGGCTCATGTAACTTTAACAGTTGTAGAGAAAAGGGAATTTCAGCCAGTGTCATTTGTATGCAATTAGTTCCTGGTGAAATTCCCTCTTCATCACAACAGTTAAAGTTGCAGGGGCCCTGCCTTCTTTTGTATATGGTCACTCTAGTATAGTGCCTGCACCTTTAACTGTTGTGATGAAGAGGGAATTTCACCAGGAACTAATTGCATACAAATGACACTGACTGAAATTCCCTTTTCTCTACAACTGTTAAAGTTACATGAGCCCTGACCTGGATTTTATCTGGTCACCCTAAACTAGGAGCCTCACCAAGAGATCACTTGCAGAGTAGCAGTACAAGGTGCCTAGCATAAGCTGGGTCTGGATTGGACTTCTGAGCCATCACCAGCACAAAAGGAAGTTAGCAGTCTTCTCCAACCTGGTCCCTTCCAGATTTGTTGGACTACCATTCCCATCATCCCCAGCAAGTGGTGACAATGTGAGTTGTAGTCAACCAATCTGGTGGGAACCAGGTTGGAGAAGGTTGAGTTTAGTCTGTCTATGGCCATTGTTTGGGCAATGTTATTGGACTAGATGGACCCTAGAAGCTGTCCATAGTCCCGCAGCCCATGTCCAAACAATCTCCCAACTTGACTTGCTGCCTACTCATCTTAGACTAGTTATTACCATATGACATCCTTATTCAGTTTGTATCCATTTTTCACAGACATCATCTTGCCATCCTCCAGCCCTGACCCATAACCAGGACTGGACGTATTTTGTGAATGTTCATTGCAGCTTTAGCCATAAACCAAGCTTGAATTTTTGGTTCTGCTATGTTTCATCAGGTAAAGAAAAACAACAACAATGCTAACCTAAGCAAATCTCTCCCACTGATATAAAAAAGAATGAAAATTGCATAACTTTGGCTGACTCATGCTCAGGACACAATCCAGTCAAAATTAAATACTTTTCAGTACCACTTACATTAATGGATCTTTGGGCTGTAATCCTATACCCTCTAATCTGGGAATAAGTCCCATTTAACTCAGTGGGATTCACTTCTAAAGAGATGCATAGGATTGCACTGTAAATGTTCTTAGCCATAGCCAAATTGTGTCCATTGTTCTAAGCTTCAAAAGTTGATGTCAAAAAATTAAAATCCTGAACCATTTATTTTTGATTGATTGCACTTTAAACCACCCAGTAACCCAAGATCTCTGAGTGGTATACAATAAATTAAAACCATAAAATGCAAACAATGAAATGAATAAAAGTAGCACATAAAAAAGCTGAGATAAAGCAATAGCAAGAGGGGGAAATGCTACTACACATAAAACCAAGTTAAAACCAGCAGCAAAATAAACGAGTGCAGAGCTCTAAAACACTAAAACCAATTCTTTAAATGCCTGAAGTGATAAAAAAGTCTTCACCTGACAATGGAAGAGCATAGCATAGGCATCAGGTGAGCCTTGCTTGGGGGGATTACACAGATGGGGTGCCACCACTGAAAAGGCCCTCTCTCATAGCCACCTGTCTTACCTCATTTGGCTGGGGCACCTGTAGGAGAGCCTCAGCTGATGGCCTTAGGATCCAGGTAGGTAGATATGGGAGAAGATGCTCCTTCAGGTAACCTGCCCCCAAGCTGTTTAGAGCCTTAAAAGTTAAAGCAAGCACTTTAAACTGGGCCCAGAAGTGGGCAGTCAATCGGTGCAGTTGGCAAAGTACTGGCATAATATGACCACATTGGCCAATCTTACTTAGCAGTCTTAAATAATATCAATTGAACTCCCATAATCCAACAGGAAAGCCCCACCTTGTATTAAATCTTATGATCTGACCATCAGTTCTGAGGATTCTGAACATGTGGAGTTTAAAAACCTGTAATCTATACATATCCAATTCATAGGTGTTGCTCAGCACATTTCATTAGGGTGTGCATCCAGGGATTTTTTTAAAAAGGCAAACCTTTATTGAGTACTCAGTCATGAAGGACATTATTTTTATTCATTTATTTATTAAACACTGTAGACACTGATGCCCTTCTCCCAGCAGAGAGGCTCCCAGCAGAGTGATTCCTTTTCATTCCTGCTGCCCGAAGCAGTCATGCTCTCTCTAAGGCAGTGGTTCTTCGGCGTGGCAGCAGAGCAGCTGGAGGGCCATTCCTGCTATGTCCGGATCCCCCTCTGGATCCCTACTAATGGCCCCCTCAATTTGGGGCTTATTGCTTGAGACATTTGGGTATGCCTGGGCACACCCAGCACACCCCTTGCGCACATCTATGATCCAATCTGGTTCCAAGCATTCTGTCCCAGTCTCCCAGCATTCTGCCACACATTCTAATGTGGCCAAGAAACAAAAGCCAGGAAGGGACTAGCCAGATTCCATAGAGCAATATGACAATGGAACCAATGACCTAGGGAGGTGGTGGGCTCTCCCACACTAGAGGCATTCAAGAGGCTGCTGCACAACCATCTGACAGGGATGCTTTAAGGTAGATTCCTGCATTGTGCAGGGGGGGTTGGACTCAATGGCCTTATAGTCCCCTTCTAACTCTACTATTCTATGATTCTATGAGATAAGAGCAGACTGACTGTTTTGATGGTTGAGGATATTGAGGGACAACAAACAGGTTTAAACCCAAGTGGTGTCCCCTTAATTTCTTGAACATAAATGAATGGTTGCCATTCATTCCTTTGAGTAAAAGTAAACTTCACTTGTAGGCAGTTGTACTGAGAGTGAAATCTGCTTTTTATCCGTGGTCCCAGCAGCCAGCAACCCTCTCTAATGGAGATCCTGCAGTAGGGATAGACAGATGAGTCAATGAGTCATTTCTTTGTGATCAAGCTTGTTCTGTCCCAGTTCCACATCATCTTGTGATTTAAAAACAAACAAACCAGAAATTCACATGTTGGTGCATATTTTTCATAATGTATGCATTAATGTATGTATTATTATTTTTTTGCATATTTTTAAAAGTACACATTTTCCTGAGTGCTTTACATTGATGAAATGCCGTTGTGTGCAAACTTTCCTCTAATGTGTGCATTTTGTTTGAGTTTTTTCCAAGATCAGCTGTATCCAAAAAAAAGCTCATAAAATGCAACTCTGTCTGGATTCGCTGAAAGTTTTGGGAGGTGCGAATTGGATAAATCCATTTTAAAAGCCTTGAAGGAGTGAATTTCCCACCCATCTCTAAACTGCAGTGGTGGGCAAAAGGTCTGTGTGTGCAGAAAATGTACAAGGTAATATCCAATGTTAGTCCTATATCGAGTAGACTCATTGAAATGAATGGAATTTAAGTTGTGAGTAACGTAAGTCCCATTCATTGCAATTGTTCTCCTCTACGTAGGCCTTAATATTGGACACTAGCGATTGACAGTACCCTTACCAGAGAGTCTCTTCAATCTGCATGTCTTCCCTCTGTACACATCCCACCAGGCACAAGTCTGGGCATTTTGCTAATTTCTTGATAAAAGTGAGAGGTGAGAGCAGAATTCATATCTCAAAGGAATTCTTTGTATTCTTATTTTTATCCAAATCTCATTGTCTGGCAAGTCACCCAAATTGCATGCAAAATGCATAAAAGGTTAAAAAAAACACCACCCATTCTTTTTTATTTAATTATTCAGCACAAGTTTGAATAAATGTGCTAAAAACATTGGAGGATTTAAGGGCCTTCCCAACGAAGCCATCTCTCTTATCCTTGGATAAATCCCTAAATTATTTATTTAGAGATAGGTGTAAAGTGCTTTCATGTACCAAGGCTATCTCTAGAATAACCAGCTTAATTTACCCTCAGCCCAGCAGCTCCAGAGAACACCATGATATCATAGGCTGGAAATAACAAGCTGAGGTTTAAAAAGTTTTCTCATGTGCTACCATTTGCAAAGGCAGTGAAGAGACCAACCCTGGCTTCCTCATCTGGATATACCTATGCCAATATCATACATTTACTGAAGAACACACTGTTGTAAAATTTTGTAAAATTAATATTCACTAGAGATTGGATCCTGATTTAGTCATACTGAAACCGATTGAAATGAATGAGTGTTGAATTAGTTATGACAAACTTAAGCCCCATTCATTCCAATGGGTCTGTTCTATGTATACTAATTTTGGATCCAACCTGGGGAATACCTGAAAGCCCATGGGTCAACAGCACTGGGGATGCATGGATCTAGAAGGACAATATCACCCTTTCTCCTCCACATTGAAGCCTTGGGTGTCTCACCACAAATAGGTATATAAATTGAAAAGGCAGGAGAAGGTCCTAGATGGAAGAAGGGGCATGTGTGATCCTGTGACCATGAGGGTGCATTTTGGAAGACTTCTGGACTTAGTTGTTAATGGCTTGTTATCAATAGGAGGCATTTATCTGGGAAATGATGCCAGTATTATGCAAAAGAATTAGAACAGTGTTTTCCTCCAAGAGGGTATCTTAATTTTTCACTAACTCACACTTTATTATACTACAGGTCTGTGTTGTACTAGCTTTCTCCTTTGTACTTGGCAATCAATTTGTAAGATTGTGAATTTATTTTATTTATTTATTTATTGCATTTTTATACCGCCCCATAGCCGAAGCTCTCTGGGCAGTTCACAAAAATTAAAACCATGAAATCATTTAAAAAATATAAAACAAGCCACAATCTAAAAACACAAAATAACATACAATATAAAAACACAACCAGAATAAAACCAAGCAGCAGGAATTAATACAGATTAAAATACAAATTTAAAACAGCAAGGATTAAAATTGAGTTAATTTAACTGTTAAAATAATGGGAGAATAAAAAGGTCTTCACCTGACGACAAAAAGAGTACAAAGTAGGTGCCAGGCGAACCTCTCTGGGGAGCTCATTCCACAGCCGGGGTGCCACAGCGGAGAAAGCCCTCCTCCTAGTGGCCACCTGCCTCACTTCCTTTGGCAGGGGCTCACAGAGAAGGACCCCTGTAGGGTCCGGGCAGGTACATATGGGAGGAGGCGTTCCTTTAGATAACCTGGCCCCAAGCCATTTAGGGCTTTAAATGTTAGTACCAGCACTTTGAATGATCTGAAACAGTATGAGTGTCTCTTCATTAGAAAGGTCAAACTGGCTTCATGGGGCTCCTAGTCATCTCCCATCCAGGTGCTGAACAGGCCCACACCCACTTAGTTTCGGAGATGCTGCAACATCAGATGCTCCAAATCAAACTGGAGCTATCAATTTAAGATCTTGGGTATAATTCAAAGTCACCCTTAAATCACGCACACACTGTTGCTGGTATGGCTGATGGAATCTTGCAAGTCTGCGATGGGGCTCTGCTGTAGCTGAAAACAGGGGGTGGGGCAGACACATCAGAGTCAATGTACTTATGTATACTGTTTGCACCATGTCTAAATATTGAGGGGGGCAGGGTTATCAGTCTCTGCATCAGTTGTCATAAATCAGAAATGAATTAACCAGGTGTTTTTGAGATGTTTTATTGACATGGAATGCAGGTTTTATTGAGGAAGGGAAACTTGCCTTAAGAGTCAGACAACATGACACATTAATAGTTTGTGATAGTGATTTGATGATGCTTTTACATTAATTATGAACACGCTTACCCCCCATACACATTCTTTTAGCATGATGTATTCTTTCAATGATGAATTCTCCATAGACCCTGGTGCTATAAACCATCCATGTTAGTGTTACCTAACCAATTCTGCTATGTCAGTTAAAAGAAAGTTCTCATCTTCACACAGTTCTGCATATTGCAGATGGAGTGAGGCTGAGAGATAATAGCTTGCCTAAGGGTCCCTAGTGACTTCAAAGGACAGGTGAAATTTGAACCCACCCCCTCCTGGAACACAGATCCCAACTCTTAATCTCGTAGCCATCACACTGTGAGTACTTATCCACAATCAACTGCATGTGACACTCACTCCACCAGTTCTCCATACAAACTTCCAGCAGGACTGTGCAACATTTAACCCACCAAGTGGAGACCAACCCAACAGCAGCTACAAGGACTCAATAATAAATGTCCATTTTGCTGCTTTTGGGAAGGCTCAGGGGTGGGGCATCAAGCATCATCAAGCCAACGTATAGGGCTAGAAGCCTGGATTTCATTTAGTTGGCCACAAGTTGATTTATGACTTTGTATTAGGGAGGATAAATAATGATGATAAATAACAGGGTAAGACCTTACTCTACTTGTGAGCTTCGTAGAGGCACATGGGTGATTGATGTTGGAATCAGAATATTGGTCTAATTTCAGGAATATTGTACCTCAGGCCATGGGCCAGATCTGGCCTGCTTGGGTTCCAATCCAGTGCTCTGGGTTTTCCAGATGACTGTGTTATTATTACGGGTGTGTATCATATTGTTCTGATGTCCGTTAACAAAACGATAAGGTCGTTATCGGACATCTGATTAACGATAACAATACATTCCTAACGAGGCCCTATCTGATCGGATCCGAAATCCATATGTCCGATAACTATAGGACATATCAGATATTCGGACCGCCATTTTAGGGATGGCCCCCCCTCCCCCCCTCGCACTCCTTACCTGCAGCCTTCCCCGCTGCCGTCCGCTGCCCTCCGCTGGTTCCGGACTACTAAGAACTAGGCTTTGCAGCCTAGTTCTCAGTAGAGTGACAATGCGCCGGGTGATGACATCACCTGGAGCATCATTGCTCTACTGAGAACTAGGCCGCAAAGCCTAGTTCTCAGTAGTCTGGAACCAGCGGAGGGCAGCGGACGGCAGCAGGGAAGGCCGCAGGTAAGTGGGGACCCCTGGGGACTCCTCCCTCCCTTCTCTTCTCTTCTCTTCCCTTGCCTCCCCTCCCCCACTTGCGCTCCTTACATGTTGAGTGATGGCGACATCACTCGGCACTTATCTGTACTGACAAACAGGCTGGAAAGCCTGTTTAGCAGTAGTACAGGGCAGCGGTGAAGAAGGCTGTGGGTAAATGTGGACCCCTGGGGACCCCTCCCTTCCCTTCCCCACTTGTGCTCCTTATCTGCGGCCTTCCCCGCCGCCGGCACTGCCCTGTACTACTGTTAACCAGGCTTTCTGGTCTGTTCATCAGAACAGAGCCGTGCTGAGTGATGACAACATCACTTGGCGCTTCGCTGTGCTGACGAACAGGCTGGAAAGCCTGTTTAGCCATAGTACAGGGTGGCGGCGGCAACGGTGGGTAAGGAGCGTGAGTGGGGGGAGGGAGCATGAGTGGGGGGAGGGAGGGAATGCTGGCCCAGTGTTTTTCCCCATAGACTTGCATTGGGGAAATGCTTTCTTCCCCCCAATGCAAACCTATGGGGAAAACACCGTAATCGGTTTGGAACTTCTAATATTTATTGGATATTGGATCCAATCAAATCCAGGTACCCCCCAATATGATCAGACACTGATTTTTTTATATTGGAATTTCTGATAATGATACGATACAATAATTTCTGCCGTGCACATCCCTAGTTATTACCTAAACCTTTGAGTGTCTTTAACCAATGATTTCCACAACTGGGAAAGTGAATAACTGATTATTGTCTGTACAATGCAACTTCCCTCAGCTCTGTTCTGCTCTGTCTTGACTTCTCTGCTCTGGCTTTTCCCATAAACCCTGAACCAGGAACTTCTCTCACATTTCTCCGCTCCCCACCCCATATTATTGAGTAGGGCTATGCACTGCCTTGGGCCGAATCCCCGGATCCAAGGCAAGGCAAGGCAAGGCAAGGCAGGGTGATTCAGCCAGCCTCAGGCTGAATCCGTAGTAGTACCGTGTTGGTCTAAGGCTGAGGAAGATCGGCACCAAAGCCTCGGGTCAATTTAGGGCAGTGCTGGGCACCCAAGAACCCACCAGGCTGACGTACTTTGGGGGGATGAATCTTGCCTTGCTTCAGTGCCGAGGTGAGGCAGGCACCCCCCGAAGCACCCCGAGTCAAATTGGGGCCATTTTGAAGTCAAGTTGGAGGGGCTGTGCACAGCCCTATTCTTCCAACCCAGAGAATCAGATCCTAACAACTCTACAAATGCAGCCTTTGTGATGGATGAACTTCCTGCCAGCTCCTTGTTCTGTATGGTGGCCAGGGCTAGGGAGAATTTCCTGTTCACCCAATGCCTGAAGTTCTTCCTTTTGATGCTGAAACTTGGCTGGATTTTCCTCTTGCCCTGATGGTCCATTTGGCACAGGTACACTTTCAGTTTCTAGTGGTGTGTCTTTTCAGTACGCTCCTGCCAAATGGAAACTGTTCTGTCTGAATTTCCCCTTTGGGGTAACCACCCAATAAGAGCAAGGTGTGTGTGCCTTCTAGCTGATGGTTCCCCATGTTTTTTGTCATGAACCCAAACCACCTCTCCAGGCTCTATGTCTTCCCATAATTGGGCACTAAGTTGACTGTCATAATTTCTCTTGTGCCTCTCTCTTCTGTGGTTTTCCCATTAACCAGTTCTTCCAGGTCTACTTTCTGGAGCAGGACCAATAGCAGGATCATTTAGATATGATAGCTTATGAGCAACTCTGCAGAGCACTATCCATTGGACAGAGGTGAACCTCTATATTCCATTTGGGCCTTATGTGGATTTGCATCCTTTTTTGGTTGCATCTTCATTATTTTGATAACCACCTTCACAAACCCAATGCTCTGAGGGAGCTTGAAGCTAGATGTCTGGTGGTGGAATCCATATTCTCTTGCAAATGCTTAGAATTCTGATGTCTTCAGAGATATAAACTGAGGTCCATTATCACTGTGGACCAGCTCAGGGATACCATGTCTGACAAATATGGATTTACAATTCAGGATTACTGTATTGGCATTTAGCTTCTCTAGTCTGGAAATTTGGGGGAAGCAGGAGTAGAAATCTGTGATCAGGAGGTACCAGGTTCCTTGAAAATGAAAGAGGTCTGGTGCCACCTATTTCCATGGCCTCATCTGGGAATCCTGATGGCAGTAATGGTTCATGGTGGGCAGTAGCCTCTGGAACACACACCAGGCATCTCTTCACAATTTCTTCTATTTCAGTTGACATTCCAGGACACCACACTGAGTGTCTTGCCTGTACACAACACTTCATGATTCCTTGGTGTCTACTGGGAATACAAGAGAGGATCTCTTGGTGCGTTTTGACTGGGGTGATCAGCGATTTCATGACACACTTGCCAAAATCTCTGGACTCTCCTGGTCCAACTTGTGTTTCTCTGGCCAGCCTTCTTTGCTATAGTTTGTGAGCTTATGCAAAGTTGCATCCTCCTGTTGGTTCACTCATATTTCCTGCAACTTAGTTAGGCCAGTAACAATGTGGACTGTAAGTTCCACATTGTAACAATGTGGACTGTAAGTTCCTGTTCTAGAACTCAATTTTCACATTCTGCCAATGCCTGCATAGAGTCATCAGCAACTCTCAAAAACATGATTAATACTGAATGAATGCCACATCATTTGAAAGCATTGCAATCTAAGGCTGGATCTACACCAAGGAAGATATAACATTTTGAAAGCGATTTGAAAATGGTATATGGAATGTGTCATGAACCCCAACAGTTGTCAATACCATTATAAACTGCTATAAAGCAGTAGTGTAGATCTTGCCCAGATGTGAGGTCATCCAATTGTTTGATAGTAAAAAAATATGGTTTGTTTCAGTCGTGAAATCTAGTCCAGTTATAAAATCTTGGAGCCATTCACATGCCCACATGATGGCCAATGCTTCTTTTTCAATCTGAGCATAGTGTTTTTCCACAGCTGACAGTGTTCTTGAGGCAAAGGGAATTGGATGAATTTGGCCATCATGTTGTCCATGTTGCAGGATAGTTTCCTAATCCATACAATGATGCATCTGCTGAAATGATAGTTCATCTTGTTGGATCAAATGCCACTAGAGAGTACGCAGTGGCTAGAGCCTTTTTGATCTCCCAGAAGGCTTATTCCTAGAAATTGGCGGACTTCTGTGATTGGTTTGGGGGTTGACAAATCCTCAATAGCTTTTACTTTCCCAGGTAAGGGAGGATACCCTCTCCATCAATCATATGTCCCAGTAAACATACATCTTCAACACCAAGTGAACATTTGTCTTTGTTGAGTGTGAGTTTTCACAGTGTTCAGCCATTGAGTATAAAGAGTTAATAAAACCCAATACTGATTCATTTTTCTTTTGGTACACATGAAAACTTTGCCCATTCATAAATCACATTGCGTTTCACAATGAAATGCTTTTCAAAACTTTACATCACTATATAATATTTCTTTGAATTGCCCTTACTCAGCCTGAATGAAAGCAGGATATCATCTGCCTGGTCCCCATTAGGTAAGTCATTGTATTAATTTGTTCCACTTCAGGTTTGCTTTTGGACCCAGAAGCTATCCAGAACCTCTCAAATCTGCTCCAATTTGGCCACTCACTGGGGATTACAAACAGAATTGGGACAGGGGACTGAACAGTAAAGGAATACTGCCAGTTCACCATGTCAGAGATGTAAGTCTCTGCTAACCTTCTTAGTAGGCCAAAATGTCTCTTGGCAACCCCTCCCAGCTCTGCTCTGGCTCGACTCCTTCCAGGCTTTCCCATTTCATCCGCAACTTTCTCTCACAATGGCCACACCCCTTTCCCCTGGCCCCACCCTCTCTCCCCCACCCACCAATTGTTTCATGGCTTCCATGGCTTTTGCACATTGTTTCCCTATTCTAAAAGATTGAACTGTCTCTCTTAAGGCTTAGTTACTGCCAGTAAGAGCTTTAAGCAAAAAGACACTGGTATTTTTGATATTTTGCTGTGCCCCCTTTTGCCTTTGGTCCCACCCACCATGGGAACATGGACCCAAGGGTTTCTCTTGAAAGAGGTTCGACACCCCTGGAAATTGATCTGGCAAGGCAGTTTCAATTTCTTATGACTGCTCTGAAAATTTCTAATGCTTTTTTAAAAAAACATTCTCACTCACCTGGATGAAAAACAAATTGCTTTCAAAATAAAATCAAAGGAGAAGAGCATGTCAGTGAAATTCTCGTGGGTGGGATGTGGGGTTCTTTCACCAACCTTAGTTATGACATGGCCAACGGTTGCATGTGTGAGGGAGTGTCCTTTCTCTCAGCTTCCTACACTTCAATTAAAGCCTAGGGGAAGACATTATGAGATCTTTCCTCCCCTGGAGCCTTTTCAGACCAGGAAGCTGGGCAGCCCAGGAGGCTGCAGAGCAACAAAGAGATGCATAATACAAAGGAGGGAGGGGGGAATAACACCTTCAGCTACTTTGCAATGATAACATATGCGCCAAAGCACCACTGAAGAACATTCAAAATAAATTCTAAAGCATCCTGAGCATGGGTCATTAAAACAGAAGTATCAAGTGGGAAGGAACTTTTTTGGAAATTAAAGGACAGGTTTCAGCACAGCACTAAACTGACAGGTGCAATATAGGCTGTGTGCAACTATCAGTTTTTCACACAGCAGGAACTGGATCTAGCTCTTTTCTACTTCAAAAGACAGCAGACACCCTGACCTGGAGGAGAACCCGAATAGATCCATTATGCATGTCATATTGCATTACCCTCCTCTGTATGGATTGAATTATATTATGTCACATTTTGTCTTTCCTAATCTCATGTGATTCATCAGAATGATACTTCGAAGTTACAAAAATGATCACACTCTGGCCCTGTTCTCACTGATGTGAGCAATTTCTGTTTGGGTAATACTATTTCAGATGGCAGGTGAAAAGAATAATAGTAATTCCCAGCACAAAGAAAACTAGATGTCAGGAGAGGGGTTCAGGCCTAGTCTTTGAACTCAAAGCCTGGTTAACAAGATTTTATTTTTATTTTATTTTATTTTAAAAAAGGAAGACAGAGAAGTGAAAATCTCCTCCATCACTCCTCCTGACCTGTCAGCATACACTTAGCAGGGCATAGGACTTTCGAAAGCTTTAGTCTAGGGGGTATCAAACCGATACGATTGCGCCCCAATTAAAAGAAATGGACATTTTCCCTACATGAACAATAACAGATTTCAAACAGTAGAAGCAGCACAGGCAACATCATATTTTGAATCTCCACATGACAGATCTGTGTCATGCCGAGTACAATCAAGAGTGATTAAAATCAATGAGAATTTGGGCTTTCACTTCAACAGGTTGTGGGCAGCACTTGTTGGCACAGAACAGAGGGGGGTTGAGTAACCTCTTTGTTTGGAAACAGAATGCAAAAAAACCCCAAAAGTCACATCATGTTTCAATCATTGACATCACACAACTGCAGCTGCTGCTTCTGTGACAATGACAACTATTACTGCTATCACCATCGCTGATGCTACTGCGACTAATACTTTCTTTTAAAGTTTTATTTATCACTTTTCTATTCCAGTACTCAAGGCTACTATTACAAAAAAAGAAAAGAAAAGCAGGTGTAAAACATTAAAAGAACAGCAGGCCATTTAAATGAGAGAGACATCCCATGAATCTAGAGTATCTGAGGATACCTGAAGACATGAGTATGAGAGAGAGAGACATGGGAAAATATCACAAACTCCTCTCCTTAAAAAAAAGAGGAAAAAAGAGAAAAAAAGCAAGAGTCAGGTGTGTTTAAGGAGGAATTCAGACATGCGTATTTTTCCCCTTGATGTTTGCAATATTCCAGTCTGATCCAACTCTAGTTGTGCTTGAAAAGAATATTTCTGCATGCCACAATGTGGATGAGGATGCACTGAAGGCAATGTAGTGTGGTTAGACATGAATGCTTAGATGCAAATTTCAATGCACATTTGGAGTCTTATCAGATTGCTGCCCCTGGTTTCTCATCCAACAAGTCCTACAAATTACATCTGTGTGTGTGTATACCTGCTTATACACATGAATCTCCTTAGCCAAACTGGAGCACATTCTTTTCCAGAAACCTCAGGCCAGAAGGGGAAGCCTTGCTCCATACACCCTCCTGTTCAGATTGATTGAGATGCAAGATTGTGGCACATCTGGTTTTCCCTGTTTTGGTACCACTTTGGAACTCCCTGCCCCAAGAAATCTGCCTGATACTGCCGCATACCCTGCCTGATACTGCCGCAATTGCTTTATCTTAACTTTAGCTGGTGTAATTTTCTGTTGTTTTTTGTATCAGTTATTTTTTTTAGTACTTTTTTATATTAAAAAAAGTGCCATTCTTTTTTATTTTAGTTTAATTCTGAGATCTTTTAAAGCTGAAAACTGAGTAAAAGAATAGATCAAATGCCAAGGCCACAGCTTCCATGCAACCTCAACATGATTTTCAATGGAGGCAGTTCAGAGGTTTAGGGCTGATCTATAAATTATGGACCTCATGCAGTGTACACTAGAAATAGTTCCATGTAATTACTTAGGTAGCTTCTTTCTGCACCTCTGAGTAATGTGAGAAGCCTACAACCATGTGAAAGTAGTCTATGTTGTGGCTTCTCCCTATATCAAGTTTTGTCATGTTTTCTGGCTTTGATGCCACCTATGGTTTAGGTGGAGGACAAATCACCTGATGAGCCATCATCTGTTCCCCAGGACCTTACAGGCCAGAGGACATGGCTCTGTTGGACTCTTCAGACTCAGAGGGCACCCCTAGACACAATCTTCACCATGCCAGAGGAGCCAGTGGTTGTAGAATCAAGGAACAGCCTTTTAAGGAACAGACAGCTCCTCAAATGGGGTGGCATTAACGGCAGGCCCACATCAGTCAGCTTTCATCAAGCCTCAGAAGACCTCTGCATGGTGTTAAGATGACAGCTCTTCCTAAGTAAGTTCAACCAGCTTTGATCTGTCCAAGGTCCAGGCAGACCCTGCGTGGTCTGACCTGCTCTTGCCATCCTGCATAACTGGACATGTCTCTGCCTCATAGAATCATAGAATCATAAAGTTGGAAAGGATCTATAAGGCCATCTAGTCCAGCTTCCTGCTCAATGCTGGAATCCACATTAAAGCACTCCTGACAGATGGCTGACTAGCTGCCCCTTGAATGCTTCTAGTTTAGGAGAGCCCACTATCTCCCTAAGTAATTGGTTCCATTGTCGTACTGCTCTAACAGTCAGGAAGTTTTTCCTGATGTTCAGCTGGAATCTGGCTTCCTGTAACTTGTCCTGCTTTATTGGACTTGACTCTGCCTGTCCTTCTAGTAAGGGTAACTGCTTCAGATTGGCTCCCCTGGGAACCTTGAACTAAGCTAGACAGGACAGCTTTCATCTTCAGATAACTGGGTTAATCATGTGGGAGGTGAAGCCATAGCATAGATTCTTCCCATGTGGTCTTCAGGCTTCTCTTGTTACCAGACAACGTGGGAAGGAGCAGCATTGCTGCGGCTCCCCTACCGCCAGAGTAACCTAAGGATTCCTAATTGCACCAAGATAATGTTTCACCAGGGTCTACATCTGATTTCCTCATCATATGGCACATCACACTACCAGCACTAGTCCCCTCACAGCCATGGCAATGGTCCTGTTGAGACACTGTATGGGCCACTCAGGGTATTACAAATTCATTAGTAGCATGCTGCAATGTCCTCCCCATGCTGCCCGTCCAGTTATGCCAGAGGCTCTTGCTCTCAAAAAGTGAAATCCTAATGCAATTGCATGTCAGCTGTCAAATACTAATTTCTATTTTATGTCTGCTTTTATTATTGTCAGATATTCACTATTGAATATAAACTATTGAAATTAAATATCATCAGGTGTTAAGTGCAGAAATAAAATATTTAGAGAATATATAGGGAATATTTGACATCAACATTCAGGGAGGAGAAATTAGCTTCAGCTCCCATTAGAAGCAAAACAAAACAAAAACTGAGAAAACTAATGATAATTTTTGCCTCTCCTGTCTCTACCATGAAGTATGTTTTACCAATTAAAACATTGGTATTAAAAATTAAAATCACTTTGGCTCCATGCTGAAGAGATTGCGCTTTAGGGGCCATGCAGTGTAAATGGAGCACACAAGCCAAAAACAATACAAACGTTTAGCTGCTGGCTTGAGTCCGTCTCTTTCAGCGGCAAATCATAATTGCTTTAGGACTTTCAGAATCCACTTTTGAATTCAAAGCGTCAGACAAATAATTGGATTTCCTGCAAACATGCTGAGCTATGTTCCTCTCCCTGTCTTGCTTTATGTCCTCCGGGCTCCTTTATGTCCTCCGGGCTTTCACAACAGTTAAAGTTGCAGGGGCCCTGCCTTCTTTTGTATCTGGTCACTCTAGTATAGTGCCTGCAACTTTAACTGTTGTGATGAAGAGGGAATATCACCAGGAACTAATTGCATACAAATGACTCTGGCTGAAATTCCCTTTTCTCTACAACTGTTAAACTTACAGGAGCCCTGACCTGGATTTTATCTGGTCACCCTAATGGAGCAGGGCCTTTGAAAAGGATTTTAAGGTTTGGGTCGGTATATGTGGGAAAAGATGATCTTTCAGATAACCTACAAGATGCCTATATTACGCCGGGTTGCCACCACCTTCAGCTAAACCCTGTGGTGGCAGCAGCTAATCCCGACACAGAAGAAGGGTGTGGGGCCATTGGCATGCCAGGCACAGCCCCTGCCCTCTGCTCAGGTGGATAGTGACCAATCTTGGTCACCATCTGCCAGGGAATGCCTTCATCGTGACTCCGGAGCGAGGATAGATGGTGGATGCGTACATACTCGTCTCGCTCTGGGGAAAAAGTCAGGATAAGTCCTCAATTTTTTAAAGTTGCAGCTTCGCGGGAAAGCCCCACAATTGCTGCGAGGTGGCTGCTGCATCGTATAATCAATGCAGTGCCACCCCACACCCACTGTGGGGCTTTCAAACAATTGAGGCAGCCCCCTAGTTCTGTCAAAAGCTGGGGGTGGATCTAGGTTCTGCTTTCCAGTGTTGACAGGCTCTGCTCACAGAAGTTGCCTCCACTTGATTTTCAGGGATCACCCCTCCAGCCCCACCAACCAGAGCTCACACAATTCAGCAAGGTCCCCTGATCCTCTGAATACAGGAAGAGTATGCTTCCACAAGCCCAACTGCATGTAACTAAATGTGGCTCCGACACCTAATTTAATATAGTAGCTTAGAATGTGAACTATGAGCCTGGACATTGTCAGTTCAAATCTCACCTGGGCCTCAAATTCATTACTGCCCCTGGGCAAGCTTTTGTTTCTCATCTTCAGCACTTACCTGCAACAAAAGAGATCAGACTGCTAGCCCACTTTACAGGGCTCTAGTAAGAGAATTGATGGTTTGAACACTTGAAATGTGGAACATATTTCAAGAAGAATGATGTGTTGGTTTGTTTATTTAAAGCATTTTTATTCCACTCCTCTACCAAAAAGCCTTCCAGAGCAGCTTGCATGTAACAAATAGTAACAAGATAGATCCTGTGGGCAGGATGAACCATCTGCAAAGATGTAGCACAAAAGGAAAGAGGAATGGGGAGGAAAGAGGGGAAAAAGCAAGTGGTCTTTCAGCAGGCCTGCTTGAATGGCCCTGCCTCTCATGTCATCTCCTTCTAGTTCAGCCTGCTGGAATGGGTGCTGCTTGTCATTATTATTTCAAGGCTCAAATGAGTAGACAAAACATATGGAATATCAAGCAACAGACTTATTCTCCTAATCGGTAAATATTGCAGGCACAGACTCCTGATCCTGGGACCACAAGTATAGGAGAAGGTTGCAGACCTCATGTTGAAGTTGGGGCAACATGTGTCATTCCATAAGCATCACCAGGTATGCACTCCTCCTCATCAGTGCAACAGCTGATTGCACCCATGCTTCAGGACGACCACACACAGCA
Source organism: Anniella stebbinsi (assembly GCA_029215795.1). Lineage (NCBI taxonomy): Eukaryota > Metazoa > Chordata > Lepidosauria > Squamata > Anniellidae > Anniella > Anniella stebbinsi. The sequence goes on along the minus strand of JARDYH010000006.1, from coordinate 15,927,668 downwards.
GCTTGTTCCTGTGTATGGATTGCTGCTGCTAAAGTGGGAAGATTGGATTTTGTGTCTAATTTTAAAACAAACAAACAAAAATCCCTACAGGGGATGTCAGTCTACCTTGAATAACACAGATAACAGTCTTATCAGCTCTTCTTTCCCTGGTGCTGGAAGGCTTAATAAGGCACAGTTAATTAGGGAACAATGGGGATCTTGTTCAGGTGGAAACTGTTCATTCCCAACCAGAGGTGTTTCTTTTGTATCCCAACTACAATAACAATAGAACAGAGACACGGGGAAACAGGCAGTGACAATCTCACAGCTGCCAATTTTGGGGAAAGCAGCCTCTGAATTTGCATGTCATCAGATTAAAGAAGATTATCTCTCTTTTTTTACATCTCAATTACATTTGATTGATAATATGTAATCAAAAGATAATCTTGAAACAAAAGCAGGTACATCTTTTGCTCCTCTGTTAAAAGGAACCCCTGACTGAGATGGAGTAGAATCCTGTCTGAAATGTCTCCCTTGTTTAACTTCCTATATTACGAGAAAAATTACCATTTATATATTTGTAATAAATAGCATCAAAAGATTAGGGACTAGAAGGGAGGAATTAAAATTTCCCTTCTCACCTAATTCAAATATTGTTCCTGCCTCACATAGATTACTCATGTAATGTAAATCCATAGTACCCCCCTTAATCTGTATAAATTAGCACCACAGCGGCTAATGACATAGTGAAAATGTTTACATATGTGGAAGCATTAATCACTTCCAGAACTCATTATCAAAAGAAATCTCTTACAAGATATTCGCTGTTATTAGACTTTTGGCAAGATAGCCAGCTTCATTTAATTAAGGTGTTAAGCAAATTAGAAATGACATCTTTTGAGAGAAATTGATGTTGGGTTGGAAATGGGTCAATGGCATTCTTTTTCTTCTTCTTCTTCTTTTCCTACAAAATCCTGAAGAAGTGCCTAAAGGAATTCTTATTACTGTATTAATTCATGTGAATGTATGAAATATGTATAAGATTTAAACAATTAAAAGAAATTGTACATGTCAAAGTTTAAAAGCCTGATCTCTCTCTCTCTCTCTCTCTCCCTCCCTCTCTCTCGCCCCTCTCCCTCTCTGTATCTGTATATCTGTATATCTATCTTTATGTACCAATCTTACTACAATTTGGATCCAGACTTAATGGACAGCTGAAATGAATGGGACTGGATGTAAGTTAAGTCATGGTTAACTTAAGTCCCACTGATTTCAATTGCTCTCCTCTGAGACTGAATATGACTATGTCTGGATCCAACCCAATATCTAGACGAAAAGACAGACAGACAGACACTCTATTCAGCCATTATTAATGATGTGTGTCATTAAGCCCTCCCCCAGTGCCTGCACACACTGTGTGAAATCTACAGGGAGGAGTTCTGTGCGCGATTCTGCTCATGTGGAAGCCTTCTGATGTCCAGCTGAGTGGGCCAAGACCCCCTCTCTGCAGACAATTGTACTATACACAGAGGTAGAACTATTTTATTTATGCAATGTTGGAGGGAGAAGCTATTTGGCATAGTCCATTCCTGCTCATGAGTTAAAGTAAGTTGTTTTAATTCCATCTGAATAGGTGTCAGGCCTAACTTTCTGACCCATTCTGGTCAAAACACAAATTACAACTAAACTCTTTATTGCAGCGGAGCAGGTTACACAGATCAGCTTTCTAGAGCTGTTGGCATTTATAGACCCCAATTAATCAATTAGCCTAGGCAGAGGCTATCAACACATTGCTTTATTTAAGAGAAAGTCCCAAGGCTAGAATCCACAGAGAGGTGGAAATTAAATTCAGCAATAGATTGTCAGCCAGAGTCTTAACAAAATAGGATTCAAGGCAGGAAAGAGTTCAGGATTCACAATGTTCAGGCAAGAAAGTATTCCAGGCAATTAAGACATTGTTCTCTGCAAAGGCTCTTTGGCATTGCACCGGTTTAAATGCAGGTGAGAGGCTGCTAAAGTTCTTCTGATGTTCATCTATCCTGACAGGGGAATGTGGCCTGTAAGCAAGCAATACCTCTAAGAGGGCATCTCTGTTCTACTCTCTTGAGTTGGCACCTTAAAGTGGGAGACACACCCTCCCATGTGGAATCTTCCTCCTGCTTGCTTCTCACCATCCTAATCTGTAAATCAAAGGCCTCCCTGAAGGCCACATCTTGCAGCTGTGGCTTCTGGGGAGTATTATCTTCCTTTGGCCTGCAATCAGATGGGAAGCTAGGCAGAGCTGAACTTCCAAGCCCAGAGCTTCCCACAACTCTAACTCAGAATCAGACTCTTGTTCCAAAGCCTTAGGGCCCAACACAGCATTTGATCTAGGCCCACTTATGGGGGCTTGTTTCTGTTGATATAGACTACATCCATACCTAGTCATACGAAGAGAAGACCCATCGAAATGAATGGGACTTAATTTACTCGTGGCTAATTGAGGTCCCATTGAGTTCAGTGGTCCACTCTAAGTATGACTAAGACTGCAATCCTATACCTAGTTACCTGTGATTAAGCCCCACTGAATTCAGTGTGACTTCAAGGTAGACATGCACTGGATTGCACTATAAATCAGGATCTAAGCCAATAGCTTACAATGTAAGTCCTACTTAGAGTTGACCCATAAAATGAATAGGACTTAAGTTAGGCTGACCAGATAAAATCCAGGTCAGGGCTCATGTAACTTTAACAGTTGTAGAGAAAAGGGAATTTCAGCCAGTGTCATTTGTATGCAATTTGTTCCTGGTGATATTCCCTCTTCATCACAACAGTTAAAGTTGCATGCACTTTACTAGAGTGACCATATACAAAAGAAGGCAGGGTCCCTGCAACTTTAACTGTTGTGATGAAGAGGGAATTTCACCAGGAACTAATTGCATACAAATGACACTGTCTGAAATTCCCTTTTGTCTACAACTGTTAAAGTTACATGAGCCCTGACCTGGATTTTATCTGGTCACCCTAACTTAAGTCCCATTCGTTTCTATGGCTCTTCTTACACTGGATTTTACTCAGAGTCAGGCTTCAGCTTTGTGTGTTGAAGTACGTAGTTTTAGTAAAACCTGAATAGGATTATAGATATATAAAGATTTGGGTCTGTGAAGTCAGAAACACTGCTGGTCTTGTAGCGCATTTGGCCCAGTTTGATGCTTGTATTTCTGCTCAAGGAGAGGATAAATAGGGACTGAGGCCTTGGCACCATCAAAAAGCTATGATTAGGTCTGAAAGGTGATGTACAGATTCAGAATTAAGCATGTTGTACAGCAGGGATGGACAACCTGCAGTCTTCACCATAATTTGATGCAGATGGCAAAGAAGGGGAAAAAAGTAAAGTTCCCACCCCAACACTTTGGGCTTCTCCACACCGGGCTTTTATACTGTGACTGAGATTGGTTATTCACATGGTATCTTCACCCTCCAGCCCTCTCCTGTGCTTTCCAACCACTTCCGCAGCTTAATTTGAAACAGAAACAATGAGCTAATAAAAGGAAGCAGTTTGAATTGGTTTGATTTTGTCAGTGTAAAGAGGAAGTAGCACTATAACGACAGTGCCATCTAGTGGCTCTATAATGAAATATATAGAACTCGCAGATAAAGGGAGGGGGAACGGGGGAATGGAAGCACATATATAGGTTCAAGCTTAATCCTGTAAAGAATCCAGAAGCAAAAGCCTTGGTAAAACCACCCCCACCTCTCTCTTTTTTCTTCAGATTATCACCTCCACACTGTTTCCTGGGATTCTTAAGAAAGAGAAAGAGTGAGAGGTGGTTATTATGTTAATAGAGAAAGAGTGAGGGTGCTGCTGATCATATTAAGAAAGAAACAAGGGGGGGGCAGTTTTGGCCCTGCTCAATGCTTGCATGTGCCCCTCCCCCATGAAGCTATCTCAAAAGTAATGCAGATTTCAGCCCCCCCCCCCCAAAAAGCAAAGCCGTCCACTCCTGTTGTACAGCCTTGTTGATACTGTACCAGTGTAGATTGCCTGTGAGGAATGACTCTACTTGTAAAGAACTATGTGTGCTTAATAAACTAGCATGGCAGGAAAACATGTTCTAGCCTTGCCCACGAGGATAATTGTCCATGTGTTTGGAGGGGGCATTGCTATAAATAATATGGGGAATCGTTCACACGTGCCAACCCGCTCTCCTGCAGTCTGAAATAGTATACTCAATGAGGAACTGATGGTAATGGATTATTCTTCATTCAAGGTCTCATTGTGAGTCCATGCCTGGTCTAGGGTTGCCCCATGGTTAAAATCCAACTTTTGATTCGATAGCCCAGCTGGATCCTCACAATTTTGAGTTTATAAACAGATATTTCACTGTGTTTATAATATTTGTGGTTAAAATTAGATATTTAATTAAGCACATGAAAGCTGGATCCTGATTTCTGCAGCTGCCACATCATATTTGAATTTGCCCCTAAACCTACTGTTAGAAGCAAGCACAGCCAAACAAAGAGGCTGCTACGTGGATGGCCAATTCCTGAAGGTGGTGCTGGGGGATTATTGCTCTGTACCATGGCACCTAGGCCATGGGGTTCCACAGGGCTCTATTTTATCCCCTATGCTGTTCGACATTTACATGAAGCTGCTGGGAGAGGCTATCTGGAGATGTGAGCTGAGGTGCCATCAATATGCAGATGACACCCAGCTCTACCTCTCCTTTTCATCAAAATCTGGTGAGGCAGTGGCTGTTCTGAACTGGATGAGGGCCAACAAACTGAGACTCAATCCAGACTAGAAGGAGGTACTCTTTGTGGGTGGTTCGTCTGTCCAGCTAGGTGATATTCACCCTGTTCTGGATGGGGTTGTACTCCCCCTAAATGATCGGGTCCATAGTTTGGGGGTGCTCCTGGATTCAGAACTGTTACTTGAGGCACAGGGGACTCCGTGGCAAGGAGCACCTTTTATCAGCTTAGGCTGATATACCAACTGCACCCTTATCTGAACAGAGATAGCCTAGCTACACTTATCTATGCTCTGATAACCTCTTGTCTAGACTACTGCAATGCATTATATGTGGGTCTGCCTTTGAAAACGGTCCAGAAACTTCACCTGGTACAAAATAGGGCAGCCAGACTGTTACCAAGGATTGGCCAATGAGACCACATTGCGCCAATTATTTTCCAACTTCACTGGTTGCCAGTCCAAGTCCAGGCCTGATTCAAAGTGCTGGTATTAACATTCAAAGCCCTAAATGGCTTGGGACCAGGTTATCTGAAGGAACGCCTCCTCCCATATGTGCCTGCCTCCCTGAACCCTAAATCATCTTCAGGGTTCCTTCTCCGTGAGCCCCTGCCAAAGGAAATGAGGTGGGTGGCTACTAGGAGGAGGGCCTTCTCTGCTGTGGCATCCCGGCTGTGGAATGAGCTCCCTAGAGAGGTTTGCCTGGCACCTACATTATACTCCTTTCGACACCAAGTGAAGACCTTCTTCACAATATTTTAACAGTTTATTACCATAGTCTTTTAACTCTGCTGTTTTAAATCTTTATTTTAAATTTGTATTTTAATTCTGCATTGCTGCGTGGTTTTTTTTTTTACCCTGGTTGTGTTTTTATACTGTTTTGTTGATGGTTTCAATTTCTGTGACCTGCCCAGAGAGCTTCAGCATTTGGGTGGTATATAAATGTAATAAATAAAAAAGAAATAAATAAATAAAATAGAGAGGAGCAGGTGAATCTACAGGAACAACTGGATAAAACAAAACAAAACCAGAGCATGCAAATAATTATTCATGAATTGTCTATGATAATTGTGCAATGAACCAATGGAGGGCTAAATAATCTATATAGCCACATATTTATAACAATTCTAAAAGCCCAGACATCCAGAGAAACAAATACACTTCATTTGCACACAACCACCACCCAGAATATGAGTTATTGCCTTACCCACAGTTTATCCATGTTAGGCTGACCAGATAAAATCCAGGTCAGGGCTCATCTAACTTTAACAGTTGTAGAGAAAATAGGCTGACCATATGAAAAGGAGGACAGGGCTCATGTAACTTTAACAGTTGTAGAAAAAAGGGAATTTCAGCCAGTGTCATTTGTACGTAATTAGTTCCTCGTGAAAATCCCTCTTCATCACAACAGTTAAAGTTGCAGGGGCCCTGCCTTCTCTTGTATATGGTCACTCCAGTATAGTGCCTGCGCCTTTAACTGTTGTGATGAAGAGGGAATTTCACCAGGAACTAATTGCATACAAATGACACTGGCTGAAATTCCCTTTTCTCTACAACTGTTAAAGTTACATGAGCCCTGACCTGGATTTTATCTGGTCACCATAATCCATGTCACAGCGAATGATCAGGAATGCTGGGATTTGAAGTCCTGAACATCTGGGAGATACCAGGTTGGGGACGTCTCTCCTTGAGGTTCTCTGCCTCCCAGGTTTCAGAACCTGGCTTTGGAAATGGACTTTTATCTTAGAATCCTGTAACTATACAAATATGTATTCTCCAGATCAGAGAATATTTTTGCAATCTCTTCTTTCCTTCTGTTTTGAATCCCAAGTTGCAAAGTGGCAGCTAGGATCTTAAAAAAAAAAGTTGTTGGAACGAAAGGGCAGAATCAAACAGGGTGCATCGCCCCCACTGATTCTCTTATGGCCCGCTAATTGCATTGCGCAAACAGCCCTCACTATTCACGCAAAAGCATATTCATGCTTCCAGGGCAACCCAAAAGGAGCAGAAATATCCAGTTCTAGAAGGACACAAATTAACATGAGAGGAATCCTCAGCAAGGTAAATACAACAAACAGACAAGGACCGTAAGCCGTATGCATAAGGGGGCTCTACCAACCTGCCTCCTTCCAGAAACAAGCATTCCCATTTATTTGGGGGCTTCCCCTAAGAAGCACTTTCAAAATGGGATTGATGGGACCCACCGCTTGCGGAAGGGAATTGGTGGGGTGGAAAGGATTCAGCGGGGGCATAAGTGCCTTTTAGGATACTACCCAATCTTTTCCTATTATAACCCAGCTAATAATCAAGAATACCAACTTTGGACAGAATTCATCACCTTCTAAATTTAGGTGAACATGCGTGTCGGGGGGGGGGGGGGTGCATGGCTGGCATAGGGCTCAATCGTGTCCTCTTTTCACCCTTCCCTCTTTGCTGTTGGCCCTTGACTACGTGGCAATAGGCACACACACTCTGTAGCAAATTGACCATCCTTTCAACAGGTGACCCACACATCTCTCCCATATACTAATCCCGCCAACACTCTCCTTCCCACAACCCTCAGGAGATATCCATACTCTCTGGAGCGACTGACAGCCAACCCGTGAGGAGGAGGAAGGAAAGGGAGCTAAATTGAGACCTATTCTGATCCCCTCCCATGCAGAGCTCTTCTGTAGAGGAATAATCTCTGTTATTAAAGTTTGAGTTAATTTGCTCCCCTCCCACACACACAAATCTCCTTTGTGAATTTTGACGTCAAATGTTTTCCAGATATTCTTTGAATACTCAAATATTTGTCAGATATTCAAAGAACACTAGATTTCCATATGTGACACTCAGTAATATTTGAGTTCGATGTTTGATATTTCACCATTGATATTTCATAGCATTTGATAGTTGACCTGCAATGATATGCAGTATTTGACAGTACTGAAGCGCAATGATATGCATATGGTATTTCCCAGCACTTTTCAAACCTTCGGCCTTCACAGAAACTCTTTCCACTTTTCTGCTGAGGAGCCCTGTTCATTGCAGATGAATTGGGGAGGTGACCTAGGGTGCATAATCAGTTCATGCAGAACACTGTTGGGCCTTCACGACATCACCCATTATGAATTATGAGAGTTCACGAGATCACACCCAATATTGTGAATTACAGAAGAGCCCTAGTGGGGGTGGGCATTATGTCTTCCAGGGAAGCCAGTACACTATTAATGATCTTCCAACTGGGGACCTCAATAAGATTCCAAAGAATTCAGTTTCCTTGGGGGGGGATCAAAACCATTATTAGATCATATCTCACATTATTTTGCATTTGTATTCAATATTTGGCAGTGTTTGGGGTGGTGGTTATTTTTTTATTTGTCATGGTAAATAGATTTTTCATATTTGGAGTCTACCAAACCAAATCAACTAAGAGTCACCAACAAGTTTTAAGCTCTTAAATTTTAAGGTTTTTTTTTTAAAAAAACAACACACATTCAAAGCACAAATTCAAATTCTAAATTTTAAGAAACTCATTTCAAATTTGAATATTGGAATATTTGTTGATATTTATTACAGCTCCAAATTCATATTACACTCAATTGCCATCTAAGACTATATTTTCCCTTTGCTATATCCTTGCTGTAATATTATAAGTTATTTCAGTGTTTGCTGACTTTTACCAGCCTGGTCTCTCGATTTTTTTGAAAAGTAGACCACTGGATAGCAAGAATGCTTATTTGCAAAATGCAACGGCTACATTCCAGATTATTTTCATGTACACTCTTGCAAAGTTACAGTTTGATCTTTCAATCATAGTCAGCCACACTGCACTTGGCTGCTGCCCACCAGTGGTGTATTATAGGGAATACATGAAAAAAAAGGTGAATATAAAATTCTGTTTACTACATCAACAGTGTGGCATATGTTACACCCCAATTATTTGCAAATCAATGTTCAATGCTAAAAGAAATTAATTGGGAAAAGTGCCATGCCCTCTGCACAAAGGTATGTTCATTGAATTTAATTTTGTGTTTTGTGTATAGTAAGATTTTAATGAAAAGCTATAACATTGGAAATACATGCTGTTTAACTGCTTTGAAATGTTGCTTCCAAATAATTCATACAGGCACAATTCAGCCAAAACACCATCTGATATCAGTGGGCATGTTCATCACATGCTTAAGCATGTTGATTCTTTGTAATTGCCCTCCAAGACTCAGTATAAGGTCTCCTTGTGCTCACCGCAGTTCTGATGGCTTCTGGGCAAGGATTTCCCCCAGTCACATCACTGCAGGAGGCCAGCCCACCCACACAAGTATTCCTTTGTCTGGAAAGAGGTGCCACCCCCCACAGAAGTGAAGAGGAAAGCCTGTAGCATGAAGAAGCTCAAGCTGCTCAGAGTGACTGTGGGCAGAAGCCCATGTGGCCAAATTCAACGAGAGAGATCTGAGTCATGGCTCTCCATTAGCATGAAGATATAAGTGCATTGCATGGGTGAAGACTCTTGCATCCAGCATGGGGAGGGCACATCACAGTCCCACACACTGTGAGCCCACTCCTTCTGTGTACAGAGCCACTGCTGAAGCATCAATCCTTTTACCCGCAGAGGTTTCAAGCACAGAAGCGAGTAAGCCAGCTCCATGGATTGGGGCTACAGGATTTGAACGTGCATTTTTCAAAGAAGGCTGTGGCCCAACTCAAGAAATCTCAGCCAGTTAATTCCATCAGGCTGCAACAAAGGGAGATGGGAAGCAGAGCTATCCCACGAGTCCTGCTGAAAGACCAGCTCCATTGAGCTCCTCCTCACCGGAACGATTTCCATTCCAGCTGGAGCATTGGTGCCTGAGCCTTTTTCCTTCTAAGTTGTGTCTTTTAGTCTGAAAGCCTGTGGGTACAGAATGACTGATTTTATTGGTTTCATGTACGCTGTTCTGGAGCCTTTTCAGCTGAAGAGCAGGGTGAAAATGATAAATGTATGGATTGCTGAATAAAATAATATTAAACAAAGGGCATCCTTGTTTTTAGAAGGTGTCCAAGCATGTGGCACCTCAGAAGAGGAATTTCCTTAGAAGAGGCATTTTTTTGTGGGTGCAAGAGCTAGATGAATGACTCCTTTAAGAATGCCTCTGCAACCTGCCATTTCAGGGGAAAGCATTTGTATTTGAAAGAGCAATTCAGGATGCAGTCCTCATGTTTAGACAGAAAAAAAGTCCTACAACTACCAGCATTCCCAGGACAGCATGGCTGTCTGGGGAATGCTGGGAGTTGTAGGTCTTCTTTCTGTTTATACATGCAGAGGATTGGACCCTTAAAATAGGCTGACCATATGAAAAGGAGGACAGGGCTCATGTAACATTAACAGTTGTAGAGAAAAGGGAATTTCAGCCAGTGTCATTTGTATGTAATCAGTTCCTGGTGAAATTCCCTTTTCATCACAACAGTTAAAGGTGCAGGCACTATACTAGAGTGACCCTATACAAAAGAAGGCAGGGCCCCTGCAACTTTAACTGTTGTGATGAAGAGGGAATTTCACCAGGAACTGATTGCATACAAATGACACTGGCTGAAATTCCCTTTTCTCTACAATTGTTAAAGTTACATGAGCCCTGTCCTCCTTTTCATATGGTCAGCCTACTTAAAACAAAAAGGAAATCTTGGCTAATTAATCAGGGGACACCTGTTTCACTGCATGATCTAACTGTTGCTTGCAGCCCTAATTGTAAGGTAGGCTTTGAAATATTTTCTCCTCGGTATTTTCTTTCGCCCTCAATAAGGCCTGAAATGAGCAGGCAAGTCTCAATCCATTTTTATTCTCCAATGCCTAGATTTCACTTGTGTCTTTTGGAGAATGGGTATTCTTAAAATGTAAGCCTCTTTTAGTACTATTATTTATTATCAATACTTAAATTAAATGACAACAGCATTTAAACCTTGGAGAACAAAATCCATTATTCTTTGGGATATGACAAGGACAATAGCTACACCATCTGGTTGATTTTCACAATTAATTCACTCATTATGAATGTTCGACACACATGCACACAAATCAGACACATATTCTTTGTGGCAAAGCTTGAGAGATTTCTTTCCGGATGTCACTCCTCCTGCACAGTTATCGAACAAACACCAACAGGTTTATTTCTATGGCACTGTATGATGGTTTTTCTGTCACGTTAATGATTATCACTGCTGTATTTCAAAAACTTCCACACGGGACAGTGTCCAATGATGCCCCAGAGAGCACTAATGATGATGTGCTAGCGTAAACCAACGGTTGTGCAATGTAACTACCACTTGCTAGGGCAATGGGGAAAACGGGTGATCTGCGGGCGAATCTCGGTGGCAAATTGCCACGTTTCCTCATTACGTTAGTTACACGGTGCGAGTATTGCTGTATGCTAGTGCAACTTCATGACCACTAGCACTGGGCCACAGTTGGATACTATCCACGGTCTGTGATTTATCTCCCCCCTCCAACAGAAAAAGGAATGCCTTTCTTCTCCAATCCTTTTACAGGAATCGCTGACATTTATTATGCTAAAAGTATACAATGCAGAGGATTATGATTTAGTAGTGGAACACCCCCATGCTTGGTAAGGGGGGAGGGAAAAAGTGCTGTTCACAACACCATCCACAGCCCTCTGCTGACAAAATCATAGTTGTCAGACCTTAGGTCTGGGGGAGAATTCTGACCCTCCTGGAGTTCCTATTATTATTATTATTATTATTATTATTAATAATAATAATAATAATAATTATACGACCCCATAGCTGAAGCTCTCTGGACAGTTTACAAAGGCTGAATTCGGACGACACATTAAGCAACTGGGGTGGGGGAACCAATCGTCAGTTGTTTTGACTATCGTGTCATCCGAATGCTGCCATAGTCAACTCAGTGCTGATCCTAATTCACACCATGGTTGATTATTTCTTACCATGTTGTGTGGGGAGTACCCCCTAGATGAACAACTGTAAAGTTGTTTATTACCCCACCATTGACTATGGTGTTGTCCGAATTCAGCCAAATATTAAAAACATCAAAAACAATATGCAAAATTTAAAAACATAAAAGCATACTGTGGCGATACCCCACATTCTGTTCCCTAAGTATGTCTGACTGTGTGAGTCTAGAGAGTGCCTAGTTGGGTGTGGCTGATGATGCTGGAGGAAAGAGGGGGAGGAGCTAAAAAAGATAAAAAATGGTTGGTAGGAGGGTGAGGGGAGTTGGTTGGAGGGGAGTGTAGAGAGTAAAGGGTAGTTTTTGGTCAAGGGTTATTTGTAGAGTGAAAGGAGCTATATTACTAGGGGACTAGAATGGTTGTGATATTAAATGAAATAAGCAGGTTTGGTTTACATTGACAATAACAAAGTTCTGTTCATGTACAATAAACTTTTCTTTGGTTTGTTACCATAAAACCACGTGTTCGCTTGGCTTCCTCGCCTGCTTCAACATAGGTATTAATGAGATACACCTAAACCAAACAATAGCTCACATAACATCCACAAGCAGAACCTATTTCCCAAAGTCTTCGCCTTGTTCCCTCACAGAGAGTGGAAAGGTAGTGTTATTTTGCCCTTCCCTCAGGCTCATTCAAGTGGTGGCACTTGCCTTGAGAAGGGGTGGTTACGAGCGGGCCTAGTATATAGGTGGTGTGGCCCAGATGGAAACCCATACTCCTTTCAATGGAGCCCACTGGCAGCTGCTAAGAAACAAGCTAACCATTATCTGAATAGTCCCACCCCTGGGTCTCTTCTCTTAGGTATGATACAGTCTGACAGAATGTTGGGAGGGCATAGCAGGGAGAACGCTGAGAGCTGCCTGTCTACAAGCAGGGAGACCACAGAAAATATCACCGTGCATGTGGTGGCACCCCGGTTGTGGAATACTCTCCTCTTGGATCAGCGCCAACGCTGGCTTCATTTCAGAACCAAGTTTAAACATGGCTTAATACTTTGAAGGCTAAATTCTCCAAGGTTGCACATGATTTTCATGGTTTTCATTGTTCTTATTGCTTTAAAACATTTCTACTGGTTTTAGTTCGTTAATGATTGGATACAATTTTAGAGGTGTATATTTACTGTTTTACATTGCTCTGATTTCATCTGTATGCCACCCTGAGATCTCAGTAATATAGAGCAGGATGCAAATGTTTTAATAAAAGAATAAACAAACAAATAAATGTGTATGTCTACTCCTACAAAAGCAGCGAATTTCGGATGAGTACAGGAAGGGCATACGATGTGAGGAGAAAAGAGGACAACTAATGGTGTTGAAGAGAAGGAGAGAATGATGAAGAAAAGTGAAGGAGAGCAGCTAAGGAGCAAGGTAAAGAAAGTAAAGCTGCAGAAAAGAGAAACCTAGCATGGAGAGGAAGCTATGAGGATGTCCATGAGGATGGAAGATGAGCCTCAACCAAAGAAGCCAGCAATATCAGGCTGAACAGCTGTAAAAGCAACTGTTACTGCTCTAGCAACAGGCATTCTGCTTTATAATTAACTGGGAGTTAGGGTTTGAGTTACCTGTGTGCAGTTCTTCATTTATTCATATTTGGTTGTATTATGATAATGTTATCTTGTCAAAAATTAAAAAGGCGTGTGTGTTTAAATGATTTAATTGATATACCACTTCGTTAAAGGAGTGGATTCCCCCACCCCAAGATCATATGGCTTCCTCACCTGTCCACCTCCTTCAACATTCATGCTTTGAGCATACATATCTTCAGGAGGAAATCCCAGGCTACCCCAGGAGATGGAACCCCAATAGTGCCGATTCAAGCCAATAGGCAGTGGAGGCTGGTGGCTCTGATTTTAGTTGGGCTATAAAACCATTCTGGGTTTTAGTCAAAACCAGCAAGAACTCTAAAGGAACTACCCAATGTTCTGGACCTATTCTGAGGATAGGGTTCAGAACCATGGATAGTTCCTTTAGAGTTTTGGCTGGTTTTGATTAAAACCCAGAATGGATTTATGCACAGAGGTCTGTGCATGTAGACTTTTCTCCTGCAGATATCCACAACATGTGGCTTTTGAGGAGCAAGGCAAGAAGGCTGTGCATCTTCAGAGGTATTTCATGCTTCCTGTTTAATCATGTGAACCCTCTTCAGGTGCTTAGCACCTGAAGAGGGCTATAAATGCATAGGTATAGTTCTACCACATTCCAAAGCAATTATCATTCTGTCCTTGTTCATCCTGATCACAAAACACCATTCCTTACATACCCCCATCCTTAACAGAAATCCATTTTAAAAAATCTCAACTTCTTTCCACCCTGTTCATGAAGAATTTTGCAAATTCTAGTAACTTCCTATCAAAAAACGAACCATGTGGCCCAGTATAATGTTGTTCCATTATAATTTTGCACAACTTTATGCTTACAGGTTAATTTAATGTTAGTTAATTAAGTTTCCATAGCCAATTTAGAATAGGATAGTATGTGTCCACTGTTTTCCTAGATTTCACTCACACACACACACACACACACACACACAATTTATTTACATCTTTTATTCTGAAACCTGAAAACTGGAGCAACCAAATTTATAAGCAGCACAACGTCTACTGAGAACTTGCTTGATTGAACGATCATTTCCTGACCTAACTTCAGTCTCCCTCTTAACTTACTTAATCGATATGGTAATATCCAGGGCAAGTTTGGAGTTGGTGGAGCCCAATGAAAAGGGCTCATGTCTCTAGCACAACCTTGTGATTTGTTTGTTTGGTTGTTTGGTTGACAGATTTCTATCCCAACTTTCCATCATTTAGATCTCCACGGTGGATTGTTACTATCAGGAACTATACAATAGCAGGCATGTTCTTCCTATGTTTTATTCTTGTTGCTGACTTGGAAACACATTGAATTCAATATTTTGATACTGACACAAATCCAATTCTGGAATCTGTCAAGCTTTTGACAAATCTTCTGACAGTTTGCACTCACATGAAGAGCACAATATCTTCTTACAGATGTGCAAATTGAATGTAGGTACTGTGTAATTGTGCATTTGATGCATCTGGGCACCCAGATTTAGCTGTACATCACTACCTCAGCTACTCATTGGCTGTGGGGATCATGTTCCCATCTGCTTTGCAGTATGGCAAGGAATGAATGTCCCACTTTCATGCAGGCACAACACCATCCTGTGGTGCAAGTGAATCTGCATCAGGACCATTGTGTTTACAGCTGAAAACCAAATTTGCTGTATTTAAAATATATATTTCTTACTTTCCAGATACATATGTATTTACATTTCAGTGACTTCTGTGGTCTTCCAGCAATATTACTAATGGAGGCGTCCTTCTAATGGGAACTCAATGTATAGGATTGTGCTCTAAAAGGATCCTGTCTTTGATTCACATTTTAAAACTATGCACCCTATAGTCTGTCACATGAGCCAGGACTTCATCGCCATGGTAATGGTGGCAGTGGAGATGATAATAAAACTTCCACTCCTCTCTAATTAGGTACATCCGTTGAACAGTTCTGAGTACAAGTTAAGTCCAATGTCACTTGATCACATGCCACTGTCTCCTCATTTCTGACGCATTTTCTTCCACTACATAAAGCTTTTTGAACTGTGCCTCTAGAATGGATGGATCTGAGATGTTTCAGTGCTCCCAAGCTCATCCCATCTTAAGTAACCCCTTCTTAATAGAGTTACACACTTGACATGGAACTGAAGCCCTGAGAAGTCCGGCTCAGCTGTAATAATACACCATAACCTTGATTTCCCCTCACTTCATGTTGTATTAAGTCCCTGACAGGAGATGCCCAGTTACATCTTGTCCTCAACACATATTTACCTGGATCAGGTATATAGGTAAGAAGCAAACCATTGTCTTCTGAACCATTATCAACTCTAATTTCCCAAGTAACTCTGAACCACTCTGCAAACTCAGTTAAATCAGCCTGTGACTAGATTTAGAAATTGCCTCCCTATATATTTCTATCTGTCAAGCTGATACTGAAAAAGTCATGTGGACTAGGTTCTTGCTAGGGGTGTGCATGCCAAAAAATATCGTCGTTTATCATTATCCTCATTTCAGACTAAAAAAAATATCGTCTTCATTCATATCGTAGGTGAACCGTATTGTCTTCATGATAATTATCGTGAAAAAGCAATATTTTTGCAGCCCTATTTTTAAAGAAAAAATGGCTATAACTTCTGTATTTTAAAAGTTAGAGGTTTGAAACTTGGTCACAGTGCTTATGGGGTATGCCTAAGTATGTGTATGAAATTTGAGATCGATCCCCCCAACCCTCGATTTATATGAATTTATTAAAGATCGTTTCAATTCTGACAGATCAGAATGACAGCTCGCCACGTGTGTTCATTCAAACCTGTCAGAACGGAAACGATCTTTTAAAAATTCATATAAAATTGAGGGTTGGAGGGATCGATCTCAAATTTCATACACATACTTAGGCATACCCCATAAGCACTGTAACCGAGTTTCAAGCTTCTAACTTTTAAAATACAGAAGTTATAGGTATATTTATATGGTAGTCCGAAAAAAAACGATAAAATCGCCCGAAAATTATCGTCTCTGATGATTATCGTAGGTTTTTCTATCGTATCATCATCGTTAAACACATGCACGATAATGACCTTATTGTATCATTATCGTACATTTTAACGATACGATACACATTCCTAGTTCTTGCAATTTTCTCTGTAAGTGCTATCAGAGCTGATTCAGGTCCAAGCTTATTTATTATGCAGATGACAACAAGCTGCAGTAGGAGGACCACCACCAACCTGATGAACCATTCAGATAGCTGCCTCAGATAGCCGAGATCCAGGGACTCCAAATTGTAAGGAAATCCTCTAGGGCACAATTATTTCTGATAGTTGAGGCACAGTTCCTTCCCTGAATGAAGATCAGAGGCACATTTGAATCTTATATCTGAAATGGTCAATGGTAAAGCATAGTGAAAGCGTGGCAGCCTACCTTCTGCGTTTCTCCATAAGGGACCCTTCTCAATACGCCTGTTAGTTAGCTTCCATTAACAGTTTCCTCTGGAGATGGACAGGAAATTATCCTGCCTCCGGTCCCTCTGAATATCTGTCAGGAACTGCTGGATCTCTGTGTGATTGCTCCATATGCTGAACCACTGAATTGCAGGTGGCAACCTTCATAGTGAGGTCAGGCCCTGGTTCTCTCCCCCCACCTCACCCCATGTTAATTGCTATAGTGAGTGGGGATGATTTTCATCTGTATTAAAGAGAGGAAAGAAGAGGTAAATATACTGCTGTGTCAAAAACGTCTCCCACATTTTTTTCACCATTCTCATTTAATTTGATAGAAATCGAAGAACATTTCAGGGAAATTCTCATGAGTTTTGGATTTGGAACCATTGAATGAGAACGGTTCTTGTGCTTCCCTTACTTATGAGATGGCCAAGGCATGTGGCCAAGTGTCCTGTCTTTCATTGTACAATCATCTCTCTGGCACCTGTGGCCTTCAATTAAATCCCAGGGAAGGCATCATGAGGTAATTCCTCCCATAGGCTTTTTTTCAGATCAGGGCCTGGGAGGCTGCAGAGCAATGGAAAGAGATGTAATAGAAAGAAAACAAAGCACTATTTGCCACTTTATTTAACACTGATAACCGGCACCTTGAAAATTATTTCCTTTCTCTCGTTAGGCCCTTTCCAAACCAGGCAAAATCCTGGGATGGCCCCTGGCTGCTCCCTGTGAGTCCCAATGATATACAGGGAGTCCTGGGGCTGTGGGGGCGGGCACGGGATTTTCCTGAGTTAAAGGAAACCACAAAAATCCCAAATCTTTTGTGGTCCCTGGAACTTCCCAGGACTGCAGAAGATGTGCCCGCCCGCCCCAGTGCTGCCGTGCTTACTTGGGAGTAAGTGCAGCAGCACCGATGGCCACGGAGCCACACCGCGCAGCTCTGTGGCCATCAGGAGAGAGGAGGACAGCAAATTCGCCACCCTCAGGATGGCAGGGGGAGGGGGGCCCAATCATGCACAGAGGTTTTTTAAAAAAATAAAAACTTACCTTTGTGGAGGAGCGCTCGGACTTTCTCCATCGAAGGGAAAAAATGGTGTCTGCGACTTGCGACGGCCCGGGAGAAGCCCAGGCCATTGCATTTCTTATGTGTCTTGGGCACGCTGATCCTGGAAGTAGCTACTTCCGGGAACCCTCACCCTGAGCCCTCTACACCACTATGGTGTAGAAAGGGTCATAGAGTGGCTATATGCCCTATTTTACAGAGAACCATTCTGTAAGTGCTGTAAGTGCTGTAAGATGCAGTCCTCTATTTGAAGGTGTCATTTATTTGAAGGGCTGTGTCCAGTCTAAGTCTAATTTAAAGATTTTAAAAAATAAATAAGAAGGGAAAGCAGAGGCCTTGAAGATGCCTGTCCACAGTTAACACCTGGTCAGCAGAATGAGAAGTCACAGAAATCACATTTTCCCCACTGTGGTGTGATATGTTGTATGTCTATTTCAATTACAAAAATGATATCTATACATATAAATTAGCATATGCGAATATTATACAAATCCATGTCCTCTTTTGCCCTCTTTTGGGGTAATGTAAAAGTGCCCCCCTGCCAGTCCTTGTGTGGAACAAGGAAAAGATCCTGCAGCTGGGAAAACCTTTGAGGGGAAACACCACCCTAACCCAGTCGCTACATAAAACATTTCGCAGGATGGCGCAGAATTAATTTTCACTGAGAGCCACAACATCTGCTTTAGGCAGCCCCAGGCTGTGGCTGCAGGATCCAGGCATGTCTGGCTTGCTGATCTTTCCAAACAATTGGCCTTTATGAGATCCTGCACTTCATTTTTCATGAAAAGAAAATGTTCAACTGCTTCTCAACTCTTTGTCAGGTGAGTGTTGCCCCCAATAGGGAGAAACCTCTCGCAAAGCCGGCTGTCATTTCTTTATAATGCTTTCCACCAGGGAAGAAGGGGAGGAAAAGGAAATGCAAACAAAGCAAAGGATCAATTTTTAAGCCTTAGGGTTATGTTCCTGATGCTTGATTCTCCTGCAGATTGAAAAGGTAACAAATAGCACAAGGTAGAAATGAGTTAACGGATTAATGGCAAGGTATACATATTAAGTTACAACTTTGCGGTTCACCTCTTGAACTCATTCTTTTCCGATTCTGAACTGATTCAACAGAAACTGTTACCAGTTTCTAGAATGACGGATCACCACAGAGCTGGGAGCAGGTTCGTTGTGTCCCTCACGGCACAGACATAGTGACCCTGTTGGAGGGCAAACGCTTGCAAAATCCAAATGTCGTCTTGAGACATATATTTCTTTGTAGTGGCATCCTGCCACCGTGGTACAACTTCGTCACTCAGTTATTTTGCCAGGAAGGCCAGCCTCACTATTTGGCCAAGGCAATTCTCATTGGCTATTGGTACGTCAGTCCTGGCCACCATCTTTTCTGAGGTGTTCATCTACTTGAGCAGGGGTAGGCAACTTCTTTAGATCTGGGGGGGGGGACATGTTTGCAGGCTGGTGGATCTGATTTCAGTGGGGCTGTGAATCTTTTCTGGGTTTCAGTCAGACCTAGCCAGACATCTAAAGGAGCTACCCAAGGTGCTGAATCCAGTTTGGGATAGGGTTCAGCATCTTGGATAGCTCCTTTAGAGGCCTGCCTGCCATCAGTATGGAAGATACGCAGATCTACCTTTCTTTTCCATGGACTCATCCCAAGGGAGGCTGTGGGCATCTTGAACACAGGTCTGGGAGCAGTTTGGGAATGGATGAGCTGAAGCTTATTACGGATAAGACAATCATATTGTGGTTTGGGAAATTGACCAAGGAGGTATTGCAACTAGCGATAGGGGGGAGCTGCCCTCAAAAAGCCAAATCCGCAGCTTGGGCTTTCTCCTGGGCTTGACACTATCTGCAGATGGCTTTGGTGGTTAGGAGGAGCACCTTTGACTAGCTTAGGCTAGCTCCCCTGGCTAGACATGCTCTAGTCACATCCAGACTAGACAATTATATTACAACACTCTTATGTGGGGCTACTCAATGAAAGTAAATAAGTACTTATGGTGTTGGTGATTTTTTTTAAAAAAATACCTCGAAACTGCAGTCACAATGTTATTAACAACAGTTACCCTTTTTAAGCAAATGGATAGGTAACTTTCAGATGTATACTGCCTAGAGAATGGGCTCATTTCATTGTTTATAACAGGGCTTTTGAACCTCAGGCCTATGAGCCAAATCCAGCCCACCTGTGGTCTCCCAGGTAGCCACTTCCCTTATCTTGGGCCCTCCCCCCCCCCCACTGCCTATCATTTGGTGGTTTCTTGGCTTTCCTGGGTTTTCCCCACAGTTCTAAAAGGTTGAAATGCCTCTGCTATGGCTTAGTTACGGGCAGTAGGAACTTAAAGCTAATTTAGGCTGGCATTTTGGCCCATCTCTTTTGCCTTCAGCCCCCATCCAGCACTGGAATGAAGCCCTGAGAGCTTCTCCAAAATTGAATTGATATCAGCCCCAGTTTATAACAACAGTCAAGGTGCAGAGCTGAAGGCCCAAACTGGCCAAACCCATTAGACTTTGCTAAAGGGATTTTAGTTCATTCACTGTCTGGCTGCCCCAGTAGCTAAGTGGGGTGAACTCTGGTGGCAGACCCCCCCCCCCCCATGCTCTGGTTTTTCCTACTGCTTTCACATTTTCCATTTCATACTGTAATTTAAAGAGTGAAAGTGATCATAAATGTAATTCTTGAATGTAAATATAAGTTTAATAGAGAACGAATAAATCACAGATGAACTGGAGGGGTAAAAGTAAATATGAGAAGTTGTGAGGGAAGATGGCATATCAGGTGTAAAAGAGTTTATGTCATAAAATTTTCCATAGAAAGTTTAATAGTGAGGACAGCCTTCCACAACATGTCACTGAGGCTGACCCCAGAGCAGTAATCTTCAGTCTTTTCAGATCTGGGACTCACCTGTCATCCAAACAGGCACTGTGTGACCCCCTTCTTATTTCCACCCCCATGTTTTTAAAATGGCTGTCGTGCTGCTGTTACAATCCACCTTAGCTCAGGCTGCCACCCTCTAGTGGTTTCTGACCTACTAGTCACTGTAGAGCACTGGTGGAAAATGTGTGGTCCTCCAGATGTTGTTGGAATGCAACCCCCCCCCACCAGCCCTAGCCAATGCTGACAGATGATGAGAGTTGCAGTCCAAGAATATCTCGAGGGCCACACATTCCCCATCCCTACTCAAGAGGTTGTATTTTTAACCCCCCCCCCAAAAAAAACCCAAGAAGTTATTGTTCCTTTGGGGGCTGAAGTGATGAAGTCGACATTTCAGCTACAAAAACCTGGAAATCATTCTTCATGTGCTCAGAGTTGCAATCTTGGTGACTAGGTCACCTTGGGCATGTCACTTTCACATATACCTATCACATGCAGTTACTGTTGAGAGGACAAAAGAGAAGATATACTCTTCCCTTTGGCTAAAGTGGAGTATCTAAATAAGCACTTAAATAATGGGCTACAGGAATCTAGAATTGACCCAGAGGGACCACAGACAGCATACTCTCTGTCCAATGAACTACAGCCCAGGAGCTTCTTTAACATTTTCTTTAGCTTTTGACTCCTCAGGTCTGGATCCCAGAGAACCAGTTTGCCAGAGCAGGCCAGAAAGGAACTTGAGGGCCAAGTTAGCAGCAGAAGGATCTAACAGCCTCCCCACCCAAAGGGTTTTTTTAATGTAGGGGGACCCACAGGAGCTGTGAGTTTCAGTGAAGGAACGGGTGGATTCAGATGCTCATTACCCTCTGACCATTTTTCTGCTCAAAAGCACCCCTCCTCCAAACGCTTCATTATCCATGGAGATAAATATACATGGACCGCATCTTTTCCCTGTAAAAGTACCACGCAAGGAAAAACCAGCAGGCAGGAAATGTTTAAGTACCCCCCCACCCTATTATGGGTTGCAAGTTGTGTATTGTGGGATTGCAGACCATAATTTAGATTTCGTTTCATAATAGGTATTCATTATGATCCACGCATAAATACATAAATATAGTAACTCTTGTTCCCTTCTTGAAGCAGCCATTTTTTTTCTGGCTGTAGGAGACAGGATTGTGACCTCTACTTAAACATCCTGAAGTAAGAGGAGTAGCCAGTGGAAATTATTTATAACCTGACCAGCTCATTTCGTTTCATTCTCTGAAGCCCACAGTGTCTGACTGACACAGCAATAATGGACAGCGAACTTTTGTGCCAATTAATTGTTAATGAGAGGTTTGATTAGCAAATAAAGTGCCTATTAGGTGAACTGATTGTCTTTCTTTCATAATACCAGAGGTCAACTTTTTTTAATCTGAGAAAGCACACTGTATACAGCAAAAAGAAAAAAGAAAATAAAGGGAGGAACGGTTTAAATTTTTAACCACATCTCTTCCAAAGTTGAATAACATATTCAACAAAGTTGGAATGAAGGAAGCAGATCTGCAGTTATGATCAATCAACAGACCATCCTAAATCAGCTTCTGATTCTTTTCAACAAATCAGTCACTTAAACCTTACTCTGTGGGAGTGTTTTACAAATCCTTTTTGGGACACCTTTTTTCCCCTGGTGAAAATTTGAAGCACAATTCATTCTTACATTCAAAAAAGAGAAATCAGCATATAAAAATTCTTTGCACTTTTTGTGGGATTTCTGTCATAGTGAGGACCAGGCAAATTAGCAATGGGGAGAAAGACCAGTTTTTCCCCTACACAACCCTACCACCACCATGTCCATGACGGCAGTGTTTTACTTTGTTCATAGAAATGAATGGCAGCCATTCACATTTGGGGGGGAAAGTAATGGGGTGCACTTGGGAATACTATTGGGATGCAAATTAACCTGTGCTTTGCTCCTGCTGACTCAGACACTTATGGCCGGAGAATGGCAACAAGGGAGGGGGCTTTTCAGTGGTGGCCCCTGACTGTGGAACATCTCCTCAGGGAGGCCTACCTTGGGCCAATATTGTCATCTTTATGGTGCCAGTCAAGATCTTCCTTTAATCCCAGTCATTTGAAGGCTTATGATGGGATTTTTGTTCTGAAGTGATGTTTTGGTTGTTTTATTCCATTCTGGTGTTCTAATGGAAATTGGTTATAGCTAGTTTATATTTTATATGTTTTGATAGCTTTGTTGTAAGTTGCCTTTGGTCATTTAAAAGAGAAAGGCAATAAGAAATTATCATCATTATAATCAAGGATCAAATGTTTTTCCTCCTGTATTTTACCAACATCTCCAGCATAAAAGCTAGATTACCATTAATGACAGTAGGATAGTCATGTACTTTAGTTATATACAAAAGGAGGGAAGCTGACAAAATCAACGAGGCAACTTGGAGCCTATCTACACTACTGCCTTAAAACGGTTTATAACAGTTTTAAACTGGTTATTAACCAGATTTAAACTGTTATAAACCGTTTCAAAGCAGTAGTGCAGATAGGCTCTTGTATTTAGTTGTGTTTTTTTAAGAGAAATTTCCAAATAAGCAACAATACATTATTGAAAAACTCAGTCTTGTTGGAATATCCCTCATGAGGTCTTCTGCATTTGTACTTCAAAAGCCACTAAATTCCACCTCCTAATCTGTTAGAAAGTTTCAAGGGTAAAACTCAGACAGAAATAGACAGCTTGTAGAAAGACATGTAAGTGATAGTTATAATTTAAAGACATTCCCTTATTTGTTAGACCAGTCCATGTTTTATTTAAAAATGGCAATTTGTAGAAATGCCATAAGGCAGGAATGGGCAACTTGTACCATCCAGAATTCTCATCAACCCTAGACATCATAGCCAGTGGTGAACGATCATGGTAGTTTTAGGCCTAAACATCGGGATGGCCACAAGTTATTCACCTCTGCCATAAGGTAACATTGTAAATTATTTGTGCTTTATGCTAGTCCAAATTCTATGTTCATGCATCCAAAGTCATTATAAATGTCACTTACGTTCAAAGATGTGTCTGTTGTGATTCTACATTGGGGCAGGCAGACTTCAGGTTTGTAGGGACGACTTTGTTTTTGATTTTTATTAGAACCCTGAGATCTACCAGGTACTAAATAATAGCCATGGGGAGGGAAATACTCTTAAAATTCAGGAACAAGGGTGCCTCTGAACACCTAATCAACTGAGCTCACAAAATTTACATATGGTTGCCCCTCCTACAGCTTTCTTCCACCTCAGCAGCCTAATTAAAAGGTGAGAAACCTTTTGTCATTGCTGTTGCTAAACAATTGTGAGGCAGAACCCCTTGATGTTCTACTGGAAGTCATCGAGAGTTCTACCTGTAGGCCTGGATGTACTTCTATCCACCCGTGTTCTACATTTCTCCTAAAGAAATCTTCCTTGGACCCTGAAAATTGTAATAACTACAGGCCAGTGGCAAATGTTCCATTCCTGGGCAAGGTCCTGGAGTGGTAGTTGCGAGCCAGCTCCAGGCACTCTTGGATGAGACCAATTATCTGGATCCATTTCAGTTGGGTTTCAGGCCTGGTTTTGGTATGGAAACAGCCTTGGTCACCCTGTATGGTGACTTTTGTTGGGAGAAGGACAGGAGGAGTGTGACTCTGTTGATTCTCCTTGATCTCTCAGCGGCTTTTGATACCATCGACCATGGTATCCTTCTGGCACGACTGGCTGAGTTGGGAGTGGGAGGCACTGCATTGCAGTGGTTCCACTCCTACTTGGCAGGTCAGCTCCAGAAGGTGGTGCTTGGGGAACATTGCTCGGCCCCGTGGATTCTCCAGTATGGGGTTCCGCAGGGGTCAGTCTTGTCCCCCATGCTGTTCAACAGCTACATGAAACCATTGTTGTGCAGTCATCTGGTGTTTTGGAGTGCATTGTCATCAGTATGCTGACGACACGCAGCTCTATTTTTCCTTTTCATCTTCATCAGGTGAGGCTGTGGATGTGCTGAACCAGTGCCTGGCTGTGACAATGGACTGGATGAGGGCTAATAAACTGAAACTTAATTCAGACAAGACTGAGACACTGTTAGTGGGTGGTTCTGCTGACCGGATGGAGGGTCTTCAACCTGTTCTGGATGGGGTTGCACTCCCCCTGAAGGAGCGGGTTCATAGCTTGGGAGTTCTCCTAGAACCATCTCTGTCACTTGAGGCTCAGGTGGCTTCAGTGGCACGGAGTGCCTTCTACCAACTTTGGTTGGTGGCCCAGCTACATCTCTATCTGGGATGTAGCTGGCTTCAGTTGTCCATGATCTGGTAACCTCCAAGTTAGATTACTGCAATGCATTCTATGTGGGGCTGCCTTTGAAGGTGGTTCGGAAGCTGCAGCTTGTGTAAAATGCAGTGGCCAGATTGATAACTGGAACCAGAAGGTTCGAGCATATAAGACCTACTCTGGCCCGCTTGCATTGGCTGCCTGTATGTTTCCAAGCCCGATTCAAAGTGCTGGTTTTAACCTATAAAGCTTTACACGGCTTGGGACCAGAATATCTGACGGAACGCCTTTCCCGACATGAACCTACCCGAACACTACGTTCAACATCTAAGGCCCTCCTCTGAATGCCTACTCCAAGGGAAGCTTGGAGGTCAGCAACAAGGGAGAGGGCCTTCTCTGTGGTGGCCCCCCAATTGTGGACCGATCTCCCTGACGAGGCCTGCCTGGTGCCAACATTGTTATCTTTTCGGCGCTAGGTCAAGACTTTCCTCTTCTCTCAGGCATTTGACAATATCTGAGGAGCCTGGGTTTGTTTTTTGTTTTTGTAGCTTTTTGAGACTGTTGTAGTGGTTTTAAATGTATGTGTGTATTGTGTGTATGTTGTATGTTTTTGCTGTTTTAATTTTTGTATATTGTTTTTAATTGTTTTAATCCTATGTAAACTGCCCAGAAAGCTTCGGCTATGGGGCGGTATGCACATGTAATAAATAAATAAATAAATATGATGCAAGAAAAGTGCTATGTGATATTTGGAACAGAATTCTGCTTCCTGAGGATCTCGGCTGGCTGCAAATATATGGCTGTAAGTTTGCGATTAAAGCCTGATAACATTTTGGAAATCAGAAGTAGCTAAATAAGATTTATAGTGGGTGGTGGGGTTTTCACCCAAATAGATGGTATAAAATAGTAAGAGCTTGTTCAAATAAGATAAAGCATACACATTTATTGTAAGTTGTAGAATTCCACTCTATCCATTTGGGTTGGCTGAGCACAGATTTATTTTTAGTGTAGCATACTCCTATTTAAATGCCACAATCACACTGCATCTTGATAAAACCACAAATGTGGACCCTTACGTCCAATTCCCGCTGACCCTGACTTTTGTGGCTACAATCCTGATTGTGCCAGTAAGCCTGGGGAGCTGTCCAGAAGGATAAGAGCAGATCCAAGGCATGTGTGCTACTGGAGTGAAAAAAGGAGCTGTCCACCAAAGAGCTAAGCTAGAGTGCATGGAGATGTTGCACCAGCAACAACCATGCAGTAAATAAGTAGTTTTATACTATTGTCCTCATTGGACATCAGTGTGCTTAGGTTCTTGTTTCCTCCTCCTGAGAAGGGCTCGTAGATGGAAAGCTTTGTGCTGCCAGATGTGTGCTGCACCTTCCAGTCTGCACTTCAGCTTGGGCTCATCACCATTTCTGCTCCTGGGTCCTGGGAATAATAGCAGAGGATTTGGAGCTGAGCTATGTAATCAATTGTGGGGACATCAGGTCCTCTGATTCTGCAGCCTCCCCATGTGGTGCATCTTCTGGAGTGGCAGCTTCAGGCTGTCCATCAAGCTTTCAAACTTTCCTTGGTCCCAGAATGTGCTGGAGGGGTAGGTTCCTCCTCCACCACCTCCAGTGCCATCTGAAATTCTGGATCTGTACACATCCTAGTTCTAAAACCATAGTGTGTCAGCAAATATTCTAGCCTTATTAGTAATTGTTGCAATTCCCTGTTATCTTCTTCAGTAGAACCTCTACTGGTTCTATTTCCTGATGTCTTCTACAATAGAACCTTATGTGTTCTTCCACTGCAATGTTTAATGTCATGTGGCAGCTAGAACAAGATTCTTCCTGGCAGGTGTGGCCTGACCAAGTAAGAAGTCAAAGCCAGAAAATCAGACAAGACTGAGGTGGCTTACCAATGGAATTAGGTTATTTATAAAGACACTGAACAGTCTGAACCAATGTCAGAAATCTTGATCGTAATTCAGATATGTAGAAACTGGCAGTTCTGAGATGGGTGCAGGTATGCAAGCAGGAGGATAGGCAGCGGAAAATCAACAAGCAACAGACTAAGACTGGAAGTAGAAACAGAATATCTATAAAGGTCAGTCCTGAAGACTTCCAATTGGTGCTGATGGGTGGAGTTAAGCTACAACTTGTGACCGACCAAGGTAACAACAGACCCCTAGCTTTTAATTTTGATACTTGAACACCCAGGTTGACAGCAATAGCACATTATGGGCCATCATATAAAGGTGCTGTTAGGCTATGAACAGTTTGGTGGCACACAATGTGCTAAGCTCATTTGACCGAGGAAATGCTATGGACATCCAAGATGGTTGAATTATCTACTGATGGATAAACCTCAACTCACGTCTTATTGGCTGAAGAGCTATAATTCCAATGAGCAGGAGAAATAAATGACAGGTGCGTATTTATATGGTGTGACTGGTACAGCAGTCCATCCTCAATAAATGCCAATCTATTTCTTGCCTTTTGACATTGAATCATTGCATTTAAATACTATTCTTCCCTTGCCTCTCTCTGTGTATGCATCTGTACATACATACTCATCATTCACTGTACTTTGTCTCATTGATTGGACAATGAGATCAAGCTCATAAATATCAGAAACAGGAAATAGAAAAAAACGTGTTTTTGTTTGGTAGGTCATATTTTAAAATGTGTGCATGCTTCTTAAAAAAACGGATGTGAGTGCATGGAGGGGGGTATTGCAATTTATGACCATTTCTCATTGGTGTTTGTTTTGTTCTAAATTAGCAATTTCCTTATTGACCATAGCAGTTAGCATCTCAGCTGGAACTATATTGGAATTTGAGCTGCCAAAAAAGATCATGAAATGCAGAATAAAAAGCATATGGAGAGGAGAAACCCACAAAGTTTGCCTTGCTGGTATAATGGAAGGCTTTCTGGCGGGCGGCCATCTGCACCCGCTGAACAGAGGGATCCTGGGATGACATTGATCGATTTAACAGTAGGAAAGTATTAATGATATGCGGCTCTGATGGCTGAGCCACTTCACACTCATTTGCATTTCCATTCATCATCTCAGCATTTATCATTATGAGGCGAATGCCAGAACTAATTAAAGTCTGGGCTAACAGGGTGACATGGGGGACCAGCCAGTACTTCTGTGGAGGAAAATATGGGAAGCTCTCCAGCAGGAATTACACCAACCTTACACCAAACCCAATTAACTTAATTCCTAACTAAACTGTTAGAAGCTCCTTCATTTGAATGATTTAACAAGCCCGGCTTTAAGTTACAAGGTTTTTTTTCATGATTTTGTAACATTGTTTTATGTAACCTTTTCCTTTCAGATAGCATGGAAGGCTTCTGTGACATCTTGGCTTTCATTCCCCCAACCCCTGTTGCGAACAATGGACAAAAGCCCATAAAGTCCTCGCAAGAAGCAAATGTTTAAAAAGTAACATCTATGACATGGATTTATCCTGGAGGTATGTTGAATGAATGCCTCATTAAGGACAGTATTTTCAAGGATGAAAGGTATGAAAGAGACGTAATACTCTGAAATAGATATTGTCCCTTTTGGCAAAAGAGATAGGCATATTCAAAACTGTTCTCCAGGTGCCACCTACAAATATGAAATATGTCTCCTGTAGTGTGAGACAAATATTGGGCATGATCTAGCCAAATTAATGTCAAGGCTGCAAACAAAAGCACACATGCTAGGGGCTGGGAGTAAACCCATTGAACTCAGCAGGGTTTACTTCTGAGCAAACGTTCTTACAATTGTTTTTTTCTCAAATAAGACCACATGTTGGATCAATGATAGCACTTAGCAAAGTTCAACTTACTCTGGAGAAAATGGGAGGATGAGGCTGGAGGCTCCACTGGGTTTCAGTCAGAATCAGTCAGAACTCCAAAGGAGTTATCCAAGGTTCACACCTTGGATAGCTCCTTTAGATTCACTACCCCACTGTCGTCAGAGCCACCAGCCTCCACTGGCTGGGGGATCCTCTAAAGCAGAATGAGAAGTGTTGGAAGGAGCTGCAGGCAGAATGCAGAATTGGTGAAGACTGCTTCCTCACCCCCTTCTTCCAGCAGGGAGCCTCCACTGGACCAAGGTGCCTTCCATGAATCACAGGGACTGGAATCACAGGAAGAGGATCCAACCTCAGTGCCCAAATGTATTGCCCAAAACTCAACCCTGAGTACCTTTTTAGAAAAGCCAGTAATGGATTGCCACCATCAGCAAAGACAAGCTCATAAGATGAAAAAAACTAAGGTGTTTATTAAGGGAAATATTTACACAAGGGAATAAAATGCTATTTTTCAAATAACAGGATAGGATTGCTCAAATGTAATTGTGAAGTGTAGGGTGTAAATAAAGAGTCAAGACAAAGTAGTTGGCTTTAGAATTGGGCCACTTTTATTAAAGATCTGCAAAGGGTGAAAACCTAAGCGGGCATCCTTGCTCTTGGCCTCCTCAGGCCAAATCTTGGGATCGGGCGAACCATTCAGCATCCTCGTGGTGGAGCCAATCCTTCGCCACCCCGTGGTCTTCCCCATATGGGGTGGGGAGGCCTTCTGTTGTCACCATTCCCGTGCTGCATGGCTGTGAGTCGGTGAGTAGGGTCGGCCTCAAAGGTAAACCTTATCCCAATGATCTGGTGCCGCAGGACTCCCAGATGTAGGCCTCAGGTATTACCCATCACCTCAACGGTGCCTGAGAATGTTCACCAATTGTAAAAAAGCCCTAAGGATGCCCGCACCTACCGCCAAAATTAAGTGACCAGATTAAATACCAATTCGCCTAGTTAATACACTCCATCTGTCTTACAGTGTGAAGCAGGCGAAAAAAATCTTAACCAAATTAGGGTAAGAGTAAAAAATTCCTACTTGGCCTCCTAATGACGACCGCCGAGCCCACACTGTCTACAGGGAGGGGAGGGAGGGAGCCGCGCTGGATGGAAGCTGCCGGGCGGGACCGTTACCCAGCTATTTAAGCTAGACGGTTCCCGCCCAGCCCTGTGGCACCACTCTGAGGCCGCCAATGGCGAGCCTCCACCTCGCCTCTCACCACCCCCACCCGCAAATGTCCTCCCCACCCAATTTGGGCTGGGGATTTGCACTTAGTTTAAATAAACTTGGTTACTGTTCCTAATAGGTAAGAGAGTATTCCTCAGCTAAATACACTCTCAATAGCTTTTCCCTCAGATCTGATTTCCCTAAATGCCACCCCAGCTGATCCCTCACAACCATGTTCTTCTCTGCCTCCCAACTTTTCCAGTGGTTTCTAGGAAGATTGTGTTTCAAGGGCTCCTTGCTGAAGTTCCTTCTGGTCAGACCTCCTCCTGAAACCTTCTAGTGCTGGCCTTTGCTTCCAGCTTGAAGCTTCAGCACAACGTCACAGCACAGCCTCCTGCTCTCCATAGAAACCAGCTCTAGTCTTCAGATCTTTTCCTAGGAGAGCTCTCTCAGACTGACCCAAAAGCTTTTGCCTTTCTGAGTTCTGCTCTCTTCAGCCCTCAACTCGCCCAAACTATCTCTACATTTTCATTAAATTCCCTGATCAGAACCTTTGATTAACCATATTCTTGATGGAATCCAATCACAATTGTTGACTTTCCTGATTAATCCAAACAAAGTTATCTTCCTCCCTCTATCATTTTCAAACTCAGCTTGATGCCTCCCTCCTATAGCAACTTCAACTAAGGCAGCCTCAACTGCCTTAGGCCCCAGAGTAGCAAAGCTAGATTTCTGGCCTACCTCACTCAGAAGTCACTCAAAGTATATAAACATAACAAAACATAAATAAATGGATAAAATTACAGTGTTCCTTTACACAAGCTAATTCTTCTCTACATGCAGTCATGAAAAGGTGTGGCCCCCAATAAAGATCAATGGACGATAATATGTTGCATTCTATTGACCTAGTGTACAAAAAAAGTCAATCCTTAAAATGTATGATACAAATCCAGAAGTTAATATAGTATAAAGTAGTTATATTAATATCTTGAATAATACAAATATATATAAATAAATAATCTATCATTCCATTAAGTAATGGAATCCCTAAATGAAACCCCTAACGTGCTTGAAATATATTCTCTATGATAACTCAAAAAATCAGTTTATGATTTGAAGTGCAATCCTACATATCTCTATTCAGAAGTAAGTCCCCATGTGTTCAATGGGATTTACTCCCTGATAACTGTATATGGAATTGAAGCCTCACTGTTTAAGTTGATGTACAGTAGTTTGCAACTCAGCACTGATTCTGTAATTCCTTGACTGGCTCAAAAGGTATGGTGTTCAAAGAATCAAAACAAGCTCCAAAATCTTCATGGCTGAACAATTTCTATGGGAGATTAGTCTGCAAGGTGTCTTAGTCATTATTAAGCATTATAACCTCTATAGAAAAGTATGGTGATAGCTTGAACCAATAGGCAAATTCAAAAGACTTGTACCAGCAATCTCAGTCCAGTTTATGCAATATTTTAGACAAGCAAAAGAGTAGCAGCAAACCAGAATTGTGTCCACTTTTACAGAGGGCGGTGTTTTATTTGAATGGTTGTCCAGTCCAATTCCAGTTTAAAGGTAAAGAACCTTCAGAACTGTTGTCCATCACCAGTTAGCACCTGGACAGAAAATACACATGTGTGGGTTACAGTCTTCTACACTATGGTGAGATGTAGTGTATTTCTATTTAAATTATAACGATTATTTCTACACATGCATTTCTACATATAAATTAGCAGATTTATATGTTAATTGCATACTCTTTTGTCCTACCTTTGATGATGTGTTACCTGTGTTTTGGAGATACATAAGTTGCCACCCTGGCCACAGCAGCATACAGTTTCACGATCAATCCTTCGTAGTTCCCCAGGGTTCTAGCCCATAACATGGTCACTTCCCACCCTCCTCATTCCATGCATGTTTCTCCAGGGTCCTCAACCATATAGTCCAGTACTGAAGAAGAAATATGTGGAAACATAGTTAAGTGGAAAAGCAAAAGTTCAGTATTCAAGAGGTTCCAAATTCAATCCCTGGCTTCCATAGGAAAAATCTAATCCGAGATCAATCTCCCAGGATCCCTGAAGACATGCATGGGCCTCCCATTCCAGGCAAATGCCCAACACATTGCAGAGCATTTGGCAAATATATACATCTGACTGGTGGGGAAAGAGAATTAAAGTGCTCCTGTCAGGCTTTGCCATCAGCCTGAGTAAGTGTACTCCAGAATGAACCAACATGTCCCGATGCATTTTGGGGGAAGGTCTGTACTTGTGGGCAAACTTTTTAATGTAGGGGCTGTTTGGCTACCATTGCTGATCTTCTCATTGGGGGGATCCTAAGGAGGCCCCAGTGCTCCCCACAACACAGTGTGAAGACTCCACTTACATGCCATGGACACAGGTTGGTTGTGCTAAAGGCATCCTAGTGACATTTGCTGAAGTAACTAGAGATTGAAATCAGGATCTTCCATGAACTATCAGACAGATTTGTATTCTAGCAATTCCAGACCAGGTCTTATTTAAAAAGAAGGGCAAATAAATAAATAAATAAATTAGTAAATAAAAATGGAATATGAACTCTTTCTAACCTTGAGACATTCCAGTTGTTTGCTTTCTTTGAAAACTTTGGAGCAGTCTTCTTCAACTGATCAATTTGTACAACTGAATGGAGAGCCATGTTGTTTGTCCATCAGGCATTAAACATCTTATTGACACACCTATGAAAACCATTCTTTCTTTTCTTTTGTCATCTGAAAGATACAGGGCACACTTGATTTCCATTTGGAGCCATCCAGTTGTGACTGTTGTCAGCCTTGGTGATTGTCTGATCCGATTACTGTCAC
Source organism: Anniella stebbinsi (assembly GCA_029215795.1). Lineage (NCBI taxonomy): Eukaryota > Metazoa > Chordata > Lepidosauria > Squamata > Anniellidae > Anniella > Anniella stebbinsi. Next base: position 15,894,957 of record JARDYH010000006.1, on the reverse strand, counting down.
TTTTGCCTCCACTATTCATCTTTTTGCTATGCAAACTTGTTACTCTTCATTCTAAATTTGACCAAAAAGTATGAGGTGTAGGACAGTGACACCATGAAGACAGAATCTCATACTGTCATTGAAGGCTAAGAATTTGGCGACACTTTTATGAATGTATCATATTGGAGGTTTCACCCATACGAAATCCAACAACACAACTCTGTTAAAAAGACTAATATTGTTTGTGGTTTCTCTGTGCTGTTGGAACTTAGCAGGGTGAAACAGCCTTTTTTTCTGACAAGGACTGCATTTCCTCATGGAGGGGTGCATGTTGTCAGAGGGCGGGGCCAAAACCAGCAGCGGGAAGGATCAGAGCCAAAAGTCAGTGGTCACCTCTTTTATCGTTTAGTATCCCTTTTCTCCTTGTTCTAGCAGTGGGTTCCTCTAGTGATCTGGTGCTAAAGGGTTCTGCCCAGATAGTCTTCACTTTGCCATTAGCACATTTATTCATTTATTTTAAACTGCATATTCCAGCTTTCCATTGAATTAATGTTCAAGCCAGCTTACATAAAATTCTTTAAAAAAAAATTAATGAAATAATATAAAAAGATAGAAATGTTTGATATGGCCACAGTCAAATATGCCTTAGTTACATCCTTAGCTGGACTACTGTAACAGACTCTGTATGGGGCTACCTTTGAAAAGTGCTCAGAAACTTCAGCTGGTCTAGAATGCTGCAGCCAGAATGTGACCTGATATCATGGAAATTTTAAAAAAATGTTTGTTTAATTTTCTTTTGTGATGATGATGATGATTCTACACCAAGAAATAAAGCACCAAAAAATGTTCTTTTCCAGTCTAACTACTAAAACAAAAAGCTCCACCACCAAACACCATGAAAACTGACAGTAGTTAATGACCAGTAGTTAATATATAGACTCTTTTCTTTTCCTCTGATCATCACAAGTCCATTTCTTCTACATTCTTTGGGAGTCACTTTGTTCATTTCCAACACCATGGTCAGCGACTTTGTTACTGATAGAACCAATGCAGATTTTCCTTTCCTGTGCTGGACATGGCAATCTCTCCTGCTACTGGTAGATTTTATAGAAATTGTTTAATTAAAGTCTTCCCCAAAATCCAGTATATAGTTAACAGTTTGAACAAAATTTAAGATGTCCTTTCCTTGTTTTTACACTTCACATAGGATTGGAACTCCTGTGTTCTCTTTTGAATGTATATTAAAAAAGGAATTTTAAAAAAGTTACCATAATACAATGTTTAGATGATGTTTTCAATTGCCCAAAGCCTTTCAAATATCTTACCATGCTGTAGTCTTACCACACTCCTTTAAGGCAGTTCACTATGATCATTCCCATGTTGCAGGTATGTGACTCGACTAAGGCCACCTTGTATGTTCATGCTCATGGCAGAGTTGGGAGTCAAACCAGCGACTTCCTCCCATTGATTACAAAAGGGATCTGGCTTGGCAATTCAGCAGATTTGTGGAGATGCCTCCGGAACTCAGTGGGTGTGCTGGAGCTTTCCCGTGAAACACTCGAGATATTTGAATTTCCTACAAAGAAGATGAGTAAAAATAAAAACCACTATGACAGCCCAATTCATTCCATTGGGGATAAATAGAGCAAGCCTGCAAGAAGCAAGGTACAGCAACAGTGAGTTTTACCCAGTCCTCCAAATTAATACCCACCTACCCCAACAATAGAGAAGGGGGGAGGCAGTTTCACTCTAATGTTGCCACTGCCCCCCCCCACCCCCCAGCAGCCCATTCAGGCTGAACTTTCTCAATGTCAAAAATTCAAGCCAGCATTAATCTAAATGCTCAGTCGCCTTTGCCATCCCCCTTCTTAACTACAGTACAACCCTCTACCTGTCCACTCAGAAGTAAGCCCCATTGAATTCAATGGGACACACTGCCAAGTAAGTGTGAATAGGATCACAGCCTTAGAGCATGAATCAGTAATAATTACCTGACTGTGCTAAGTATTATTGAATTTGATCCAGCCAAAGTTAAGCATTTCTACCAGGAGAGCTGAACCATTTTCAGCCCAAGGGGCAAATTCAATTTCGGAGAAGCTCTCAGGGCCAGTATTCAGTGGAGAGCAGGGCAGAAGGCAAAATCGGTGGGGCCAAAAAGCCAGGATATTGTCTCTTAAAGCTCTTACTGCTGGTAATTAAACCTTAGGAGAGGCATTTCAACCTTTGAGAATGGGGGGAAGGCACAAAAGCTAAGAAGCTACCCAATGATTGATGGTAGGGGAAAGAGGGTGGGGCCAGAGGAAGGGGGTGGGTGGGGCCATCTGGGGAATCCTGGTGGGTGGGATTGGTACCCCGGATATGCTGGCTGGGACCCTGGGCTTGAAGTTCTGCACCCCTGGCATATACATTCCATTGATTTTAATGGGAAAGCAAGGTGTGTGCTTAATTCTGGTTCACTGATATAAGTGGGAATTCAAGCTGCTTGATTTTGGGTAGGCTTTACTGACGATGACAACGATGAGGGTGACAATGACAATATGCTTGGCTAATCTTTCAAAATGAATTGAAAGTGTTCAGTGAAGGCTTTCCATCGTAGAATTTTTACTTAACTTGAGCCGTACACTTTAATCAATGAGCCGACACACTGCGCAGAGGTATGCTAATATATTAACATTTGCACAATCGGGCTGTTTAAGAGGACTCAGTGGAGATAAAATCAGAACTCTTCTGTATAATAGCATTTATTATTCATGATCATACTATAGTAGTATAATAGCTAATAAAACAATCTTAGACAAAGAAACACCACGTCCTCCTATTGGATGGGCTGCTGTTCTAATGTGTCCCAATTCATTCTGCTTGGAAGTCCCAAAATGTGTGTGTGGGGGGGGGGGGGGGGTGTTGCCAAACTGAACACCAGAAGTTTTGTGGTTGTTGGTTTTTTTAATGATATTCACGTGGGAATGCTGCCAATCCCAGATGTCCAAAAACACTGGGAGACACTGGTGAATCTTGACAGGTCACCTAAATGTGATTGTGAGGTTCACTGGCGTATGTCTGAGAAGTATGCCTGTGTGAGTGAGCATTCACACATGAGTGTTAGATATTAAATTTGGTACATTAGCTGTTACATTATATGAAGGCACATAGACACGCAGACAGTGAAATTGTGAAATGCATGTACATAAAACACACACACCGAAAGTCCAAAAGCAAAACTTATCCTTGCTTTCATGTCCACATGAACACAAACAGGGAAACGGAAGCAAGTAAGAGGAAAATCACGGAGGAGGTGGGGTGGTGGGGAAATATGTACTAAATGAACAATACGATATTTCAGCTGATGAAAAAGCAGGAATATAGTTTTGCTAAGTGCCACATCTGTCCACACTATACACTTGTAAGTTGCATTCACCAGGACATCGCTCTGTAGGTGCTCTGCTTGTGTATTCATTAAATATAGAAAGCACCGGCGAAGGAGGAAACGTACAAAGTCTGATTCATAAAAAGAAGAGGGACCGAGGAAAAAGCAAAGCAAAAGAAACTTTAAACAACTTTTTTTAAAACACACACACACACGCCACAATGCTTTCTGTGTAAGGGAATAGTCTCGTGAACATTGTCAGCCTTATGCCATATGTTCGAGGAAACCAGGGACCCTTGAAGAAGAAGAAGAGGCTTTTGAATTATTGATCAATGATTAGCAAATGCAATCGAAATTGTAGACTTGATGTTGTGCAGGGATTCATAATTTATGAGTGGACAAAATAGGAGGTAACAGAGGTAGCGGTAGGTGATTTCAGCCCCCATATTGATTACTTAAAACAACAGGAGGTACGTGTTGTGTGACAGATGCAACAAAAACTGACAGCTCGTTGCCTGTCCATCACCGCAGACGGGGAGCTCAGGGAATAAAGCGTACTGTAGAAGCAAATACATTTCTATTGTGTGTCTTTGATCATTATGCTGTTCGACTAGACCAAAGGACATATTTGTTTATAATTTATGTATTCTCTTACAATAAAAGATTGATGGCTTCCTATTAGATACCATCGGATCTAAATATCCAGATTCTTTGTCCCTGTAACAGCCAGGGATGTAGCATTGTAAAAGTACTTTGCCTTAGCCTAGCAGTGAATTTCAGATATTGGGATTTCAAAAGTAGGCTTCAGTGGAATTAATGTTACCTATATAGCACTGGTGCAAAAGTAAGCTATGGCACCTTCTGCCCCTCTATGCTACCTTCCGACCGTGTGAAGAAGACCATGTCTAGGGAGAAAGGGGGGTGATGTCCTCTTAATGGTATCATAGGATCTGCCCTGATCCAGGATTGGGGACTAAATAACTGTATACATGTCACAGGGATGGGGAAGGATGCTTTCTTGTGAAGGGGGAAGTCTGTTAATTCCTATTCCACTTTTGAATTGCTTCCCCTAAAATTCCATTCAAGTTGATAGACTGGTGAAATGGACTGGACTAGGACATTCTGGTCTAGTCAATTTCACTAGAAAGCAAAAAATGTATTGAATATCTTACTTTTTCTTTCTTTTTTTCGTTTGTTCTTTCTGCATGCTCAAAGCACATAACGAAATTGAAAATTAAAAAATGTAGAGGTTGTTTGCACAGGTTTATGGATTAAGCAGTCCTCTTTCTCACTGAAACTATAACTTAAATCCCGTTAAAACAGTTCAAAATGCACTCTAGGCATGAAGGGAAGGGGAAATGTGCTATTGTACATAGACACTGTTCAGAAGATTCCTGCAACAGTCACATCAGACTGTACACATTCTGTCACAACAGGGCTGGTAGTTCTGCAAGGAGCTAGGCTTTAAAAGTACTCATAGTCCTTGGGCACAATCCAGTGGGAAGCCTTTACACCAGGCCCACTGAAATGTACGTTTTCATATGTTGCTTTCAGGTTACTGATGTCCATAAGCACATATGTACATTCATTAAACCACAGCACAGGAAGGAATATTGATGTGATTGTGAGATTACATCAGGATTCCCTTTAGTGATGCCATTTAATCAATGCACACACAGTTTAGTGTGCATTGATACCTTGTAAGAAAAAAGATGTGGAGTGAAAATGGCAACAATTTGCACATGCACAGTGGTCTGAGAAAAGTCTCATAATAAAAAAAATGGAAGAATGGTAGATTCCTAAAGCAACCATGCTTCTCTAGAAATAGGATCAGCCCCAAATCTGAGGATTCATAAGGTTCCCCAATACAGGCATTCACCCATACTCATACCCATACACAACTGTTGATGAACTTCTGCAGGCTGCAGACATTTCCACAAAGAAGTAGGAAAGGGCCACAGATAATGGTCCTTTCTACACCTAAGGGTGTAGAGGGAGGGAGGGAGGGAGGGAGGGAGGGAGGGAGGGAGGGAGGAGAATTGCAGACTTACCTGCTTTTGCGATCCTCCCGCAGCATCTAAACAGAAGCACGACATCCTGAAAACAAACAGGGACTTCGCGGCCACCATTTATTTTTTTTAAAAATAAAGCTGAAGCCAGGAGCACAATTGCACCCCAACAAAATAGTATTTTTTTAAAAAAAAAAAGCCCTGGCCCCACATTTCCCAACCCGCGATATCCCTGAAACCCCCCGGGAAAGGGTCCTTCCCTCTTGCTAACCCCTGCAACTCGCCAGGAGGAGGGAAGAAGCTGGGACTGGCACCCACACTGCCCGCGGTCCTCGGGATTGTCCCACGGGGAAAATGGAGGGGTTGCCCCTGCCTGCTCCAGGGATCCCTTGTGCATCATTTGGACACACAGGGATGACCCATTGATGACCCAGGGGGGAAAAGGCAGGTGATTCCCCTGGAGGGACAAATAGAGAAGGCGTTTAAATAGTCCTTGGGCCTTATATTCTGCAGGCCTGGTATATTCTTCTGCTCCACTCTTGCCCTGGTCAAACAGGTCAAAAGCAGAACAAAATTTGCAAAACCTGTTTAGCAGAGGTGAAATGCCACAAGCACCAAATCTCCGTTTTAAACCACCTCCAACTAATTTCTCTTCCCCCACCCCAATCCTATTGCAGCAGAGTCAAACAAATATTCAAAACTTGTTGGATTTGTTAATTTCACTCTACCCATTTTGACTTAGAAATTCTGAATTAAAAGCTGAAGAAAATTATTTGGAATTTGACATTTTTACCTCAAATTTGGGACATTGGTAAAATACCATTACTTATCAAATACAGTTTAAAGAACTGCCCACTGTAATATACCATTAATTTTCAAATGGACTTATAAAGACCTTGAGTTCTGTAGAAGACCAGTAATGGTGGACAAGTGTCACTGAATGACAGCTCACCTGCCACTACCGTATCTTTCAATGTAAAAACTGAGAACGTTTGCTGTGTTCCAGAACATACTCTCAGGTTATAATGGGTGATGAGGAGGAGGCTCAATAGTGCTTCGTATGAACTGAGTGTATACTTTAAAACATACCCCAGGATCCGCTGCAATATGAAAGGGTTGTCAGACAGCCAAGTCAATATGGAAAATGGTACCTGAAGATAGAAAGTTACTAGTGCAAAAGCCCTGAACAACTTGGGACCAGAGTACCTGAGAAAGCACCTTACCAAATTGCCCAGTTATTGAGGTCATTAGAGGGCACGGTCCTGGTAGTTCCACATGGACCTATGGTCCGACTGGAGTCCACCATGAGAAGAGCCTTAAGTGTGGTGGCCCTTTTTCTTTGGGATTCCCTGCCCCTGGAGGTCAGGCAGGTGCCAATACTGTGCTGCTTCCAGTGCCTCCTGAAAACAGCTCTTTTCAAGGATGCATTCCTCAACCGACCAGCCACTATTGGTATTCTGTTTTAATTTCAACAATTTTAATAGATTGTTTTAGCCTTATTATCTTTTTACTGTTTTATTCCTATTCTCACCACTCCGAAAGCTATTTTAGATATGGAGCGGTATATACATATCGTAAATGAATAAATAAATAAATAAATAAAGTTTGAAAATCCTTGCAACACACCATTGTGTATCAGCCACCAGTAATGTCAGATACAAAATGTGATTCCCCACCAATTATCAAGTACTGTCAAATATCAAACATTAATATATTGGGTGTCAACATATATCTATATCTATATCTATATCTATCTATCTATCTATCTATATATATATATATGGTATCAAAAGATTCAGCAAATCTGTGAACATCTGGAGCATATGTGATGGTAACATTTGCAAAAATGATAATTTTGGGGAGCAAACGCTTTTCAGATTGACATCCGTTGAGAGAGATTTTTTCCCCTCTGTTTCTCCTGTGATGAAACTGGAAGGAATGGGTTCGTCCGCAGTCAAAGCTCTCCTTACAAAATTGCCTTTTGTAATACTTCTGTTCTCTCTGATTTCCTTCTGAGATTAGATACATTGGATCCCCACCCCCACCCTGTGTAGTTGCTACCCCCTTCCAGTCCCCTCCTTCCCACAAGGATAATCCTAGCTAAACGGAAGGGCAAGTTGAGAAATCTCTTAATAATCCCTATCCTAAAACCTTCAGCCAGCGGCAGTCACCTTGTAATGTTTATTCCCCACCCAATAATCTCCCCTTTTCCTCGAAAAAAGGGTATAAATAGAATTACAACCCAATTGCCTCCTTTTATCTGATGAATACGAAGCAGCGATATTGTGTTAGTGGGCCTTTTTGGAAGATATATTGGACTTTAATAAAATTTGATCAATGCATTTAAGTCAAATTGAATTATATGTAAGTGGATAGGGTTGACATATGTTTCAATATCTGCGAGTGATACATTATTCTCCAGTGAGCATAAAATTTAATGAAATATAAATACCCATTAATCCTCATGTTTCAACCAATCAGTCACCAGCGCTCCTGCCTGCTGTTAGCAGAAGCAGGCCCAGAAAGTCATCTGTTTTATCTAAGCAGGAGATCCAAACTGGAAAGACATCAGAAAGCCTGGGGAAGAGAGAAAGCAACGGCAATGAGGCACTCTGCCAGCTTATTTGCTATTACAAGCTTTCTAAAACCAAACAATGCACTGATCTGTTTTCTCATCTAATAAGATTCCAAAAAGAACTAAACCTGATTCTTTCTTTCTTCCTTCCTTTCTTTCTTTTTACAACAAGGTATCATTTTTACTTTAAAAAAAAAAAGAACAATGATAGCCCTATCCTCATCACATTTTTTTTTAACAATTTGGGGACTGATTTTGTTACCTGCCACATCCTCTCCCATTGTGGGTGAGTGTGTCTATGGGGCAGTTCCTGATACTGACACCTGCCCCCCCATTCTCAGCCCTTCTATGAGCAGAGAATTGGAGTCATGGAAGCTTAACCCATGTCTAAACTCATGTGTAATCGACTTGCTTGCAGTAGCAGCTGGAACCCATTGGGACTGTTAGGGCCGAGGGCAAGGTGGCCCATGGTTGGCGGAGCGCAAGCCAATGAGAAGTGGAGCCAACTAATTCTGATTTTGTCTCCATTCTCCTTCCTTGCAACAACACTAAGAACACTTAGCGAGCAACCCTGTGGCCTCTAAAGAGCATCCCAGAGGCCATAGCACTGCTCAGAAAAAACCCTCCAAGCCTATAGACAGAGCTCTGACCTCAGAGAGGTTTTTATTGATATTGGAGCCCCCTTCAGCCTCTTGCCTGCTGATGCAGAGGTTTCTTCAGTGGCTCACTCTATAAGCTCAGAACTCCAGACTCATGGGGGGGGGGATGGCCATGTCAGGGGCACGTTAGTGGGTGGGCAAGGAGTGGCCAAGTCCCTGAGGGATCCTATTTATGAAACATTGCAGGGGCAAATGGTCTAACTGGACCCTTTCGGCCTGCAATATTGCATGGTGCTATTTACAGCCGCCATTTTGTGCAAAACCATAAAAAGCTAACCAGCAATTTCCCAGAAATTGTGGCTCACGGGGGAGCAGGATGCCCCAAGCTTGCCTTAGCCAACTCGGAAAAGGTCAGGGGGACACAGACTGGGGGTCAACTGGGTGGATGTCCTCTGGATTCAACCACCCCTGGATTTCCATGACATCTGTAGATCCATCGAGCTCAATATTGCCTACACTGACTGGCAGTGGCTTCCAAGGTTCGGCCAGCATTCTCTCCCAGCCCTACCTGGGATGTTCTACATGCCAAGCAGGGGTTCCGCCACTGAGCCATGTCCCTTCCTGCCCCTTTCTGCTCAGGCAGTGCCAGGTCTTGTGCTAGCCCCTGACCTCAACAGTGACATAGTTGATGCTCTGTTCAGGGAGAAAAGCATGGCCATCCCTACTCTCCACTCCAGTTAGGGGGGAGGAATGTACAGATTTGGTAACATCTGTTCCATCTGCATTCCACACAGTACCTTTCATTCCATTGTCCACTCATTGACAGAATCAAAAACAAATTTCCAGTTTCCCAAATTTGCACAAATTTATATTCGTGCAAATTCACATTTGCAAAAATGTGCAAATCCCCCCCCCCCCAAAATGTACAATTTCGTGATTTAACCTATGGGGTATATATGTATATATATATATATATATATATATACTTTCCTATGACTAAATTTGCGTAAAGTTCTTGAAAGAAAAAAAATGCTCCACAAGTCCATGGAATTTGTGCAACTTGGGAAAAGCCGGTCTGCTGTGGCACCCACGGGTTGAATTCATAGAAATCCAAACTCAGTTGATTCCCCTGCAGACTTCTCTGACATCCCTGGTTAGGGGAGCTATAGCATGAAGAGGGGCACCAGGGCCATGTGTTCAGATCACACAGCTGCCTTCCCTATCCCCATTGTGCATACTGAAGAACAGAGACAGAGGCTGCTTTTACATCATTTTCTATAACTGGACCTGCTTTCTTCTTGAAACTCTAAGCTGTGGTTTCTGCTATGCATAAAATGGGTATCTGGCCCTGGCATACCCACAACAGGACAAATGACAAACTTCCTCCCTTCCTCCCTGTTCCTGCTTTCAGAGTCAAACTAAGCATCATGTGAAAGAGACCCACAATGAATTGGGATCCTAGTATGGTAAGTTTGAGCCCTTTTCTGGATTGTGAGGGGGGGGGGGTTGTTTCCTGTAATTTGTAGCAAATGTGGGCTTTTTCCCCATGCCAATTTCAGGTGGGACATTGGGGGGGATTGTTAACCTCCCCTTTCCCCTATGCTTGGATCCCAATCCATAATGGGTCCCTATGCTTTTTTTGGAGTAAGAAAAAAAGCAGATACAGCTACACACTACATACAGTGTAGTGCAGTGGTTAGAGCATTGAACTGAGACTTGGGTCCTAGTCCCCACACAGCCATGAAGCTCACTGAGTGGCTTTGGCTCAATCACTACTGTCACCCTAACTTACTGCACAGGGTTGATGGGAAGATAAAATGGAGAAGAGGAGGATTGTATAAGCCACCCTGGGGTCCTTGCAAGAGGAAAAACGGTAGGATATAGATGATGATGATGATGATGATGATGATGATGATGATGATGATACAACTACTAAAATATGAATGAATAAACTACCCAATTAATAAACTACCCAATGAATAAACTACCAGGAACTCAAAAACAATAATGTTTTTATTAAGTGCAGGATTACACCATAAGCTTCCCAGAACCCACCTTTTCCATGAGACCTTTGGCTTAACACTCATCCCCACTGTAACCAAGGCTGAATACACACAAGTGTAGTTGTTCCTTGTTACCTTTACTTGTTTGCTTTTCCACCCCTCCATTACTGACCCAACGGTCAACATTTATTTTGTAAGATTCTTAGGGCAGGGCTCTATCTTTTTTTCTTGCTTATGATACTGCATAGAGTAATACAGGTTGGATCCAGATTGAGGCATGTTCAACTGGGCTGCCAGAAGCAGAGATTCTCCCCACACACACACACACACACAGCAGCACCCCTAGCCCCCTGGAAATGCACCACAACAGGTTGGAGGGAGCAAGCAAAATGGCAAGGAAATATCACCATAATTGGAGAGGCACCTTCCATGAGTGGAACCCTTCCATTAATGGAAGACAGATTCTGGATCCAACCCAAAGTGTATATTAAAATCCTAAATAAATAGATATGACAACCTTTGGTGTGTACCAGGGCCTCCATGTGTACTGTGTATAATATAGGGTGCACGCACCTGCAGAGATTTCTGCAATGGAAGCAGTGTGACCAATATTGGAGAAATCTCCATAGACACTGATACCAAAGTTAAGGCACCAGCTCACCCCAATGGCATGTCCACTTAAAGAGGTGTGGAGACCACCGTCAAATATGAATTGATCCAGTGTTACATAAGAATCCTCATTCTTTCACCCTGTCTTGTAAAATGATAGCATTACACAGGATTTACAATTCCCACATCTCCATCTTCCCATTTTGACTTTTAAACTTATCTTAAAACTGATTGGACTACAGAATAATGTTTATATAAATGTTTATATAAAAGACCTCTGTCCTTGAACCAATCAAACTGTTGCCCCCTTTTTTCTGCTGGCTTTGAAGAAGCAATTAACTAATAGAAACTCTCGTGCCGCGTCACTGCCAAGCACAATCATCTTAAAAGCTGGCTGACAGGTTTGCATTTAGCTTCAGAGAGGATCATGAATGGCAATCACACAAATTTCATACGCGCAAATGTAATGTCATCCTGGCGATGGTGATGTTTCCTCTGGAACATTTTGGCTTCTATGTCATTTGATAGATGTTCCCAGTGTCAAGCATCAACCAAATTTCATTTTCAAGTTATTTCTATAAGGTCTCACTCCCTTGTGATAAGTAATGCTTTGTGATCCACGAAGAACCACAGAAACCAAGAAGAATCTGTAAAATTTGGTCATTAGTTAATTATGGAGTCAATTTATTAAGAATGCACTTAACATACTTTGTATTCAAGTTATTTTGATATCTGAGTGGATTGCAATTAACAATGCAGCTGAATTTGGTATTTGTGCTTTTCCATCCTAGATGTTTCATTCCCAGTTTATGACCTGGCCATGTTGTTCTAATTTTGTTTGTTTGTTTGTTTTATTCCTGGATATGTTTTGATTTTACAATTTTAAAGCACACATTATAAAAAGCAAACAAGCAAACAAGCAAGAAAACAACATAATTTTTTAAAACCGCCCAGAGACCTTCGGCTATTGGGTGGTATAGACATGCAATAATAAATTAATAAACAAACAAACAAACAAATAAATAACAAAAAGTGATAAATTACAAAGTACCAACTAAGATGAGGTACGGTACCTCATCTTTTATTTTTATAATTATACAAATGAAGGCACCACTGCACCATTAAAATATATAAACATCAAAAATACATAGTAATCAAAGACTACTAACAAGAATGCTAATATGCAAAAAAAAAAAGAATATTCTAAAGGATGAGAATGGATCTAGCTGTAAAAAGATAAACTTACCACTGTGAAGCTTTATGACTGGCACAGCAAAGTACAGAAGGGTAGCATACAAATCCGTATCAGAATTATATATATTTTTTAAATGAGCAAAATAACTGTGAGGATTTTCCTTTCAACAAGCAAAGATTTGACAGTCACCAAACTTCCCAATTTCTGAATTCAAAATTCAAATTTGCATTATGAATGTGAAATGTATATCTTGGAATGTGAGTGTTTTGTCACCATTTCTTGCTTGTTTTGATTCTTGCAGGCTCCAAAAGATGAAGCTTAATAAGGTGTCAATTGTCAAATATGAATACCATTTCACATTATCGATCAAATGCCATCAAATAAAAACACCATTGCATGTTGACTATCAAAAATGGTCAATTATCAAATAAGGATGGACAAATCTGTCAATTTCATTTTCTCTCATTTTTCATTTTTTCCAGTTCTAAGCCTCTTTTGTCCCATTTCTCCATCAGTTTGCGAATTCATCTGCATTTTTGTGCACATTTCTCCTAGTATGCACATTTTGTACAGATTTTTTTTGTCTAATAAGCACCTTTCATGCTAACACTTTCCCCTATATTATTTACACTAATATACACATTTTGGACACACTTCGCCCTAATATACATACAAAATTCAAAAGTGCAAATACTGAAATATAATTGTTTTTCAGTTCATGTATTCATTTAGGAAGTATGAATTAGGTAGGCTCACATTAAAATGAGAGCTAAATAAATGTCTCCCCCATCCTTTTAATTAAATATTAAATAAGACATGTTTACCCTGACCTATCACCCTCCAGCTTCAAAGATTCCTGATGATTGGCCATTCTGGCTATGGCTGATGGGACTTGAAGTCCAAAACTTCTGGATAGCACCAGGTTGGGGAAGGCGTGTCAACCATCAACAACTAATATACCAGTGATTTTCAGATTGGGTGACAATGAATCCCAGATTCCTTGTTGGAATTCTTTCATGAGAATATCATTCATGAGCTTCCCTGAAATGCTCACTAGCACCATGGACCATTCCTTTTCAACGTGCAGCCACAGGGTAGTGTTGGGTGTGTCCTGGGGCTTTGTCTCAGTTCAGTGAGTGATTGTGAGAACAAACAGTGCCTTGTATGACCCAAGTGTGTATGTCATATTTGGGTCATACTAAATTGGATTACTGCAATGCACTCTACGTGGGGCTGCCTTTGAAGACGGTTCAGAAGCTGCAGCTTGTGCAACATGCAGTGGCCAGAGTGATAACAGGAACCAGAAGGTTCGAGCATATAAAACCTACTCTGGCCCGCTTGCATTGGCTGCCTATACGTTTCTGAGCCCAATTCAAGGTGCTGGTTTTAACCTATAAAGCCTTATATGGCTTGGGACCACAATACCTGATGGAACGCCTCTCCCGACACGAATCTACCCATACGCTACAATCCACATCAAAGGTCCTCCTCCGGTTGCCTACTCCAAGGGAGGCACGGAAAGTGGCAACAAGGGAAAGGGCCTTTTCAGTGGTGGCCCCCCAATTATGGAATGCTCTCCCTGACGAGGCTCGCCTGGTGCCAACATTGTTATCTTTTTGGCGCCAGGTCAAGATTTTCCTCTTCTCCCAGGTATTTAACAGCATATGATGAGGGTCTTTGTGTTTTTGTTGTTGTGCTTTGACCCAGAAGGATATTGTAATTTTAACTTGTTTTAATGCTTTATGCTTTTAAATTTTGTATATTGGTGTTTTAATTGTTTAATGCTTTTAAATTTTGTAAACCGCCCAGAGAGCTTCGGCTATGGGGCGGCATATAAATGGAAATGAATAAATAAATAAATAAATATGTCAGGATTCCCAGAATCCTGTCCAATGTGCAGGACTATCATACATCCTCTGCCATGTACCTTCTTGGCAGAGCAATCAGTGTGGAAAATGTTCCCCAATGACAGAAAGTTTGAAGCCCTCTGTGATATCCTCTTGCATATACTAACTGCCAGTACTCTCAAATAGCAACTGTCACAGATCCAATATTGAAATTAAATCACATTGCTCATCAAATGCACTTATTGAGCAGAAAGAGAGAGAAATCTGGAGAACGTTCCGTATCAAAACTGTTATCAAAGTGCAGGAATTTATTTATTCATTTATATTAAATCTTAAAAGCTGCTTTTACACCCAAAACTGGCTTCAAGCAGTGTACAACAGAGAAAAAGAAACATACAATCAAAAGGCAACTATTAAAAACAGATCCTAACACACAAAATAACCACAGAAATGAAACCATGAAAGATAAAATCAATGACAAATAACAGACTAACCACAGTGGTTGTTAGATTGCAACTCCCATCAGCCTAGCCAGCATAGCAAATGGTAAGGGATGATGGGAGTTGTAGTGTGTAGCAATATCTGGAGGGCCACACATTCCCCATTCTTGCACTAGAACCATCATTGGAAAGACACACTACTGGTCTCTGAGCTTCAGGTTGGGGGTGGGCAACTTCCCTAATGAGAGGCCACATTGGCCCCCTGGACCCCAGTGGGAACTGCACCTCTGTTCCTATTAGCCCTGCCTTCTTTTGTATATGGTCACTCTAGTATAGTGCCTGCAACTTTAACTGTTGTGATGAAGAGGGAATTTCACCAGGAACTAATGGCATACAAATGACACTGGCTGAAATTCCCTTTTCTCTACAACTGTTAAAGTTACATGAGCCCTGACCTGGATTTTATCTGGTCACCCTAGTGTAGATCCTGCCTCAAACAGATGTCTTCTGAAATTTTGACTTTATGTTTAGGCCTGGCAGAATAAAAGTTATCTACATTTGTATGGTACAGTTTTAATATAATTTAAGGCCATCTCTTAAAAATCAGTTAAGTTTCTAGTCCTTGGGGTCACAGGGTGGCAAGAAAACAAAACGTTTAATTTTGGCGATGTAGCAGCAGGACGAGTGGGGAGCCTCAAAACAAGCCGAGGGGCCGACATGCAACCTGTGGATCACATGTGTCCCACCCCTGGCATATATCCATTGACACGGACCCAAAGATGCACACATACACTACAGGAATCCATCCTTGTATGACACAGGGCAGGCTCCACTTTCAAAGTCCTATCTGGAGTGCCTCCACAAAGCTACCTGATGTACAGATTAGCGCTGTCACCTTGATGACAAAATAGCCTATCTGTTCCAAGCAGCATTGCAGCACAGATGCTGAGCAAGATAAGAGAAAAGGCCACGGTGAAGGTATGTTCTTGTTTCCCATCTAATTGCAGCATTTAAAGGGGGAATCATTGCCTTTCATGACGGTTGACATATTTTCATTTCAGCGACAATGTTGTTAGTATGAAGATGCTTTCAATTAACTCTGTGGGTTTTTTTCTTTTTTTCTTTCTTTCTTTTTTTTGCCAGCCTGACCTGCCTTGCTCTCTAGGTGTGGAGTGCTACTCTGTGCAAATTTCCTCATAAAGTGACGCTTGACGTATTCAAGACCCTCTGCGATTTACACAGGCGAATGTAAAATGGAAATCCTGTCCTACATGACTTGCTGGGGGAGGGGGGACCATTTTAAGACATGCTTGTCAAATGTTTTGAGTGAACCACACTTGTATCTTTGGCACTAACAGCAACACAGGTACAACGCACACACTGTCTCTTCCTCTCTTGTAAATATTGCCATGGCAGTCCATTGCAGGGTTTCTTGGATAACTTATCTTTCTGGAAACAATGTCTGAGTTTTCGTATAGCTGGTCTTTCAAAGAATTCCACAAGAAAAGGAACACAAGACAGTGGTCAGCAACATGGTGACTGCAGGAACCAGTGCACTCAGACACCATCTGGGCACCCTACCCTAGGCTGACCAGATAAAATCCAGGTCAGGGCTCATGTAACTTTAACAGTTGTAGAGAAAAGGGCATTTCAGCCAGTGTCATTTGTATGCAATTAGTTCCTGGTGAAATTCCCTCTTCATCACAACAGTTAAAAGTGCAGGCACTATACCAGAGTGACCATATACAAAAGAAGGCAGGGGCCCTGCACCTTTAACTGTTGTGATGAAGAGGGAATTTCACCAGGAACTAATTGCATACAAATGACACTGGCTGAAATGCCCTTTTCTCTACAACTGTTAAAGTTACATGAGCCCTGACCTGGATTTTATCTGGTCAGCCTACCCCTCCCACTAAAAAAGTAAAAAAAAAAGTAAAAAAGTTTACCAGTAGCTGGGGTCACTTCAAGCAAAGTGAGGGCCACCAGCCACTGCCATCCTCATTTCCCATGAATGCCTCTGGGCCACACATGGGGCTCAGAGACATTCTGAGGAAATGAAGATTTCACTGTAGACTGATGCTTTCCTCTGCAGTGTGCCCAGCTTCCAAGGGGAAAACGTTGGGGGACAAAAAGGTACTCATGTTATTTCTGTCTGTTGAGCTAGTGGGGAGGGGGTTAAAGATAGGATGACCCTATGAAAAGGAGGACAGAGCTCCTGTATCTTTAACAGTTATATAGGAAAGGGAATTTCAGCAGGTGTCCTTTGTATGCCTATAGCACCTGCTGAAATTCCCTCTTCATCACAACAGTTGAAGCTGCAGGAGCTATACTACAGTGACCAGATACAAAAGAGGACAGGGATTCTGCAGCTTTAACTGTTGTGATGAAGAGGGAATGTCACCAGGTGCTGCAGGCATTCAAATGACACCTACTGAAATTCCCTTTTCTATACAACTGTTAAAGATACAGGAGCCCTGCCCTCCTTTTCATATGGTCACATTAGCTAAAGAGAGCAACAGGGAGCTAGGGCAATAAATGGAAGAGAGATATCTAGGAAGGACAGCAGGAAGCCGGTTGGGAATGGGTTCATGGTGTCAATGCATTGGTAACTTATTGGTAGGGTGACCAGATAAAATCCAGGTCAGGGCTCCTGTAACTTTAACAGTTGTAGAGAAAAGGGAATTTCAGACGGCATCATTTGTATGCAATTTGTACCTGGTGAAATTCCCTCTTCATCACAACAGTTAAAGGTGCAGAGGCCCTGCCTTCTTTTGTATATGGTCACTCTAGTATAGTGCCTGCACCTTTAACTGTTGTGATGAAGAGGGAATTTCACCAGGAACTAATTGCAAACAAATGACACCAGCTGAAATTCCCTTTTCTCTGCAACTGTTAAAGTTACATGAGCCCTGACCTGGATTTTATCTGGTCACCCTACTTATTGGTAAGACCATAGCAGAACACTTTACATGAGGCTGCCCTTGATGTCAGTTCGGAAGCTAAACTGCTGCAATTTGCCTCTTGAGAGACACAGGCTGTGGAGAACACCAAATCTGCAATTATCAGCTTCCAGGCCTACTTTCTTTAGTTTGACTCTATATCAGGGGTGGGGAACCTTTTCATTAGTAATATATGTAAGACGGCCCCTAGTTTTCCTGCTTGGATGCCAACTCGGAAGGCGGAAATGTTGGCATTTCACTCTGTAAAAGATTAAAAGGCTTTATGGAAAATATTAGCGCCCATTGTTGGAGAAATAATCAAATAGATGGTGATTCCATGCATATTTGATGGAAATGTCAATATATTTTTGGACTACTATTACAAACAATATATTATTGATATGAAATCCCATTAGATCTGATGATAGTTCTTGAAGGATCAGTTACTGGAAAAATAATTGGAATAACTGGAATTTATTAAGAAACCTATTTCTGTGCAAAATACAACCCACTCTCCTTGAGAAAAGAATGGGCAAGGAGATTTTTGCACAAAATGTTAATGAACTAAATTATACACTATCTGCAAGACTATGGGGGAGCTTTAGAAAAATGATACTTTCTCACTTTGGGAATAATGCTACCTATATATAGCTACCCTTTGGGCTCATTTTGAAAAGTTTGGCTTCACACAATTTTATATGGTGCATACATCTTGTGTGTGCTGAACCATGACTGCTAGTATTAGTCTAAAAATAATTATATTACAGGTATTCCTATTTGGTTAACACTTTAATCATGCAGATCACACCGTGAAGGCTACATTTAGTTTTAAAGGGCAAGCCACTGTGCTGCTAATTAAACACTATAATTATTGAGGTGTAACAACAGTGTAATAGAAATAGACTGGCTACACACTTCCCTACATTCAATAAATGGTATCGAATAATCAATGGTCTTTTAATTAACATGTAATAAATACAATTGAAGGATTCAGCTGAAACAAACAACAAGCAGACCAATCCATTCATTGTTGAAATATCAACAATGGAACTCCATCTGTTTATAGGATGTACAATGACTCTGCGATTCAATGTTTCATTTCTACTTTTATTGGTCACAAATTGCATCTTTCAAGTTACATATTAAAAATGCACTGCCTAGTATTTTATGTCCTTTTCATGCTATTGACTTAAATCCAGTGTCGTGCTAGCAGAAATCTGTTCGCATGGTAGGACTTTCTTCTTCTCTGCTTCCCCCTGCAGCCCTCCACACCACTAGAAAATCCGCTCCGGAGGGTTTCCCGGCCCTCAGGAGTAGATATTGAGATGATGGGGGGGACTGTGGGGCAGAGGGGAATTGCTCCCCTCGCAGTGCCGCTGATGGAACTGCCTCCATCAGTGAAACAACACAGTGGGATTCAACCCAACGTTGTCCTACTACCTCCCATCAATTGTAACATGAGTTAGGGCAGCTCCACAAGATGGAGAATGCAGTGGGTTATGTCATGCTTCAAAACAAATTGCCATTTACAATTGGCCTCCTGCAATGCTTTATTTATTTATTTATTTATCTGCCACCCTTCACCAAAAAGATTCCAGGGTAGCATACAAAAGTGAATCAAACTATTTACATAAACCTATAAACCTAATATAATAAAAACAGTAAATACCCATTATATATTTTTTTTAAAAAAGCATTGTGCGGAAGAGTGTAACCAGGTGAGCTGCGTACCTGCTCAGTCTGCTGTCCAAGTGCTCGTCGTTGATGGGTGACTTCGAGGCCTCTGCTGTTCTCTCTTTGCTTTCTCTTTCTCTTCTTTCTTTCTCTTTAAACAGACTCGGACTTTGGGATTTGCAGCTCAGAAAATCTTGAGCTCCTCAAAGTTCTCTGGATTCCCCTTCATAGCTTGTTCCACCTCATGTCCACCTCATTGTGAGTTTGGGGCTTTTTGCACAAAAAACTGTGCAAATATTCACCTGCGTTTTTCAAAATATATGTGTCACTTGTGGACATTTTTGAAATATATGGATGTTTCTCCCATTGGATAAAGCATGTTTGTGTGCATTTTTCAAAAGTACACATTTTTTGGGACGGATCACTTCACATGCTTGGCAATGCACACAGAATTCAGACTGCACTTTGTGTTTGGTTTCAGAAAATACAAATTTGATAATTTCTGGTAAAAATTCAACTGGAATGAATTTCTCGCCCATCCCTACTTGGACTGGACAGCTCTTCAAATGCTAACTGTGCTCTGTGAAGTAGGACACATGCCAACATCATTAGCTTAAAGGCTTAATGTGACAATCAAATCAGGGCAACACCATGTACACTACCCTAGGCCCACTGAAGATACAGTAGGACCCATATGTTATGAAGGCTTTGAAATTTAAAAAGTGTCAATTGTTATGGCTCTGTCATGCATACCTAACATATTATAGGCTCATTCCCATCATTCAAAACAATAGCTACTCAGTGGCTGAATTCGGACAACACAATAAGCAACTGGGGCAGGGAAACAATCATCAGTTGTATTGACTATCGTGTCATCCAAATGCTGCCATAGTCAACTCAGCGTTGATCCTAATCCACACCACAGTTGATTATTTATTACCATGTTGTGTGGGGAGTGCCCCCTAGATGAACAACTGTAAAGTTGGTTATTACCCCACCATTGACTATCGTGTTGTCCGAATTCAGCCAGTGTGTCAAACTAGTGAGATGGTGTGAGATATAGGTGCTTCTGAGGAATAATCACATATGCTATGAAATGCAGAGTGGGGGTTGTGGTCCTCCCATGTTTCTCAGGGGCATCACTAAATGATGCCCCTGAGAAACATGGGAGAGTCAAAGATAACCTGAAGAAACGTGGAAAGAAGCATTGAAACTCCTTAGGTTTGTGGTCAAAATAAAAGAAAGTTATTTTAAGAGAAGAGATTTATCTGCCATAAATTACATATGTGGCAGTTTATTTTTGTTTGGGCAGAAACATTGCAGGGGGGAAATGAAACAGAGAGAAGTCAAACTGAATTGGAAAGCGTGTTGAAGCTTGAGGAAATCCTGTCTTCTCTTTTTTATACATAAAAAGGCAGCTCTTCATTGACTCACTACATGTTTTCAGACGGAACATTCCTAAGATCTTGTTCACAAACAAGTTTACATTAGTTTTGTGTGAACCATAGTTTGAAATATTATCTCCCTGGAACTAATTTGTACAAGTACAGCTTTGTATAATAATTTTGTGTAATTAAGGCATTTTTTGAAGTTCTTTTAAGCCTCATGAAATATACTCCCCAAACTCTCCTCTTTACTTGATTCCCATCCTTTTATTTCTTTGACTAATGAAGAATTTTACACTCTACAAGCATGAGAGCAGCTCCAGATGACAAGGCATCTCAGCCTCGGCAACAAATCATCGCAGTAAACACTTAAGCAGACAGGCCTCTATGAGTTAAACAAAAGGGCAAGAATGACAGGGCAATCAACCCTCCCCCTTTTCGATCTTCCAAATCCCCAGCTTTACAATTGAACAAACTCAATAAACAAAAAACAATGATAAAAGTAGAAAGCCAGTATATTTGCACAAGATGACACATGTATGACAATCTGCCTGCTGGACAGAAGTCCTGTATGTGTGTGGTCGGTGCAATCTTAGGGAACAAACTACCCAGTAGCCTGTTTTGCCAATTGTTTCGTCAATAGGCAATGATTCTATTTGGATATTCAGAGGCAATTAACACACCACCGGGTGAAGAAAAGACGCTTATTTAGCTAAAATTGGCTAATAAAGCAAGAAATAGCAAGACAATACCTTCAAATCATAAAGTATACATTTCTTTAGTCACTGGGAACCATGTACTCTTATCAAATCAGTAAATCAAATAAGAGCAGTTACAAACAGCTCCAATGGCCTGGCCCATAGTACCAATCAATTCGGCCAAAAGAGAGGTTCTGAGTGTCACTTTCCTCAGAGTTCTGTATACACTTAGTGGGCTCTTTCTTCCCCACTCCATTGGGAGAAATGAACTAGCCTCCATCATTGACGGTAGTGAGCTACAGCCAATCTTGAGCTTCTTACATTAAAGATAACGCTGACTGTTTCCCAGGCAGACAGCTGAAGGTAGAGCTTGGTAAATGTGTGTTCCAGTCATGATAAAGAAGTAACTGTTTCATATTTTAAAATCTGTTTATTTGAGTGTGTGTGTGAAAGAGAGAGAGAGAGAGTTTAAAAAACATAAAGCCATAAACTTTAACATTTTAGAAATTTTAAAATTTTTAAATTTTAAAATCTATAGAAGTTTATAAAGTGGATGTTCTACTTGTGTTCATTTGTTTCATTTTTGGAGGAAAAGTAAAGTGCTTAGATACCCTAAATGATTGTGCCATAGAACAGTTTGTCATGGAACCAGTAAGAGGGGAGACAACCAGGGACTTAATCCTAATTGGTGCTACCCGGGACCTAATGTCAGATATGGGTTTTGTTGAATCGATTGGAAACAGTGACTGCAGTGCTATCAAATTCAACATATATGTAAGTGGAAAATTGCCAAGGAAGTCCAACACAGTCACACGTGTCTTCAAACGAGTACTTTTTTTAGAAATGAGGCTACTGAAAAACAGTAATTTGAAAGGGAATGTCAAGAGGATCAAATCCCTCCAGAATGCTTTGGAGGTTATTCAAAACCACAATAACAGAAGCTCAGCTAAAATGTATACTGCAAATCTGGAAATGTATAAATCAGAGGCAGTATACTAATGTACACCAGTTGCTGGGGAACGTGGGTTGGCAGGCATTGTTGCACTCATGTCCTGCTTGTGGATTTCCCATGGGGAGCTGATTGGCCACCGTAGGAGCAGAATGCTCGACTAGATGGACTTTGGGCTGACTCAGCATGGCTCTTCTTATGTTCTAAGGTACCACGAAGTCCAAGGGGATGCAAATATGGCTAACAATCAGACTCAAGGAAGCTATTGGAGGAAGAAGGCTCCCTTCAGAAAATGAGAAGTCTTGCGCAATGGCGGAAAACAAAAAGGAATACAAACTGTGGTAAAAGAAATGCAAGTAAACAATAAGAGATGAAAGAAGAAGAAGAAGAAGAAGAAGAAGAAGAAGAAGAAGAAGAAGAAGAAGTCACTAAAAACATTATGACCAACAATAAAATATAATAATTTAAATACACCAGAAGGAGGAAAACAGCTAGGGGTAACTGGACTGCAACATGACAAGCAAGTTAAAGGTGTGCTAAAGGAGGATAAAAAGAGTGCAGAAAAAGCAAATGAACTCTTTGTGTTTGTCTTCTTCACTACATGTATAATGATCCCTGTGCCTGAACTAACATTTTCAGGAAGGGAGTCTGCAAACTGAGCCAAATAGTGGTGACTAGGTATGAAGATCTAATCCTTTTTGATGAGTTAAACATTAAGAAACCACTGGGTCCAGATAGTATCCACTTGAGAGGGGTTTTTTTAGGAACCATTTTTAGGACCCATCATCTGCAGCTGTGCTACATGCCCCCCCCCCTAGGATGCTGAAGTTAAGTGATGAGGCTGTGGTACATTAATTGACTAGCATCACCAATACTGCCTTGATGGAAGAAAGGGTGCCAACTAGCCATGAGTGTTCAAAGGTCCACATCCTTCTCAAGAAAGCATCCCTTGATACCAGAATACTTGTCAGTTCTCATCTGGCTTCTAATCTCCTATTTATAGGCAAGGTAATTGGAAAGGCCGTAGCAATACAGCTGGGTTTCAACTTTCCTATGGGGGCAAAGACCAAGGCCTGTCAGGGTGATGAATGGTCTGCTGAGGATATTACATCAAGGACAGCTGGTCATTTTGGACCTTATGGTAGTATTTGATATGATGGAATATGGCCACTGTAGATGAGGGACAGCAATTCTGCCAGGAGATTATTTGAGCTATACTGCAAGACTTAAGCCACTTGGTGATGAACAACTGAACAAGAAAGTCTGCATCCCCACAGGTCTGGTATTATCACCTGTGTTCTCCAGTACATAAATGCAACCTCCTTCAAGCTCTGATATTTTGGAAATGATGCTAAGTGAGGGAGAATGGGAAGCACAATTGACTTGTGTGGGCTGTCTGTCACCTCAAATAAATATTGCCCATTACCCTCAGTGGAGACATGATGCACATGATGTATCCTTAATGTGGAAGCTCCATATCTCCTCCTCACAAAACTGATTTCACATGTGATGCTAACAAGTGGGGGCCCTGCAACAGAATGTTGTAGTGTTAAGAGCTTCTTTTCAGGGTTCCTGCCACTTCATGCCACTTTCCCCACTCCCAAAAAAGTCACAATTCCAGGCCGTCTGAGCCTGGTCTGTCCTCATTGGCCTTATTTGGATGGGTGGGTGCTCTCCATTTTGGAAGTTTGATGGGTGGGCACACAAGTGCCTAATCTCAGAGCCTATCTACACACGCAGGATAAAACCATTTTAAACCGTTTTAAAGCAGTAGTGTAGATAGGCTGACACTTACATTAAAATCTTGGATTTCTTCAGTGATATCTAATGGCAGCTATCAGTTTTATCCCTGGCGACATAGCTTCTCAATATGAAGCAGGATACATCCCCCTTTCTCCTCCTTGTCCGTTCACTCCTTTCACTGGTTTCCATTCTTTCCAAGACCCTCCATTCCATTACCCCTCCCATTTTTTGCCAGGTTCCCCCTCTCATTTCTCAATGATTTGTGCCACTGAGTTCTTATAGGGACAAGGCCAGTCTTCTGATACCTCTCTCTAGGTGCAGATCTGGCTTCACCTATATGAGCACAAGAAGACTTTAATCAGGATTAGAAGGAATTATGCCTCTAGGGATGGGGTGTCAAGTCAGTTGCATAGATCCAGCCTCCACTTTTCATCATATTCAAAATATGCTGATGATAAACACCTAAACATCTCTTGTCCAGGAATTCATCACTGCCAGTGCAATCAAGGAGTCAACCAACAACCACCGGGGGGGGGGGGGGGAATCATTTCCCCACTTCCATGTCTTCTTTAACTCCAAGAATGCCCCTGAAACTCATTGTGCCTCAGGAAAGGTCTTAAGACCAGAGCCTGGATGGTTACCCATTCCAGTGGCTACACCCTGCTTGGGAGCTTGCCAATTCAATTGCACTGAAAAGCTTCCCCCTCTGCCTAATGGTGTGTCTGGCGCAATACGACATGCATGCCACTGCACCCAATACATGTCTACAATTGCATGTAAGCTGGGTTTTCCCCCACCCAGTTTTTGAGATCCTTCTACCCCTTTTGTTGGGCAGGGGAAAAGGTTGCAAAAATCAGGGGGATCTCACATAGACATCTACATAATGCATGGTTCACCTATGCCATTATTTGCATGGTGACAATCACATCTATTCCCAACACCTGTTCCAGGCCACACCACACATGGAAGCTGCTGTTATGTGAATGTATGAGTGTTGTTTCTCTTTTCTGGCCCAGAATATAGATGCCCATTAAAAGATTTAGGTGGTTTTTTTATTTATTTTTTTGTTTTTGTTTTTTTAAAGGAATTATTTGAATCCTTTTAATTCTGCCTGAAAACAGTTCTCCTACACAGGGACTGTACTCCAGGCCATGGGATGAACAATAAAATTACTTTCTGACAGCTAATTTTGCTGATAGTGATTGAAACCTATAGTTAGGATGACATGTTTAAACAAGATGCCATCAAAACAAGCATTTACCCACACACTTCCTTTCACATGAAAGCTGCCAAATAACTGCCTTAAATCACATCATTTTAGTCTTGGCAAAATTATACAAATGTAACAAAGTGTCTACTTTTAAAACTATAAATCATAGCTTATAGCCTTTAAGATGACAGTCAATTAACCTAGAGTATTAAACAAGATAATTCTCTCTTCTGAACAACTTGACAATGAAAACAACAATAACAACAATGTTTGGGCTTGCTGGAAATATAATTGGCAGGGCTTCTGAGTTTCATGCCGATTCAGCAGCATGGGGGTTGTCCTTGGAAGGGGAGCCCAGAGTTGAGTTCAAATGTTGTAGGATCTAGGACAGGGGTGGGCAACATGTGACCTGCAGTCCCTGGTCCATTCACCCCTACCACCATGCAGCCAAATGTGCAATGCAGCCCCTAACCCTGGAAGTTGCCCACCCCTGTTCTAGGAGAATGCTTGGTGGCACTTCCCATAGATATTACTACGAGTGTTGCATCCTGGCCTGGCCCTGCATATGCTTTAAAATAATAATAATAATAATAATAATAATAATAATAATAAGGGATGTGCACTGGATCGGCTCGGATCCGATTTATCCAATTTCTGATCTCACCACTGGATCGGCCGATCCAATCCGATCCGATCCGGAAAGGTTCCGATCCAGATCGGATGGATCGGTGGGCCCCCACTGGTGCCCGCCACTGCTTCCATTGGCGGGCGCCAGCAGGCGCCCGCCGATGGAGACGGACAGCGGGGGGGGGCTTCCCTAGTGGGGCTGTCTGCTTCCATCGGCGGGTGCCAGTGGGCGCCCACCGATGGAAGCGGACAACAGGGGCAGGGGGCAGTGGACGGGAGCAGACAGCCAGGAAAGGTAAGCAGGGGGCAGGGGGGAGGGGGGTATGGGGGGTGCACAGCGCATTTACCCTCCGTGGCCGTCCGCTCCAGTCTGCCACTGGCCGCTACTGCGAGCAGGCTTCGCGGCCTGCTCCTGGGTAGTGCGCCAGGTGATGACAACACCTGGCGCGCTACTCAGGAGCAGGCCGTGAAGCCCGCTCGCAGTAGCGGCCAGCGACAGACGGGAGCGGCCGGCCAGGAAAGGTAAGCAGGGGGGAGGGGCCACCGCGCATGCCGCTTACCTTCCATGGCTGTCTGCTCCCGTCCGCCACTGACAGCTACTGCAAGCGGGCTTCACAGCCTGCTCCTGGGTAGCGCGCCAGGTGATGACATCACCTGGTGCGCTACTCAGGAGCAGGCCGCGAAGCCCGCTCACAGTAACGGCCAGCGGCGGACGGGAGCGGACGGCCAGGAAAGGTAACCAGGGGGCAGGGGGGAGGGGCTGGGTTTTTTTGGCTGCTCTAGGCTGCAGAACTCTGTTCCAAAACAGAATAGTCCATGGAGAGAGGGGGGCTGAATTCGGACGACACTTTAAACAACGGGACTTTGGGCTAAACAACGTGCAAGCCTGTTGTTTCGCTCTGTTGTTTAAAGTGCCTGACTACCGCACTGTCAGTTGTGTGTGCGTTGTGTGTTGCCCTCCAGATGACACAATAAGTAACACAATTGACGATTGTTCCCCCCCTCCTCCGTTGCCTAATGTGCCATCTGAACTGAGCCAGAGACAACTTCCACAGCAAACAGTACAAAATAACAATAAACAAGGAGACAATAAAAAGGACACACAACTGGAAAGCATCCGTCCCGGACCAAATTCAAAATTTCTGGTACAAACAGCTCACATCAACACACAAATATCTCGCACACAAAACCCTACATTAAACCAAAAACTCCAGATACCCAAATCCCAGCTAACTACAGACCCATAACATGCCTTCCAACACTGTAGAAAATCAACTGCCACAATCACACAGAAAATTGAAGCACATCTCACCCAACATAATATACTTACAGAAGAACAAAAAGGATGTAAAAAGAACAGCAGAGGATGCAAAGAACAGTTAATAATAGAGTAGCTGCATTCGGACAACACATTAGTCAATGGTGGGTTGAGTAGCCAACTCACCGTTGGTTATTTTGTGGGTACTCCCCACACAACATATTCCTACACAACTGTGGGTGGTTGGGACTAGCTTTGTGTGGACTAATAGTCAACCCAGCATTTGACTGACACAGCCCCCACCCCTCTCCCCACCCTCCCTCCTCCCTCAGTCCTCCCAGTTCTATCCCAGCAGCCTCTGCAAGTTGCACCAGTTGTAGCAGAGTGGCAACTGCCACTTTGGTAGCTCTTGCCGCCTGCCTCTATGGGCTTGTGTTTTAACCCACTCACCACACGCCATTAACACACTCACCCCTCCACACAACACTTTAAACAACTGGCTTCGAGCTAAACAACTTGCAAGCCAGTTGTTTCTCTCAGTTGCTTATTTGGGTGGAAAAGCATACCATCAGTAGTTTGTGAATGGCGTGTTACCCTCCACACAACACAATAACCAGCACAACTGACAATTGTTTCCCCCCCAGTTGCTTAATGTGTTGTCTGAATGCAGCCACAGTATCATCATGAAGCAAGCAGAAAAACAGAAAAGAAACCTCCACACCTGCTACATAGACTATAAAAAGGCTTTTGACTCTGTCCCACAGAGTTGGCTGAAAAAACTACTGGACATATATAAAATACATCCCTCAATCAAAAACTTTCTGACAAGAATCATGGAGACATGGAGGACAATACACCTAACAACAGACAAGGACCATATACAGACAGAAAAAATAAATATCAAACATGGCATATTCAGCGCCCTATGGTTTTGCCTGTGCCTCAATCCACTATCCAACACCCTTAACAACACCACATACAGCATTGACATAAAACAACAAAAACAAGCAAAACACAGAATCAATCACCTCCTGTATACGGATGACATCAAAATCTATGCTTCAACTTCAACACAGATAAAAAGCCTCTTGCGAATCACTGAAAAACTGACGACAGACATGAAAATGGAATTTGGGATAGGAAAATGCAAGATGCTACACATAGAAAGAGGAAAATATAAAGAAGAAGAAACAGCAGAAACACTAAATAACGAAATATTAGATAACATGGAAGAAAATGAAACATACAAATACTTAGGATTCCAACAAAACACAAAAATCAATCACTCCACAGTAAAAACTCAACTAAGAATGCAATATAAAATTCACCTATCACAAATTCTAAAATCTAAACTTAACTCGAGAAACATTTTTAAAGCCATCAACACCTACGCAATACCCATCCTCACATACTCATTCGCAATCATACACTGGTCACACACTGAACTTGAAGAAATAAACAGACTCAATTGCACTGAACTCACAAAACACCGCATGTTCCATCCCAACTCATGCATTGAAAGAATAACAATCAGCAAGGAAGAAGGAGGAAGAGATCTGCTAGCCATTAACACAATGCATGCTAAACAGCTAAAATCACTCAGAGAATTCTTCCACACCCCAAAGACCCCTATTCATAAAGCCATAGTAAAAGCAGATAAAAACTACACCCCACTCAACCTAGCACTACAAAATGAAGTTCAAACACAACCACTTACACTTGCAGAGAAAAAGGAAAAATGGGCACAAAAAGCACTCCGTGCGAAGCACTACAACATAATACAGAACCCACAAATAAACAAAGAACAATCATATGAATAGCTTAGAAGGGGTGAGCTATTTCCAGAAACAGAAGGATTCCTAATAACTATACAGGATCAAGTTACAGCAACCAAGAACTACCAAAAATACATCATAAAGACAACAGTGTAACAACAGACCTATGCAGGAAATGTCATCAGTTCCAAGAAACAAAGACCATATAACAGGAGGATGTAAAATTCTGGCAGGAATGGACTATATGAACAGACACAATACAGCTGCAAAAATAATTCACAAACAACTAGCCATCAAATTCAACCTTATCAAACAACCTACATCATACTATACATATTCACCTGAAACAATTTTGGAAAATGCAGATCATCAAATATACTGGGACAGAACAATTCATACGGGCAAGACAATATCTTGCAACTGACCAGACATAACATTCATGGACAAAAAAGAAAAAACACACATATCTCATCGACATAGCAATACTGAATGACTGGGAAAACCTGATACTTTGAGAGGTCCCAGGACCATCTTGAGACTATAGGAGGTGTGGGCACCCATCCCACCTGGTGCCCGTTTACTTGCGAGTAAGCGCAGCACCTGAAACGGGCATGGAGCTGCACAGCATGGCTTCGTGCCCATGGGGGGAAACAAGTTCACCATCCCCAGGATGGGGGGGTAGGGGCACACAGGGGGTTTCTTACCTTCTTTGCCATATTCCTGGCTCCTTCTGCTCCTTCAAGTTTTTTTAAAAAAATAAATGGTGTCCGCGACAAGCTTTGGATGCCCATGGACAATCCCGGAAGCAGGTACATCCGGGATTGTCCCCCCTCCCTCCCTCTACACCCATAGCGGTAGAAAGTCCCTCAGTTTCTTTCTTGCCCAACATTAAGTCATTGCCTCCCGTTTCTACATCAGTTTGTGGATTTTGTGTTTGTTTGTTTTAAGAACACACACACACACACAAATAGCACATACATACATTTTTGTACGCACCTTTCCTTAATATAACACTTTGTCTGCACGTTTCCCTATTAGACACATTTTTTGCACCTTTATTTAGTGGTGAACTATGGCACAAAATTTGGAAAAGTACAAATATTGCCATATAACTGCATCCTTGTTCATGCATAAGTCCAGGAAACATGAATTTGGTATATTCACATTAAAATATGAACTAAACAATTTTCTCACCCATCCCTAGCTCTACCACTATGTACAGCCCTTCTCCAGAGGACCATATTCCCAATGGACATAAAGGAATAATAATACCATCTTAACCTTTCACTGAATTCCATGAAGGGGAAAAAATTGGGGATTTCAAAACAATCCCTTCAAAATAGAAGAACTACATTTCAGAATCACTCAGAATGTCTTTCTATTAGGATGGGTGAATCACTCCATTACTAATCTGTTTCACTTTTACATGTGTGCCCCAACAAGTTTGTTCAGTTTCCAAATTAATCTACAATTATTATTATTATTTTAAAAAAGCACTCTCCAAATGCTGGCCAGTGAGGGTGGGAGGGAGCAGGAAGTGGCCCTCTTTAGCTTGGTGAGTGGGTGTTGAGAAGCGTAGATCAGCACATCAGCTGATCCAGTGCTTGGAGCCAGGATGATGCCACCCACAGTGGAGATGGCTGGAGTTGGCAGCCTGCATAAGTTTAGTTCAGGCATGTTCATGCTTCTCACTGAATTTCCTCAAGTTCTATTAATACAGATACCCATATTCTTGTTTCACATCTTCATTCCAGGATGTATGGGCAAATATTAGAAGAAACATCCACATATGATCAACAAAATCAACTCTTTTTCTTGAAGAACCGCGTGAGTCATTCTGGATATATTTGTACACAGACTGAATCATTAAAACTCTAAGTGGACAATATAGGCCACCAGCAAATGGAAGAGGGTTTTTAGAATTTGCCATCCAATTTCTATTTTCTATTCCTTGGCTGATGTTCTTTTGCTTTGAAGATGTTCATCAACCCATTGGGGGAAGATGTAGGGCAGGCAAAACTTCCTTCGAGCACAGTGCACCATCCCAGTTGGTGTGGTAAGTTGTAAGTAAAAAGATTCAGCTGGCTAAGTGCACAGCCGCTCCCCCCGGGGAATCCCCTTGTTATCTCCACACTGTGATCAGAGATAACAAGGGGATCCCCCTTTCCACCATGACATATACATGGTACATTTCAGATGCAAAGAATTATCTCTTTCATTTATACAATGTAAGGATTTCATGTATTTATTTATTTACTTATTTACTTACTTACTTACTTATTTGCAACTAGAACATTCTCAGTTTAATTATCCGTGGTATGCTCCTTTTGTCAAAGGGTATACCAGAAAAAGAGGGAGGTAATCTCCAGATCTTTATAGTGTATGTCATATGTGAACGTCCACAGACAAGCACCACACACATCTGTAGAGGGTCACAGTGCCTCTCATTTTGGCTTTGTAAGGTAGATGAAGCCAGAGATGATGGGGAACCCAAGTGCTCAACCGTCTGGGTGGCAAAGGATCTTTGCAGGCATTTGTGAACTGAAGTGGGACAGCACAGCTGGATCTCAACATTAATTCCTCAATAATTAATGGTTAATCTATTAAAGTTTAATGGTGAGTTGACAAGTAATGGCCTGGCTGCCATGTCACTGGATGTAAATACAGCAAGTTGTCTGGAAATCTCTTTTGCTCTCTCTTTTCTCAGTAGAAAACTAATAATACACAGATAGTCACAGACAGAAAATGGGGGGGGGGGGGGAGTGTTGGTGCAAAAAAGCAACTCTACCTCTTGGGCACACAGCCAGCAGTTGTATCCTCCTCTAGCAATACACAAATCCCTTGCAGCTGGGAGATTGTAGATTTTGTAAAGATGCACAATATACAAACATTTCCCCCTACCTGTCTTCACTTCAGTATAAAATAAGCCTTTTCCTGAAACACAGTGGCACAGAACAGATTGTCAGGGCAGCACCACCCAACGACTCTTTGTGTGGGGCACATGTTTCGGGAGTATATTTTCAAATTTGCATGATTTACCCTCAGCACATTTCCATATCCTGAAAATGAATGATAGCCTCTTACCAGTTTCCAGGAGACAAAAAGGTGTGGTCTTTTTGGAATTTTTCCAAGCGCACTTCAGCAAACTGAGAGGGAAGGTCTCCTCATGCCGTCATTGGTTGTGGGGAGAGAAGGATTCTCTGCTCACTAGAAATTCTTCTCATAACTGCCAATAGGAGACTATTATGTCTTGCTCTCTCCCTCACAAGATTGTGAATTGCTTGAGGGGCAATTCCAACATGAAACTAAAGATGGGCAGCATATGCGCTATATAGACCCAGTGGATAGAGTTTTGGGCAGGATCTACACTACTGCTTTAAAACAGTTTAAAATGGTTTATAATAGGGATGTGCATTATATTGGATCCGATATCCAATTGGATCGGACATCCAATACAAATTCCAATTCAAAAATTTGGAAATCCGATTTTTTTTCCCATCTGATTTTTTGATATCCGGTTTTAATTGGGAAAAATCAGAAAATCGGACGCCATTTTGAATGCTTTTTCCCATTGCCTATTTTTGTGTTACAAAAATGCCTATAACTTTTTTTATTTTTAAAGATAAAAGCATGAAACTTGGTCACATTGCAGGGTTTGAGGTACTTATCTGTGAGAAATTTCTGAAAGATAGCTACAGGCATTTTGTGGCTATGAATTTTTTTGGAACGAACCAGGAATGCAAATAACTTTTTTTATTTTTAAAGATCCACACATGAAACTTTGCCACATTGCAGGTGGTATGTTGGGACTCGTGTGTGAAATTTCAGAACCATTGGTGCTTGCCTTGGGTGGCAATATTTTTTAAAAAATGGCTAGCAGTGGGATAAAGACAGTTATGCCTTCAACTTTTTTATTTTTAAAAATCTAAACATGAAACGTGTCCACATTAAAGGTGCCACTTTGGTTGATATGTGTGAGCAATTTCAGAAGCATAGCTTCAAGCGAGTAGTGGCAAGGTATTTTGGGAGAAATGTGGAGAGAAACCCATTTAACTTTTTTTATTTTAAAAGATAAAAGCATGAAACTTGCCCACATGGAAGATGGGTTTGAGGCACTTATCTGTGAGAAATTTCAGAAAGATAGCTCCAAGCATTTTGTGGCTATGATTTTTTTTACTTTAAAAGTTCCAAAAGTTGAAAAACAGAGGCTTTGACAGCTAACAGGGGGGGGGGGAGGCAGGGTATGGGGGGTGCAGATTGACAGCAGTCAAAGCCTCTGTTTTTCAACTTCAAGAGCACTGACAACTGTTGGAGCCCATTGACACATACCATATAGCATTATATCCTGCTTGGTGTGGCTCCTGCCTTTTATATACCACTTTCATGCCGCTATATCCTGCGTGGTGTAGATCTGGCCTCTGCGTAGCATTTTCAGGTGGCTGGAGAGGCTGCCAAGGGAAGCAGTCATGAGGAGTCCACTTTTACCAGTGCAGCTGATCCAGTGTAAATCTGGATCCAAACGATATCCTTTACAATTATCCTTTGTCTTTGTTTTGAGCCATTTCTACCAATTGCAGCTAGCATAGCATACAAAATTGCCACGTCCACACCACACCTCTGCCCAAGGGCCTTGTACTTCCATGTCAGTGGAGTGGAATGATATGAGAGAATGCCTACAATATTTTTTTAATAGTCATGTTTTCCTCTCACCTTTGCAGATATGAAAAGTTAGTCTGCCAATAAAATTCCAACTTCATGAGCGAAACGCAACCTGACATCATGATTCCGTCACGATTTGCAAATTATACGCAAGGCTCTAAAAGAGTGTATTGAAAAGTTTATGAAAAATTGGGGGGGGGGGGCGTAGATTTGAGCTGTAAGGCCATGTCATTATGTTGCAGACTCCACTGCAGCAGGGTATGAATCTTTCATTATTAGAGTTGACTTAGATGAAAATGGTTCCCAAGACAGTACATTATAGCAACAAAGTTGGCTCCTAGGCACTTCACCCTTTCTGTTAACAAGAAAGGTTAAAGACCAACATGACTGAGATGCCACTGTTGGGAAAGAGAAACCCATAGCTTGGCATCTGGGTTCCTTCTCTGCCAAGCCTGTCCCTTGTGAGGCTAAATTGGCTCTCTCCTCTGCCTATTGTGAAAGAACAAGCCAAACGGGCTTATACTAGACATTACCAGGCAGGCTGTGCCAATGATCTCCCCAGTGGTATATACAACCCTCCGCAGTTTAGTTGCAAGTACAAATCAGGACAGTCTAGCAATTGGTTTGAAGGAATATTTCCTTGGCCAAAGGATCTGGGAAATTATATACTTTACAATTTAAAAAAAAAACCCAGCAACAAGGAGAAGGCTGATCAGGTTTCCTGATCAGGTTTTACATGGAGCCTTAGTGTTCTCATGCATAACTGTTGCAATGCAGAGGGTGTTCAGGCTTCAAGACACTCCATTCCATTCCCTTCTCACCCTGGTTTCCCCAGCCCCCCAGCCCTCCTAATAGTCAGCAATTATATGGCTACTGAGCATGCTCAGTCCTCACTGAGCTCTTTTGAGGTTACTCCTCCCCGGGTTTGGTTTGGTTTTCCTTAAATATTTTATTTTTTTTGATATGGATCCCTCCAAGCCTGCTGATACTTCTCTTTTGTTTGTGCGTGGCACAAGTTTGGTTACATAGCAGCAACACTCATAGTCTCAACATCAGAGATTGAGGGAATGGTATATCCACTCCCACTCAGAGGTATAAGATCTAGTTACATTTCCTTCAGGGAATGGGTGCTGAACATGTTTTTAAAAGGGCACTTCCAAAAGCACCCCCAAAAGCAAAAGCCAGGGCAGTAATTGCTTGCAGAAAACGGGTTGTCAATGTAAATAGAGACAGATTGAGCAGATGTTGATGCCCGGGTGTTTTTGAGGTCCTAGTAAGGCAACCTAGTAGGGTGCCATACATGGCTAGTTGTGTTCAGCTTGGAGGTGGGTCGCAAGAACAGGCATGGCCCCAAACATCATTTCTTGGGGACCCTTATAAATGTGCAAACCAAACAACACAACAACAACAACAACAACAAAAACCAACAACTACTTACACAAACATACCACAAAATCCTATGAAAGAAATTTTTCTATTCTAAAATTACATAGTCTACATAACTGAAATTACACTGTCAAATTACATTTCTATCCCTTTTCATGTCCCAGAACTCCTTCACCTTTGTATTTTTTTAGCATAATACCTAACCTGAAGAAGAGTCCTACAAAGCTTGCTGTTATAGCTCACAAAGAAGGAATTATCTTGACTTTTTCATTATTTTACTACTACTACAACTACTACTAATAATAATAATAATAACAATTTATTTCTTACCCACCTCTCCGTCTGGATCGAGGCGGGGAACACAACATGATAAAATACATAAAACTGATTAAAACATGACATATATTATTAAAACTGCATAAAAATCCTAAAACATCCTAAACACATCCTTAAAACATTCTAAAATTCCACTGGATATGCCTGCCGGAAGAGAACAGTCTTTATGGCTTTCTTAAATTCTAAAAGACTGTTAAGTTGACGAGTCTCCTCCGGCAGGTCATTCCACAGTCTGGGAGCGGCAGAAGAGAAGGTCCTCTGAGGACCTGAGCGTGCGGGGCGGATTGTATGGGAGAAGGCGATCCCGCAGGTAACCTGGACCCAAACCATGTAGGGCTTTAAAGGTAATAACCAACACTTTATACTTCGCCCGGAAACTAATTGGCAGCCAGTGGAGCGATTTTAAAGCTGGCGTAATATGGTCACCCCTAGATGTACCGGTGACCAACCTGGCTGCCATATTTTGAACTAGTTGAAGTTTCTGGACTAGGCATAGAGGTAGCCCTATGTACAGCGCATTGCAGAAGTCGAGCTTCGAAGTTACCAGCGCGTGCACCACCATCTTTAGGTCTTCCAACTCTAGGAAGGGGCGCAGCTGGCGTATCAGCCGAAGCTGATAGTAGGCACTCCTGGCCATCGCATCTATCTGGGCTGTCATTTGGAGCGACGGATCCAGGAGCACCCCCAAGCTGCGAACACAGTCCTTCAGGGGGAGTGTAACCCCATCCGGAACCAGTTGACACACCTCCAAACCCAGGTTGCGGCCTTTGACAGCAAGCACCTCCGTCTTGTCTGGATTCAGCTTCAGTTTGTTTTTCCTCATTCAGCTCATTACCGCCTCCAAGCATTCATTCAGAGGAGACACACTATCCTTAGCTGGCACTGTTATCGAAGGCATAGAGAAATATATTTGGGTGTCATCAGCATACTGATAGCACCCCGCCCCATGCCTCCGGATGTTCTCTCCCAACGGTTTCATATAAATGTTAAACAGCATTGGGGAAAGGATGGCACCTTGCGGTACGCCACACAGCAGCTCCTTCTTTGCAGAGCAGCTATCCCCAAGCATCACCATCTGGAACCTGCCCGATACGTAGGACCGGAACCACTGAAGCACAGTGCCCCCGATTCCCAATCCCCTCAGGCATTCCAGAAGGATACCATGGTCGATGGTATCGAAAGCCACTGAGAGGTCCAGAAGTACCAACAGGGACACACTCCCCCTGTCAATACTAAGGCATAGATCATCCACTAAGGCGACCATAGCAGTCTCAACTCCGTATCCCGCCCTGAAGCCAGTTTGAAATGGGTCTAGAAAATGAGTGTCATCCAAGACTACTTGGAGTTGAAAGGCAACCGCCCTCTCGATCACCTTGCCCAAGAATGGAAGGTTTGATACCGGTCTGTAGTTATTAAAGTCCAGGGGATCCAGGGAGAGCTTCTTTAGAAGCGGCAGTACCACCGCTTCTTTTAAACATGATGGGAAAGTCCCCTCCCTGAGAGATGCATTAATAATATATTGTAATTGCGATCTAACCGCATCTCCTCCCTGGGCAACCAGCCATGAAGGACAGGGATCGAGAGGGCAAGTCGTCATCCTCACTCGTCCAAGCAGCTTGTCCACGTCCTCGGTACTCACCAACTGAAACTGATCCAGTGTAATTCTACTCGCGGAGGCGCCGGACACTCCGCGAGTAGACAAATGCAGCTGCAAACATCTTATAAATAAACCAATTCACTTTAAGTTTCTATTTTTCTATCTCCCCCTGCTTTTTTACTGTACAAATTATGAATTATGTAATATTTTAGGCTACAAACTTGGACCTTGGGTGTGTGTGTTGAGGGGCGGGCATGAACCAGTGTAACACTACTCCTGATTTCTGTAAACCTTCTTCTCAATATGGCGGTGCTAATGATGATACTACCTATCTTTAAAAGCATTAGATTGGAGTAACATGATAGAAACATAGGAAGATACAGGGTCTGACATTTAGTTCATCTAACCCAGTATTGTCTACACTGACTGGCAGTAGCCAGGGTTTCAGGTAGGACTTTTTTCTGCCCTACCTGGAGATGCCAGGGATCTCTACCACTGAGCCACACCCCCTCCCCTGCATCTGGCAAGAGAGGCGGCAAGTCTAAAACAACAACTGACTGTTCAGAATGTTGCTTGTTTTGTTTAAACATTACTTTTGATTGGCTCTAGTAAATCTCACAAGATTTGGACAACAGGAACATAAATATAGGAAATCGGGTTCCATAAATATCCTCAAACATAATCTACATTTTATTTAGACTCAGTTTTATTCCTTATGGTAATAGATTGCAGCCTGAGCTGCCCACAGATTTGAATCTCCAGACCCCAGTAAAGTATGTCTTCTCTACCCCATTCTTGCGCCCTGAATAGATTAAGGCCCTTTCTACACCACAGATCTTTCCTGGGGTCATCCCTGTGCATCCAAATGATGCACAGGGCATCCCGGGGGCAACCAGGGATGACTCTGGGATGACCCTGCGAAAAGCCCGGAATATTGGAAACCAATGTTTTGGTTTCCGATGTTTCCGCCATCCCAGGTCATGAAATGGGCATGGAGCCATGTGGGGTGGCTCCGTGCCCATGGGGGGGACAGACAACAATTCTGCCATCCCCAGGATGGAGGGGGTGGGTGCGCGGAGGGGGTTTCCCCTTACTTGTTCCACTGCGCGACACTCCCTGTGCCTTTAAAAAAGAACACCACCAAAATGGCGGGCTCAACCCTGCGATGTCCCTCCCTCCCGGGATGTCACGTTTCTTCTTTGGATCCAGAGTGATGATCCTGGAATAGCGATGTGAAGGCCCAGAAAAAAACCCAAAAAACCCAGAAAAAAACCAGTTTTTTCCGAAGGCTTTTTTGGGGGGTTTTCCCCAAAAATTGAAAAAAATGAAAAAAATGAAGAAAAAAATGGATTATAAATGTTTTCTTTTAGCATGATGAATAAAATGTTTAAGACAAGGTGTTCATATATTACTTCTCCAAATGATTTCTAAAAACTATTTACAGTATCAGATTCTGTGCACCAAGGACAAGCAAGTCCTAGATTGCAAACTGAGAGACTACAACTCTCAAATTAGGGGTGTGCATTGGATCGGGTCCGATCCATGCTCCGGAGCCAATCAGACTGAAATCAGATAAAATTATCCAATTCCGATCCCGGCTTCTGGATAGTCCGATCTGATCCGAACAGGTCCAAAAGGACCCGATCCAGTTCAGATAAGATCGGAGGATCGGACCTCCTCCTCCTTCCCCTCACGTTCCTTACCTGCGTCACCTGGCGCTCTACTGAGAACTAGGCCATGAAGCCTGTTTCTCAGTAGATCGCAGCTGCGGACAGCAGTGGAGGGCCCCAGCAGGTAAGGAGCGTGAGGGGGAGGAGGGGGAGGCCCCCACTTACCTGCCGGGGCGCCCACTTCCATCCGCTGCTGCGATCTACTGAGAAACAGGCTTTGCGGCCTAGTTCTCAGTAGAGCACCGGGTGACCCGGCACTCTACAGAGAACTAGACTGTAAAGCCTGTTTCTCAGTAGATCGCAGCAGCGGATGCAAGCGGGCGCCCCGGCAGGTGAGGAGTGCGAGGGGGGAGGAGGACGAGGGCCCCACTTACCTGCCTGGGCGCCCGCTTCCCTCCGCTGCTCCGATCTACTGAGAAACAGGCTTTGCGGCCTGCCTCTCAGTAGCGTGCTGGGTGATGACATCATCACCTGGCGCGTTACTGAGAGGCAGGCTGCAAAGCCTGTTTCTCAATAGATCAGAGCAGCGGACAGCAGCGGACGGTCCCGGCAGGTAAGGAGCACGAGGGAGGAGGGACAGGGAGGGGGACTTAGGCCCCCACTCACCCACCCACCGCCATGTTTTCGCCATAGGCTTGCATTGGGGGAAAGCTTTCTTTCCCCCAATGGCGAAAACACCAAAAATGGTAGCCGATCCTAAAATCGGACGTCCAATTTTCGGCTCGGGATCAGGTCCGATCCAATCCAAGGGATCTCCGATTTTGTCTGAATCGGTCCAGGACAACATCGGAGGTCCCGATCCAGGTCCTGATCCGATCCAGCTGGTCCATGCACATCCCTATCTCAAATATAAAAGCAATATGCATTTCTGCCTCTGGGGGCACTGCCATTGTCACAAAAGAAGGGGAAAGGTTTCAGATTCTTTTTTGCTTGTGGGCAATTCTGTCCTCTTTTCTTGACTAGTCTAGGCCACAAAGGACCAGAAGAAAGTACAGAGCAACAAAAGGGAACTGGAAGTATACTTAATTGAAAGGTAAAAGTTTAAATTTAGCTGATTTCAGAAAATTAAACCATATTTTAGCTGCATTAGTTTATTTTCATAACCCTTATGTAAATCATACTTTAATTCCTACTAATCTTATTCTTTACTGCCCTTTACTAGCCACTAAATTATTTTTCTCCCCACCCCCCTCAGGAAAATGGTGAAACCAACATCTAGCATATGGAGGCATTTCCACACAAAAAGTCCTTCTGAGGGGGAAAAAAAATGTGATTTGCAAATACTGTCAAATGAAACATGCATTTCCAAATGCTACTAGGATGACAAAACACATTCTTGTATGTAACAAGTGTTTGTTACTAATGTTGATGGTTTCTTCTGGTTTTTTAAAAAAAACAGTTTTGCCTGCTCCTCATAAGCTGGCAAAACCAAAGAGGTTCTTTACAGTTCAGTTTTCCTCAGGAGCTTGTAGCTCCATTTGTTCCCAAATAAAGTAAAACATTTATAAAGTAAATTCAGTTTGTAATAATTATTTGAATACACTGTACTTTGAATATACCAAATGTGATAATTTTATGCCAGACCAATTTAGATATAATTACATTTTATCTTCCTAAAGTAACAAAGTAACTTTCAATCTGTAAAAACTGCTAATATTGCATCTTTTTCATTTTTTCTGAAAATTTCTGTTTGTTTGTTTTTCGAAAAAACCCGG
This sequence comes from Anniella stebbinsi, assembly GCA_029215795.1. Taxonomy (NCBI): domain Eukaryota; kingdom Metazoa; phylum Chordata; class Lepidosauria; order Squamata; family Anniellidae; genus Anniella; species Anniella stebbinsi. Next base: position 15,854,716 of record JARDYH010000006.1, on the reverse strand, counting down.
GGAAAAAACATTTTTCCCCCATGGCTTCAAAATTTCCAGAAATTTTACATCTCTATCCTGGAAGCAGGTACGTCCAGGATCGTTCCCCCTCCCTCCCTCTATACTCGTAGGTGTAGAAAGACCCTAACTCAACCTATCTCCTCTATTCATCCCAATATACAAAGCTCAGCTCTGGAAGAGTCTGGAATAAATTGGGCTGAATTTCTTCAACAAGGCCCTGTAGTTTTCATGTCATTAATATCTTAAAGACCATATTTCTTTTTCCTCGGACAAGTGTCATGGTTGTAACAGCAGGCCAAGGAAAAGGGCAATTTTGGTAGCTCAGGAGTGTTCTGAAAATTTGCATAGCCAATCATGTCTTATTTCCAAAGGAACAACAAGAAGATTGAGTGTAAAAAATGAGAGTTTTAAATAATGGAATGTCCTATTAAGTGAATTTATTGAGAAACTGCAAAAATGTTGTAACAATAATAAGTACCCTTCAATATAGTCTTACTTACTCAGTGAATATGTATGTGGTATTGAATCATTTATGTCTACATGCAGGAAACTGATAAATTTTGAACAAATTTAATTGAAATCACCCCTGGAGTGAGTCTGAAGAAAGGATTAAATTTAATGGTCTCACAGAGTGGCATACTTCCAGCTTCAAAAGTCTATTCTTTCTTCCCTCCCCACTGGACTTCGCCATCTATTAGCTCCCTAAACCTTACTATGCGAGCTTGTGGGTTTAATAATAATAACTCCGAAATGAAAATCACTTCAATTTAACATGTAATGAGACTTAAAGAAGATGTTCAGCTGGACAGATCGGAACATTCAGTTTCACTTAGCCTGATTCAAATAGATCTAACCTAAGAGATGGGGTATTTTCGTTCAGAAGCCACTGAAAGGAAGTTCAGATACATGAAAATTCTCTAGCGTGCAGTGCATACGCTTTAGGCGTGATTCTCTGAGTAAGAACCTAACATTTGCAGAACACTGGGGCCAGTAGAAATGAACCCTTTCCTTTTCTAGGATGAACTCTAGAAAATCAATTATACACGTTTTCAATATTGTTCAGTTTAAAATACAATAAACCAGCTTTGAGAGTGTGTATCGGCTAGCATCACAGCCTCAAACAAGCAATCAGACCACCATTTTGGAGGTTCTGAAGAAAGGGAGAGTTGACTGATCCTTAACAACGAACTGCAAGATTCCCTGAGCTACTAATGTTAGTTATGCAAAGGTTTCAATGTCATATAAGCCAAGTGTGTACCTGCAGTTGCTATGAGAATCAAAAGGAGGAGGGTCAATCTACGACCATATATTAAAACATATCTGAATTTTACCTGTCACCTAACCAAAGTTACATCCTTTTTAAAGATTCCAGTAGTGTGAGTGAAATTATAATATTCTGCCCTTCAGCAAAGTTTTTTTTTCCCACCCAAAAGGCCAAGGGCTTTCCAAGAATGTAGTTTTGGCCAATAAATATTGGCCAATAAATAGAGGCCCACCTGGTGCCAACATTGCTATCTTTTCAGCACCAGGTCAATACTTTTCTCTTTTCCCAGGCATTTAACAGATCCTAGATCTGTTTTTGGGTTCGGCTGACAGCTTATAGTTGTTTATAGATGTATGTTCATGTGTACACTGTATGTTTTTATGGTTTAAAATTCTTTATATCTGACGTAAACTGCCCACAGGACTTCAGCTATGGGGCAGTATAGGAATGTAATAAATAAATATATAGATAAATATGTGGGTCAAACCACTGATTCCTCAGAATCACTCTGAGAAGTGACTTTCCAAGTCATTTATCTGTAATGGATCATTCTTCCGAACAAGACAACACCTAATTTATCTTTTACGATCTATCATGCACAACTATTTTAGGATCTTTAGATGCAAACTCTTCCGACAGGCCTATCCAGATGAATTTTAATATGTTTTTAATGTTGTATTTTTTCTCTTGTTTTTTTTTTAAAAAAAAAAAATTAAAAATTTATCCGGAGGGAGAGGCGGGCTACAAATAAATATTATTATTATTATTATTATTATTATTATTATTATCTCACCATAGTGTGGAAAACTGGCCTCTGTGCTCTTCTTAGTCTGCTGTCCTGGCGCTGTTGATGGTCAACTTCAAGGCCCCTGGTCTCCCTTCTTATGGTTCATTATCTTTAAACCAGACTTGGATTGGGCAGCCTTTCAAATAGAGATGCCTTCAAAATAGAAGACTATTGTCCTCTGACAGCCATTCAAATAGAAGACTGTCCTCTGTAAAAGAGGGCACATGACCGCCCCAAGTGGTAAAGCTTTTCCAGCATTGTTCCAATTCATTTTCTCTTAGCAGCATCTTTACAACTCTTTATGGTTTTATTTGACTGTAGGGTTTTTTTTAATTGTGCTGTTGGATTTATTTATTTATTTTACATCAATCATCTTGCAAATAAGAAAGGCAGTAAGTCAATAGGTTAAAAAAATAGATCAAGAGGGTGTAGGAGTCAGTGTGGGGAGGAGCATTGGTTATAGAATGGCCAATCCGCTTAGAAGGGGAATGCGCTTTCGTCACATTTTCAGAACTATATCCTAATGCCATTATTCTTGCTGGGTTTTATGCCATGGTTTCAAGCTATGGAGAAATTTTTAATCAGATGAATATCTTGTCTTTCCTCCAATGACTTCAAGGAAGTACACATGGTTTTTCCTCCCCTACTTGTATCTTCACAACAAACCTGTGAGGTAGGTTAGGGCTTTATGGCTAAGTGAGGATTTGAACTTGGATCTGACCCTCCCCCATCCTAGTCTGACACTCTAACCACAATGCCATGTTGTCAGTTGATTTATTACTCTTATACCTCAGAGGAAAAGCTCAATCCATCCAAGTAGATTTCGCAACCATATCAGCTTAACTTCACAGATAGTGCTGGACCATGGGCCTTCAAGCCATTCTCTGAGCTGAGAAATTCCTGAAGCATCATTCATTCATTCATTCATTCATTCTTATATTTCTTTTTAATAGAACGATATATCACTTACTATATTTAAAAATATCTCTAGGTAGTTTACAAAGAAAATGCATTAAAATAAATTAAAATAAAATGTGTATAAAATATTAAATCCAAATACTACAGGGTGACCAGATAAAATCCAGGTCAGAGCTCATGTAACTTTAACAGTTGTAGAGAAAAGGGAATTTCAGCCAGTGTCATTTGTATGCAATTAGTTCCTGGTGAAATTCCCTCTTTATCACAACAGAAAGTTGCAGGGGCCCTGCCTTCTTTTGTATATAGTCACTCTAGTATAGTGCACGCACCTTTAACTGTTGTGATGAAGAGGGAATTTCACCAGGAACTAATTGCATACAAATGACACTGGCTGAAATTCCCTTTTCTCTACAACTGTTAAAGTTACATGAGCCCTGACCTGGATTTTATCTGGTCACCCTAAAATACTAATTATATCATAATTAACTGGGCAGCACAATCAATCAGAGAAGGCCTCGGTAAAGAGATGGGTCTTAAATTGGCACCTAAAGCAGGCCATGTTGGTGCAAATACCAGGGGGTTGGACATTCCATAAGGTGGGTGACACCATGAAGAAAGCCTGCTTCTAGGTTGCCACAAGAACTGCAGGTTGCAGTACAACCAACAAGGTCTCCTCCAATGATCTTAATGATCACCTAGGGCTATATTGGGGAAGAGAATCTACCTCAGAGTTGCCATGGCAGCCAAAAAGATAAAAGCCCTGTTCAGATGACATGCTAAGCCACGGCTGTGAAGCATTTTGAGCTAAACATTACGACTTAACATATCATATGAACCATGTATTGGCATGTCATGTCAACCATTCCTAACCATGATGGCTACATAACCATGGTTTACACATGCTCCCTAAAAGCCTAACCATGGCTTAACATGTTGTCTGAACAGACCTAAAGAGTTCTATGCCCCCCTGAAAGATTTAGGCCACAGTCCTGCATCTCCTGAAGCATAATCAAGGCATACAGACATTCCTCAGAGCATAATGTCCACCTCCCTTCAATCCTGAGTTGCTAGTGCTTTGTCAGGCATGCCACAAGGCACCAGATAATTTGCAGCAACCTAATAATCTCCAATTCTTGACCTGAAAGAGTTCAGTAACCCATCCTTCCTCAAGCCCATCCTTCCTTAGCATACCACCAGAGAGTAGTCTGGTGTGTTGGGGAGCTGGGGAGGGATAGACCACTGGATGCAATGTAGTATGGCCTTAGCTTGACATGAATGACTTTGGTAAATTGTGCCATGATTAGGGATGTGTGAAAAAATTGCTCATTTGGATGGGGTTTTTTTAACGGGTTTACTCAATTTGCACCTCTCAGACCCATCTGCAGTCAGAAATCCTTACATTTCTGAGTTTGTGATACATTCCACAATGCGCAACAAAAAGGCATTGGGCAACATACATACATTAAAAAAGGTGCAAAGAACAATTCACACATTTCCAAAATATGCACTAACACGCTTTAGTCAATGGGGATAGGAATCCAAAAATGCATATGTTTAAAAGTGCATGCAAAAATGCACAGATTATTATGTACATTAATGCATACATTGATGTGTACATTGTGAGAAAATTGTATGAGTTTCCTTATGGATTTTTAAAAACAAAAAATCACTAAACAAAGGGACAGAATGAGCTTGACCTCAAAAAACAGACACTCTTAGTGAGACCGAGATTGACAGATCCATTCATCCCAAGTCATGACTGACCAAGAGGTGGCATTCAACTATTGTGGGATGGGGAAATGGGTCATGCTACAGTCCTATGAAAAGATCCTCCACATCCTGTTGTCTTCACCAAGGATTGCCAACTAACCAAAAAATAACATGGATTGGCCTGCTGCTGTGCTTTAAACAGGACCTTGATTGGCAGTAAATAGCAACTGCCAATATATAAAGGCAGTAACTGTATAATATGAATATAACTGCCTTTATACAAATCTATGATGTGCCCACACTTAGAATACTTTGTACAGTTTTGATCAACACACCTAAAAAAAGATAGTGTAGAGCTGGGAAAGTGCAGAAAAGGGCAACTAAAATGATCAAGGGCCTGGAGCATCTCCACTACAACAGCTGGGATTGTTCAGCTTGAGAAAAAAGGAAGCTAAGGGGAGACCAGGTAGAGGTGTACGAAATCATTCAGGGTGTGAATGTGGACAGGGAGACATTTTTCTCCCTCTCCCATAATACTAGAACCCAGGGTCATCTCATGAAGCTGATTGGTGGAAGATTCAGGACAGATAAAAGGAAGTACTTCTTCGCACAGCACATAGTTAAACTATGGAACTCCATACCACAAGATGTAGTGATGGCCACCAATTTTGATAATTTCCTGGAGGAAAAGGCTACTAATCCTGATTATTGTGCTACCTCCAGCACCAGAGGCAGTAAGCCTATATAAACTATTGCTGGGGAACATGGGTGGGAAGGTGCTGTTGCACCTATGTACTCCTTGTAGGTTCGATAGGTAGTTGGCAACTGTGTGAACACAACATTGGACTAGATGGACTCTTGGATGGATCCAGCATGGCTCTTCTTATGTTTTAACTGCTTTTCACAGCATGGGGATGCACATGATCACCTGCAAATGTCTGCAAATCAAGCTACTGGACAAGGGGCAACCAAATATTGCTCACCCTGCACAAAGAAGAAATGGCATTGTGACTTACCTTTAACACAGTTATTTCAATGCAAAATTTGTGGGCAGGAGCCCACTTCACTGGTTGCAACCAGAACTCTCTGCCTTGACCCACCCACCTCCGTGCCCCACATTCCTAGTTTTGTTTGGACTAGCTCCATTCAGTTCCCCGGGGCATTTGCAGTGGAGCCAGCTATGCTCTGAAGAAGACTCATGCCACAATCGCAGGAGGATTTGGTTTTCCTCATATGAATTTCCAGTAACTCGCCTTATCTGAAGATTTAGAGATGGGTGGGGCTGGGAGAGATTGTTATAACCATTCCCATGAAAACTGTCTCCTCAGATTAGCCATTTTTGAAATCCTAGATGAGAAGGCCCTGGTGGCATAAAATGAGATATCCCTCTTGCATCATGGCTTGGAGGGCTTTAGTAAGAACTGGAGAATTTCAGCTCCTCACTTCTAGACTTCACAGCAATTGTACTCCAACTGCAAACATTAGGGCTAGTTAATACTGTTGGTAGAGTCATGTTTTTCTGGAGTGCACCCCCAACAAGCTGCAGGCGGGCATCATTCCTGTTCCATTAAACAGCAAGAACACTCACTACACAATGAAAAATAATGTATATCTCAGGGAAAAAGTTGTGCTGAACCTTTCTGTTTCAAATGCTAGAGTTTTGTTTGATGTGCAAGGATGTTTATTTTCCTCTGAGGAAGCATTAAATCATGCAGCTTGTCTCCTGAAGCCTGTAATGGTAAGCTTGGGAAGGGGGGTACCAGTATCACTTTATTCTACTATCCTATCTATATTAACTGATTTGCAAGCTGCCATTTTGCTTAAGCCCTCCCAAGGGAACATACAACTACATTTAAAACAACAAAGCACAATAAAGTAATGATTAAAAGCAACAATAAGAATAAGAAATCAGTACTATCAAAATTAACCATTCAAACCAGATAGCACCATATTCACAACAGCCCCTAATAAACTCTTCTGGAGGATTGCATATTTGAATACTCCCTGTCCCCCCACAAATCCTCGCACACAGAAAGCTAGTAAGTCAGTCTTCAGCCCGGCCTTCGTCCTGAAATTTCTCACCTCCCGTTTTCCTACAACTGGGAGTGTTTTTCATTGGGAAGCATTTACCTCCCTATCTGTAGCTTGAAGTGGCATAGTCTAGGAAAGGTTTTGCCACTTGATTCTCCAGAATGTATAAACGAACTCGAGTAAGCTCAAAAGAGGGAGAGCATTTGAAGCTGCCTTCTATTGTTGCCTTCCCTAACCTGGTTCATGCAAGATTTTTTTTTGGGGGGGGGGCAGCTACAATTCCCAGCATTCCTAACCATTGGCTATGGTAGCTGGGGCTGATGGGAGTTGAAGTCCAAAATACCTGGAGGGCAACAGGTTGGGGTAGGCTGCTCTACGGAGTCAGGCCATTGGTCCCTCCAATCCAGTTCTGCCTCTTCTGCCTGGCAGTGGCTGTCCAACATTTCAGGTGGAGACGGGCCTGTTCCATCTCCTGCTACCTGAGATCTTTCAACGGCATCACACACCCTTTGATTTTTGATTGCAGAGATTGGCTTCCGAATGCAACATGCCCCAAGTTACTTTGTAAGTTTTATGAATCTGTGATCAGGAACACACCTGACAGATGCAGCCTTCCTCTCTTGTCACCTTCGTGTGATCCTTCATGTTTTGTATCAAAGAATCTCTCCAGTAGTTGAAAGCAGGTTTATCCTCAAAGGAATTTATGACAAATACCATAATTCCTTTTTCAAGCAGGGCCCGTTTAATCCACCAACTCATTAAGCACAGCAGAGCTCCAGCAAACAACCATTATGTCGATGATAACCATATTGTATTTAAAGAATACAATTAATCCCTTAATTGGAGTATAAAATACGCCATTTCCTCTACCTGGCACCTCAGATAGTAATCTAATAGTACAAGGTAGTTATCCAAATGTTAATTAAGAGCAAAGTGTTGCCTCAGTAATGTGTGTTCCTGGAGCTCCTTGAAAAGTGTGAAATCGTTTAGATGGGGGAAGGAAGGAAAAGGCAAATGAAAGAATGTAAAGTCCGAGGGAAGTTTTGTTTTTGTTCTTTTCAAAATTTCCAACGAGGTTTGGACTTCAGATGCAAATAAGAGAAATGCACCAGGGAGATTTCACTAATCACACTGAAATAATAACAACTTCCTTTGGCATTTCTACAGATGTGTGGCCTGGGCAGGACCTCTCGAACCCTGCTTCAGATTTGGTTTGAAGCAAAATAATTTGGTGGCAACTTTAGAAATTCCAGCAGAATCCACCCACTTGCAGGGGCGGCGCCAGGGGTGGCACGGGGTGGCAAGTGCCCCCCCAAACAAGAGATTGCCACCCCAGTTGCCACCCCAGTTGCTGACAGAGCTGGCTTTACCAGGAGGTCTCACTCAGGCAAGGCAGTCTCAGCAAGGCATGGCAAGGGTTAACAGTTAGCATTGCCCAAAGCCAGGCACCTGCGCTGTTCCTTTTTTGTGGTTCTCCTCCTCCAGTTTCAGAGAAGGAGCAAGACGGAGCCACGTGGGCCAGGCTTGTGGCTGCCTCCTCGAAGGCAAAGCTCAGCTGTTTTAGAGTCCAGAGAGGCGGACTCTCTTCTTCAGCCCCTTATCCCTTTCCCCTCACTCAGCAGCAGGGACAGGGAGACAGGCAAGCCCACACACCGGTTGATTTCTGCTGATAATCACCTACACTTTCCAGGTACTGGTAATAGTATTTTTATATTTCATCATGATTTGTTAGGGCTATTAGCTGTATACAGACTTTTTATATATATTTTTACTAAATCCCTGTAAGATCCCAGGCTGAAATTAGGAGTGGGGGATTGTGGTAAGGGGATATTTAAAGCTTTCCAGACATTGCTGCTCTCACCACCACCCCTTGCCCCAAGCTGCTAGAGAATGACTTTAAAAGCAACCAAGCACAACCTGGCACTGCCTAGATGGTTTGGAGCACAACTCCCAGTATTCCTGACTATAGACCATGTTGGCTGGGGCTGATGGGAGTTTAAGTTCAAAACCTCTGGAGAGCATCAGGTTGGGGAAGACTGGTTTAGAGGAAGAATAGCTGGCAGTGTAAACACCCCTTACCAAGATTCCCTCCTCTCTTCCTAATTGCAGCTTTCCAGTTATTTTCAATTTAAAAAATGTTAAAAGGTAGAACTTTGGGGAAAACTTTTACACGTTTACATTGTATATTGTAAACTATAATGTGCTTTGTGGTTTTGATTGTTGTGAACTGACCAGAGGATTTTGTTGTAAGAATTAGTTTGTGACAGGTTTTAGGATTTATCACATAATCCTATGCATGTTTACTCAGAAGTAAGTTACTGCCAATGGGTAGTAGGAGCCCTTCTGGGCAAGGAAAGGGTTAATGGGTGTTTTCACTCCCCTCTTTGCTTTCAGTTTTCCCAACAGCTACAGGGTTCAGCTGTTTGTAAATATGGCCTAGAATCCATTTTGTTTTGCTGTATTTCAGTCATATTGTGAAAATGTGGTTTTAAAAAAATCCTTTCTTTCCTTTTTGTGGTGCCAGTTAACACATATTCCTGGCTAAATTCCTACTATGGGGCATACTTTTTTCTTCTTCTTAAATCTGTGATTATGTAACCCAAACTCACTCACTTACAGCCATTGATTCTTATTTTCCTGCTGTCTCAGTTTGCCTATGTGTGAAATGGGTTTCCTGGTCTCCCATCTCCCTTTAATTTAAATCTTAGAGGAGTGGGCTTGGCTATAGATGCCTTTCTCTGTGTTGTGACATACCCTGGATAAATTGTGTTTTTAAGACACTTAAAAAAAAGGCGTGATCTCTGTTGGTTCTGGGAATTTAGTATGCTGCAATTATGTAACCCAAACAAACACTCTCTTGCATTCATTGACTTTTATTTGCCTGCTACCTCAGTTTGCCTGTGTGTGAAATGGGCTTCTTCCTTTCCCACCTCCCTTTGTTTTCAATAAGTGGGATTTGCCACAAACTGTGTTATTCAGGAGAGGTTTCTGGGAGGAGTGTGTGATCCCCTTGGCTCTGCCTCTAGTGAAACCATTTTCCACCCCACCAATTAGGGTTAGGTAACTGAAGTTTGGGGTGCGGGCACTCATAACTGCATTGCACTTAAAACCCCTGATGCCTAAACTTATTCTTGACAGTTCTCCAAACTATACTCTGGCACCAACTGCCAGAGCAGCAAGAACACCCTCAGAAGAATTAATCTGCTTATTCCATGGATCTCTTTCTTTTTTCTCAGGACAGTAGGCCAGGAAAAATGAGAAGGGGAGAAAATAATTAATCTGTACCTTCTCCACATCTTCCTTTTTTTTTCTCCTCAGAGAATTAGGACAGGGATGGGGGGGGGAATTTACTCACAGTGCAAGCCTATGAATATTTACTCATCAATTAATTCCACCATATTCAATGCCTCTTATTTCCTTTCTTCTATATTACAAAGGAAATGGATTGCAGTAAAAACAAAAAAAAACACCCAGCTTCATCTTCAAAAATTTCATCTTTTGGATCTTTGGACTAGTACTTCACTTGAATTGGGTTTCCTAGGTGTCAAGGGCTCAGGTGTCTTAGTTTGCTCTTTCCTTACCCTAAGAGCACACCTTTCTGGTTCTGCTCGCACTGGTTCAAAAGAAAGTGTCCTGTCTGTTTAATCTGTACGTCAAGGAAATGATTATGTAGTGACTGTACCTTTTTTGAAAGCCTTTTTCCTTACGGTAATTTGAGTTTGGTTAATACATGCTATATTTTTTTTAAAAAACTAAATGTATCAATATATGACTTATTTCAGAATATATGGTTAGGGTGGCAGTTTTAGTGTGAGATATACCGTTATTTTTCTTTCAGAGGTCTTAATGTGTGGAGCACAGCCTGCCCACCTACAAATATACTCTGCCCCTTCTGTGCCCCCCCCGAATTTTTGTTTTCTGGTGCCACCACTGCCCACTTGTTCTTTTCACACTTCTCCAATCCCAACGGTGCCCATCATTGGGAATGTGGAGCCAAGACAATCAAATTAGGAGAATTAAAAAACACGTGTTTCAAGAGCGTTTCATCTAGAAGAATTTCATCTCAAAATGCACCAGGAATAGCAAGCGTGAGGATTTATTTATTTTTTAAGTCTTTCCAATATAGTTTTTCTCTCTCCCCCCCCTCCCCCCCGGCACAATTGTACCTTTTTGATTCCTCTTGTTAAAGTGGCTATGTGTCCTCTTTTACAGGGAAAATGCCTCGATTTGAAAGGCTACTAGAGGACTCTCTCAATTTTGAAGTTGTCCTCTACTTGAAGGGCTGCCCAGTTCAAAGTCTGCTTTAAAGAGGAAGAACCACCGGAAGGAATGGCTGCACCATGAAGCTGCCCATCAACAGCACCCAGACAGCAGACTGAGCAAGGCACACAGCTTACTTGGTCACAGTCTTCCACACTATGGTGAGATGTATTATATTTCTATTGAAATTATAATAATTATTTTTAAAAATGCACCTATACATATAAATTAGTATATGCAAATATTATGCAAATCTGCATCCTCTTTTGGTGAATCATAAGTGGCCAGCCTACTTGTCTTGACAAGCTGCAGCCCACTAAATTAAATGATCCCGCCAGCCCTGCATTGTCGCTTATCAGGTCAGTGGCACAAAGCTACAGAAGAAGGAACATCTTGATGTTGATCAACTAACATCTGTTGCAAATTTGAAACGTGCAACGCAAAGGTGTTTAATCATACCCTTTCTGTCATCTTATTTTCACTCTTAAATTTCTAGAACAACCCCGGAAAGCATTTATTATCTGTCATCTCAGCTTGAAGCCTTTGTCATTTTAGAAGCGGTGGAAAGCATGGCAGACCCATGGCAAAAGGCTTCCAGAGATCAATGATTCTGGTATAACTATTAGGACACCTTCCACTTACATTACTCTAAGACATCTCTTGGCATTTTATTTGTAATGTAATAATCTGTGTTGCTGGCAATATTAATCTGTGTTATCATTACCAAAAATTTAAGATGAATTTATGACATAATGTCTCAGGATCTAAATATATTAAAAATTAGATACACTTTTTGGCAAACATCATTACAAATTGACTGGTTATATGATAGTAGCTGGTCAGTCAGTGTCTGCAAAATACTGGAAGTTGGCCAAAATTCCAGATTTAAAAAAGAAATTAATAGCAAAGCTTTGGGCCTTGCGGCAATGGCCAAGCTTACTTCATATATAAGGACAAAAGAAAATCACCCCACATTTGAGAGTCATAGGGTTAATTGGATACCATTTATTGAATTTTGTAAACTAATGCTTGATTTACATTTATATTTTAATATTACTTTTATAAACTGAAAATGCACAATTGTGCATCAGCAAAGTAAAGACTAAAGCTCCTTCCATAAATGTATAGGGGTGAATTAATGGCAAATCAGAGAGGGGTGTGTGTGTTTATAGGTGGGGGAGCTATCATGGTGCCAAGTTTCATCTCTTTATCTTTAAAAATGATGGAAATGTAAGCATTTTTGTTTTCCATAGACTATAATGGAACAGCTGACTCTCAAACTTTTGACAGCTGAGCTGTCAAATTTTTAAAAACTCAAGGGATAAAGGGAACTGCTTCAAACTTGGCATGTCTATGTTCCTCCTTAAGAGCTATTGTGATGCTAAGTTTCATCTCTTTATCTTTAAAAATGACAGAGATGTAACCATTTTTGTTAATTGCCATAGGCCATAATAAAGCGAAAACGGAACGGAGCTCCGAACAATCTTCACTCCACACCGTGGCTATCCAACGGTTTTAAAACCATCCCCTAACTACACCGAACGTTCAGAACTCCATCGGAGGTCCATTGAACCCTCTGATTTTTGGTGCGGAGCTCACACCCCTACTACATATGTCTACTCAGAAGTAAATCTTCCTGAGAAGGTAACTGAAGGGGGAATAGAAAATAGGGAGGGCGCAATCCTATGCATGTTTAGACCTCACTCCCCCCCCAAAGCCCTACAACTCCCAGTAGAGTACCAACAGCCATGCTGGGTGTTGCAAGACATTTTCCTGTCTAAACATGCATAGGATTGCACCCTTAAATAAGTAAACAGTTAAATAAAAGTCAGCCCCATTGACTCCAGTGGGATTTTCTCCCAAATAAAAGGACATTGTATTGCATCTTTTGCAATTATGCTACATTAGCTCTCTAAAACTGCAATCCAGCACATATTTGCTTTGGAGGAAGCCCCGTTGAATGCACTGATTATAAACAGAAAAAAATCTCACCTCTCACCTGTGAGAACAATCAAGTTCATTGGCGCAATCCTCAATTTTCCCGCAGGCAGAGTTTTCCGGCCCAAACAGTGGGTGCACACCCTGGTTTCTCTAGCAACACGAGTGGCCAATCGTCACTCAGTCAGAGCGTTTACTATCCAAAGACTACTGGAATACATGGCAGCTACCACATTAGTGGTTTTCTTCACTCGCCTACGCATGAGGCACCTTCAGCTCTGGTTTATGAGGACATTCTGCCCAACTCAAAAAGCCAGATGTGTCTATCTAAAGGTCCCAATGCAAGTAGTGAGATCCTTGCTTTGGTGGACTCACAGCATCAACCTACTCACTGGGGTCCCCTTTGTTTCCCCATCCCCGACAAGGATTGTCACTACAGATGTGTCGATGTTGGGTTGGGGGGCTCATTGCAACACCCTCATGGTGCAAGGCTCATGGACAACAAAACACCCCATAAATGTCATCCCATAAATGTTTTCTGAGAAGTAAATCCCATTAAACTTAGTAAGTTTATAGGACTGCAACCATTCTTCTGAGAAAACATGCATAGGATTGGGCTGTAAGTGACCAACAACTCTTTTCTAACAGCCCTGTGGCATCTACAACTTTGGCATAATATACGGAATGTGACGCAAGACATCTGTGAGAGGATGCCACTTTATGACATTCCAGGTGCATTGTTTCCTGGGGTGGTGGGGAGATGGATGTCCATCTTGTTTTGCCATCTCAACAAATATTAGAGCCATTTTCTCTCCCCTTTTCTACACCCCACTCCACAAAACCAGCAGAAAACATACTGGTGAGTTCATCTTAAAATTAAAACCTTTCTCTCTGATGTGCTAGTTTTATTGTTAGCTTTTAAGAAATAGACTTCGAGAAGTTTTTACATGGGAGAAACATTCAAAAATGGCATCCCTTCACCTGTAGCCTGAACTGGTGTGGCCCATTTCACCACCTTCAAGATCCTTCTGCACTCTACTGCATGTGCAGAGAAAGTCTCAAACACAGTATCTTATAATGAAAAGAATGCACTGCTTCACTCACTAATCAAAGTATGGGCACCAATTTGCAAACCAGCCTTTAAAGGGCAAACATCCTCTTATCTAAAACCAAAACCCAAAGGTTGTGTTAAAGCAACAAGCTATGCATTTAAATAGATTTGTATTTTGCCTGTCCAAGAATTAGCAAAATCAGGTTACATTGTTTCACCTTCTGTGCAGAAAGTCTTTGTGTTCAACAAATTAGTTTTTGCTTATTAAAATTAATCATCCTTTCCTCACCTTTGATTTTATTGAAGGAACTTGAAGATCCTGTTTCATGTCAGATTAAGCAAGCAAGTTCTTGCTGGCATTAAATATGCAGTTAGGTTCCAGCCTTTCCAATTAATTGAGTTGCCATCTGTGGGTTTTTTTTAAAAAAACTCCTTGTCTTAAAATTGTTGATGCAGTAGGGATGCCTTTCAGCAACTTCACATGCAAAGCAGGTGCAAGTGTGGCTGAAGCAAAAAGGAAACAGGGACTATCCATCGGAGGTGTTGCATTAGAGCCTATCTACACACGAGTTTTTTGACGTTTTATAAGGGTTATGAAAACTCTTTGGGCCACATGACACACTCCCTATAACGTTGTATACCTGAGGTTTTTTAAAACTCCCTTCAGTTATATACAACGGTTTCACTTTTAATAAATCGTTTTAAGTAAAATAATGTGTCCTTCCTTACTGTTTGGGATTCATGGGGTCAGTGCTTCCTTTACTGGTGCCCAAATGCTTAGCAGTTGATCGGTGGGGAAGAAAAAGGAAGTGGACCAGTGAACTACAACACCCACAATTCTTAGCACTATACTCGCTAGGGAATGACAGAGGAACTAAGAAGGAAGTGTGTAACTGAACTACAACCCCCACAATGCCTTGCCCTAAATTCATTAAAAAACGAAAGAGAAAGAGACAGGGCAGAACAGCGTGTGACCACACACACCGCTTTAAAGATGGAAGACTGTTCTCCTGTAACGTGAGTACTCAGTAATGTGGCCTAAGATGTTTTAGAACGCACCTATTTGGAACGTTTTAAAATACTTTTTAAAACATTCCAAAGGACTGTGTGGATTCCCCCTTAGAAACAGACCTTGCATGAGTTATACAGTCTATTGCAACCTTCTCAAACCTGGTGCCTTCCAGATGTCTTGGGATATAATTCCCATAGGGCTGTGCTGGCTAGGGAAGTCCAATATATCTGGAAGGTCTATTGGGGAAAGGCTGGTCTATTGCATCCAATGAAAATTATTTTTGTATTTTTATGCTATATTCTGAAAGCTGCATGGCGCTGTAGCAGAAGGCACCTATGTTTCGTCATCCCCATCCATGCAATGTCCCTGAGAGGGATGAGGCCATATGTGGTGACAGGAGGTTAAAAGGTTACAAATCAACCCTTGTACCATCTTGTAGAAATCTTTGTGGGTGCGGATTCTGAAGAAGACCACACTCTAACCCAAACTGAATCAGTTTCAGTTGGTGAGTACCGAGGATGTGGACAAGCTGCTTGGACGAGTGAGGAAGACAACTTGTCCTCTCGATCCCTGTCCTTCTTGGCTGGTTGCCCAGGGAGGAGATGCAGTTCGATCACAATTACAATATATTATTAATGCATCTCTCATGGAGGGGAGTTTCCCATATGTTTAAAAGAAGCAGTGGTATGGTTGCTTCTAAAAAAAGCCCTCCCTGGATCCCCTAGACCTTAATAACTATAGGCCAGTATCAAATCTTCCATTTTTGGGCAAGGTGATCGAGAGGACGGTTGCCTCCCAACTCCAAGCAGTTTTGGATGATACAGATTTTCTAGACCCATTTCAAACTGGCTTCAGTGCAGGATACGGAGTTGAGATCGCTTTGGTCGCCTTAGTGGATGATCTACGCCTGAGTATTAACAGGGGGAGTGTGTCTCTGGACCTCTCAGCGGCTTTCGATACCATTGACCATGGTATCCTTCTGGAGCACCTGGGGGAATTGGGAATCGGGGGGCACTGTGCTTCAGTGGTTCCAGTCCTACCTCTTGGGCAGGTTCCAGATGGTGATGCTTGGGAATAGCTGCTCTTCAAAGAAGGAGCTGCTATGTGGTGTACCACAAGGTGCCATCCTTTCCCCAATGCTGTTTAACATTTATATGAAACCATTGGGAGACATCATCTGAAGGCATGGGGCGGGGTGCTATCAATACACTGATGACACCCAAATATATTTCTCTATGCCTTCGACAACATCGTCAGCTAAGGATAGTGTGTCTCCTCTGAATGAATGCTTGGAGGCGGTAATCGGCTGGATGAGGAAAAACAA
The DNA here is from genome assembly GCA_029215795.1 of Anniella stebbinsi. Taxonomy (NCBI): domain Eukaryota; kingdom Metazoa; phylum Chordata; class Lepidosauria; order Squamata; family Anniellidae; genus Anniella; species Anniella stebbinsi. The sequence continues at coordinate 15,838,421 of JARDYH010000006.1, read as the reverse complement.
ACTGAAGCTGAATCCAGACAAGACAGAGGTGCTCGCTGTCAAAGGCCACAACCTGGGTTTGAAGGTGTGTCAATCAGTTCTGGATGGGGTTACACCCCCCCTGAAAGACTGTTTGCAGCTTGGGGGTACTCCTGGATCCGTTGCTCCAAATGACAGCCTAGATAGATGCAACGGCCAGGAGTGCCTACTATCAGCTTCGGCTGATACACCAGCTGCGCCCCTTCCTAGAGTTGGAAGACCTAAAGACGGTAGTGCACACGCTGGTAACTTCGAGGCTCGACTTCTGCAATGCGCTGTACATAGGGCTACCTCTGTGCCTAGTCCGGAAATTTCAACTTGTTCAAAATATGGCAGCCAGGTTGGTCACCGGTACACCTAGGGGTGACCACATTACACCAGTTTTAAAATCACTTCATTGGCTGCCAGTCAGTTTCCGGGCGGAGTATAAAGTGTTGGTTATTACCTTTAAAGCCCTACATGGTTTGGGCCCAGGCTACCTGCGGGATCGCCTTCTCCCATACAATCCGCCCCGCACACTTAGGTCCTCTGGGAAGAACTTACTCAAGCCAGCCAGAACTAGGCTGGCGAGTGTTACCCAGAGGACCTTCTCTTCCATCACTCCCAGACTGTGGAATGGTCTGCCGGAGGAGATTAGACAAATTAGCAGTCTTCGTGAATTTAAGAGAGTCATGAGGACTGCTCTCTTCCGGCAGGCCTATCCGGATGAATTTTAAGATGTTTTAATGATGTATTTTCTCATTTTTTGAATTTTTTTAACTGTTTGTGATTCTTGTATTTTATATTTGCTGTTGTTCCCCGCCTCGATCCGGAGGGAGAGGTGGGTTATAAATAAATATATTATATTATTATTATTATTATTATTATTATTATTATTAATCCCAGGGGGTGCGGTTCATGAGAGTGAGCTTCAAAATGCAGACCCACTGAATTCGATAAATGTCTTGATGCAGCAAATTCCCATGGCAGTATTAGCCCAGTTTCCTAAGGGTTGGCACTGCCATGGGGAGGAGTTTCAGTGTGGGCTCCTCCCACCTGGTCCACAGTTTCTCAAATTATTCCAACCGTATTGGAAGACCAATGTTCCTGCAGCTCCCACACCCCTGTGATTACATAATACCAGCATAGAAAGGCTAAACTAGGGCTCCTCCCCCTGACATCTAGTTCTCTATGTGCAGAGAGAGAGGGGGGCATTCAGTCATGCAGTTCCCCTACCTACAGTTTGAAACAGCACAGTCCAGGAACAAGGCTTGTTTGGCATGGTGTAAGAATATTTCCTGAATGATCACCCTTACATAACCTATGTGCAAGCTATGAGGTCAACTCATAACTTTAAACATATGTCATCCATTCCATTCCACCCTGAGGCAGAAGACAACCAAGCTCTTTCCCATTTGCAGCTATTTATGAGTTCAAGGTTATCTCTGAAGAGTAAAACCTTTCTCCTTTCATACCTAAGCAAGTTCATGAATGCTTTTACTGATTTTCACACCCATTACTTTCACAGAGGATTAACATCCAATAGAAAAACCATTATCAGGAGACGTTGCCACGCTCCTCTAGTTAATCTTTGTTTTGTTCTTTGAAAAGTGTAAATCGGCCTTCCCCAACCTGGTGTCCTGGACTACAATCCCTATGTTCCCCAGCCAGCATGGCCAAGGAAGAACCTTAAGGGGTAAGGCTGTCAGTACTGTGCCTTAGCCAGATGCAAGTTGAAGAGCTGTGCCTTCTAGCCAATCAATTCCAGCTGGACCCAGGATCCTTTCTAGTTCTTCCAGGGCAACCTAGGCCCTTTCCACACCAGGCTGTTTGCCTGGGATGGCCCCAGGCTGATCCCTGTGCACCCATGGTGTGTATAGGTACTTCCTGGATCATCCTCCCTCCCTCTACACCCCTATGGTATAGAAAGGGCCCTAGGTGGATGGAGATCACCCTGGAGTTAAAAGGCACATCACCTTTGCATCTGCAGCCCTGGTGTCTCACCAGACAGAGCAGCAGTGTAAAGATGTGATCATCTAAGGGTGCCTCAGTCTAGCTTTGGCAGCTATAGACAGAACCTGGTAGGTTACAGGAGGAGCCTGCCAGCAGATGGCCTGAACTGACTGTTATAGATCCTTACAACACAATCCCATGAAATGGGGCTTACTGCCACGTAAGGCAGTAAGGATTGCAGCCTCATACTGGTGAGCAGACAGAGCTTGCTTCTACTGGCCGAAGTTCCCTCTCCTTTTCCATGGGACCATTCTCCCTGTGCAAAAATGGAGTGAGGTTTTCTTCTGGGGTGACCAGAGAGAGAATTTGTTATAGTGTAGGGGATAATTTTAAAGAAATGTTCACATGATGGGGAGTTAGTTTACCTTCATTTACAGATGAGGTGGTTAAGGACCACTAAAGGCCTAATCCTGTGCATGTTTAGATAGAAAAAAGTTGTACAACTCCAAGCATGCTCCATGGCTGGCTGGGGAATTCTGGGAGTTGTTGGATGTTTTTCTATCTGAACATGTGTAGGATTGCATCCTTTAAAAAAGCAGCTCACCAGCCACAACCAATGGGCTGTCAGCCTCTCCATCACTCTGCAGCCTGAGTTCCTTCTGGCCATCTGAAGAGCTCATTGGATGCTGATGGCAGCTGCTGAGGCTTTTAAAGAATGTTTTGAATACTGTTGATTTTCTTTACTGCAATCCTCAAAACACCGGCCAGGGAGGAAATATACAAATTCCCCTCTTCCAATAAATGTTATAAATCTGATCAACGTTTTTTTAGTCTCCTCACCATTCCTCTGGATGTTTCACCCGGAAGGAACCCCAAATTCACTTTCAATTTACTTCCAGTGAAATTTGGTGTCGACGTAGAGAAATGTAGAGAAACATTTTGTTAATTGGAATGAAAGTTCCAAATTCATTTTCAATTTGGCCTTGGGTGAAATGTGTTGACAACTCTAGGAAGGAGCAAGAATTCATTCACACAGTTCAATGGAATGTCAATATTATTGCTTTACTTATCTATCTAAAGCATTTTTATTCCACTGTTCAGCTGAAAAGGGTTTCCAGAGTAGCTTACAAAGATTAATAGCAAGACAGCCCCTGCCCTCAGGTTTACAATCTAAAAGACATGGCACAAAAGGAAAAGAGATTGGGAGGGGGGATGAAAAAAGCAAACTCAGACACTAGTTCTTAGTTACAGAATTCTTATGTATGTTCCTTCTGCCAGGAAAGGGGCAAAGTAAGCTTCCTGCAGCTGCTCCTTCTCTGGCTGATGGATGGGGTCACGTTGGTCTCCCTCTTGTTGTGATTTTCCTGGTAGGCAAGGGATGGAACCTCCTATTGGCTTTCTGGCCACTAGATGAGGTCAAAATATGCAGCTTTCCAGCTCTGCAATCCTAGGCCAATATTATTACTATTAGTGACTCCAGTCCAGAGTAAATAATTTGTGAATTGCAATGTCCTCTCCTAGCAGTTATTTTGAGGTGCCTACAGGTTAAGAAGGCTATCACTGGAATACCTAGAAATGTTCTGTTCAAGTTATCCAGGAGGATACCTGAATTGTTTAAGTTAACTAGCTAGTTTATTTAAAATTAGTCCATAGGCCATTTGCATTTATTTACAAATAAAAGGAAAAGGAATATGGAAACAAAAATATGTGCTCATAACAGTATAGGGACAGGAATTACATACATTTAACATTAGTTAACTCTATGTTTTAATGAACACTCTGACACTCCATTCATCTAGGGCCAGATCTACACCAAGCAGGATATAACGTTTTGAAAGCAGTTTGAAAATGGTATATGGAATGTGTTGTGGGCCCCAACAGTTGTCAATGCACTTCAATGCCGTTATTAAGCAGTAGTGTAGATTCTGCCTAGGATTAATAAATGGTGCAAATTACCCTGTTTTATTTGCGCATCCTGGAACTGAGCAGCATGTTTCTTCTCATGGGTTTGAATGTCGCCATCATCATCACCATGATCATCCACATAGATATGTATCACCCTATAGATCCTTTGCATTCTGATCCTGCTTTTGAAGGGTGATATAGCCAGCAGATGAGTCAGAGCTACTACGTACTCAACTGGAGAAGAGAGAGACAATGCACAAATGAGGATGTTCTCACTTCAGGTAACAGGCTAAGAAAAGAGACTGGGGGTCATCTTCAGCTTTGCCCTTCCTATGAACTGTAAGAGCCAGAGCAGGCATTACAGGAGCCAGCTAACCCCCTACCAATAAGAGTTTGGAGAACAGTGATATCAGAAGAGTGGATTTGCATGAGATCATCCCATCCCTTCTGTGAACAAGAACGTTGTGTTTTCCTGATCATGGAAGAGGAGTCGACATCTTGGGTAAGCTTGCTGAATGTGCTTCCAACAGCAATTTGTATTAGAATAAGCCCTAATTTTTATTTGATGGGCTCACATGAATTATGTCAATGTGACACCTGTCAACATGGATGCATCACACCAAACATTCCTCGATGTTGTTAAACCCATGCTCCACATTTGTGAAGAACTGTATAGCATCTGAATTGGGTTTTAGACTACATGCATACCAAAATTCAGCACTGTACCTAAAACAATGGTGGCACTAAAAACGGTTCTGTCGTGGGGCACAGCCAAGGCAAGATGCATTTCAGGGGGCCCTGCATGTTCTGAAAGAGAAATAACCTCACTTAAAATGGATGAACTGAAAAGGTAACTGTGCCATTACTTGACTTTAGAGCCTTTGTTCCATTGTCATTGATTTTGGACAAATCCAGAAATTCCACATGTTTCAGCAAGCATGATAATCAGAAGCCTTTGTTTGGTTTTCTGTCAAAATGAAGACCACTGGCTCTTAATGTATTTTAAGATCTTTGGTTCTTTCCGAAAGAAGAAAATATGCATTTAAGCTGTAAATGGACAATCAATACATTTGTGTGTCACAAGGGAGAAGCAGAGTGACTTCTCAGCTGTGCCCTTGAACTGTGCTGAGATGTCACCAGGTGCATCTGCTACTCTTCACTGGATAGTTGTCTGGTTCAGATTTAAATTGGCAAAGCAACGGCTTAATGCTGTGTGTGTGTGTGTGTGTGTGTGTGTGTGTGTGTGTGTATGCATTCTATGTATGTATAGCAATAAATTTCTGTCTGTGTGTGGATAGATAGATAGATTTTCAAGTAGATATGCACAGTGCTTTCAATATATAGCAGTAAATTTGAGAAAACAAAACCAGTTAAAACATTAACTATAAAAACACTAAACAAATCCACATAAAAATCAATTAGCAGTTTATAAGATTTGCTTGGCTGCAAAAAAAAAAAAATCTCCTCCTTAAATACATTTTTTTTAAAAAAGGAGAGAATAAAGTTGAACACATAGATTTCCTAAGTTCTGTTGAGAAGGCCCCACCACCAAATAGGCCCTAGTCTCGGTGATTACTTCTTGTTCTTCAGATGGTAAGAGATCCAACAGAGGGAGTCTCCAGATTGGGGAGCAGGAGGCTTACAGGCAGATATGCCTCTTCTTATGGTACACTGCTGTACCCCAGTACACCACGTAGGAATTTCTGTTTTAATGCCTTTATGTGAAGCATATTTCAAACAGCTTATCCACTTCTTTAACCTTGCAATGAACCCAGCCAGTGAGGTTCAAATGTCCCGATCAGTGTTGTCTTCAAGGGAGTAATCCTAGCTTTCCCTTCATGAAGAGATGATCCTTCTGCCAGGATCAGTGATCATCAAGTGACCGAGGTCACCGTGTTCCCCAGAACGAAAGCTATTGCTGGAGCTAGTAAAGAAAGACTATCCTTTGCTTTTTTCCTTCCTTTTTTGTATTAGGGATTCCATTGGTAATAAAACTTATACAATGATTAAAAGCAACAATTGTGTCTTCTTCAGTCGTCTGCTTGGGCACAAAGTCATGCATTAGTAATACGTATACTCAATAAAGCCCTCATCTGCTTTCAGCTGACAATTGTTTAACTTTTCTTTACACCAAGGCTCATGTTCTTTGGGAGGCTAGCAAAGCTTAATGGAGGTGTTGTGAAATGCTTTTCATTGAAGCTCTGCTTTAATTATGGATGTCCTGCGTGACAAGTTCTTCTTTAGCATATGTTTCTTCACTCAAAGAACACCAGTTTAAGTCAGCGATCAAAGGAAACTTGAGAGAAACGCTGTGTATGAATCAACCCCACTTTGACGTGTACCGAATATGGACCATCATCCTGCCTTAGATGGAGCATTTATTAATAGGCTACCACAGTCCTGCCATTATGACAGGTGGTATGTGCGTGATGGGAGGGCTTGTATATTGCAAGGATCCATTGGAGACTACATGACACCTTCATTCTAGCCTCATCATTGCCACACGAGGTCCCTGTCAGTGAAGGCTACATCACCTCGTGCCAGACGTAGAGGGCAGCTTTTGCTCTCACCGTAACAATGTCATCGGTTGCAGTGTCTTACTTTTCTCCATTTGAGAGAATGACAACCATATACTTATATGGGATAAGGTAAAGCAGAAGAGACCCATTTCCGTAGGGAATCCCACATTTTTCTCATTCTACCCTTGTGGTTATATATGTATATGTTTAACATAACTGCCTGAAGGTCATTTTTTTTCCCTAGGGAAAAACAATTTTGGGGTGGAGATTTGGAGTGGAGGAATGACAGAGACTGTGTTATACACACACACACACACACACACACACACACACACACACACACACCATATGTCATATCCTTGCCCACCAGAAGGTTTCGACCATCTAGAGGGAGAGGCAAATGTTCATTGGGACCCTGGTGGGTGTGAGGGGATAAAATGGATTTGGAGTGACAAAATGGAAGGGAGTGACAAAATGGATTTGGAGTGACAAAACGGAAGGGAGATCTCCCCCCCTCCTTGTTTCTCTTCTCCAAATTTTCTCCAAGTTGTTTGGAGAAAATTTGGAGAAAAGAAACAAGGGGGGGGGGAGATCTCCCATTTTGTCACTCCAAATCCACACACCCCACACACAGCTGCTTTTCCCTTGGAGGGAGAACTATGAGAGGAAGAATTATAAACAATTTTGGAGGACACACTAGCAGCAGAATGTGGGGTCCTTCTGGGAATGAGGTAGTTGCAGAGAATTAATTCCATGTCACTGTTTGCTATAAAATCCTCAGATATGATTTTTTATTTGCTTCAATCCCTCATTCTGTTCAGCTTCCTCCGAAGGAGGCCCTTCGCACATCCTTCTTTGCTGTTACCCATGCTGTTATCAAGGTACCCATGTTATCTTTGCTGTTACCCCCTGAGATAATTCCCTCTTCCCCCATTCTCCTAGAACTCTGACACCTGGGTGCCTGATGGAGCTTCTTTTCTTGCAGTTGCAGTTGAACAGGGGTGAGAAGACAGCAGGCTCATCGCAACTTCTTTTTCTTGTTTTTGTACTAGAACCCCAATGTCCTCTAGCCAGAGCCAGGAACAAAATAGTAGCTGGGGTGTGTGGGAGAAGAGCCTTATATAAAATGGCTGCTCAGTGAGCAGACCCAGTAACCCATTGCACCCCGTAAGACTAGGATGACTGGCATATACAAGTACAGAATCGACACTGGTGTGACTACAGATAGGGGTTTTTAATGTAACACTGTCCAGCAGAGCTGCACAAAAGATGTGACCACTTTTTTTTTCTGGTGAGGACAATTAGCACAAAGCCAGCAATGGTAGAGAATTTTCACTGTTACTATAGTTGGGAGTCAGAAACCCTTGCCAATCCACTGCAAATCACCTAGAGATCTACCAGTAAATCCTGATCGACCTTCTGCCCACCTCTGTGACAAGAGACCCTCTTATTCATGGAGGATAGGTCTATCAATAGCTTATTAGCCACAATCTCTAAATGAGGCATCCATGAACAAATGCAGTACAACATTAAAAGTCAGTGGCTAGGGACACATGGCCACCACCTTCATGCCCTTCTACAGGTCTTCCAAAGGCTTCTGGCTGGCAACTAGTTGGATGTTGGTCTGCTCCAGTGAGGCAATTCTTTTGTTCTTATAGTAATCTATGGGTCAGTCTCCTGCTTGACAGGGAATGGAATGGAATGGAATGGAATGGAGGTTACTGAAGATGGTATCTTCCACTAATTATTATAAAATGTGAAATCTTCAACGTTGGGATGAATAAATTGATTCATTAAATTGATTCATTTAAAAAAAAATCTAGGCCACCTTTCATCCAAAATGTATTCCGAGGTGGTATACAGTCATAAGAATTAAATATTACTATTACACTATTATTATTTTAAAATATCATAATACAAACTGTGAAGGAGCAAACAATAAAACTATACAACCAGCAGAAGAAACACAATCAATCAAAATGCTTGGTCAAATAAAATTGTCTTGATCTGGAGCTGAAAAATATGTAACATTGGTGCCAGCCAAATGTCCTTAAGGTAGGTGTTCTGATGTTGGGACACCACCACAGAAAAGCCCCTCCCCTTCCAATATACATAACACACTTCTCCCACTGTTGTTATTCAGAGGAGGGGGGCTCATCTGATGATGTTAACGTACAGGTATGTCGGAAGAGTTCACATAACTTTTCAGCATGAGACATTTACCCACAATAGAAAACTTCTGGATTTACTTTAACTATCTAACTAATTAACCAACATTAGGTATTAAAAATTTCTGGCTAAATGGCCATCTGTTGGGAATTATTATTGAACATGCATTTCTTTCCTGGGGTGGGTGGGAATGATATAAGATCACTTTACTAATTTTCTTAGGTTAGTGCAAGACTCTGTGAGGTCATTCACTGGCTTTATCAATAAAATTGTTTTCTTTCTTTTCTTTTCTTTGAAGGAGTCATCATCTTCATTGATACTGTCAGCTTCATTGAAGCATGGTATCTCATTTGCTGCTAATTTATGTCTGATTGATTTGATTGATTCCCAATTTGTGTCCATTGCTATCAGTTTTCCCTGTGGTCAAATGTTTGAAATTTCTATATCCATTAAAACTGAATCTTCCGGGAAGCAGTGCTGCTAGCCACAGTGAAACACTACAAAGTAACTAGTCTAGACCCTATTGGTAGAAATTCCAAGATGTGGGGGTGGGGAACATGCTTGACCTCCAATTCTCTACACCCTTTAAAGCCCTCATGTGTTCAGGCTTTTGAAACCATTCATTGTTGGAGACATTCATAGAAACAAATGTATGTGCATCCACAGATTACCCCACTCAGTTCTAAGGCAGGCCAGCTCCTTGTATGAAGAGGGAAGCATAGGAAGAATTGTCCTCACTATTGAAGTTTATGGGAAAGCTATTGCACATGTGGTAATACCATGTACAGGGATGTGTGGAGCCCAAATGCAGCACAAATTTCACTGTGGGCAAAATATGGATTCAACTCTACTCCCAGATACCAGCAACTTCACTCTCTGGCTGAATTCGAACTACACAATAAGTAACTGGGGGGGGGGGACAATCGTCAGTTGTATTGACTATCGTGTTGTCCAAATGGTGCCATAGTCAACTCAGCGCTGATCCTAATCCACACCACAGTTGATTATTTATTATCATGTTGTGTGGAGAGTACCCCCAAGATGAACAACTGTAAAGTTGACTATTACCCCACCATTGACTATTGTGTTGTCTGAATTCAGTCTCTGTGTATTTTGCTATTTCACAAGCCCTGAACTTCCAGTGAAGCATCCGGTGTAGGTCAGATAACATAGAAATCTGCATTAATCTTTCTCCTGGGTCATGGGTAGGAATGCGTGGAACTCCCCTGAAAAATGTTGTTTTATCAAAACTGTGTGTGTGTTTGTGTGTGTGCATGCGTATGTGTGTGTGTGTGTTCTTTCTTCAAAATACTTTGGATGTTTCATCCAATTTTCATTTTAGGTGAAATTTGGTGTCACTTCTAACCATGTGTGTAAACCAAGGGCTCCCCTATGTATGAAAGAGTCCATGGGTTGGGCTGAAAAACTATAAGCCTTAACATGTTTTGACAATGAGTGGAAAATCAACCTGCCATTGTTGCCTCTTATTCTTCAACCCAAAACCAGAATCGCTCCTGAATCTGTGCAGTGTCTGGATACAAATTTTTGAAAACCTGACCTCATGAGCCCCATGTGTTAGGAGTCAATGTAGTGACATATCCAGTTCATTAGATGAGTACCTTGAGCATTTAACATGTTCAGGCAAAGAAGTCCTATGGTAGCTCAGCCCAGCAAATGCCATATTTAATGACTGTTTCTGCTAGCTTTCCTAATCCTATTTGATACTTTCAACAACACTTTAAAGATTTCTTGGTAGAAGTTTCCAGTCTTGCATCTGGGTAACTTGCTGAAAATGGAAGCTGACAGCCAAGTGGAATATGTCTTGGTTTCCTTACATAAAGGGATCAATAGCACTTTACACCTAATCTTTATTTCGGCTTTTAAGCTTTTAATGCATCATTTGCTCCCTTTTGACACATAGGGAAGGCCAAGACGGGTGGATGAGGGCAGAGGGAAGTGCAACAGCACAACAGAATAATTTTTACTTTGATATAATAGGCAGTAAACTGCCTTTCTCCCCCACCCCCCTGAACACTGTGAAAGAAGAAGAAAAAGATGTTAGGGTCACTGGGAAAACATTTTATTTTACTTCTCAGTAGACTAAGCAAAGGAAATGACTTTTCAGTCAATAGAAAGCTGGTCAATCAGGAAAAAAACAAACAAAAAAATTGGGGGAAAATGCTGTAAAGGAAATTGAAGGGCCTTTTGCACTCTACACACAAGGGTGAAGAAAACACTTTCCCTAGACTATGCATGACCAATTGCCACGCTAGTTGGCTGCCCCCTCCCACCCCCCTGTGTAAGTCAGCAGGTGCTACCATGGGGAGAAAGGGAGACAAAGGACAGGGCAGCTCATGGAGTTAACCAGGCTTGTCATCACTAAAAACTCCTGTTTAGGGCTCGCTTTCTCCCCACATGCCACCATGGCTGCTATCCAAAAGGTGCTTGACATTTGAACTGTGAAAGGACATCGGGGTCTGGGAATTTTTCTGAAATAAAAGGGTTCTAGTGGTTCTCTCATTCTACCATGTGCTCATTTCCTTTTCACACACACACACACACACACACACACAAAAGAAATGACTTACCAAACTTTGAATGTTCCTACTCTTCCTATGCTTGATTAAAAGGTTTGCAATGCGTGTTAGCCTAGAGCAACTTCTCTACAATGTGGCTTCCAATCATTAATAAACTACATTGATGTTTTTCAACAAGGTTCTGCAGCACATGATGGTCATTCAACCAGTCTGTTTATTTCTCCACTTCCTCAGTCTCTAGAACATTTTTTCTTCTCTTTTTTTGCCATGCTGAGACTGAAGGAAGCTCTGGCATTTTCAAGTATCTGGTGCACTGCAGGTTTAGCTGCTACTACGGTAGGAAAAAAGGTGGCAGCATTTAATGTTAGTCCTACATAGAGTAGACCCATTGAAATGAATGGGACTTAATTTAATAACTTGTGATTATTCATTTCAATAGGTCGACTCTTATGTAAAACTCACATTGGATAGTATCCAAGGTGTTCTGCTAATGCAGCCATCCCCAACCTGATGTGCTCCAAATGGTTTGGACTTCGGCTCTCATCATCCCCAAACAGCATGACCAGTAGTCAGGAATGTTGGCAGCTTTAGTTCAAAACACCTGGAGTCCCCAGGTTGGATAACGCTTACTAATGTAGTTATAAAAGATAATTAATACAACAGGTGCCAGTAGCTCCAAGATCATCCAATCAATGATTTTCCATAGATAATTTTGTATTTTTGACCTGTCCAAATAGATGCATATGGGGAAGACCAATAGCTCAATAGTAGATTACATGCTTTTCATTGCCCAGGCTCAAGAATCACTTATCAGTTAAAAGAACCAGGTAGGAGGTGATGGGAGAGACCTCTGTCTGAGCCCTGAGAGATCTACTGGGCTAGAAAGACCAATGGTTAGGGTGACCATATGGAAAGGAGGATAGGGCTCCTGTATCTTTAACAGTTGTACTGAAAAGGGAATTTCAGCAGGTGTCATTTGTATGCATGCAGCACCTGGCAAAATTCCCTCTTCATCACAACAGTTAAAGCTGCAGGAGCCCTGCCCTCTTTTGTATCTGGTCAAGAGGACAGGGCTCCTGCAGCTTTAACTGCTGTGATGAAGAGGTGCTGCATGCAAACAAATGACACCTGCTGAAATCCCTCTTTCAATACAACTGTTAAAGATACAGGAGCCCTGTCCTCCTTTTCCATATGGTCACCCTACCAATGGCAGCTCAATGTGTTCATATGGCAAAGAACCTATCTTCAGTGCAAAGAGAATTGTAATCTTCCCAGAGAACATTTGTTTGTGGGCAGATTAAAAATATGACTACCCCTTAATATATACTTGCATACCTGGACCCTCAGGTTGGGCTTCGCTCTATATCCCACCATTGTCTGAACTACATTGGACAGATACACGAGAGAGGGCTTTTTTCAGCAGTTGCACCAGTGATAAAATTGATCGCCTCGGGGATATGCCAGTCTCCCTCCGTATTTGTTTTCAAGCATCCATTCAAAAAATGCTTGATCTTGGTGGTAGCGGAAAGTCCAGGCTCTTTTATTGGTTCTGCTACTTCTGATGTTTTGTTCTAAGCTAGGGTGACCAGATAAAATCCAAGTCAGGGCTCATGTAACTTTAACAGTTGGAATTTCAGCCAGTGTCATTTGTATGCAATTAGTTCCTGGTGAAATTCCCTCTTCATCACAACAGTTAAAGTTGCAGGGGCCCTGCCTTCTTTTGTATATGGTCACTCTAGTATAGTGCATACACCTTTAACTGTTGTGATGAAGAGGGAATATCACCAGGAACTAATTGCATACAAATGACACTGGCTGAAATTCCCTTTTCTCTACAACTGTTAAAGTTACATGAGCCCTGACCTGGATTTTATCTGGTCACCCTATTCTAAGCTGCTACTCCTTTATTAATGGCTTTATTATTGCTGCTGTTTGTGTGATACTTTACATGTGTATTATATAAATTTGTATTGTAATCTACCTTAAATACCCCTTCTGGACAAAACAAGTGGAATAAAAATATTTAAGTGAATAAGGGCACAATCCTATGCATGTTTAGGCAGGCTGGGGCATGCTGGGAGTTGTAGGGCTTTTTCTGTCTAAACATGCCTGGGTTTGCTCCCTAAATAAGTAAAAGTAAAGGGTCACAGTAATGCTCCTTCAGCTAAGTCAAGTCGGGGAGGAGAGGGGAGGTTTGGCCATTATAAGCCTTAAAATTCTATTGCTTGCAAAAATGATCCCTGTTGAACTAATAACATGAAGCTCAGCATCCATGATCTACTTGATGAGATCCACAGCTGTGCCACGTTTGAAACTCATCTAAGAAAAATTGCCACAGCTACTCTTGTAAGCAACAAACTGGCTTGGGTCAACTCACAGGAGGATTTATCTAGTACTACAGTAAAGCTCAGGTGCTTCATAAAGCGATACAAGTTCAGGACAACATGGGATAGCTTTATTGGGCCATCCTCCCCATCTGGATTTTGGCCTGAAAGACCAAGAAAAAAATGTGGGTGAACGGAGGGTAAGTTGTAAGCAAGTACAACTTTTGAAATTGTACAACATCATCACTGATCACAGGACATATCTGTTAAGGCATCTGCCTTACAATCTGATTTCCTGGCCTTGTTGAGCTTGAGCTAACATTAGCTCTGGTCTTTTTTTTTATCACTGAATACACATTTGGTGATGTGAATTCTGTATTAAAAGAAGGTATCCAGATACACTTACCTTTAGTGGTTATTGTTTTCTTGTTTGTTTTATAAAATGGCACAAGTCAAAGAGCCTACAATTGACTTTTAAACATAGTGGAGAGCATGGTGAATCAAAGGTAAAGGGGTATGGTTATGTATAAATATAGTTATCAGGGCTGGCTCTATCATTAGGCAGAGTGTGGCAGCTGACCAAGGCAGCTGGTTTTGGGGATCATTAAAGGCCAGCAAATGATTATTTATTTATTATTGTAGTTTTACTCCCAAGGAGAGGTTGTTGTGGGGTTTTCTCCTTCAGGTACCCAAATAAGATGCACCTACTACGCACCTTGACTGTGAGGTGACTGTGCTGCCATGGCCTCATACACCAGGCCTAGACGAGCACACCCCTCTCAATACAAGCGCCACCACTTGAATAAGCCTGAGGGAAGGGTAAAAGACACACCACTTTTCCCTTATAGCAGAGGGGAAAAGGGTGTTAAGGGTTTTCAATAAGGTTCTCCTGCGAGTATGTTGGCTGAAGGTGTAATGATATGTGTTTCTTTATTAAACTTATAGAGCAGGTGACAAAGCCAAGCTGACACATGGTTTGTGGTAGCAAAAATAAAAGAAAATGTTTATTGTTGTTAACAGTTCTTTTCAAATCAATTTCACACCTGCCTATTCTTAACACTTCTAATAATCCTCAATTCTTATAATCTCTTCACACACTCCTGACTAGAACACACACCGCTATCATCCACACAACCAAGACAATAAAATGTAAGACGTTAAGATAATCTAAAACACTCCCTCACACTATATATACTCCTCCCCCTCCCTTTCCCAGCATCATCAGCCACACCCACTCAGTCCAACATTCCGCACTCTCCAGACATACTAATCCAGACACACCTAAGGTAGGCTGACCAGATAAAATCCAGGTCAGGGCTCATGTCACTTTAACAGTTGTAGAGAAAAGGGAATTTCAGCCAGTGTCAATTGTATGCAATTAGTTCCTGGTGAAATTCCCTCTTCATCACACCAGTTAAAGTTGCAGGGGCCCTGCCTTCTTTTGTATATGGTCTCTCTAGTATAGTGCCTGCACCTTTAACTGTTGTGATGAAAAAGGGCTATCACTAGGAACTAATTGCATACAAATGACACTGGCTGAAATTCCCTTTTCTCTACAACTGTTAAAGTTACATGAGCCCTGGCCTGGATTTTATCTGGTCAGCCTAACCTAAGGAGACAGAAATGTGGGGTATCATCACAGGGACCATTTGCTGTTCTGTCTCAGGCAAATGTCTTAAATTGGCCCTGACAGTTACACATGTGTAGGCTTTGTTTAACTTCCTTCAGGATTCCTCAGAAGTTTAATCTAAGAGGAATTTTAAAATGCTACTCAATTCTTTTTCAAAAGAAACTTGGTGACCACTTCGGAAGGTATTACCCCTCCCCTGAGAATCCTATTCCACTCTCTTTTTTTTCCTTCCCTGAAAATTCCTCAGATATTTCACCCAACTTAGACATTCACCTTGAATTCAGTGGCAAACAACCTTAAGTTTTGCATTTATTCTGCTATTTATATGTTTGTCCATTCACTTCAATGCAAGGAGCAGTTACCCGTGAAGAATGGCAGGACCAATGTTGAAATGCCCAAACTTATTTAACAGTGTATATGCATTTAGGTTGCAGGCCATGATCTTAATAAGAGGATAAAGTTTATTGATTGCCGTTTCTGCTATCTTTGCATAGGGGTGAGAGAATCAGCAAAGCTCAACTTATTGTGGTTCTAAGTTACACCTCAAAGCTTGGGCTGCCTCATTTCCATTTCCAGTTGGGAGCTTTATTGTTGTTGTTGTTCACATGGTAAAGGTACCATTTCTGAAAATTGCTCACCCAAATCCATTCTTTCCCCTCCTCATCTAAAGTGTAAAAGTGTGCATTTTTCCCAAAGTGCACTTTTTAAAAAAATCAGAATCACAAGCTTAGGAATGTGCAAGCTTTGTTCTCAACATACACTTGTGTTCTTATTTGGGGATACAAAAAGGGCAAGTCATGGTCACAAATGAACCAAAGCAAAATTCTCGTACATCCATATCTGTGCATAGCCCTAGAAAATGATAGGTGTCCCATGCAAAGGTACTAGACTACAACACAATATCTCTTTCAATTTTGAGTTTCAGTCATTATGTGTGACTTGAGTACAGTTATTGCACTCAACTTCCTCAACAGTAGAAGGCCTAGTGGGGATAAGATAGAGGTCAGTGGATATAGCACTTTCTTGCTTACTATGGCTGGTTTTGGATGACACATTAAGCAACGGGGGGCGGACAATAGTCAGTTGTGTTGCTTATTGTGTCGTGTGGAAGGTAACACACCACGCACACACAACCCACAGTATGCTAATCAGGCAAAATAAACAATGGAGAGAAACAACGTGCTTGCACATTGTTCATACCAAAGCCAGTTGACTAAAGTGTCGTGTAGAGGGGCGCATGTGTTAATCCCATGCATTGAGAACATTACCACGGAAGACCATAGAGACAAGAGGCAAGCGGCAAGAGCAGCCGAAAGCGGCCAGCCGCTCAGGCACACCCCCAACAGCTCGATGCCGACGTCGCCATAGCAACTAAAGATGCCTGCCTCCCCCCACCCCCCAGCAACCAGAACGGAGCTCAACAAGGGGCCAGCTCCTGGAAGCACGCGCTCCGTGAAGCCGTTCAGCATCCACACACAAAAGTATAGTCACCAACCAAACAGAGCCGCAATAGGGAAATGAGGGCAAAGGAGGGGGGAGGACACAGGACACGTGCCACCCCCAGATGCCCCCAGTTGCCCAGGAACACAGGGCACCACCTCCCCACCAAGCAGGGAGCACAGCAACCCAGGCGAAAATGCCCCTGACAGCTGTGCATCCTCTCCCATCGCCTTACCCGGAAGCAGGCAGATCGGGGAAGCAGCGCTCACCAAGCTCCCCTTCATCCACCCAACATGGCCGGACAACGCACACTGGCCATGGCAATCCCCAAGATGCGTAGAATGTTAAGGCAAAGGGCGCCCGTGGGCAGCACGCCTCCACAACATGCCAGTTGGCCCGCTGTGGATGTTGTAGGAAATGTCTGAAGGTATGCACAACATTCCCAAGCTCATGAAACGCCCGCAGCCAGCAACAACACTTCTGCCGCCAAACAAGGCACATTCCCAGCAAACACAACAGCCCATCAGCACCAACACCAGGTGAGTGCCAGAGACACCCGGCAGCACCGTAAAGCAGAGGGAGAGGATAGCTGTGGCACTCTGACCAAGGACACCGGCTCGCAAACCCAAGGAGAGGGAAGCAGCCAGGACCCCCCGGGAAGATGCAGAGTGCAGCACTGGTCCAAGGTGGAAATTGAGGACTTCATAGAACTGTGGGGCAGCCGGGAAGCAAGGAGGATCATGGCCACAGTCAGGCACGATCAGCTCTACCCCTGGCTCTCCAGGCAGATGTGGGAACGGGAACATAACTGAGCGCCAAGCAATGCAAGGACAAGCTGCACAGACTCAAGAGGAAGTTCAAGGAGACTGTCACGCACAATAACAGAACTGGGGTCGAGCCACGCACCATGCCCTTCTACGATGAGCTGGCAAGCCTGCTGAAGGAGCGCTACAACGTCATGCCATGGCACATGGCGGGCAGTGGGGTTGCAACTGGCAAGGCACCGTGCACGTGACAACAAGCCTGACAGGCCCAAGGGCCACGCCGCTATGACACCGCTACCTGGGCACCCCAACTGCCTCCACGGATGGACACCCCACGCCCACCACCGACCAGCACGCCGGTGGCGAGGGCAGCACCAGACCCACGGCCAGCCGAGCCGAAGCTGAGGAGCGGGCCTGCGGGAGGCCACAGCCCCTCTCTGCTGCCAAAACCACCATCCGTGGAGGCCGGGAGAGCCCGGTCCTCAAGGAGCACCTCCCCTGTGACAGCCTCCTCCAGCACCAACAGCCCTACAGCATTCCTATGGCTGTTCTGTGCAGAGTTGCAGGTAGAGGACAAGTGACCCGTGCCTATAGTGCCAGAGACACAGCAGGAGGATGATCAACCTGGGCCATCACAGCCATGGGTGCCACCCGTGAAGCCACAACCAGCCGGTGCCAGAGCCAGCGCCCACGCCACGGGCACCGGGGGAGCAGGGAGGCCAGAGGGCACACCACGTATGCGGGTGGAGATGGAGAGCAGCAGCACCATGGTGGAGGGGTTCGACTGGAGCATCATGGACCCCGTTACGGAGATGGGGCCAGTGTTACAGGAGGTGCAGGATGAAATGGAACAGCTCATGGAGCTCCAGGTGGGCAACGTTCTGGAGCCAGAACTGTCACCTTCCCAGGAAGAGCTGCAGGGCATCAATAAGTAGGCCACCGACGAAACCTTTGTGGAAGTGGACGAGATGGAGGAGGATGCACTTCTGGAAGCCGAACTCCAAGTTGGTGAGGCTGTGCTCGCGGAAGAGATAGAGCCCCCCACCCAGCCGGAAGTCGCAGAGAAGGAGGACGCTGCCCCCCTAGAAGAGGAGCCGCCACCGCTGCCGCCCACCAGCAAAGAAGCTGCGGCCCCAGCCCAGCCGCTCAAGCCCATCCCCTGACCAATGCAAAGAGGTGTGCCTGTCTGCGCAACGGGTGCAAGGCTGACCGACTGCAGGTGGCGAAGGATTTGGTCATAGCCACGGAGGTGACAGGAGGCTGCATCCACAAGCTATTCACATGCATGGCGGGTGAGGAGGAGTCCAGGCGCACCAAGGAGCATGTTCTCGCCGTGTGGGCGAAGCGCATGGCCACCCAAGCCGTGGATGAATGCTCCCAAGCCGTACGGGAGGCAGGGCGGGAGGTGCACCATGGTTTGGAGGATCGTGTCACTGGGATGACCGAGGCCATAGCGGCCACCGACACCATCATTGACTGAGGCATGCGCGAGCACACAGCTGCCATCAACTGCCAAACCAAGGTCCTCAGGGAGGTTGCTTAGGCATTCTGGGGAGCATACCATGGCACCCCGCAACCCGTCCCCTACATGCCGCCGAACAGATACACGCCACTTCAGCAGTACCTGTCTCCACCAGCGGCCACAGCATACCGGGCCCCACGAGTGGCAACGGCTGCAGCAGGTGCCTCAGGGATGGCAGGGGGGATACTGGATGGCAGGAGTGGCGACGCTTAGGCAGCTGATCCATGCGGGCCCGGGATTTCCCATCCGACTCCGACTAAGAGGGAAAGGAGGAGGAGGAGGAGGAGGAGGAGGAGGGGCCCTCCCTGCATAACATGCCCTGAGCCACAGGCATGTAATGGCCCCCCTGGGCCATCCGCTGAGGGTCCTTGGCAGTAGACACCCCCTCCTCATGCCTTATTGCCTCCCATTGCTCTGGCAACCACCTCCCTTGGGCCGTTCTGCCCATCTGTTACAATGTTGCACATCATAGAGACGAGCCATTCCCAGCCCCACTGTCCCTCATTGCAGAACTATCCTGACAAGATGGCAGCACCCTACAGGTCCACTTGGCTCCGCACAGGCCACCCTGGCCGATGCAGGGAGGCGAGCGCCCCACGCCACCGACGCAGGGCCCTGCGGCAAGGAAGTTGGAGTGCAGGTCGGTTGGACTGGGTGCAGGGGAACCGCTATGGCCTCTGTATCACTGATGGCTGTCCTCCCTCCCCCCCTTCTCTCCCCCACAGAGAAGCTGCAATCCCTCCGCCGTGCCATCTGCAGAAGGCGAGAGGGCCCATATGGCATGGCGCCACCACACTCTGGAGCTGGCCCTGGGAGAAGTCCTGCCTCGCATTCGACGTTTGGAGTGGGGCATCAGGCGGTGCCGCCTTTCAATTCCTGTTCGGCTGTGGGCCCGTCCATCTGCATATGCAAGCTGTGCCCATCCCCCGTCTGTATTTCCCTCGTATTGTCTTAAAGCAGCGCTGCCCCATAGCGTCCCCTGATTCCGGCCACTTCCTTTCACTCCCCTCTCTTGCAGGTGTGCAGCAGACATAACAATGCTGCCTTGTCCTCCTGTTCCCACACTCCCGTATTGGGCCGTCCCATGCTGGCCGCGGCGGTGCCCCTCCCTCCGCCCTCCTGCTCCGGCACGCCCACCAGCCCTCCCATCGTGCCTGCCTTCCCTCTGGGCTTTCCACCGCTAGTGGCTATATCCCGCCAAGACCTCACTATGGACGGCTTGCAGGCGACAATCCAGGTGGCTACACAGAACCATGCCGATGGCGATGAGGAGGACGTGCTACATGCCCAGCTGCGCCGCCTGGGTGGTGCCTTGCCCGTTCGGGATCGGCAGTGGTCATTGGCCCCTTGGTGCTGCGGAGGCCTTGCCCTGTTGCCGGGCTGTCGTCCTGCCGCTGCTGCGCAGACATGATGCGGGCACGGTGACTATGGAGGCATTGGTCAGAGGCATGGCCATGGTAACCCTGCACCTCATTCCCTGCCTGGTGACATCTGCTGACCTCTTTGAGCAGCATGAGACCATCCGGCACTGGGTGCTCCCACGGACGGATGCCGTGTGGAAGGATATGCAGACCTTGGAGTACTGGGACGATGAGCGTTTCCGCAGGAGCTTCCGCATGTCCTGCGTGACGTTCGATGTGCTGGTGGCCGAGGTGACCCCTGTACTGCAGAGGGAGTGTACTGCATGCGCCAGTCCATTCCGGTCTCCCGCCGTTTGGCCCTCCCCTGACCCTGGAGAATTGGTCGCAACAAGTCATCTCTGATACCTTTGTAGAAATCACAACAAAGAAGCATGTGTGTAACTGTTTCTACCTTGGAATTGTTGCAAGGGCAGCATCTATTCTCCACTGGTACTTTTTTATATCTACCTTCCAGCAATTTGGAAGGGAGAGTGTTAAATCTACCCAGGTAAAGGCCTTCCTATATTTTGGAACAAATAGCCATTCTAGGTACACAGTTTCCCCTTTTCCAGCATGATCT
Organism: Anniella stebbinsi; assembly: GCA_029215795.1. Classification (NCBI taxonomy): domain Eukaryota; kingdom Metazoa; phylum Chordata; class Lepidosauria; order Squamata; family Anniellidae; genus Anniella; species Anniella stebbinsi. The sequence continues at coordinate 15,817,681 of JARDYH010000006.1, read as the reverse complement.
AACAAACCCAATGCAGCAGGGGAACAGGAGCCCACTGCGGCACCCCGCATCTCCTGGAGATCGATATCCACGAGTCTCCGTTTGATGGTTAGTTTTGCTTGACCTGGTTCAGACAGAAACAGGAGTGGGAGATTTAGCCCTAGAGTGGTGACCCTCCGTATTATTGCTTTGGACCAGGGAGACTCATAGGAATCTAGCAGGACCTGAGTTACCAGGGAATTATATATCATAGCATGGTATTGACGCAACCAGAACTGCAGGGTTCAGGGATCTCAGGCCAACCTCCAAATTGAGCACTGGACCAGACACACATCTTGGAGCTCCCAAAATTAGCCTCAAAAAAGTGGACTGTAAGCCTTCCAATGGAATTCTTGAAAGCGGAAACCAAACTGGGGCCCCAAACAAAGCCTGGGGCACCATGTTAGCTTTATATACCTTGATGGCTGCTGGTACATATTTGCCCCCTTTTTGATGAAAAAAATGGGAGAGAGCTCCGATAGTCTGTTCAGCTTTGGCCTTAAGGTATTTGCCATGCGCATTCCATTTTAGGTTCCCCTGAAACCAGATACCCAGATATTTGTAAGAGTCGACCTGCTCAATTCTGCTACCTCCCATGGACCAGGGGAATCTACCTTTACTCTTCGCAGAGACGAGAACTTCAGATTTCTGATAGTTGATTGTTAGTCTGTCTCTAGCACAGTACTTCGCGAATCCATTTAATAACCTCTTTAGACCAAGACGGGTCTGAGAGATCAGCACTGCGTCATCTGCATAGAGAAGTATGTTCACCTTCAATGAGCCAATCCTGGGAGGGTGGGATTGTATTGGTTCCAGGAAGGAAGGCAAATCAGCCAGATATACATTAAACAGGGTTGGTGCTAACACACAGCCCTGTCTAACTCCCCGAGAGGTGCAAAATTCGTTGGTGAGATGACCAGACCTGCTACACCTAACCTGAGCAGATGTATTGTAATGCAGTGATTTTAACAGAAATAGTAGTCTAGGTTCTATAGACAACTGTTCAAGTTTATCCCATATTAGAGATCGGGAGATGGAATCAAAGGCAGATTTAAGGTCAATAAAAGCAACGAACCATTTCCTTCCCCTTATAGCTGTATATTTTTGGGCTAGATGGAGCAGGACAAGGCAGTGGTCGTTCGTAGAACACCCTCCCTTGAACCCAATTTGCTCAGGGCTCACACTATCATTGGCAGAGACCCAATTGATCAATTTTGTCCTTATTGTTTTGGCATATAGTTTCCCTATTACAGACAGAAGACTAATTGGCCTATAACTATGTGGGTCTGTTCTTGGGCCCTTTTTACTACAACAGTCCTCTGCCAGGCTGAAGGTATCTGGCCAGATTTGTTAATTGCCATAAAAAGGGAGACTGGTATTGGCATCCACCAGGCAATATTACTTTTTAGCATTTCTGGGAGAATCCCATCTGGGCCAGGACCTTTGCCTACCTTTAACTGAGTTAACAGCTCTTCGATAGTAGCGGAATCTACGTCAGGCCATTCTGGGATTCCCGAAGACAGAGTAGGAGCCTGATTAGGCATCTGTCCGCCACCAAGGGCCCTGCTATAATGATTTTCCCAAGTATCAGCTGACATACAACAATTGGGAAGACTGTTCTTGCCTCTAAGTGCTCCATTGATTAGTTGCCAAAACGTTCTACTGTTATTGGCAACTGAAGCACTGATTAATAATTGCCATTTTTCTCGCTCCGCCTTACACTTTTTCTGTTTCAGTGTCTTCTTATATTTTTTCTTTAGATCATAAAACCTGTTTGGAAGTCTCCGTTCGTTGTCCTTCCGATAGGAAAGATAGATATTCTTAAGCCTTTCCCTAAGCTCAACGCTTTCTTTGTCAAACCACTTGTTACTGGGAGATTTTTGCTTCCTTACAATACCTGTCTCATGGTTACTTTGGAGAAGCTTACCTAGACTTTGCACCAACTCCTCAAATGCTGAGATTCTCAATTCAGGGGGAAAGTTAACTATATTTTGTTCTAACGTTATTAGATGAATTGAGGAGCTAGTCAGATGGGTAAAGAGCTTTGCCAGTTCGTTATTCCATCTGACTGTTCTTGAGTTGCATTTTTAAATGTACAGATTGTGTGTATGTTGTATGTTTTAATTTTTGTATATTGTTTTTAATTGTTTTTAATCCTATGTAAACCGCCCAGAGAGCTTCGGCTATGGGGCAGTATACAAATGTAATAAATAAATAAATAAATAAAGGGTTGTGAGCCACGTTTGGAGAAAGCCCAGGGATTGACAGCCAGAATTCCAGGGGTAGATGGTCACTTTCGAGGCGATTAGCAACCAGGAAACTGCATCCCAAAGTCTCAAGATATCCATGAATTATTACATAATCAATCACACTCAACCCTCTGGAAGAAGTGTGAGTGAACTCGCCCCATCTGTCATAATTAGCACGTCCATTAAGAATGGTCAGATCATTATTGTACACAAACTGAAGCAAACGTTGACCTGCACAGTTAATAAAAAGGTATTTTGAATGTTGAATGTTCGCTTGAAAGGAATCTTTCCCTATTAAAGGCTTGCCCTTTGGAGTTGATGGATCTACCATATAAGTGCCAGATCTTGCATTAAAATCACCGGCCAAGATAGGATATGCATGTGTGTGCTTGGCTACTTGCTTGGAGAAATAACACTCAAGTTTAAGCCAGCTCATCGCAGACGATAGATTAGATGATGGAGGTAAGTGGTACACATTAAAAAGCAGTAGGGTTAGTTTAGAGATTTTTAGGTCTAGGACTAGGGCTTGTATTGAGGTATCACAGTTGACAGTCTCTGTTATACTGACATTGAGAGATGAACACTCTGTGTCATTTCTGGACACCTTGGTATTTTGTGAGTCAAATCAGCTGTGTGTAAAAACCTTCAACAAACCTACTGATAGGAATTCTATTTTACATTATTCTTCATTTCATCCACCGCATTTTCATAATAATTTACCCCTAGCACAACTATTAAGATTTAAAAGAAATTCAACAAAATCACAAATTCACAACAGAAATTAAAGTTTAGAGATGCCTTAGCAACAAGGGGTTATCCTAGATCGGTGATTACAAAAGCAGAAGAACGGGTGGAGGGTACACCCAGATCATCTTTATTGACTGTGACCAATAAAACTGTGGAAGATAAAATCACATGCGCATTTGATTATACACCTGCTTCACCAGAAATAATGAGATCCATCAGGAAACAATGGTATATTATTAGTCAAATACCAGGGTGTGCAAGTTTGCCATATATTGGTTGGAGAAAGACAAAAAGTTTAAGGGACCAACTTGTTCATACTGATATAGATCCTCCTAAAAAATGTACGGATTTCCAAGGACATTATAGATGTGGAAGGTGTTCAGTATGTGATCTTGCTGTACAGACTAAGAAATTTCATCATCCAAAACTCAAATTAGCAATTGAGTTGCACCATTTTTCAAATTGTAATACTGATCGAGTCATTTATATCATCGTTTGCAAGTGTCAATTGTTATATGTGGGGAAGACCATGCGGAGCATACAAACGAGAATTATTGAACATCGCTCCAAGTTTAAAAATAGAAGAGGCACCTTTTGTACAACATTTTATTGCTTCTAAACATCGTTATGATGATTTTCAGTTCTTGGTAATTGATAGGGTTTATCTCAATAAGTATCACCGGGATGATGTGGATTCCTTACTTTTGAAAAAAGAGGCAGAGTGGATCTTTCATTTTCAAACTATGCATCCTAAAGGGCTGAATACTCAATTTGATTTGATTTAACAGCTTTTTTAGCTTAGGCCTAGTAGCTGGTGAATGACAATGCTGGTTAACTAGGTCAATTAGCTTTTGAATAAAAATGCTCTTCAATGGTAATCACTTTACAGCTGTGATCAGCGTCTTTGAAACAAACGCTACGTCTTAGAACTAGTAAGCGCTCACATATTTTTGGAGCAGACTACATGGAGCATTGTTGATTATGATATTTTAATATTTCATACATTCTCTTTAGATTCTACTAGGAGGCTTTTTGCCCTTTAACAAAATGATGGCAATTGTCCTTGGATTAAGGTGGGGAGTTTGTTTTCATTTACTACAAAATTGTATAATAACTAAAGGTGTGAATTATGGCTGCTATAATGTCATTTATTATATTTTATTACAACAAATTGTGATGAAGTTTTTTGAAACAGGTGGAATACCGGAGTCCTGTAAAAATATGAGATATTATATGCTGATTATGTAAAACAATATACAGTGGACAACGTTGGAATAGTACTACTACATAATACTGATTGTAATGTGTTCATGAGTGTATCTCTGTATGTGGACCAATTTACTTTTAAACAATTGGTTATAGTTTAAGAACATATATGCTGGAGATATTGTAAAATATTATACAGAGGACAATGTTGGGAATTGTATCTGTAACACTTGAGTTAAATTATATGAACACTGTTGTTCATTGATAAGATAAACACAAATTGTGGACTTATCAAAGTTTTGGAGTCCCTGGTATTTATAAGGTGATGTACCTGCCACTGTCGACGGTCTTTGGTGTGGGCACGTCCACCGCATGTGAGATTTTCCGGGAGATAGTGAGCGTCCTGAACGTGCTGTACCTGGCTGATGTCATCCGGGTTGGGGATGAGCAGGAGAACATGCATGGCTTCCGTGCCCTGGGCTTCCCATGGGCAGTTGGGGCTCTGGACTTCACCCACGTGCGCATCCTGGCCCCCCTCTTGCAGCGACGAGTACTTCAACCACAAGCATTTCTACAGCATGGTTTTTCAGGCAGTGATGGATGCCAAGGGGTGGCTCCTGGATGTCTATGCGGGTGTGTCCGGGCGGAGCCACGACACGGCCATCTTCTGGAACTCCCCCCTGGTGGCCAAACTGTGGTCGGGCCACTTCTCCGGGCCTGCTTTCGTGTGCGGGCATGCCGTGGGGCCACTGCCCCTGGCCGACCAAGCCTTTGCCCTTCAGCTATACCGCTACCCCCTCAACGCCGTGCAGCGTAAATACAACTACTACCACTGCCGTGACCGCCTGCCTGTGAAGCGAGCCTTTGGGAGGCTGAAGGAGTGTTGGCGCTCCCTGTTTAGCTTGCTGGACTTGCAGGCTGATATCATTCCAGATGTCATGGTGTGCTGCTGCATTCTGCACATCTGTGAGTCCCATGGAGATGTGTTATTGGCCGAGCACCCTGACCTCCCTCAGCCGGGTGAGGACTATGATGCCATTGCTGTGGATGGGCCGGACATTGCACCATTGCCCAGGCCTGTGAACCCTGTTGGGGAGCATTGTGCCTATGTGGAAGCGTCACGGGTGCGTGAGAGTATCAGTGAATGGATCTGGCTGCACTACCCCACCCCATCCCCGTGAGCTTCAGCTGTGGGGTGCCATCTGTGGACTGACATTGCTTCTTGGCAGTGCAACCCTATCCACCTTCCCTTCATCCATTTCTGCTGCTTGCTGCTTCAAGGTGCCATGCTCTGCTGACCCCTAACCACTGTGCCTTCCTGGTCACCTTCTCTCAGCCCGGGGGAGACTCGCCTTTCAGATTACTCCACCCATGCTTCGCAGTGGCCATGTGCCCATGTAACCATTTTTATACGCCAGGCTGAATAAAGTTTTTTCACTTTCCCCCTCTCTTGCCTTCATTCTAGTGTTTGCGGGAAGTTGCACTGGGGGGGTTGTCTTGGGTGGGGGCTCACGGGCATCAGGTGCCCTCGCGGCTGCCCCGCCTCCCATGTAGGGTGGGTGTGGGCAGCTCCCGGGGAAGGGCTTCCTTGCATCTGGCTTTGGCACCCGGGTGTGCATTTCTGCTGCGGCTTTCCCATGCATTGGCTGAGAGCAGCCTTCCTTGCCTATGGATGGGTCTCTGGGGCACTGTGGGGGTTGGATCGGGTGGGCATGCTTTGTGCCTGTCTCGTGGCTAGCCACCGGCCCTTGCCCGGTCCCTTCAGGGCACCGGATGTGCCGGGGCATGGGTGCCTACAGTTGGGGTGTTATGATGGGGACGTGGGGCAGCTTCTCTGTCGGTCTAGCCACCTCTCCTGTTTGCTGCTCCGCCCGGTGCCTCTGAGCGTCCAATGGGGTTTGAGAGGCATGTTCTCCTGCAGCTTCGATAGTGGCACCCATGGATTTCGGGCCACAGTGCATGCTGGGATACATTTGGGAGGCCTGGCGGTGGTTGGTAGGTGGGGAACATGGCGGGCAGGCTGTCAGTCATGGCCGCATACGCTATTAACAACTGGAGCGGTTGCCGTTGCCGAACAACGCAGGCTGTAACGTGTTGTGTGTAGAGCACCACCTACCTAACGCACGGTCAGTATGCTATTTACCCCTCCGTTGCCTACTGAGTTGTCCAAAACCAGCCTATGTTTCTCTGTCTGTTTCAGTTGTTTCTATCCTGTCTTTCTACACCAAAGCAGCTCAAAAGGCAACTCACAATAAAAGCTACAATAATAACAATAACAATAATAAAACAATGAGAGCCTACAAAAAGTCCCAGGTTCAGTTCCTAACATGCCCAATTAAAAGGATCTTGGGTAAACCGAGTGAGGAAAGACCCTGTAGAAGTACTCTTAGCCTGAGCCAACAGAGAGCTAGACTAGATGGACCAGCTGCCTGACCCAGAACAAGGCAGTTTCAGATGATCATGGGTAGCACATCGACCTGCTTTCTTGCTTGTGCATGCACACAGCAAAGTACACCTTGAAACTTTATTTCGCTATGCAACGCTGTTTGTTAAAACATTTCTCTTAGGAGCGCAAATCAAACTCATGCATTGGAGACATTCCTATTCATTGCAAGAGTAGTCTGCCCATCTGAAATCTGGTTTGAAAGCCTATCAGCAGACTCACTTAGTTCTCTGTGCCTCATTGTTTACACAGCTTTATTTTAAATATTATTTTTGTGAAGTAGTGGATAGTTCATGAAGTCAGCCATACAGGAAAGGAAAACAAACCTGGTAAGGGCTTGAAATGAAAAAAGGGTGATTTGGTAGTGGAGTTGCTGTTTTTTTGAAAGGCTTTGTGTACTTCAGGTTCCAATTGCACTAATAGCTTGTGTGCGGCATTCATTTTCTGCAAATATACAAAATTTAGAAGAAATATGAAGCTGGCACCAGACAGTTTTCCATTATTTTGAGAACTATACCAAGACAGGTCTGCATAATCTGTGACCCACCAAGAAGAAAACAGCCTACCGTTTATGTATGGCAGCTCACCAAGAGCTTTCTAAACGTATTTGTGCAATCTGCCCAGGCATGCAAAAATTGGAAGACTGTCAAACACCTGCCAGGCCACATCACATAGCTGATGGGACTGTGTTTAGCTTGGTGAGTCACAAGTTGTGCAGGCCTAACCTACATGAAGCACTTCCATAAATAAAGGGTTATGGTTGCTGAGAGATATTTTTTTAAAAAAAATAGTTGTATCTCTCTAAATGAGACACCACATCTCATAACAAATGAGTGACAAATGAGTGTGAGTCTCATTCTTACTCCACCCAAACAAACAAATGTTATTAAGATTGTTTTTGCTTCCCTCAAAATGCCTCAGATTAAATCTGGAAATTTCTTTTAGCAAAATCTGTTGGAAACCAATGTTATGTGGAATTCCTCTCCCATCCCACGAAATGACACCGATATTGAAATGCTTTTGCTTTCCCTTCAGGTTCTGCAGATTTTTGCCTGAGGAGGAACTCCAAATATTCACCTTGATTTTTGCTTTAGTTGACATTTGGGGGTGACCTTAATAATAGCCAACTTTTTTGTCATAGTTCTAATTCCCTTCATGGCCTTGAATCAGACATCAAGAAACGATGAGGAATTGTTGTCCTCATTATCCAAGATTTCAACTCGGGGAAGGATGGGGTGGGGGCTGCTTCCTATTCTAAGAAAAAGTAATTGATAAAAGCTCAGGACAAACAAACAAATATTTTGGAAGACAAAAATATCTGGGGAAAGATTTAGAGAAGAAGGAACATAACAACTACAGAGCAAAGAATAAAAGGGAACAAGACATATAAACCTGCATTATCAAAAAGGCAGGTAACAGCATTCTTCATCACTGGGAATTTTTAAAAGGAAGCATGGTTATCATCAGGTAAGCATGGTTTAAATTTAATTAATTTTCAGTAGGGTGGGGTTGACTAGACAAACCTTCCATTTTTCTGCAGGCCTAAGATGCTATCTGCCCTTATGTAAAACCCAGCTAGAATATTGTCGCATATACTTTTTTAAAGAATATATATATATATATATATATATATATAGTCATGGTTTACCTGTTCTCTGCAGCAATCTAATTTTCAGTGTGTGAGAGCTGCCACCAGTACTTCAGAGAGAGAAAATTCTTACTCTTAACAAAAGTATTTTAAGCTTCCTTTGGCAGTCTTCAGATGTTTTGACCAAGCAGAAACCTCCTCCAAAGTTTGATTTAGATGGAATTCATTACCAAACGAAGAATACCCAGTAAACATACATAAACACACAAACACACACGGAATTTTGCTCATCTTATAGACTCTTTATTTCCTCATTTGAAATGCTACAGATGTTTTGAATGAGGCCCTTTCTACACCAGGCATTTCTCCTGGGATGGCCCACGGCTGGTCCCTGTGAGTCCAAATGATGCACAGGGACTCCCGGGGGTGGGGGGGCACATGATTTTCCAGGGATAAGGGAACCCTGGAAAATCCCGAATCTTCCACGGTCCTGGGAACTTCCCAGGACCATGGAACATGTGGCCGCACGTCCCGGGTGTTGCTGCGCTTACTCACAAGTAAGCACAGCAGCACAAATGGGCACAGAGCCACACCGCGCAGCTCCATGCCCATCAGGGGAGGGGGTGGCACCAGTATCGCTATCCCCAGGAGGGCAGGGAGGCGATGGGGGGGCCCCGCGCGCAAGTTTTTTTTTTTAAAAAAACTTGCTGTTTGCAGAGGAGCACTCCTGCGCTCTTCCTGGGTAAAAACCAAAAACCAAAATGGCAGGCATGACATGCAACGTCCGGGAAGGAACCCAGCACATCGTGCCTATGGGATCGCTCACCCTCCGCCCTCTACACCCCTATGGTGTAGAAAGGGCCTGAATAGACACCTCCGAGGATTCATTTCAAAATTTAGTTAAGGAGAAATTCAGGATTGTATCCAATGTTACTCTAACTTAGGCTTGATCTACACTCCTGCTTTGTAGTGGTATTGGAATGCACTGATAACTGTTGGGGCACAATCCGCATTTCATATACCGCTTTTACAGTGTAATATCCTGCTTTTTATTTCGCATTCATAATGACTTGACAGAAGGTGAAGATCTGTGTCCCATTCATTTTAATAGGTCTACTCTAAATAGGACTAACATCAGATACAAGCCTCAATAGCTGTCTTTGGCATTTTAAACTTTGTGGGCAGAATCCAATGCGATGCTTATGCCCCAGCCGATTCCATTTCTCAAGTGGTGGGTCTGGTCAATTCTGTTGTGCAAGCAGGACCCACCACTTAGGCAAGGGACAATTAGCGCTTCCTAGGGGCAGTCCTGAAATGAGCGGAAACCCTTGTTTCTGGAAGGAGGCAGGTTGGTGGAGCTCCCTTATCCTCCCGGAATATGCAATATTTATATTGCACACACATTATACAGCACTGATGAAGAGAACGAATTCTTTTGTTCTATTTTTAAAACATCAGTTCACACACGCTCAGTATTTCCACTACCCAAAGAACTGGATTTAAATGCATTGGTTTGAGAGTGAAGGGCAGAAGCCCTCAAAAACAATATATCTTGCCTACTTGGATTATTTTCTCTTCCATTTAGGCATTTCTTCATTTTAGACTACATGGGGTAAGGGCAGGAAGCGAAACAATGAGGTGGCCTCAGTTCCAGGCCTCAGTGCAGACCCTCTGACCGTGGCCTCAAGCTCTCTTCTATTAAGTTGACCTTCTGCCTCAAAGCCCGCTGACCTGTGACACCATTCAACTGTTATTTAATCAATTCAGTCAAAATTAAAAAGATGTATTTTTATTTGGCTCTATTCACCCTCTCCCGCCCACCCCCACCCCCACACAACACCCTGCTTTCTGGTTTAATGTTTTAGTGACCTTTGAAGTATTTGATTTCAGCTGTCGATAACACACTGTGGGCCAGATTCCCTTTTTCTAATAAATAATAAAGCAACTTCTGAGGAGAACCTGGGTTGTGTCAGAGCTGCTTAGGAGTGGCTCATGTGCATCCGTGCAGAGTCTACAGCACAACTGTATCATCAAAGACATGACTGCCTGAGGAAATAGAAATAGTCTGAGTTCTGGGACACCTTAGATACTAATAGCACAATCCTGAAGAACTTCTGTTCTATGCAAACCCCATGGACTTTATGAAACTGGCTTGTTTCAATCAACCATAGTTAAGAGATTAGCTACAGTTTGGGATTTGGATGACATGAGAAATTGTGGTTAATCTAAAATGGAAGCAGAAACGTCCTGTCTCCTCTTTGAAGCCATCTCAGAGACTGTCTGCAGCTTGCTTTTGTAGCACATCCATGATCTTGGTAGTGATATGGGTTGATATGAAAGTTTTAGCGAAGGTTTTTGATCTGAGACATCCCATATGCAGATGCAAGTCACCATTTCATGCTGTAGCTAACTAGTGATGGACATATGCTTATGAGCCAGCCTTTAGATCGCTCACAAACAATCTATATTAGATTGATTGTAGCTGCTTCAGCTATTTTAACCTAATTTTGTTGGAACAAATTATATTTTAGATTTTCTAAACATCTAAGAACTGCACTGTACAAATAGGCCGAAGACTCTTGTCTCTAAAAGTAGTGAAGTATGATTTCACCCAAGCCTACAACTTGGGTCTTAATTAGGATTCACTGATTTATGGAAGAATCCAGTGGGCTTGGGTCCCATTGGTTCCAATGTTATAGCTAGGGTGACCATATGGAAAGGAGGACAGGGCTCCTGTGTCTTTAACAGTTGAATAGAAAAGGGAATTTCAGCAGGTGTCATTTGTATGCATGCAGCACCTGGTGAAATTCCCTCTTCATTGCAACAGTTAAAGCTGCAGCAGCCCTGCCCTCTTTTGTATCTGGTCATACTAGGCAGGGCTCCTGCAGCTTAAATGGTTGTGATGAAGAGGGAATTTTGCCAGGTGCTGCATACATACAAATGACAACTTCTGAATTTCCCTTTTCAATACAACTGTTAAAGATGCAGAAGCCCTGTCCTCCTTTCCATATGGGCACCCTAGTTATAGCCCAATCTCATGCATGTGTATATTCAGAAGAAAATCCCACTGAATTCAATGCACTTGATAAGGGTGCTTAGGTTTGCAGCCTAGGACTTTAATCCTAACCATATGTACTTGTAAATATGTCCATTCCTATCAATGGGGTTTACTTCTCCCAGTAAGTGAGGTAAAGTGTCTGCAATCCTGTTCATGCTTAAAACAAGGGAAAAAGTCCCACTGGTAACACTGGGGGTTACATCTGAATAGTCAGCTTCATGCATGGGCATATAGTATTAAGCCCTCACCTCCATGTGCGTAAGAAATGTATTGCAGAGAAAGTGCTGCAAAACTGAGAGTCTTTGAGATATTCCTATTTGTTTGTCATGGTCTTTGAAATAATTCATAACCCACTTCAAATGACTGGGTGTTGCAATCACATACTTGAAACAAACACTGCATTTTCAAAGGAGAAGTAGTACAAGTGTAAAAATTGCTTGTGTTAGGGAGAAAGTTGTTACTGGCCTGACTAAATTAACCATGGTAATTGGCACTGTGTGTGTGTGTGTGTGTGTGTGTGTGTGTGTTTTTAAAGCACTGTGCCGCACTTTGCAGGCGGTAGTAATAAATAATGTGCACTTAACCGCACCATTGGTCATTCACAGCCCTATCACAGCAACCTCCCCCTATTCAGGGAAGATAAATGTGATTTAAATTAATAGCTAGTCCTAAATAACTCCTCAGCTGGTAAACGATCCATTTATCTGGCCCAGACAGGCGGTGTCCTTTGATTCATAGTCCCCCCTTACAATGTGAAGGGTGCGTACAAAAATTGTTATTACTTTTTAATAAAGTGTAGCAGTCAGTCTTCCGTCATTTATCAGAAACGGAGGCTTTCTGACAAACGGAAATATCTTACCAGTGGGATGAATGAGAGGGATGGAGGACACATTTCTCAACAAAAATAATCACTGGCTAAACAATCTCATAAAAGTCAGCTTCTAAGTGCCTTCAAATAAATATATGCAACTAAAAGACGTGGCCTTGATGTGTTTATTGAACTAAAAAAAGAGAGAGGGGGAGAGAGGAAAAGTCACTGTTCTGATATTCGCTTTCAAGCCACAGGAAACCGTTCTTATTTACATTCTCTTTCTTTGTGGTAGGGATGTAAAGTGAATGAAAAGCCAGCAAAGGACTTAAAGTGCTCATAATAAATTCCCAGTTTGATTTCTAAACAGGAGACACACTTCTCCTCCTCTCCCGAGTCTCCACTCTTACAGAACAGCCTTTGCCAGGGGAAGCAAAACAAGGACAAGGGCTGTGAGCTCTGAGTTGGTCCCGAGATACCCAAGCGGAAGAAATTCTGGGGGTGGCGCTGTTCCACATAGCATTGCGCAAAAGCAAGCAGAAGACTTCTCAGAACATGGACCTGTCACAAGTACACGTATTGAGTTGTCATACAAGCTCCTGTGCAAGAGATTGTGTGATGCCCGAAGCACACCACTGGATTTCACTTCTCTGTTATCACGTATAGATGGCCGAGAAGTTCCCTGGCTTTCCATTTTAATGCAAGATGACTGAATTTGCGCCTTCTCTGAACATGGGCCGAATGAAATTTGTGGTTCAAACTCTACGTTTCGAAGTTTGCAAACAGACACATATTTGAAAAATGTGCAAGGAAAATGTGTTCACTTCTAAAATGTGCATTAGCATGCATTAGTCCAGGTGTGTTGAACCTCAGGCCCATTGGTCAAATCTGGCCTACATTGGGGTTCAAATCCAGCCCTCTGGGGTTTCCCATAGCGCCAGGGCCCCTCCTTTAACCCCATCCTGCACCCACCAGTCATTGGTGCTTTGCTAGCCTTTGCATAGTTTTTCATCCATTCTAAGTGATTGAAATGTCTCTCCAAAGGCTTAGACTTTAAGCTAAAATAGGCTGGTATTTTTGGTATTTTGGCCCTGCCCCTTTTGTCTTCAGCCCTGCCCACTTCTGTTAAGCAGCCCCCAAAATGGAGTTCAGCTCTGGGGCCGCAAGAGATTCAACAGCACTGCTTTAGTTAATGGGTTCATGTGTACAAAATGTGTACATCTGAAAAATGCGCACAAAAATATAACCACATTTCTGTGCAGTGGGGGGGGGGGGACTCACACAGAACAAGCCTAACATTGGAAAACAGAGAACCAGAACATGATCAAGCTTGACAGGTTTGCCCTCCTCTCACACAAGGATCTCATGCTGTTGTGAAGGTATTTCTGCTTGCAGGACGGGACCTCTGGATCCATCCAACTCAATAACATCTGCATTTTCAATACTATGAACTTTGGCATCTTTGTGGCAAGTCATCATTAATAGCTGCTTTTGGATTTAGACGTATCATATGACTAGGCTGACTATATGAAAAGGAGGACAGGGCTCATGTAACTTTAACAGTTGTAGAGAAAAGGGAATTTCAGCCAGGGTCATTTGTATGCAATCAGTTCCTGGTGAAATTCCCTCTTCATCACAACAGTTAAAGTTGCAGGCACTATACTAGTGTGACCATCTACAAAAGAAGGCAGGGCCCCTGCACCTTTAACTGTTGTGATGAAGAGGGGATTTCACCAAGAACTAACTGCATACAAATGACACTGGCTGAATTTCCCTTTTCTCTACAACAGTTAAAGTTACATGAGCCCTGTCCTCCTTTTCATATGGTCAGCCTACATATGACCCTCCCAGTTTTCAATCACATATGACCTCCTGTGTCTCTGGCCAGCTCACTCACTAGTTCTAAAAGAAGACTAAGAAGTGGCTAGAAGATAGTGAGTCAATCTACATTGTCCTTAAAACGGCTTATATTCTGTTTAAAAATGTGGTTTTTAAAGTCGTTTCTTTACATCGTAGGACACACTGAGCAGTACTTACGTTTCACAGAGACTGCTTCCTCTGTCCTCAAAGCGTTCACTGGGGTCTCACTGGGTTACTTCTTTGTCTCTTCTTTCGTTTTTGTTTTGCAGGCTGCTTGACCCACCCAGAACTTAATCTTGCCCTAGCTATCAATTAAATGCAAAACCGAAAGTAAGCCCACTAACTTCAATGGCTCTAATCTGCTTTTCAGCACCACGACAGGAAGCACCTCCCACAAGCTTGCACGTTAACATTACGCACATCAACGACTACACTGTGGTAAGGTAGGGCACATTACTTCAACAAAAACGATTTATATCAACTAAAAACCATTTCAGATGAAGGAAAAGCGACTAAGTATACCGCCAATATAAACTGCAAATTTACGTGTGTCATGTGGCACAACGAGGCTTCGGAACCCATTAAGAACATTCTAAAACAGTTGCTTCAGAGCCAGGTTTTAAATGGGCCCTCCTATTTCTATTTTGCCTTGAGATATGTGACAAAGAAGACAAAGCCCCTGAGAATGTACAAAGTGTTTTTCTTTACTGCTACTACCATCAACTTGCAGCCCAAGGGATCTCACCATGAAGGGCCTTTCAAAGCTTCTGTGTCATATGTCAAAAGTAGAGATGGGGCAAACTTCAAATTGGAGGGGGAGTGGAATGCAAACACTCACCAATTGATAACCCTTCCCCATGTGAAGTCAGATCAAGAACTCCTTCATGTTTGGGTCTGACCTTTGCCAGTTTGCCTAGAGCTCAAACATCAGAGCGGATGGGTGGGGGGAGAGGAAGTATATACTTTACTGGAACTCATTAGTGCAGGGCCCCCTGGGCCAGGCTGCAAGCTGATTAGTATGGGGGGGGGGGGGGGAATGGGCTAAATCAACTTTTCCCAACCTGGTGCCGGCCACATATTTTGGACTGCAATTCCCAGCATTCCTGGAAATGCTGGCTGGAACTGTTGGGCATTGTAGTCCAAAACAACTGGAGGACACCAGGTTGAGAAAGGATGGGCTACATTGTAGACCATGCTTGCGGATATATATGTACCCTTTGTCCAAATCTTATTGAGAAATGCTGGAGCTGATCAGAGAAGCGGCATTTGAGCAGAACAAGCAACATTCAGACCTGGGAGTTGCTCGTCCAGGCCTTTCTCTAACACAGGAAGAGTGCACTTCTGCAGTTAAACGTAGACTTTTTGTTTGAGAGACGGAAGTTCTGGTCAGACAAGAGTAAAACTACTATCTTCATCTTGTGTCCAGGGCTAGGGACATGCCAAGTAGCCATACCCCCAATGTTTTGTGTGCCACTTAGCTCCTTCCTGAGCCGTCTGTGCTTACAACGCGGATGTCTGCAGGGAGGAGGCCTTCATGTGTACAGAAGCTTCCATGCAAGCCAGAACCTTAGCGCAGGTACCATAGTTGATCCCAGAGCCAGTGGGAGCTACTATGGTTTACAGGCCTAAGATATATGTGAGTAAATGCCTAGTTCACACATGTTTATGCACATTGTATGTCTATGTCTGGCTACAAATAGGAATCATGAGATAGTATGTATTAGGGCTGTGCATGGACCCCCCGATCCAAGCTGGATCCCGATCTGTCAGGTCCGCATCGGGCCTGATCCGACTCGGATCCGATTCGATCTGGATCCATGCACAGCACTCCCTCCCGCTCCCCTTACTCTCCCTGCTTACGTCCTCCACGTCATCCCCCGTCATCCTCCACGTCTTCCTGCCTCCTCGATGTCGGCCGGCCACTTTCCCACTCGTGCCAGGTGATGACGTCACCCGCCACGACTGGCAAACGCGGTGCTCTAACCGCGCACAGCCCTAGTATGTATGCATGTATGGGATGGTATCATTGTATATGTATGGGAGGGGGTCTCTGTTGCAAGTTTGTACTCCCCCCTCCTCAAGATGTTTATATTTTACCCCTGCACCTCACTAACTGTCCTCTGCTAGTTCTCCCTTCCCAAGCAAAAAACAACATGCTTCTTTGTGAAGGGGGACGGGGTAACCAGTGGTGGTAGGGGCTCACTGCATAAGAGAGTGGGAAATGACATTCCAGCTCACGTGGGGGGAATATGGGGTGTTTAGTTGTCTTCACCTCCTAAACTGAATTGAAAGCACCGAAAATGGCAGTCCCAAGCTCCCAGCAGGAAACACCTGGGAAGGAGCATGGGATTTGTTGTTTTCTCTCGCAATTTTGTTCAGGAGGCAGAGAAAACCACACAAACCCCATGATCTCAGTAAGAAATTCTTGTTTACATTTCTGGAGAGAGCCCATAAGGCCCCCTCTGCATCTAGTGAGCCTTTGGTCAGTTGCCTCAAACCCTTCCAGAAACATAAGAGGGGGTATTGTTTTGCTTGGGAAGGTGGGAACAGGCAGAGGAGGGCAGCCATGATTCACCTTTTTTCTTTTTTAGTATTCCTGTCAATTGCTTGAACTCCCCCCCCCTCCATTCCCCAAACTTTTGCAAGCATTCAGCAGGAACATTCAGTGTAAGCAAGACATGATCGAGCAAAAGCTATCCGCCTTTTATTTTACGCTCTCTTGATTTCAGGGCAGGGGGCAAGGCGTTAAGCATATGTTTAATGCGAAAGTAATGAGATCTTACACAGTATTGGGGAAGGAATCTGTGTCCAATAGATAGATTACATCCCCAATACTGATCATTCCACACATACTAATGTGCCCTGAGAAATAATGTAAGCCTCCTGTGAACCCAAAGTATCCATCCACACAGAGGAGGCTGACCACGGCATCTCTACATGAGTCATTGCCCTGGCCTTCTCTTCTTACAGTCAACCTGCACTAGGGGCAGGTAATTGAGCCCCATGTCTGTATCAGGAGCACCATCTTCAATCGTTCCCAGTACAGAGATGCAGAAGTATTGCCTGCCTACTGAAGATGCTGTCCATTATTTATCTGCATGAGTTACTGCTTTAGGCTTACCAAATTCTCATCAAGAGCATTTGACTCACAGCGAACAAGGTTCACATAGGGTGTCATCAGATGGGTGGATTTTCGCATTTCCCTACTGTCGCTTTGGCCTCTTGTTGATGTCCCACAATAGTGACGGTCTCTTTACATGGGGAGAGAAAGAGGAAGCAGCAACGACCACGTGGCCCATTCAGGGGCCATTTATAGCGCACCGCTTTTCCTACATACAGCAGGAAATGGCGGCACATTCCATTTTTTAAAAAAAAGACGGATTAAAAGGGGTCTATTTTGCGATGGAAAAACAAGTGGGAGGCACGTGGGAGGCAGATGTCATCGTCTAAAGGATGCACAAACATCCGTAAGTGGGCAATACTGAGCATGTGATAAAACGCTCATCTGATGACACTCATAGGCACAGAAGAAGTGGACTCCTCTAAACGTGTGTTTAGTTCTTATACTTGAACACTCTAAAAGTAAAATATTTCAAATATGCTTCTGCTTTTGAATCAGAAAACATTGTGCCTTACTATCAGTCATTTGGCAAATAATGGCCTATTGGAGTCAGTTGGATTTCCCTACAATACTTAGAACATAACCTGTGGTAGTAATTCTAAATATTTAGATTATTCTTCCCACATCCTCTTACCCCCACCCAAACAGGTTATCTGTTTTGGATCTAAAATTGAATTGGAAAATATCTCATTTATTTTGTATAAAATCGCTATGTCACAGAGAGAGAGAGAGAGAGAGAGAGAGAGAGAGAGTTATGCCGGAATAAATTAGCTCTTTAATTTAGTTTTCTTGAAAAGAATGCAACACAGAAGCAATCCTCTTGTGTATAGGCCAACATTAAGCTTCATACCCAGGTAACAGCCAATCCATTAACCTTTGCTTTCCACGTAACCTGTGTGCTGCTCGCATCACAGTTGCGTTCCTCTTTTTAATACCTTTTCCTTAATAGTCACACAGCCACAAATGAAAAGGGCAGAGCAGGCTCCTCATGACATTGACTGTACGGCTACAATAATAAGCTTCTTTTTCCCCCTCCGTCCCACTCCCCACTCCACCCTACTTTTACCTCCTGACTCACTATGGGTGTCGGCTGCCATTTTTGGAAGGTAATCTAAAAAGAGCTGTAGAGGCAGAGGTCATGTTAAACTGTAACACAAATGTTATTCCTCGATTATCTGGCAGGGGTAAAGGTCAACTGCTTCAGGCTAACGCAACTGCAAAAGCAGAGTGTGTGAATCTAACAAAGAGAGAGAAGAGGGGGGCTGGTGGAGGACGGGATTTAAGCTGGAACATGCTTCAGGGCTAAGAATGTTAAACCAAGCTCTTGTGGGGGGGTATTTTATTTTATTTCTTCTTTTGCTATCATGGGTTTATGCCACATGTTAGCTGGGACTCGACAGTCACTGATTTAACAACTCCATCTTTTTATGACATACGCTAAAGTGTTTGGTACTAAACTGTGAAGGGGGAAACCCCAACAACAAATTTCAACATGCCGCTTGATGAATGGCTCATGATCTCATTTAATAAAGAACAATGCGAAAGGAGCATTTGAACCTCCCTGCTTGATCAGACCAAGTGTCTATCTAGGGCCAGTGCCCTCTTTCCAACAGCTACTAGCCGGGTGACTGGGGTTGATCATCTATCACCTTCCCTGAACCGGCATCCTCCAGATGTGTTGGATTACAACCCCCATGCTGGATAAAGGATGCTGGGAGTTGTAGTCCAACAGATCTGGAGATTCCCAGGTTGGGGAAGGCTGCTCATGTATATAGGGCACATAGTCCACATCCCTCCTGCTTTGTTGTTTGCTTCTAGCATCTGGTACTCAGCAAAGGAATGCTACATAGCTTGGAGGTCCTGGATTGGTTGAGCAGAGTCTATACATCTAAGCTCTTGTCTTATGTGAGAACGGGAGGAAGGAGTGTTCCGTCATTTGGAGCTTGTTGGCTGCTTCGCTACCTCCTTCTTTGTGTGACTAATCCTTGATGATGATGTTTAAAAAATCCTTGGTACCAAAAACATGATACCTAAATAAAACCCAGTGCTGCACAACTTATGAACAATTGAGCCTGTTATAGCGCACTCGCCATTCATGGTGGTCCACTGGGAACTCAGTAGACCTCTTGGCTTTTCTGCCTGTTTGGGATTGCAAAATTTGGGAGGTTGTCTGATGCGTAGCACATCTGTACTACACTCCTGATATATCATGCATTCCTTACAATCATATCACTTATGATCATAAATAACAGCATGAACCATCATTTCATTTGAAGCTTGTGCAAAATGCAGCTGCCAGATTGATATCAGGAACCAGAAGGTTCAAACATATAAGACCAACACTGGTCTGCTTGCATTGGCTGCCTGTATGTTTCCAAGCCCAATTCAAGGTGCTGGTTTTAACCTATAAAGCCTTACATGGCTTGGGACCACAATACCTGATGGAATGCCTCTCCCAACATGAACCTACCTGTACACTACGCTCAACACCTACAGTCCTCCTCTGAGTGGCTACTCTGAGGAAAGCTCGGAGGATGGCAGCAAGGGAGAGGGCCTTTTCAGTGGCAGCCCCCCAACTTTGGAAAGATCTCCCCAATGAGGCTCGCCTGGTGCCAACATTGTTATCTTTTCAGTGCCAAGTTAAGACTTTGCTCTTCTCCCAGGCATTTGACAGCATATGTTGAGTTTTTAAACTGACCCCTGGATAGTTGATATGTAGTTTGTTTTTATGATTTTTATGATTTAAAATTTTGTATATTGGTTTTTAAATGTTCAATGTTTTTAAGCTTTGTAAACTGCCCAGAGAGCTTCGGCAATGGGGCGGTATATAAATGTAATAAATAATAAATAATAATAATAATTTGGTAAGTAGAATTACGTATTTCAAGGTATTTTCTGTTTGAAGAAATAATGCCAGAGCGGTGGAATAATGGGGGTAGGTCTCAAAAGGAGAAAGTTTACAATTAACATTTTCCCATTTTGACCTCCCCCCCCCCGAAGCCCCTGTGGGGCTGGACCCAGACATTTAGGAGATTAGGTTAGGCCTGCTTTGGCCCCTCCACCATGGACTCACACTACCATCATCTCTTTCCCTGACCCAAATTATCTAGAAGCTGGAATAGCAAGAGCTCACTAGGGTGGTGTCCACTAACCCTTGGACCAGCCTTCCCCAGCCTGGGTCTCTCCAGATGTTGTGGACTACTGCTCCCGTTAGCCCCAGCCAGCCTGACCAATGATTGTTATTAGGACCCAAAACATCTGGAAGGATCCAAGTAGTGGAAGGCTGCTTTAGACACTGCTGCAAGTATGCATGACATGTCCAGAACCACTAGGATTCATGGGAAATATAGACCCCATGGTTCCTAACAGCCTTAATAGGAATGTGAAGAACAGAGGAACCATGGGAGTCACATTCCCCAGAATCCTAGTAGCACTTGCTGCGGTTGCTGCTGCTGCTGCATATGCTCTTCACAGGGTCTAGCGCCCTTCTGCATCCAGCATTTGATAAGCTGGAAAGGGCGGTGAGAGAGAGGGCCATGGCAAAAGTAGTCATGGGCAAGTGAGGGGTGGGAAGGCCATTGTTGCAGTACTGGGCACATCGTGGGAGTGTGATGGGGCCCAATTCAGAGTTGGCCTGAATTTTAAATGAGTTATTTTCAAATGTTCGTCAGAGCTTCACTTATTTTACTTGAGCCTGATCCAAACCAGGAGAAAGAATTTGGGAAGAATTGACTCCAGTCAGCCAGAACTAGGCTGACGAGTGTTACCCAGAGGACCTTCTCTTCTGCCGCTCCCAGGCTGTAGAATGGCCTGCCGGAGGAGATTCGACAAATTAGCAGTCTTCTGGAATTTAAGAAAGCCGTGAAGACTGTTCTCTTCCGGCAGGCCTATCCAGTTTAATTTTAAGATGTTTTTAATAATGTATTTGTTTTTATCTGTTTTAACGGTTTATCTATTTTATTGTTTTATATTTATATTTGGTGTTGTTCCCCGCCTCGATCTAGATGGAGAGGCGGGTTAGAAATGAAATAAATAAATAAATAAATAAATAATAAAGGAATGATCCATATATCAACCCCAACCCCAAAATAACAACATTGCAGCTCCAAATTTACAATAAGCTGTTAGGCATGGAGCTAAAATTGCCAGATCATCCCTGAAGGATGCTTCCTACAGCTTAATGGGAGAGGGTGGAGCCACTAAACCTCCTTCCCTGCCTCCCACGTGTTATATGAGAAAATCTGAGTCCTGCTTGTTCCTTAGGCAGGGGAGGGACCTATAAAGAAGGGGCAGAACACAAGCGTGGGCATCTTTTCCTACTGCCTTGCAATTGTAACGTGAGCCTGCACACAAGGGGTGAGCAACTTTTGGCTCTCCAGATGTTCTGGCCTACAACTTCCATCAGCCCTCCTAACCAGCATATTCCACATTGTTATATTTAGATCTACAACTCCCATGATCCTTTTTCATGGACTAGCACAATCATGGGAGTTGAAGACGTAAATATAGCAGTATGAAAGAATTGCTGGATTTCGCCTGGATGGGCTGTGCTTCCAGGGAAGAGGCAGGAAGTTGTGAGGACAGCACCCACTGCTTCTGGCCAGAGGTGAGAGAGGCCACTCCTTGGGACAGCCGTTGTTTCAATAAAACATGTATGTTTGTTTATAAAGCAGAGTCTGTTTGGTTCTGTGGGATGCAATCTACCAGCTCTGAAACATAGTAGTAGCAGTGACTGAATCCTAAACAGAAGAGAACAAACAAACTTTGACTAGAGAAAAAGAAAGAAAGAAAGAAAGAAAGAAAGGGTGATGATCTACAGCAAGCACAGCAGAACCATGACCATAAATTAATTACATTTCTGAAAAGATGTAGGGAAAGGAATATCAAATTAAAACCCAGACTGAACGTCACACAAGTACCATATATTGGCCATTTACTGACCTCAAGCAGCCTGAAGGTAGATTCAGAAAAAGTAAGAGCTATTTTAGACATGCCAAGACCCAAGATGTCAAAGGAGTCCAGCTAAGTTTTGTAAAACATTTCTTAGAGAACTGTGAAATCTTGAGGCAGTTGACATATCGAGAGACACCGGCCATTTTTACACCAGCCTCGTTTTGTGGGATTGCCCCTGGGTGGTCCCTGTGAGTCCAAATGATGTACGGGGGCTCATGGGGGTAGGGGGATGGGCACAGGTTTTCCCAGGGATGAAGAAACCATGGGAAAACCCAATTCTTCATGTCATCTTGGGACCATCCCAAGCCCGCGGGAGGTGTGGGCACCCACCCTGCCTGGTGCCTGCTTACTCGTGAATAAGTGGGCACCAGAAACGGGCACGAAGCTGTGCCGTGTGGCTCCGTGCCAATCTGGGGAGGGGGTGTCAGCAATGTTGCCACCCCTGGGATGACAGGGAGGGGGGTTGGGGGGCCGACTTTGGGTTTTTTTGTTTGGTTTTTTACTAACCTTTTTCGCCGGAGCGCAATTGCACTTCCCTGCTCCAGGTTTTTAAATGGCGGGTTCAATGTCCGCTTCCTTTGCACAAGAGCGACGATCCCAGAAGCTAGTAAGTCTGGGATCATCATCGCACCTCCCTCCCTCTACACTGTAGGTGTAGAAAGGGCCTATGTCTGTGTAGTAACATTGAGCCTAAGTACACGCTATGTGCAAATACTGGTAACAGAATCACAATGGCCATTTGTTTTATGGGACACAGCTTTGAAAGGGGACAATTTAGAGCAGAGAAATGGCAGGAGCTGAGGCTGGATATCCCATTCTCTGCCCTCTCCAGATCCTGCCATTTCTCCACTTCAAATTATCCCTCCTGAAGCTACAAACAAACCTTGTCAGATTTCTCTTACATGTGTTTGTGTGTAATATGTAGTTAGGGCCATATATTCACCTCTGAATGAGCTAATTGCCATAAAGGATTGTGCAAGCTGTAAAATGTTATCATTAATACTGTGAGCTTCCTACACAGGAACTTGGGAAATATTTATGAAAGTAACAGGTAAGAGTTGTTCCATTTTATCTATCTCTTCACCCAGCCCTAGTACAGCCTAATTGAAATACAATAATTATAAATGGGCTTAGCTTCTCAGTTTAATTTCCTTGTGAGTAGTTTCATTTATTTTTTCCAAGTCTTTGTTAACACGTTTTAATTAAAAGAATTAACAACACTAAAGAACAGAGACTAATGCCCAACCTGACACCAGAATTCTTTTGGTATCATTTGCAAAATAAATTACTTTTTCTCCATATACAGTATTAACTAGACTTGACACCAAAATGTGGGCTGAAGTGAATTTCAGAGTAAATTTGTAGATTCTACAGGTAAAATATCTAAGAAATATTAAGAAAACTGAAAACAATCTGAATAGTAGTGATATTTTTCAGGAGAAGTTCTGCATATCGATAGACTGCAGCCAGTTCTTAGCAAAAACAAAAATCCAAAATGAATTTGGAAGTTTCCTCTCAGGCAAAATATCTGATGAATTTTGAGGGAAGCCAAAAGGTTTTAGAAGATGGGGGGGGGGGGAATCTTATCAGAATTTCCTCCATCATTACCATTTATTGTTTACACACTGGGGAAAATAAGTCTGCAGTCCTATATCCAATTTCCAGGGAGGAAGCCCCATTTAACTCAATGGAACTTACTTTCTGAGTAGACATGTATAGGATTGCACTGTAAGGCTGCAAACCTGTGCACATTTACCCAATTACTTTCAATTAAACATAAGATAGGGTTGCAAATGTCAGGCAGTGGCACAGAGGGTGGAGGAGTTTACTGGAACCATAAATATTTCAGCTTTATACAGTTAAAAATGAAAATTGCAAGCTGCCCATACCTTTAAAGGATACTGGGTGAAATCCACATCTCATAACGTTGGTGGCAAAATTACCTTTGATTCCAACTTAAATGTAAATGGAGCTGTTATTCTAGCCAGACAATAACAGAAGTGTAATTTGTTCTCAGCTGATAAATAACAGGAAACACGTTTTCCAGTCAAAGTCACATTGAAAAGTGCTGTAGCTGATGGAATAATACTAAAAGGCTGAGATCCTCCACAAGCAACCTGACCCTGCAGGCATTTTGCTTGTGGGTATATACAGACCCACCCACAAAGAGTTGCTAAGAATGAAGCCAGCCAGCAGCCAGCCACATGGGTAGATGACCTTCCTTGCTGGGGATAACAAATGCATTCCTTCCTTCAGCATCTGTGACTTGCATCTGCCAAATTCCACTCAGTTTTTCATTTCTCTGGAGGGGGAAAATGTCATTGTGAAGTACTATATTCTAGTGAAAAGGCTTGATTAACGTTCAGCCAAATCCTATGCATGCCTACTCAGAAGGAAGTCCCACTGTGTATAGACTGGAGCCTTAGGCCAAGATCCACACCAAACAGGATATAGCACTATGAAAGCGGTATGGAAGCGGTATATAAGAGGCAAGAGCCACACTACTGCTTTATAGTGATATTGAAGTGAACTGACAACTGTTGGGGCCCATTGACACGTACCATATACTGCTTTCATACCGCTTTCATAGTGCTATATCCTGCTTGGTCTGGATCTGGCATCATCCAAACAGGCAAAAGCCAGTTTTTTCATTTATTGTACTTTTATCCTGCCTGTTCCCCAAGGACCTCAGGGCCATCATGGTTCCCACCTCCCATTTTATCTTCACAGCTGCCCTGTCAGATAAGGTGACCATATGAACAGGAGGACAGGGCTCCTGTATCTTTAACAGTTGCATAGAAAAGAGAATTTCAGCAGATGTTATTTGTATGAATGCAGCACCTGGTGAAATTCCCTCTTCATCACAATAATAAAAGCTTCAGGAGCTATACCAGAGTGATCAGATATAAAGGAGGGCAGGGCTCCTGCAGCTTTAACTGTTGTGAAGAAGAGGAAATTTCACCAGGTGCAGCATGCATACAAATAACGCCTGCTGAAATTCCCTTTTCTATGCAACTGTTAAAGATACAGGAGTCCTGTCTTCTTTTTCATATGGTCACCCTACTGTCAGGCAGGATAGGCTGAGAGATCATGACAGGTTCAAGATCATTCAGACCCTTTTCAGACAACACACTAAGTCATGGTTAGACTGCTAACGCTTTTGCAGCAAACGGTTAGTGAATGTGTTTAAACCATGGTTATCTATCCAACATAGCTAAGAATGGTTCACACATCACACCAAGACTCTTTCTATACCTAAGGCTGTAAAGGGAGGGGGGCGATCCCAGACTTATCTGCTTCTGGGATCATCCCTCAGCTTCTAAACAGAAGTGTGACATCCCAGAAGGGAACAGGGATGTTGCACCCACCATTTTTAAAGAAAACAACACAGGACCTGGGAGCACAATTGCACTCCAATGAAAAGTAAGTCTAAAGAAAAGGAAGAAGCCCCGACCCCTCTCCCCCCACCCCTGATGTCCCTGGACTCCCCCCAGCCTGGCTGTTTCCCTCTTGCTGACCCCCCGCTACTTGCGGGGAGGAAGGAAGAAGATTGGACGGG
Source organism: Anniella stebbinsi (assembly GCA_029215795.1). Lineage (NCBI taxonomy): Eukaryota > Metazoa > Chordata > Lepidosauria > Squamata > Anniellidae > Anniella > Anniella stebbinsi. The sequence continues at coordinate 15,792,071 of JARDYH010000006.1, read as the reverse complement.
CGCCCACATCCCTAAAATGGTGTGATTTGGCCTTCACTGACAGGTTCACCATAGAGCAGCCTTCACCAACATGGTGCCCTCCAGATGTTTTGGACTGCAGCTCTCAGCATTCCTGACCACTGGCCATGCTGGCTGGGGCTGAAGGGAGTTGAAAGTCAGAAGATCTGGAGGGCTTCATGACAGGGGAGGCTGCCATAGGGAGGTATAACATGAGCACATAGAGATGTGTTGGAACTGTTTCCTTTGCTATATGAAACCTTTCCCGCCACATGTCCTCTGCCCATCATAATGAAGGGCATTTTCCCAGTTAAATATATACAGAGAAAGTCAGATGGCATAAAGGAGGAGTGGGGAACCTCAGACCCAGGGGCCAAAGCTAGCCCTCCTGGGGTTCTTCAGATGACCACACTCCTTTCCCGCTACCACTGATCACTTGGTGGTTTTCCAGTTTTTCCAAAATGGAATTCAGCCCTTGGGCTCAAAGAGGTTCTGTATCCCTGTTATATGGGATAAAATTAAGGGAAAGGATTGGAGGATCCCTACCTCTGGCATATGATGTAGAAATGGACTACTGGACTTGCACCAAGAGGTCCTTCACTGAAATCCTTGGGCAAACACATAGGTTACTGGAGAACCATGTGTGCTACCCTGACCTCCTTGGATGATGATAGATAGATAGATAGATAGATAGATAGATAGGTAGATACACACACACACACCCTATGGTAAGAAATAGTAGCATACAGATAATACAGCTATGATACATAATGAAGTCCATATGGGCAACCTAGGTAAGAGCAGAAATCCAGGCCAAGTAACAAACATTACCCTTCTGGAGGTGTTAATGTCTAAGGAATATGAACTGAGTTCACATCAAGTTCATGATGCTGATAACCAGGAGGAAAAGAAAGAGACAGCCTGGGTTCACAAGCTTTAAATATTTATTTACCTAATAATAAAGCAAGGTATGACATGCATAACCATGGCTATAGATCCAAGAGAACAAGAGATTAACCTGAGAGGTTGCACTTAAATGAATACAGTTGTAATGATTAAGGTAATTAGCTTGGCTAGAGAAGCAGGTCCTAGGCGCTGCAAAATGGCAACTTCGTATCTGAGCATAGAACAGAAAGTTGTTCAGTGACTCACTGTAGCCCCACCCCACATTCACACATCATATGGATGAAAGGCATTTTCACATGATTGCCAGGAAATGGGGACATGCTGGTGGCCCACCCCAGTGGATGCCTCACAGTTCCCCGTGTCCCCAATGACCACTCATCAGGCATGGAAGTCTGCAGGGGAGAAGCCTGCACATGTAGATCTTTATGAGGGTAGGCTGCTCATCCTACCCCCAAAGACATCTATGCCTAATGCATGCAGGGCCATGCAGAGGGGGGGGGAGTGGGGCCAGTTGGCCCAGGGCTCACAATTTTGAGGGGGCACTCCGACGAGGAGGTCCCCCCTAGTTTACGCTACTGCTTCCATAGCATTGGCAACCCATCGAGAAGCAAGGAGCCCGCCTTGTGGAAACAGTGCAAAAGCCGTCTGTTGTGAATACCACGGTCAGACTACAAGCTCCAGGGGGCATGTGGGGTGGGGATATATGTGCCTTGAGGTGTTGTAGAACAGATTTAATATGAAGGTGTTATGTAGAACAAACATGTTGGTGGGCACGCCCCCTTGGGGCGGCCATGTTGTCCTCCTTTTTTGAAATGGGGGGGGCACACACTTCCCATCTGGCCTGGGCATATGACCAGCTCTGCACGGCCCTGAATGCATGGACTTTGGGGTGGGGCCAGGAGAAGATGTGAGTCCTCTTGGGAGGGGCCAGGGCGCTCCCCAGTAGATGCATGAACTGAACTTGTGTCACATTTCCAAAACTGACATACATAGTTCACACTCATAATGACCACAGGCCAAAACTAATGGGTGGATATAGATGTTCGTTTTACTATACATCTTCCTCTGGTGTGTGGGGTAGACTGAAGCAAAAAAGCAACAACACAAAAAACTTGTCCCTCCTCAGCTGTGTACAATTTTCTTTCTTGCCAATATCAAACTATAACAATTGCCTTTTTATGTAGCTGCAGATCTTATACAGTAAATGTTCTCTTCAGTGCAGACGAGGCAGGTCAAATCAGCACAACTAAATCCTTAAACCAGAACTAACCAGTGATAAATAACTGGTAGAGAAGTATTGCTAAATATGAGCTACAGAGGACAAAAACAAGGAGAAAAAATGGATATAGGAGAAAGGCAGGAGCTCTGGGCATGGAGCTGATGATAAATACATCAGAAAGGAAACATTAAAGCTGCTCCTGTGGAACTCTCATTCATTTCAATGGGGGTTGTGTAGCAGGACTTTCTGATTCATTGTGCTCCTGATCTCTGTAGTAGAAGTAGTAATTAATAGGAGTAATTAATAATTAATTTTAATCTAGCTATATAAATCCCAGTGTTTGCTATTTTGCTACATAGCATACCAGCCTTCTAGTAACTAGTGTGCTGACAATATCATATATTTAGTGTCAACATTTTATAGGGCACATAGAGATACCTAATTAGTCTCCATTGTTGTAACAAATGTGGTATTAAAAAAAAAAACCAGCCAGCACATAACACAGAGTCACAATTTTCTTTCCAGTTAAACATTTCTAATTACATCTAAAGACTGTGGAATGCCAAGATGGTACTTTTCACTGTTCAGAGGTTTTTATTAATCTTATTTTAATAACCTTCTCCAATGCTACATCCATTTATTACCATTAGATCACTCTCCCTATTAGTCATCTTAAAAGAAACGGGGGTGATTTAAAATATTTAAGCTGAGAATTGTGTCCTCAGATTCCACCATAGTTAATCAACATCTCCTCTTCGTAGAAATACTGGGAGACAAAATGACAAGACTGCCTTGATGAATATGTGGTTGAAACGCTCTTCTATTATGATGGCTTAAGCCTCATCTGAGCAATGTGTCTGGAGAAATATAAGTCAGGTCTTGGGGACACTGAGGATATTAATGTCCAGATTGTTGCTGCGATTGATTTTTTTTTGGAAAAGGTCAAACATTTTAGAAAATGGATAGCAAAATTGCCCCCTTGGGTGTTTGAGGATCTTTTTAAGTGCCCCATGGAGCAGCCTCTCAGGAGCCTGTTCTCAGATGATGATGATGATGATGATGATGATGATGATGATGATGATTGCAGTTGCGTATGCATGCCAGAGTATAAGGCACACACACAAGAGTGCATGCATGTTATTTTTTCCCCACACTGCTCCACTCTGAGATACACTCTGGGATTTGGTGCCATCAGTATGTTGATGACACCCTTCTCCATTTCTCCTTTCTATCTAAATCAAAGGAAACTATTCTAGTTCTAAATCGGTGTCTGACGTTGGTAATGGACTGGAGAAGGATGAAAAAATTGAAGCTTAAGAGGTGCTCCTTGGTAGTCAAAAGTAGGGATGTGCACGGCTGAAAGTATCATTATCAGAAATTCGGACCAAAAAAATTATCGGATCCGATTATATCGGAGGTTAATTGTATCGAATCATATCGGATTTATATCGGATCCCTATTTTGCCCTATAGAGTTGCTTTTGGAGACAGAAAACTTCTGTATTTTCAAAGTTACAGGCTTAAAACTTGGTCACAGTGCAGACTGAGTCTTGCTAGTCATGTGTGCCAAATTACAGAACAATCGGTGCAAGCGTTACTCGGAAGTAAGCTTTCAAAATCCACTGTTTCAGGTGGCTGAAATGTGGTCCTTTTTCAAGAGACGTCCACATGGGCATCTCACAGATGGCCTTTAGGGGACTCATCTGTGCCCAATTTCAGATGCACAACTGCAGCTGTTAATCGGAAGTAAGCTCTCAACACATGCACTGTTTCTGGTAATCCACTCCATGCTGCTGTGAAGTGCTATAATAATAACTCCTCATGTTTAAAGATCTAGTCCTTAAAGTTGGGGACCTTACAGAAGGGCTGTAGGGACTAGTGGACTCATGACATAGCTTGTTCAATGAATTTATGAGGGAGTTTGCCTCTCATCCAAGGAAAGCACGATTTTTAAACCACATGTAAGGCAGTACAAGCAGCCCTGCAAGGCGGGCCCAGTAGTACGACTTACCAAAAAATGAATCAGCCAGATGTCAAGCCACCACACCATTCCCGGACACAGATGGCAGGCAGGCAAAGTTGGGCAGATGCAGGAAGGTTCAGGCAGGCAAGCAAGCTGTCTCTGAAGCCCCAAGGAAGGAAGGCTGCACCTGAAATAGATGAAATCAAATCAATGAGTTCCCTGGTTCCCAGGAGGAATCCAGAAACTCCCCCAACTAAGGAACATGTGGCCTCCCCAGAAGTTCTTGGACTCCAAATCCCAACAGCCAAACTAGTGGAGCCAATCATGTGGGATGCTGGGAGTTGCAGCTCAGTAACATTTGGAGGGCCACATGTTCCCCATCCCTGCTCTAGAACCTGGTCACCTTCCAACATGTTACCGTTTTTTTACATAGTGGCTGAGTTGGCAATCTGAAAAACATGGGACCAGCAGTTCCGCATCTTAGCCCATCAGCTGTCCATCCCTATCAGCATAAATTGATGGTATCTGCTAAGGTGCTCAGATTCACGCTGATGTCTCTGTTCTGAAGACACTTAACTTTAATATACAAGTATTGAGCAAACCTGGAGCTGAATGCAATAATTTATCATAGGTAGTACACATATGTAGTTTTCCCCTCCTACGCTAATTTCACCAACTTTATCCAAATTATTTAACTTCCCTACAAATTCCTGCAGAGGTTTCACCCAAGGATGACTCTCTGAATTCATCACTAATTTTGTGTCAGAAGAAATCTGGTGGCAGGATGGGGCTCAGAAATTCTAAAATATAAATAAATTCCAAGATTCCATAATTAGCCCTCAAAAGTATGACAGATGTTTCAGCTAACCAAGACAATCTAAATTTACCTTCCATTCCACTTTAGCTGAAATCCATGGTGGTTTGGATATGTGCAAAGAAATCCCACAAATCTCACTGACATTCTCTCAGAATGCCTACAGAAATTTCACCTCAGCAAGGCCTTATAAATCTGCCTTAAACAATTATGTAATCAAATTTCAGTAGCAACTCTAATCACATGCACATGAGGGCAGATGCCTGTGCCTTTATTAAGGTACAGAGCCTACTATATTTCCAGCACTTCTATAAAAAAATAAATGAGGAGCTATGCAAATTCAATACCTATTGTTGTAGTATGCCATAAGTGAATGTGTTAGGAAGGGATTTTTGTTGGATTACTAGGAGCTAGACTACTGGGAATATGCAATATGAACTAGTCAAATAAAAGTTGGCTTTGTCTCTATGAGCCTATCCACATTGCCCTTAAAACGACGTATATTCTGTTTAAAAACGTGTTTTTTAAAGTCGTTTCATTACGTGGTAGGACACACTGAGCAGTACTTACGTTTCATAGTGACTGCTTCCTCCATCCTCAAAGTGTTCACTGGTGTATTACAGGGTTAATTCCTTGACTCTTCTTCTTTAGTTTTTGTTTCGCAGGCTGCTTGTGTTATGGAGACAGAAGTGGGCGGGTCAAGCAGCCTGCAAAACAAAAACGAAACAGGAAGAGTCAAGGAATTAACCCTGTAATACACCGCTGAACACTTTGAGGACGGAGGAAGCAGTCACTATAAAACCTACGTACTGCTCAGTGTGTCCTACCACGGAATGAAACAACTTAAAAAAACACATTTTAAAACAGAATATAAGTCGTTTTAAGGGCAATGTGGATAGTCAATATGACTCTGACTCTATGGCTGAATTCGGACGACATATTAGGCAACAGAGGGGTAAATAGCATACTGACCGTGCGTTAGGCAGGCGGAGCTCCACACACAACATGCTGCAGCCGGCGCTGCTCGGCATCGGCAAACACCCCAGTTGCTAATAACGGACAGCGGCCATTTTGGTTGCTACGGCTGCTCCTTCCCCCTCCCTCAGTCCCCCAGCCGTATCCCAGCATGCACCAGGAATTCTGCTGGCTGTATAGAGCGGCCGGGGGTTTTCGGCTGCTCTGGCCAGCAGAACTCTATTCCCAAATGGAATAGTCCACTGAGAGAGGGGGGGCTCAATTCAGATGACACTTTAAACAACGGGGCTTCGGGCTAAACAACGTACAAGCCCGTTGTTTCCCTCTGTTGTCTAAATTGCCCGATTAGCGTACTGTCAGTTGTGTGTGCATTGTGTGTTACTCCTCACACGACACAATAAGCAACACAACTGACGATTGTTCCCCCACTCCTCCATTGCCTAATATGTCATCTGAATTCAGCCTATGACTCTGTTCCGACAACACACTAAGCCATGATGGTTAAACAGTTTGAGCTAAACATTATGGCTTAGTGCGCCCTGTGAACCATGACTTAGCATGGTTGGCCACGTAACCACGTTTTAAGCACACGCAGTAACCATTTGCTGCAAAAGCATTAGCAGCCTAACCATGGCTTAGCGTGACGTGCCTTACATGTGCATCTGAGGGGCAAAAAAACAAACACACACCAGCATCAGAGGCTGCAACTGGGAGCACAGTAGCAGGAGTGGGAGGGGCTGCTAAACCTTTTCCCTTCTCCTGCCTTTCTATTCTCCCCCCCCCCCCGAAGCAAGTCAAACTTTCAGTGGATAATTGGCCAAAAGGTGCATCTCTTCACTTTCTCCGAAATAAATGAATGGCTACCATGCACTTTGTGGGGGGAGCAGCATTTGGGGATAATGCTGTAGTGGTTGCAAAATGTGCTTACCTTCCCTGGCAAGGGGGTGGGGGTGGCCTGGCTTCCACCAACCGGGATATCTATTCTTGTATTTATCAGTAGGAACTTACAGTCATGGAAACTGAAGTGTACATTTATCCTATCATATAATGGCGTGAACATGTAACGTTTTGTCATCCATCACCCTCCATAGGAAGGAGCGTAAGTATTTAATGAAAAGGATTGACTTGAGTGACAGCTGAATGCCACAAAGGAAAGGGCAACCCTGCATGGCTCATGACTGAAATTGGCGGCTGCTGTGATTTAGTAAGATTTTTTCTCTCTCTCTTTCTGCCGGGAAGTGGATATTGTAACTCACAAAAGGTAACTTATAGCAACAAATTGAGCTGAATGGAGCCTAAACTAATTCATGTTTTATTGAGTGGGCCTCTTGTCGGTGATAGCCAACAGTTCACTTGAAACGATCACTCCAATAATCACTCACAATGATGTACTACCAGCTTGCTAACTCATGGGAATCCTGTCAATGAAGGTGAATTACTTAATTGAAGAAGAAAGAAAGTTCCCCAAACTAACTGTTGGGAGAAATACAAGCTGACCCTATGCTAGGAAACAGGACATCCCCTTCCTAGAAAGGCCCTTGTAATCTTTGCATTCAATAATATAAACAATTCAGGTGTTATAAAATGGGAGTGGCTTCTTTACAGGACTTGTTTCCTTTTAATGAGAGAGGACCAAAGACTTTTGGGGCCTTTAAAAATCTGTTTCTTTACAAATCTACAAACAGAGCATGCTGAAGCAAGCAGAGTCCTGAATCAGACTCCCCAAATGCAACAACTGCAAATCAACCATCTCCACCAAAGCCAGGTCTCTGCTCTCTGCTCAAGCTCCAATGGATGTGACATTCCAAAAGCTGAGGACTGATTTCCAGACCGTCACTCCCTTATTGTCTACCATGGTGTGCCAAGTTCTGCAAAACGATTGTGATAGGACCCATTCACAATAATCAAAGCAGACAACCCTGAAACAGTCATTTTCAACTGATGCAGCCATAAGTAGAATTCCATAAAATACTGAAGTGGTACCATTATGCCCTGGGTCTACTCTACAAACACTTCATGCAGGAAAGTTGCTGAAGCTAAATAGGTCTGGACCTGGTCAGTGCCTGGATGAAAGACTGCCTAGAAACCAGATTATGCCACCTTGAGTTCCATGGTGGAAATAATTTTAGCAACAACTGATATGGAATTATTATGTCATTGAATCTCACTGGTGCAACAGGCCTCTATGTGTGTGCATGAATAATGCAACCCACATCTCTAGTGAAAACTCCTGCGCAACTGTGCCCCACCAGATGCTGGTAGAGCTAGGTATCCAGAATTAAAATGAGGTTCGTTAAAGCATTCCAAAACCCAACCTAAGCTACATATAATGGGTTGGACCTGGCATAAATCGCCCACAGGGCTGCTGTTTCCATCCACAGAAGCCTTCTGGCCCCACAGAGCATTTCCACTAGTGGAATGGAGGAGGAAGAAATCTGTTGATGCTCTTCTCTCCCTGCAGCCCTCTATACTCCTTGAAAAACTGCTCTGGAGGCTTTATGTATTTATTTATTACTTTTCTATCCCATCCAACAGCTGAAGCTCTCTGGCCAGTTTACAACAATTTAAACCATGAAATACAACACAATAAACTACAATATTAAAGTTTAAAACTACAATATATTAAAAAAAACTAGCAGCAATGCAAATATTTCAAATACAGACCATTTCTACACCAGGCTGTTTGCCTGGGATGGCTCCCGCCTGTTCCCTGTGAGTCCAAATGATGCACAGGGACTCCCGGGGGCAGGGAGGGACAGGCACGGGTATTCCCCAGCATAACATCCCTGGGGAAACCCAATTTTTCCATGGTCCTGGGAAGTTCCTGGGACTGCAGGAGATGTGGCCGGCCGGCCCGGCTACTGCCATGCTTACTCGTGAGTAAGCGTGACAGCAGAAATGGGCACAGAGCCGCACCGCGTGGCTCCGTCCCCATCAAGGGAGGAGGAACACAATTTTGCCATCCCCAGGATGGCAGGAGGTGGGCGGGACCCCCACTTTGGAGGTAATTTTTGTTAATGTACTTACCTTACATTGGGTAAAAAAAAAAAACACAAAATGGTGGGTGCGATGAGCAACAGCCTGGGAGAAAGCCAAGTCGTCGCACTTTTCTCATGTGGATTACAGCGACGACCCCGGAAGCAGGTCCTTCCGTGCTCATCCCCACCCGTCTACACCCATCTGGTGTAGAAAGGACCACAGTATCAGATTTAAAAAGACAGAAACTGAAAGGCTAAAATGCTTGGGAAAATAAGAAGGGCTTCGTGTGGCAACATAAAGAGCACAACGTAGTCCCCATGAGAGCCTCTTTAGGAAGCTCATTCCATTTGGGGGTGCCCTCTTCTTCGCAGCCACCCATCTAACTTAATATGACAGGGGCTCCTAGAAAAAGATTTCTGAAGATGATCTTGGGATCTGGGCAGGTACATCGTGGAAGAGAGACGACCCTTCCAAGTAACCTGGCCCCAAGCCAGCACTTTGAATTGGGTCAAGAAATGGACTAGCAGCCAGTGCTCTAGAACAGCATGGAAAGTGGCCCTGGGCTTCAGAGGGAGAGGGGACTGGCAATGTTCACTTTCCCCACTTCCCACTGGACAGGGCACACTGGGCAGAGCTCCGCTCAGGGAGTATTCACGTTGGCAGCACCTGAATCCAATCCAATAACTGCGTCTGTCAAATTATTTCCAGAGTGAATCACTTTTAGGTTCTTCTTGCATATGGTAGCTGGCCAGTGGTCATTTTGCAGATCGGGGTGGCCTCTGCTAGCTCCCAAAGGTGTGATTAATAGCACATGTCATGACATCGTTATGCTTCAATAATGTTTGCAGTCATTGTCCAATAAGATCAGGCCTTAAGGATGAAGTTCTATAATTTAATGTCATCTTCTTAAACAGCCAGAGTGTAGTACCACATTAACCTGCTCTACGCACCCTTGTTAACTGGGCTTTTTTGATACCAGGGACAAACACCAGGAAAGGATTTTACCATCATGCTCCACTTCTGAGCATCCCAGAGGTGACTGTTTGGCTACTGTTGCAAACTAGATTAGCTGTACCCTTGATTTGATCTAGCGAGGCTCTTCTTATCTTTTTATGTAGCATTGCCACACCCACTTTTATTTAATGTTTTCTTATATCAAAAATATCAAATGAATCACATCTTAAAGGTCTGTTTGCGTTGGATTTCAGTCAATTCTTTGGGCAGATTTGCACCAGAGCCTGGTGCAAATCTGTTTAATCCTGAGGATATGTGTTTTGCTCCAGGCTTTGGCTGCCTGGTCTTGAGCCTCTAGTACAAAAACAAAGTAGATTTCCTAAACTTGAAGTCTGCTCAACCTGCCCTAGATGTTGGTGTCTGGAGCAGGGTCCCTCACAAAAACTCAGCAGAGCTCACAGTCCTTCCACTCAAAATTCCACTTCTAGTTACCCCAAACATTCTTTATTTCAGCAATATAATTTAAGGTGTGGGTGGGATTCATTTTGTTGCTGCTATCGTTAAACAACTGAAAATCAGAAATCCTTGCCAATATACTGCAAATCATCCAAAGATGTACTGGTAGGTCCAGGTCGACCTTTACCCGTCCCTGATCTAGGCAGATAATTTTCATGTGATTTAAAAATAGGGCCTTCTTGGTAGATTCTGCCACGTGGTTTTCCCTTTGCAGGGAGACTGGTCAGTCAGAATGCCTTCAGACTTTCAGGAAGTTGATGAAGGCTTTGAGGACTATAGATTTTTATTAATAAGTTTTGTGGTTAGCTGCCTTGGGACTGCACTGAAGGAGCTCGTTAATTAATTATGCCAATAAATAATAACATAAAATAAATTCTGTTTTAATAATGCTCACAGATTTCCTTGACACAGAGGTCTTGGTTTTTGCATGTGTGATTTTATAGTTGCTTCATATATTTGTCAGAATTTATATTCTTGATTTTATTGTAATGCAATTTGGGGACCTTCAACTGGGCAAATAGAGAAACCCACAAACAGAAACAGGCATTGTTATTATCTTTTTTCAAAGGCTGCAGTGCTGAGCAGCAACATCCTTAGTAAGCTAATACTGTTGCACTCAGCAGCCACCAATATCTTTGAGATTAACCATTTGTTACATTGTGCTGTAAACCATGTAGGACCACCGTCCCCAACTTGATCTCCTCCAGATGTAGCCAGTGGTAATGCTTGTAGGGAATTATGGGAGCCGCAGTCCACCACATCTGGAGGGCAGGGGGAGGCTGATGTAGGTAATATGCTAAAGTCAAGAAGGCAACTTGTAGTCATTTTTGCCATTTTCTTGTTTGGCATTCAAAAAAGATGTGGGACCACACTCATTTCTGCAGTGGCACTACTGATTCAAAGAAGGATCGATCCTAGCCCTTGTATTCCGGGAGATTGCATCATGCATCCTTCTCAGCATAAAGGTTCCCTTTCAGAGTGACAGCAGTTTATCTGGTAATCTCATAGCCCTCGTATAAGGACATTGTCATCTTGTGTTTCTTCAGGGGTAATAACACCAGCCGGCTAACCTCTAGCAGAGCACAGAGACAAGTGCTGGTGCTGAAAATGTAAAACAAAGAAGGAGCCACACATGCTTATAGTGAGCATTAAACATGAAGGCACTTGACATGATAAATCATGTATCTCCTAAACGAAATGCTGATAGACAGATATATCAAACCATTGCTTCTCACATCTGGACTCATAATAAAAATATTACGAGAGCAAAAGGGGGGTATCCTTCCACGTAAAAGAGATACAATTGTGCAAAGCTGGGATCTGAGAAACCTATCCATTTGTGCAGATCTCTCTTCTTTTTTTGCACCACATGTTCCAGATAGATATCCACAATAGCAGACATGAAATACCGATCAAAGTAATTGTTATGCATTGCATGCATTTTCCATACATTTGACTTATTTGTGTATCATGTTCCCCATCATGAACTGGAACCTAGTAAAATTTTGATGTCCAGACTTTTCCAAAGTTTGCAATCCAAGTTTGCACATCAAAAGATGTATTAAAATGTGTATAGTACAGAAAAGTGCACAAAAATACACATTTTACAGTGAAGTGTGAACAGGAATGCTTTATCTTAGGAGAAATTGCCTGTCAAATATGAACATAAAATGGGTACAATTTGAGGACTGCACATAAATGCACATATGAATTGATTGATTTTTTTTGAAAAAATACAAATTGGTGCAGCAATGGGGTGGAATTAACTTAACTTTGGAAAAACAGAAAATGATTGAAATCAAAGTTGACAGTCACCCATCCCTAGGCATAAGCATGTATGTGTTTATGTGAAGTTGTCTTGATTATAAATCAAGTTTGCTGTTCAAAAACTTCGATATCTCATAGTACAATACAGATCTGAAACATTTGCATTGCAGCCAAATTAACTTAAATGTGCAACACACTGAACTAACAGTTGTCTTCTATTCAGATATCTGTTGCTAATATTCTTAAATCTGCTGCCTGTCAGGACATTATATACACTGTATATATGAGGTTTTCACTTCAGGAGGCAGAAATCATGGACATCTACAACATTCCTAGTGCAGATTGTCCCAAATTGGGTAAACACATATCTGAAACCCCGGTTGAGGGGAAAACAGAGAAGAGCAGGTGGGAAAGTGTTAAGCATACCCAGAGATCCATGTTCCCAGAATCTAAGCTTGCAAAAGATGAACAGAAGGTCCACCGGGAGCAAAAGATGGAGAATGTTTGCAGGTGACCTAACGAAGACAGAACCACTCAGAGTCTATACTTTTTGAAAACTATTGGAAAATACTTCTTGTGTCATGATGAGACTGGAGATGGACAAATGTTGTCCTCATCTTCAAGCAGGGCAGGGGGAGGGAACCAGGCAACTACTGACTTGTCAGCTTGACGTTGATACTTGGAAAGGTTTTAGAAGAGACCATTAAACAGTCAGTCTATGAGTGTTTATAAAAAATATTTTGATTACAAACAGGCAGCATGGCTTCCTCAAGAACAAGTCATGCCATATTACTCTTATCTCCTCTTTAGATGTAATTACAAGTAGATCAGGGGAATGATGTTGACTTAGAATATCTTGGGATGTGGACATAGTGTATGTGACGTTACATGCCTATGTATAATGAACTTGTGGTTATGGTTATGTGTTCCTGTTATATATCTCTATTCTATGGTAAGTATTTCTGTGGTAAGAGAGAAGTGAGTGACAGGAGGAATGGTGGATTTGCATATGTGTGATGATTGGTTGTTTGAGTAAAGGAGGAGCAAAGTGTGTGTTTTATAGAAGCTGTGTGCTGTGCTGCAATGATGAGACAGGGACTAGGAATGAGAGGTAAGATCAGAGTTAGGATTTATGATAGGACAGGGATATGATTTGAGATAGTGTTTAAATCAGCGATAGGATTTAGGACTGAGAACTGAGAAAGAGAGAGAGGTCTGTGGAGAATAAAGGGAACAGTACAAGGTCATAGGGTAAAAAGGATTGGGCCTGAGCCTTAAAGGTCCTAGTGGCAGTGAAACCCTGTGTGTGAGAGAGAAGGTGGCTCCTGCTGGGGTGAAAAAGGCCACAGAGGAGGGAAATTCTCACTAGGAGAAGGCAGGAATGCCACAGTGTACCTTTATTTCAACAAGCCGTTCAACAAGATCTTCCATGATATTCCTGTTGGCAAGCTAGTAAAATATGTGCTAGACAATGCTACTGTTAGCTGTAGTCCTTGCTGGTTGATAGACCATACTGCCAAAGTGCTCATCAGTGTCTCCTTGTCAACCTGGAGAGAAGTGGCAAGTGCAGTGCTGCAAGATTTTGGACCCAGTATTGTTCAACATCTTTATCAATGGATAAAGGAGCAGAGAGGATGACCTACTGAGTATATATTTCTACCCTCATCTTGGAAAGACTAAGAAAAGTACACAGGGTTCTTGAGAAGTAAATGTCCCCCTTTTTCTCAGGAACTGGTTGGATGATAAAAGCTGGTGCTGGACCTAAGCAAATCATGGAAGTGGTGTCCACCACTAATAAATCCCTGCCATCCTTTCATTTCATCCCTGTTCCCATATGATTGTCTACAGCAGGAAGAAGAAGCAAGGAACAGGATACTGAGATGGGGAGAAGGACCAGGTAATTTCCTCATCTAATAAACAGTGGATTGCTAAGAAAGACGTGCCACTTCCTAGCTCAGCTCATAAATGGTTGTTTAATAGAGGCTGACCCTACTCTTTCTATAGCTGTTCAGTACATATAATATGCTGGTGCTCCCATCCCGCTTTTGTCAAACAGCTGATCTACAGAATGTTGTGGTGGCAGAAAAGGACACTTCACATTGGTAGATGACTGAACAATGGTGAGGTCTTTGCCAGCTGTGTAGTTCTACTCTGAACTTCACTCCAGTCTTTGATTATTATTATTTTCCTTCAGTGAGGTACGAAGAAGATAAAGAGGTTATGGTAGATTCTATTGGAATCCATTGTAAAACAACTGATCCACAGACTGTTGTGGGACCAGGAAAGACTGTCATCACTAGGCAGGTGAAGTGAACCTAAGTGAGTTACCTTGTCAACTGGGGAACAAGAGTCATTTCCCCCAATTATGGATATGAGGCCCGACTGTGGGCACATGCTAGACAGATCCTGATTGGTTGGCCAGAAAAACGAAGGTGAGACAATTACATTCTCCCAGTCTCTTTTCCCCTTGTAAATCAAGTAAAGGAGAGTGTATGTAATCATTTTGGTATTCTGCCTTAAGGGCAAAGAATGGAGATAATCACTTTCTTAATCAGCCATCTATGTAGCTCTAACTATACTCAGTCTTCCCTGAAGATTTTATTTTGTGATTGTGGTAAAAAAAAAAAAAAAAAACTAAGATGGTGAACAGGAAATTGAAACTGTTATTATACAGGAAATAACAGCACTCTGTCAAAATCTACAGAAAACCCCCCTATGTGTTCAAAGTTACTGTCGACATCTAATGCATCTGATCAGATAGTGAAAAAGAGCAAAATTACAAGAGTCATTACAATATCATTCCAGGGCAAAGTTCTGTTTAAAAAATAAATGTGTTCACATTAAATGAATGGGAGTTTAAAGCTCAGAATATCTGATACAACAGAGAGCCTGTAATCATTTCATATACTGCTAGATCAATAGGCAGGATTTCCAGTTGCCCACCATACCTTCAATACCAAGAACAAATATAAGAACCCATCTTTAATACCAACATGTAAAAGTTTCCTTCCAATTACCTGTTACCATACTTAGATACCAAGACAATGTAATTGATTCTTGCTTATCTGCAAACAGTAAAAATAGGCAATAATCACAAATACAGCTGACCTTTGCTGTATTTCATATATAACTCAACGAATTTTACTATATGTTTGTAACATGTTCAGAAAATGGACACTGGCAGCTTAATAGCAAAATTTGGGGAAGTTTTCAGTAAACCTATGGAAGACATACTACAGCAATCATCGGAACATTTATTTATTCAATTTGGGTTATTTCAACTATTCATAATAATTCTTTTAACTTCTATGAAGCAATTAAAGATACATATGGTTTATTGATAGACAGGTAAGCCTTCCTAGGCAGGAATCCCATGACCCAAGCAGCAACACCAAGTAAGCTTGGGAAGGCTCCTATATCTCAGATCTGATTGTACATGAAGAGATCCATGTAGGAGGCATTCTTTTAGAAAAACAAGGCATAGCATAACATTTAGGGCTTTAAAGGTGAAAACTAGCACTTTGAATGGTGTCCAGAAATCAACTAGTAACCCATACAGATCTTATAGAACAGATGTTACATGGTACCCAAGGCCTTTTCTACCAAAAATTC
Source organism: Anniella stebbinsi (assembly GCA_029215795.1). Lineage (NCBI taxonomy): Eukaryota > Metazoa > Chordata > Lepidosauria > Squamata > Anniellidae > Anniella > Anniella stebbinsi. The sequence goes on along the minus strand of JARDYH010000006.1, from coordinate 15,776,370 downwards.
TGGCTGCTACATTTTGGATCAGTTGTATGTTCCAAACATCTTCCATTGTGGTAGTAACTGGTGTACTGGTCCAATACGAAATACAAGGATTACTGGGTTTGATTGCTTTGCTTGTTGTTCATAAAGCTACCTTCCCCCACCCATTCACAATAAGACTCTGTCCTGAGCTTGGATTTTCCTTCCTAAATCTACCTCATACCCATTCCCCCAAAGCAAGAGAAACCAACTCATGAAACAATGATGTGGGGTTAAGTTGCAATCCTAAACAGAATGACTAGGAAGTGAGTTACAGCAAGCTCTTTGGTATTTACTTGTGATCTCCCACCCATCCCAGCTTTTACAGTGTTCTGCATCGAGTATTTCATCCTGGCACAGAATGCACTCAACTGAATCTTACTGACTTCCATTTTGAAATAAATTTCATCCATTGACATCTCTAAATTTCCCCCAATTTCATTATTCTATCCCAATGCGATTTTTGTTTGTTCTCGGAATTGTGCTATGTAGGAGCATGCTACAACTTGGATTCCTGACTAGCCTTAGAGTCTCTGACGTCTTTGTCTGAGAATAAATCCATGAAGAGATTAACTGCCTTTGTATGGAAAACTCTAATCCATACCAACCAGTCTTCTGTGGAAAGAAGCTGTGAAGATGCAAATTTGGAATAGGTCTGTCTTTTTGTGGAAACAGACTGACTTGCCATTCATAGGTGTGTTTACCTCTCTAGCGCCCTTTGGATACACTGGAGATGTTAATTAATTCATTTTTGGTTTTGAATTTCTGTGTGACATGCTGTGTCAATTTTGGTCTGTGGGCATTACTTTTCATCTGGTCAGCACAGTAAGCATTGTGCATCTTACTCTCTATTCTCACGGACCAATAATAATAATAATTAAAAAATGGCCCATTGACCCATAATACAAAATGGTAACTTAGCAAAGAGCTCTATGTGTGCGGGTGTGTGGCTATGTGTGATAAAATATAAGGATTGGATGCAGATTAGCCATTGGCCATCCCAGCGCTTTCCAATCATCTGATATGCTACTTCAGTATCCCTTCCCAAAGGTACCATGATTGGAATGCCCTGGCACATCTAAAGCAAAACTCTGAATCCCGCCGATGGGCTACCCACTTCAAGCAATGGGATATAATCACAATTAACTTGTTCCTTTCATTTCAGTGGCTCTGAGCGATGGCTAACTTTAGCTGTGGTTGGTAAGTTAACCCTGGTCAATTTTAATTGATGAGGGAAAATATTAATGAGAGGGGCTGCTAGTTAATTGTGTCTTTTTGGAAACAATTTCAATTCTGGTGTGTTACTGTGAAAGGATATGAAAAAGAAAATATGTAAGATGGTTTTTCCTTCAATGAGTGGGAGGTTTCATTTATTATATTGTAAGCTATTGGGTACTTCTCTCAATATCCCCCCCCAAGACATCTATATTGAGATGTAGGTCATATGCAAATTTAAGTAAATGTAAATGATTTGTGAATTAATTAAGAGAACAAAGCTTTAATTGCTTGTTCAGTAGGCAGATAAATACTTTTACTTGATTTTATTGTTTGTAAAATAATACATTATGTGCATTTCTGTCTCTGTGTGGAAATGGGAGGGTTGTCCAAAATATGGTGCATGTGGTTATTTACATACAACCATTGCAAATTTTAATACAAATGTTATGAACATGTGAAAACACAGGAATACTCCAGTGAAGACTAAGTCGCTTTCATAGGATTGTTAATATTCATTAGTGTAAGTCTGAAAAATGGGAAATTATATATCTGTTTTCAGAGACATTCACAATTCTGGGATTGTCAGCATTCACTTGTAATTTGATCGTAACATTCATACACTATAATATATTGTATAATCTCTCTCACACAGAGAGAACGTGTGTGTGTGTGTGTGTGTGTGTGTGTGTGTATTTACACATATACTCACCCACATACTTAGATGCAAAGTATTATTTTATTCACAACATAAACTCTCAAAGAATCTCTGCTGCTCTGTTCTTCACTTACAGTCTGTATAAAATGAAATTCTCCTCCCATCTAGATTGATGGTGGCAGAATGCCCCAAGCTCCAGCTTTCTGACTCCAACCACCTTGCATGATAGATGTTAATACCTTTCTTTAGCAATGCACCATATATAAATCTTGGGGTTGTTGATGGGAGAAATAAAAGTTTTATTTGTTAATGAAATATGATGTAGCCTTTGCCTTGCTCTGCTTAAACACCATCAAGGAATAGATCATGTTTTTTTAGAAGTCAGGAGTAGCCCCAGGCTCTCTATAATTCTAATTGATGTAAATGAAGAAAATAATGAAAGCTTGTGTGTGCTGACCCTGTTATACAGGGTGGTTCACCTCAATTAATCAAAGAACCTTTAGAGGGGCTGAAAGCATCTGGCCAGAATAGAGAGTACTTCAGTTATGGATGCTCAATTGACAATGCTTGGCGGTGAGATGCTCTGCCTAGATTTCTAGGGGGGGAAATATTGTTACACCATCAATGTACATGGCATTTTTCAAAAATAACTAATGGGGGGAAATGACAGGTCCCTGTCCCAAGCAGGTTACAATCTACTTTGCAACAGAGGGAGAGGGAGAGATGAAAGAGAAAGACAAGGAAAATGCATTTACACATACTTACAGCATGTTGACTAAGAAATGGACCCTACTGAGCTCAATGGGACTTGCTTCCAGGTAAGTGTGTACAGGATTGCAGCCTTCAGCTTAGTCTTTGTAGGCAATGAGGACTAAAAGGTTAGTGGACATGATGGGTTTTAGGAGGAAATTGAACAAAATGAAGGAGGTAGCACCATGCAGTGGTTCATGAAAAAATGATAGCCAGGGAGACAGCTTAGAAACCAAACCATGGGAACTTTATTGATCAACATTTAAAGCAGTACTTAATCATTTGTTTGGTTAGATAAGAACACAACCAATCAAATAGTTATTAAACCCACCATATGGATACCAATAAATATAATAATAAAAAGTTATAGAAATACAGAATAAAACAATAAAATACAATCAAAGTATTGAATAAGTAGCAAATACAACAAGACAAACAATCCCAGGTAAAATGTATGGGCAAACAGGATAATAATAATAATAATAATAATAATAATAATATATTTATTTATCACCCGCCTCTCCCAACGGATCGAGGCGGGGAACAACACCAAACACAAAATACAAAAACTGATTAACAGCAGATAAAACCAGTACATCATTAAAATACCAATAAAACACCAATAAAACACTTTAAAATTCATCTAGGTACAAATTCATCTGTTTTAACCTAGAATGAAAAGGATTGCAATGCTGGGGTTAAATGCAGCTCTAAAAAGTGAGAATGTGTCACAATTGGGGTGCCACAGCAGAGAAGGTCCTTTCCCTTGCTGTCACATGGTATAATATACAGGGGAGGAAAAGAACCTCCCCTGTAAATAAGAACATAAGAAGTGCCATGCTGGATCAGACCAAGGGTCCATCTAGTCCAACACTCTGTTCACACAGTGGCCAACCAGCTGTCAACCAGGGACCAACAAAGCAGGATATGATGCAACAGCACTTTCCCACCCATGTCCCCAGCAACTGATGCATACAGGGTTACTGCCTCAGATACTGGAGGCAGCACATAGTCATCAGGTCTAGTAGCCGTTGATAGCCTTCTCCAGGAATTTATCCAACCCCCTTTTAAAACCATCCAACTTGGTGGCCATCACTACATCTTGTGGTAGTGAATTCCATAATGTAAGTATGTGCTGTGTGAAGAAGAACTTCCTTTTATTTGTCCTGAATCTCCCACCAATCAGCTTCATGGATGATCCTGGGTTCTAGTTTTATGGGAGAAGGAGAAAAATGTCTCCCTATCCACATTCTCCACACCATGCATAGTTTTGTACACCTCTATCATGTCTCCCTTTAGCCTCCTTTTTTCCAAGCTAAATAATCCCATCTGTTGCAACCTTCCCTCATCTTAAAACACAGGCAGATTTATATAGGGAGAGGCTCTCCATCTGGTATTTGGTTCCCAACCCATTTAGGGCTTTAAAGGTGTGATATGATTCTAGCTGCACCAGTTTAGATACCAGTGCAGCCCGAAAGCAGCTACTTTCTGAAATACAGTAGCTGAAGCTTCTGGATCATCTTCAGAACAGCCCATGTAAAGCATATTAAAGTGGTCCAGTCAGGAGATTACCAGTGCACAGACCACTATGCCCTTGATATCCTTATTCAGGAATTGTCAACATTGGTAAACCAGCTGAAGCTTGTAATAGATATTTCAAGCCATTGATGCCACCTGAACTTCAAGTGACAAAGCTGGATCAAGAACTATTCTCAAGCAATGAACCTCCTCTTTCAATGGGAGTGCAACCCTGTCTAGACCATGTTGCACACCCAGTTCCATAAGAACCACAAATCCAGAGTGCCTCTACTTTGTTGGAATTGTATTTCAGTTTATTGGCCCCCATCCAACCCATTAGCAAGTCCAATGACAGAGAGAAATAGAGCTGAGTGCCATCTCCATAATGATAACACCACACTCGAAATCCTCTGATGATGGCCCTTTCTACACCAGAGGGGTATAGAGGGCCGGAGGAGCGGCGAACCCGGAAGTGCCTGCTTCCAGTTTCGTTGCCCTAATGCACACGTAATTGTGTGATGGCCCGGGCCATTGCATGTCACGGCCGCCATTTTTTCCCCTTTTACCCAGGAGAAGCGCAGGAGCGCTCCTCCACAAAACATAAGTTTTTTAAAATATATATATATATGCACATGGGCCCCCCTCCCCCTCCCCCTCCCTTCCCTCCCGGGGGTGGCAAAACTGGTGCCACCCCCTCCCCTGATGGGCACAGAGCCACGTAGCGTGGCTCCATGCCCATTTTGCTGCTGTGCTTCCTCGCGCATAAGCGCGGCAGCACAAGGGGATGGGCAGCCACATCTTCTGCAGTCCCTGGAACTTCCAGGGACCACGGAAGATTTGGGATTTTTCAGGTTTCTATTATCTCTGGAAAATCCTGTGGCTGTCCCCTGCCACCCCCGGGAGTCCCTGTGCATCATTTGGACTCACAAGGACCACCTGGGGGCTTTCTCAGGCAAAATGCCTGGTGTGGAAAGGGCCAACTTCACCCAGCATATAAGATGGAACTTTGCCGGGCCTCACAGTCCAAAAGCCATGGAGTTGAGCTGCTATCACCTGAAACAAACCCTACAATAGGAATGGAACTGTGGTATCACCATGCCTGCAACACCAACTCAAAGAGCCAGTCCAGCAAGATCCCATGGCTAAAAGCCACTAAAAGCCACTAAAAGATCATGGAGGTTCACACTCTGTCCCAAAAGAGATCACCCATCAGGTGACCAAAGTACTTTAGGTTCCAAAACCAGGGCTAGACAATTCATTTCATCCAAAAGTGCCTGGAATTTAATTTCCATCAACTTTCCCTTAGAGATGATTTAAGCATTTGGCCGATAGGTAAAATCTCCTGAATGCAGAGGCAATTTCTTAAGGAGTGGTCACACAACACCACCCTCACTCATAACGTGGTATTAATTACTTCCTGGACATACCAAAGCAGTCCCCTCTCCACCTTGCCATTAATAGGTATGTGTGGCAAGGATCAGAGACACCAGTTCTCAGCTGCACTCCTCCAAGCACCTTGTTCAGTTCCTCAGACCACATCAACCAGAATTGGTCCCACACAAGAAGACTAGATGGTGCTCTGGAGCCTCCACATCAAGTTCAAGGTGAATATGAATGACTATCCTCCAAATAGCTTCCAAATTTCTCCTCCCACCTCCAGCTTACATCGGATTGGTTTGGAAATATGTTGAGCTACTTCCTCCAAACCCAAGAGACCAACTTCAAAAATTCCTGCTCAGCCATGATGTTCATTGAGTGCTCTTGGACCAGTGAAGTATCTTCCCATCCCTACTGAAAGATAGAATGGCATCCCTCACCATTTACTTGACATGGAAACTACTACTAATCTTCTAGTCTTACAATTATTATATGTAAGTGTTTAACCATTTCTTCTATTGACTTACTGATAGCTTTTGGGAGGGAAGGGGAGGGTTTGCTTGAAATGTAGATACTCTCGTAACATGTTACCTTTGTCACATCTGATATGTGTACTTTCCATAAAATGACCTTCATGCCACACAACTAACAATGCTCTCAAGTAAAACTTGAAATCAAATGAAGGTTTGTAATAACACACAGGAAGGTTATGTATACCGATTACCGTTTCTACTTCCTTTTGACAGCAATATTGCTTTGTTCTAAAGATGAAGCATTCATACATTTTAAACATACTTAAAATTGTTTTACAAATGTAGTCATTAAATTTTTCAGCAAGGTCACCATGTGGTCAGTGTTGACGTGGTAATTCTAACTATGGGCTGCTGGCAGATTGGATAGACAATTCAAAACAAAAAACCTTGTGGAAAATTTACACCCATATGCTGCTCATACAAATTTAAAACCAGCCTAGCTCTTTGCATAGTAAATACTGTCTGATGTAACCGCTGTGGATAATCTCTCTGAAAGGAACTTGGCCTCCAAGGGCTAGCGGTATAACTCAAGGGAAACATTGGGTGAAGATTAGAAAGAAACAAAAGACAAGCACTCAATTTATGAAAGTCAGCTTTGGCATTTGCAATGAATACCCATTCTTTCCCCCAATTTTGGAAAGAAGCATGATGTCACTTGCTATTTACCAGGGAAAGTCTCTCTTTTTCTCTGTTATCTACCTATCCCTAATAAATCACAGTTGTGTTCCTTTATGTTCCTTTTTCAGGGAAGGGTTTAGGAATATCCTTTTTTAAATGTTGGTGTGTATACAGCTATGCCAGACCTTAGCTTCCCTTTCTTTCCCTGCCCTTAACTGCCCATCCAGATGTTGCTTCATGCCATGCATTAAAGTTGCAACTATTTTATTCTGTAATCATAGCACAACTAGGGATGGAGGAGAAAATGGTTCAGAGTGAGCTAATTTCACAATTTTGAACCAATCCATAAACTAAGTTATCCTTCAAAATGTGCACTTCTCAGGTTTTGTGATGGGGATCTTCAATAAAAAAACCCTGCATACAAAAATGTATATATTAGGGGAAAAGGGCACACAATGATGGGTATACTTGTGAAAATAACATTAAAATGCAAAAAAAAAATAATGCAAACTTTTTTTAAAAAAAAAAAAGTCTCATTGTTTCAGACGAACTGAACTTAAGGTGCAATCCCATGCATGTTTAGGAAGAAAAACAGTCTTACAGTTCCCGGCATCCTCCAGCCAACATGCGCCCTGACATTCGGGAAAAATGAGAAACTGAAATGATAGATCCTTCCATCCCTAAGTTCAATCAGATCGGTTTTGAGACGTAACTTGCTTAAGGTTAAAAAAAACATACACATCTTAAACCTCTCGAGGGCCAAATAGGAGGATATAATTTTTAAAAGACAGTGCAGGAGTAAATGAAGAATAGGGGTGTGCAAATCAGCAAGTTGAGCTCACCAAAGTTCTCTGGAGTCCATCTCAAAGCTTGTACCATATTAGAATGCTACTTATGGTTTTCTTTTTTTGTTTTTGCATGTTTTTCTTTTCACATTTTTGTGCATATTTTTCCCAAATGTACACATCAGTTGTGTGCATCTTCGAAATGTATGCATTGTTCTTACATTGACTAAAGTGCATTTGTGTGCATTTTTCATATATATATATATATATATATATATCTTTATTTTATTTAAAGTGATACAAAAAAGTAATAATGAGTACAAACAATCCCTTACAAAATAATATCAAACTAACAATTAAATAATTATATCTAGCATGAAGAGAACAAAAAGAAAAAGGTTGGTTGATACAACCCTTAAGGGAGGAAAGTTTAATCAAAATAGATAAAAATACAAAAATTAAAAAGAAGAAACAGAAAAGAGAAAGAGAAAAAAAGAAAGAGAAAAAGAAAAAAAATCATAACTAAATTTACAATTAAACAGAATTATAAATGTGCTGAATTTCCTTCATTTTTCTTTACAATGTCCATATATTCAGAGCTGAAGCAGGCATACACTTTTTTTTCACGCACATTTTTCAAATGTGGGCATGCTGTAGAACGTTCTTTGGGAGATGGGTGGGTCCTCAAATCATATTGCATCTTCGGAAATGTACAGACTTCGACTGCAGATTGCAACTGAAGGTGCAAACTTGGCAAATCCTGATTAAAAAACAAACTAAACTGAATTTCTCATGCATCCCTAATGAAGAAGAGCCTTCCACAACATATAGTTGAGGAGGGAGTACTGTTCAGGCAGACACTAAGCAGAAAACATACATGCTACAAGCGCACAAGACAGCCTCTGTTTTGATCTGTGAGATGTTGGATGCATGCGATGTTACGTTGCTTTGAAAATGTCTTTTGTCACTCATTTTGAAAATCTGCATGTAGTGCAGTCTGAAGTTTGTGTTAAATCAAAAGATTTTCTTGCTATTATCCACGAGGCTTTGTCCAAAGTTTTGTTCTTTTCCTTCTCTCTGTAGAGTTGGCAGTTATCCATCATTTTACTAGTCCAACCATTAAAACTAGCATCAGAAGCAGAAAAGTCTGTACTGATTTTAGGCACAGTGCCATCAGTATGCTGATGGTACCCAGCACTATTTCTCTGTGGCATCTGAGTCAGGTATGGCTGTGTAGGTTCTAGGTCATTGCCTAGAAGCAATGGTGGGGTGGTTGAGGGTCAATAGACGGAGGGCCGAGGTTGAATTCTGACAAGACTGGGGCCAGATCTACACCAAGCAGGATATAACACTATGGAAGTGGTATATGGAATGTGTCAAGGGCCTAAACAGTTGTCAGTGCAATTCAAGACCATTATACAGCAGTAGTGAAGATCTTGCCAGAGACACTGTGGGTGACTGGTTCCCATGGCCAGGAATACATTTTCTGTTCTGGACATAGTTACGCTCCCCCTGAAGGATTAAGTTCATAATCTGGGGGGACTCCTTGAACCATCTTAGTCACTGGACACAGTAACTAGGACTGGCTTTTACCAGCTTTGGCTGGTATGCCAGCTACAGCCATTTCTGGACAGGGAAGTCTGGCCAGAGTGATCCACGTAATGGCAACCTCAAGATTTGATTACTGTAATGTGCTGTATTAGGGCCTCCTTTGAGACTGCTCCAGAAATTGAAGCAAGTGCAAAATTCAGCACTTAAGTTGCTGAGTGAGGCAGCCTACCATCAGCATGTTACACCTTTGCTCAAAGAACTGCACTGGCTGCCAATATATTACCAGGCCAGATTCAAGGTTGACACACACAGCCTTAAAGATATTGACATCTACAGTAAATTGCTTAGGGCCTTATATTGGGACTTGGGACCAAGCTATCAGAGGGAGTGCCTTCTCATATATCAACCTGCCCACTCATTTGAGATTTATAGATTAGAGCCTCCTGTTTGTCCCATCACCTGAACAGGTACATTTGATGGCAAGCTTTGGGACCTTTTTGGTTGGGGCACCCCACGTTTGGGATTCTCTCCCTCCTGCAGTGCTGCAAGCACCATTCTTGAGGGTCTTAAGATGCCTGTTGAAAATGTATCAGTATACCCAGGCATTTACTGATTTTAATCCCTAACTCAGGAGTTTGGCATGTGTGTGTTGGGGGGGGGGGTATCTTTGCATTTCATTTTAATTGTTGTTTTAACACATTTTGCACACTACCTTGTGGTTTGATAATGAAGGGTAGCATAAAAATATTTTAATCAACTAATTAAACTGTCAGGACCCGGCAAAGGGTAATGTCCCCAAGCAATCAGTTTTTAAGGTCCTCCTAGAAGGAAAGGGAGAACTGATTGTCAGTCCATGGGCAAATATGAGTCAAAATCCAGGAGTAGCCGTCAAAAGGGGTAAGAAGTCAGGCCAGGGAGCCAATGTTCCAAAGGATCAGAGAAAACATAGCCCAAGATAGGCAGAAGGGAGCAAGACAACTTGCTCAAACTGAGGACCACGTTTTCAGGCTAAGGTTTATAGGATTAGGTGAAGAAGGACTGGCCCTTCGGGGATAAGCTGATAACTACACAATCAGGTGACTTGGCTAGTATTGCAGCTTAGATTAGGCTGACCATATTTTGGAAACCAAAAAGGAGGACAACATGTCCAGTCCTCAAGGAGGCATGCCCACCAACATGTCCAGCCCCCAAGGGGGCATGACCATCCAAATATGGCCTTGATCACATGTCTGATTTCACAGCACACAATTAAGACAAACCTGTTCTACATAACATCTTAATGTTAAAATCACTGAAATTTAGAACAAGTGAGACATTCAATGTATCTGAAATTAACTTCACTCACTCCTACTTTTGTAGCTTTTGCTGTACTTTGAAGCTTTTGCTATACTCTGTGTGATACAGTCTCCCCTTCCCTCAAATATCTTTTCTGACTGCAAATCCTTCACTGTATGATCATAGTCTCACCTTTCCAAACATTTAACACTCTTTTCCCATCACCTTTCTCATATCCAAACTCACAGATTCAGCACTGAACAAATGAAGCAAGTGGACAATTGCAAAAAAATCTAGTACAGGAAAAACTAGTACAATGAATGAGCAACCTAGCATTCAGAAAGAGTATAAAATATCATTACCCTGCAAACAGCCATGGAACAAAATGGACTAAAGGGTTGTAGCGGTTATTTCTCACTAGCACCTCTTAGCTTGTTTCAACTTCTGGTTTATCAGTGAGAAACTAATCTAAAAATGTGTCATTATATCTCAGGTTCATTAGCCATATAAACAAGACCATGGTCAGTAGTGATACAAAGACAGGCCAGAACAGCTGCCCATTATCACAAAGCTAGACAAGGATCTTTCCCTCCTTTTATCCAAATATCTCCTGAATTTACACTGCCTCAGTGTGCAAAGAACAGAAATCCAATCAGGGACCCAAAGAAAACTTCCCAAAGAAACCTCAGAAACAAGTCCCATTGATTTCAATAAACCTTACTCTCAGAGAAATGAATATAGAATTGCAGCCTCTTCACATCTGTTCACCTTTCTCTAGCAAGTGCAAGCCCCTCCTGTCAAGGAGAACTATGCAATCACCAGAGCCTGGCCTGGTGGATCATGCAACCAGCAGGTGTTCTCCAGAAAGATGCTTTCAAAGGCTAGGAGATCCAGACATGCTCAAACAAGACAAACCACACTATGCACTCACATATTATCTTGCTGGGACAGGACAATTCTCAACATGATCAGAATCATAAGAGAGCAGGGCTTCTGCAACTTTAACTGTTAACCTTTTGCCAAGTTTGGGGGGGGGGGGGGATCCACAAAGCCACACTGTAAAATAATCATAATCTCAAAGCCATATAGAAAAGCAATGTTTGGAACTGAGCTGAAAGTTGTGAAAACGTGTATCCCTTTGCATGTAGTAATAATAATAATCAACATCTGCATCAACATCACCACAAAAGCAGTTTTGTAGCCACATTTTTTTAATTACAGCAACAAATCAATGGTACTGTTGATGGTGGGGAATCCACCTACCTAAGGCAAAAATAAAAATTCATTCACACGCGCATACACACACACACAAGGTAAAATAATAATAATAATAATAATAATAATAATAATAATCCTCACACACCTCACACATGCTTACCACAGGCAATAAAAAATTAAATCCACACCCCCTGCACACTCACCCAAAGTGGAAAAAACCCCACACCCTCTCCAAGGCAATTAAAAAAACTCCCCCCCACACACACACCAAAGGCAAAATAAAATAATAATAATGATAATAATAATAATCCACAGCCACCCACCCAATAACATTCATCAACATAATAAATCTACACACAAACATACATACACAACCCAAGGCAAAAATTAAAATAACATAAAAAAACAACACCCACCCACATACTCACCAAGTCATAACAACAACAACAAGAAGAAGAATACAAATCCACACACACACCAGGGCAAAACTCAACCAAACATCCATGCACACTCAACCAAGGACTGCTCGCTGCATGCCCAACCGCCGACTGCTGACCGCCACCTTCCCGCTCCACACCCCCATCTGCCCTGCATGCCCCACTGCCTGCCCACACCGTCTGCCACATACCCCGCCACCCACTCACCCAGCACCATGCGCCCCGCCGCCCGCTCATGCCCTGCCTGCACTTACCCCTTCATCATGGGCCCGTACTGCTGCTGCTGCTGCCTTTACTGTCTGGTTCTTCTCCCACAAGTCTCGCGAGACCAGGATGAGACTTCCAACATCTCATCCGGGTCTCTCGAGACTTGTGGGAGAAGAACGAGAAGGGAAGTTTTGCAAGACAGGAAGAGAGCTGGGAGCAGGAAAGCTCTGACTGCTCTGCCCCCCTGCACCTTTCAGGGGATGAAAGGGTCTCTTAACGTTTGAATTAAGAGACCCTTTCATCTTGGGAAAGGTGGAGGGAGCAGGCTGTGCTTTCTCCAAGGCCCCAGAAAGCAAGGAGATTGCCTACTGATATTAGTATGGCTGGAAGGATCCCAGCAACAGCGCTAATGGTGGTAGGTGATTTACATGCTTTCCAGACCTCTGGAGAACATGCAGCCTGCTTTGCCCCCCCCCCCCCCCCGCACCTTTCCCAGGATGAAAGGGCCTCTTAATTCAAACATTAAGAGACCCTTTCCTCCTGGGAAAAGTGCTGGGCTGAGCAGGATGCACGTTCTTTGGGGGTCTGGAAAGTGTGTGGGTGGCCTACGCTATTAGCGTAGGTCATCTGTGCACTTACCGGAGCTTCGGAGAACACATGGCTTGCTCCCCCCGCCGCATCTTTTCCAGACGTTTTTAGAAAAATTAAGAAATCCGTCCGGATGACCCCAAGGCCAGAAAAAGGAGGACATGTCCGGGCAAATCCAGACAGATGGTCATCCTAGCCTAGATGGCACCCTTGATTCAGCACAGGCAGCAATTAGCCAGTATTGAAAGTGCTGGAGGTGCAGGGGATTAGTTTCAGAGCCCAGCTGTTGGAGGCCCTAGTTTGAGATAGATGCAAACACACCAATAATAAGCCCTTTAATATTCCATTAATTTCAGTGGAAGCATATTCATCAAAAGTATTTCCCATGGTTCCCAGTGTCCCTAAGCACTACTGCAAACATCAGGGACAGCATCCAGATCATGGGAGCTCTTCTACCGACCTCTACCTCAGTGAATTTGTCAGTGAATCTGATCCATTTTCAGATTAGGACCACATTCCAGACAGATCTGGATCCAGCACAAAATGGATCTGGAGAGCAGGATGCAAAACCTCTGGTAACTGATTTCTCCCCCAGCACCACCACATTCCCAGTGCATATTTGCTCCCATCACTAAGTAAAATCAACTGTTTGCTTAGAGTACAGAAGCAGTGTCATGTTGCTGATTCCCAAAATAAAAATGCAACATTTTGTAAAGTGAACCATTCACATAACAACCACAGATTTCTAATGCATGCCAGCTCTTGCGTATTCCACAAGAAAGATAACAATTTAAATAAGCTTCTAATTTACCACCAAAATCTGTAATTAAGCTGCTCTGATTTGCATCATACTGCAAGAAACTCCCTCTGCTCTGTGTATGTGTGTGTCTGTGTGATTTCTCTCAAACAATACTTGATTGTTGTGCACAGAAGTTGCTGTTCCCAGAACATCATTTCAGTAATTTTATCTAATATGAAGGAAGCAAGTATCATTTGCACGCTGTAGATTACACAGTCTGACTCCAGAGGCAGCATCTTTATTCTCAGCCTGTTTAGCAACTTTCTTTGTATTTTTTTTCCAAATAAGTGAACAAGATAATATAAGTGAAAGCAATAATACATACTTCATTTTGTAAGAATGGTACAGAAGGTTACAGGCCAGTTAGTAACAAATATTGGCATTTAAACAACATGGTGTGTTGTTACTGCATTTTATTTAGGGATTTGTGAATCAGCAAAACTCGAGATCATTGACGTTCTTCAAATTCCACCACGAAGCTCTTTCTGACTTGCATCCATATCAGATTGCGAGCTTTGTTTTCTTTTCACTGAGAAGTTTATGCATACTTTTGTGTACATTTTTCTAAATTGTGCAAATTTTTTTAAAAAAAAAGATGTACAGATTTTCTCCTATTTATTAAAGGATGTTTGTGCACATTTTTCAAAAGGAGGCATTTTTTAAATGTACACATTTTTCAAACACATTTTTCTTTTGTTCTGTGAATTGCATTTCAAGCTTGGGAATATATGGACAACAACCACAGATTATATTCGGTTCCATCTTCAGTTCTGCGACATGCAAACAGAATAAATTATGGTTAAAAGTAACACACACAAAATCTCAGACATCCCTGATTTTATTAACTGGAGTACTGTAAACTATCATGGCATATTTGCTTCTCTCTGTAATGGATTCAATGCTGATGAGTTCTTCTGTCATCCACTTTATGGTGAATTCATCTGCCTGATGGTTGGGATTAACAATCTGACAGGAATCAAGTTTTGAAAGGAGCTGTTATCAGACAGTCTTCACCTCAGAGTGCTTCAAAGATGTTCAAGAAAGTAGAGTTACGTCCAAATTTCATCTGAAATGAAACTGGAGAGTCATTCGGAGAGTTTCACTGAGGCAAATGTAGGTAGGATTGTCAAGGAAAGAAAAAATAAATCCCTCTAGCCAAATTGCTTGCATGGCCTCACATGTACAAGAATTTAGTTCCTGTTTAAAAGTCATGCAAACATGTCTCATTCGCAAGGCCGAATGTGAATGTGACCAGGAATGCAATTCCATGGAAATGGACCCAATTTCCCAAACTTACATTTGAATTCAATTTCATAATTAAGCCTATGAGGAAAAATATACAGCTTTGAGGATGAATCTGAGGAACTTCAATTTCATTTAGTTTCATTTATTGTACGTCTATACAGGCCCATAGCCAAAGTTCTCCCAATGAACTTGAATGTCCCATGTATGCCCATCCTTACTGTCATGTGCACACATGAGATGCCATTATGTTTGACTAAAGTGAAATTAGGGGATTGTAGATCTGCCACTAGGCATGGTGGGAAACCACTTCAAAATTCAACAGGCATCTTCTCCCTCAAAACCAACACACCCAGAAGAACGAACAGCTTTAGATTTGGATAGGGAGGGGCAGCAATCACAGAAAGAGCAAGTGTGGTGGGTCAGACAAGGACTGGGGAGACCTGAGTTCAAATCCCCACTGCACTATGCAGCTCCTGGGTGAGCTTGGGTCAGTCACTATTTCTTATCTCACCTCACAGACTTGTTGTGAGGATACGATGGGGAGGGAGTACCCATGAATGCTGCCTTGAACTCCTTGGAGGAAATGTTTATAAAGTTTTTAGACATAATAAATAAACAAATGTTTAATAATCCGGAGAATTTATCCATAATGAGAACGTAGTCACTAATGGGCTACTTGGGCCAGATCTACACCAAGCAGGCTATACTTTGAAAACGGTATATGGAATATGTCCTGGGCCCCAACCGTTGTCAATATCTTTAGAAACCATTATAAAGCAGTAGTGCCTTGGTTGAATGGCCTTGTAATTACACAGTAATCAATGAGAGTTCCATTGAGAACTTTCCCCAATCTGATCTTCCCCAGATGTTTTCAGCTACATCATCCCTGACGATTAGCTATGCTGATGGCAGTTGCAGTCCAAAAAATCTGGAGGGCTCCTGGTTGGGGAAGGCTGGTTAACATTAAGGAGCAGCTGTGCATCCACCCATAGGGCAGCTGGCTTTGAGGTTCACATAGTTTCACAGCAATCAATGAGAGTTTTAGCAAGGGTCAGGGATTTAACATTGAATAACTGTTTCGCATGTACCTACACAGCAGCTGACTTCCAGGACTCTTTATCAGTTGAACTCGGACTGTGATTGCTCAAACTCTCATTTTATACTGTGATCCTGAGAAGAATTTCTCTGGCAAATGGTATCTGAATTTGCTCCATCCCAAATTTTGAGACTTTTTTCCAGTCTTAAAATTAGTTCTTCCCCAATGTTGAGATTTCTTTTTTTTAAAAAAAAAAAGATCGCACAAAAATTCATATGCTTTTTTATTTGCATCTCCCCTAATACATGCATTTCTGTACACAGTTTTGCCTAATATACACGTTTGCAAGCAGTGTACACATTTGTTTATTAGAGACCTCCATCACAAGAGTCAGAGAAGTGAAATTTCAAAAGATAAGGAAGTTTTGGGTTGCGTATTAGTTCAAAAGCGTGGAATTAAATACGTGCGCATTAAAATTCCAACTGAACAGATTTCTCCCTAAACCTAGATTTGATCTCATTGTTTGTATTTTCAGTCCGTTTCATCTATTGTTTTGTTACCTGCCCAATGGTTTTGGGAAAGGAAGACATGAGATAGAAATGAAGCTAAATAAATCAATAAGCAAATCAATCCACCAGTGAAGGCTAACTGGGACATTCATGGGCAGAAGTGGCATATCTCTGAATACCAGAAGCTCAGGACAAAGGAAAGGGGAATGGTGATCACCTTCATACCCTGTTTGTGATCTTCCAGGAACATCTGGATAGCTGTTGTTGGAAACCAAATGCTGAACAAGAGGGGCCTTTGCTCTGATCCAGCAGGGCTCTCCTTATGTTCAGTAGTAAGCTCCAGGCATAATGTGATGACTGATGACCTCTCCAAGCCTTGTCTTGCCAGCTTGACTTCTTGCCACTGTCTTGTGTGTCTTCACTACTCACAAGAAGTAAGACATTTTGTTTTTATTGCTGGTAAAAGTAATGCTTCCCCGCTTATGAAGTTGGGTTTATCTGTCAACTCCCTTTTTTTTTTTGGCATGCTCCTTGGAGTCTCCTTGAAACCTCCAGAATCAGAGGCAGCGTGGTTCTGAATGCCAGTCATTAGGGAACACTGATGCGCAGGGTCTATTGTGCTCTAATGAACCTGCTTGAGGGCTCCATGTATAGGTTGACCATATGAAAAGGAGGACAGGGCTCCTGTAACTTCAACAGTTGTAGAGAAAAGGGAATTTCAGACCGTGTCATTTGTATGCAATTAGTTCCTGGTGAAATTCCCTCTTCATCACAACACTTAAAGTTGCAGGGGCCCTGCCTTCTTTTGTACATGGTCACTCTAGTATAGTGCCTGCAACTTTAACTGTTGCGATGAAGAGGGAATATCACCAGGAACTAATTGCATACAAATGACGCTGGCTGAAATTCCCCTTTCTCTACAACTGCTAAAGATACAGGAGCCCTGTCCTCCTTTTCAGATGGTCAGCCTATTCATGTAGGCATCTAGTTGACCACTGTGGGAAGCAGGGCACTGAATTATATAGGCCCTTGGTCTGATTCAGCTGGGCTGTTCTTATATTCTTAGGAGGAGTAAGTCAGAGGTGTCAAAACTCTTTCACCCTGGGGGCCAAATTCAATTGTGGAGAAGCTTCAAGAGGGTACATTCCATCAATGAGTTGACCAAAAGGCAAAAGGGTAGGGTGACCAGATAAAATCCAGGTCAGGGCTCCTGTAACTTTAACAGTTGTAGAGAAAAGGGAAATTCAGCCAGTGTCATTTGTATGCAATTAGTTCCTGGTGAAATTCCCTCTTCATCACAACAGGGGCCCTGGCTTCTTTTTTTATGGTCACTCTAGTATAGTGCCTGCAACTTTAACTGAAGAGGGAATTTCACCAGGAACTAATTGCATACAAATGACACTGGATGAAATTCCCTTTCCTCTACAACTGTTAAAGTTACAGGAGCCCTGACCTGGATTTTATCTGGTCACCCTATCCTATGGACCTGAGATGCTTATAGGGTGACCATATGTCAGGAAAAACCAGGACATGTCAGGATTTTTGGTAACAAATCTGGGAAGGGGGGATTATGAAATTTGAAAAATTCAGATTTCTCCCATCCTCCCCCAACCCAAAGGGCAGCTCTACTTGATAGTCAGTGGGAACTAACAAAAATGTTTACAGCTATGTCATTTTTAAAGCTAAAGAGATGAAACTTAGCACCGTGGTAGCACTTAGGTGGGACTTTAGCAATGCCAAATTTGAAGCAAATCCATGCATCCATTGATTTTTAGGAATTTTTTAAAGATTGAAATTTTAAAATTATTTTTTTTAAAAAACAAACCATCATTTTTAAAGACAAAGAGATGGCACCTGGCACCATGGTATCTTTGAAGTAAGGCTTTAGCCATGCCACGTTTGAAGCAGATCTGTTCATCTGTTGATTTTTAGGATTTTTTAAAAAAATTGAGGTTTTAAAATTATTTTTTTAAAAACAAACACTGCAGCTATACCCTTCAAACTCAGGTTGTCAAACCTTCTCTTTGGGGTCCTGCATCTTGAGTAGTTTCAGCCCTTGGCATCAATGAGATCTTGAGTTTTTAGCTAAAGAAGTGCTGGAAAAGCATGGCACCTTTCCTGTTGCAGATTTGGTGGGCAGTCAGGAATTGAGAAGTATGAATGGGTGCAGTAATGCCCGCCACCCACAACACCCACTCTAATGTTAGAGTAGAGAAACTTGTGCCAATGCATACACAAGTTTTTTAAAAAACTGGATTTAAAAATAAAAAAGCCAGCCAGCCGGCAGCAAGCCCTGTTAAGCAGCAGCTTGCAGTGGAGTGAGGATACAATCAGAAAAGATATTTGAGGGAAGGGGAGAATGTATCACACAGAGTATAGCAACAAAGTACAGCAAAAGCTACAAAAGTAGGAGTGAGTGAAGTTAATTTCAGATACATTGGATGTCTCACTTGTCATTTCACTGATTTAGCATTAAGATGTTATGTAGAACAGATTTGTAATGTGTGCTGAAAAATCAGACATGTGACCAAGGCTATGTTCAGGTGAGCACACCCCCTTGGTGCTGGACACCCCCCCTGGAAGTGGACATGTTGGTGGGCACGGCCCCATGGGGGACAACCATGTTGTCCTTCTTTTTGGTTTCCAAAATATGGTCACCCTATTCAACACCCTTGCTCTAACTCTTTAACCCAGTAAAAAAAGTTTGCATTTATTCAGCACTGTGGTGCTTTTCAAATTGCCCCTGAAGAAGTTCCATAATTTCCTTAGTGAGAAGATATCTGGCATTGGACAGGTTTGTTCACCAGTGACAGCCTTCCCCTGCCCAAAGATGGGTGTGTTGTAGGATGCCTGGTCAATTCCTGCAAGATGGCTGGGAGGCTCTAGAGGAATGGCCAATGCCTCACATGGAATCAGTGTGTGCCTCTGAATTTGCTCCCAAATCTTCTGCAATGCTCAGGGGTCTCATGGCAAAAATAGAGAGATTCCATGATAGAAATTGTTCCCTAGAGGTAGTAAATTTGAAAAAAAAAACTGAAACAGCACTTTAGCAATCTTTGAAACAAGGTAAAAGTATTCTATTCATTTTCATTACTGAATGCTTCATTACTTTTATTTAAATTACATTCATAAGGGCATCAATCCTATGCATGCTTACTTGGGAGTAAGTTCCATTGAACTCAGTGAAATTTATTGCTGTTTAGACATGCATAGGATTGCTCTGTTATCCATCCATCATCCATCCATCCAAAACATTCATTTTCAATACTCACATTTGCTTTCATTGGCTTATTCTTCTATTTTTATATTTTTCTGCAGCAGCAAAGCTGATTTTGGGTACCACCACCTGAAAGCTACCATTTTATTTCCTCAGAATGTCCCCATTTTTTGCACACACTGAAAATACTATAAGGCTAAGTTATCACTCCTGGACTTAGCCTGAGGATGAAATCATGTGCACATTTACTTGGAAGTAAGCTCCACCGAGCACCAGTGAGACTGACTTCTGAGTGAACATGCATAGGTCCAGGCTCCAAATTGATTCATTGGACAAGAGCAGTCAAGCTCATGTTGATTGACACTGAAGATTCCGGGTTGAGGGGAAGGGAATTATCATAATAACTTCGGAAGGCAAGATGATCCAAGTGTGGAATCCAAAATCACGTTGAGCAAAACACAGAAATGCAACGAGTTTCACCAGGGTGCCAGTGCTAATAATGACAAGATTGTTTGCTTTTCACATCTGTAGCAGCAACAA
The DNA here is from genome assembly GCA_029215795.1 of Anniella stebbinsi. NCBI lineage: Eukaryota > Metazoa > Chordata > Lepidosauria > Squamata > Anniellidae > Anniella > Anniella stebbinsi. The sequence goes on along the minus strand of JARDYH010000006.1, from coordinate 15,756,279 downwards.
CAACAAAAATCCCACACCAAATTAAAAAAAAAAGGGAAGGGGGAAAATGAGAAGGGAAGATGGAAGAGAAGTCCTGGGATGCACCAGCTGTTGCTGTTGCTCCTCCCCGCTGAGTCCTGAGCCTTGAGCCCCCACCGGAAGGCACAGCAATCTGTTGACATCTTCAGCTCTTTTCCTACTTCAGGACACTCTGCTGAATCAAAGACAACCATCATCTGGTTGAATGAATGAAAATCGGCACCAGTAGTGTGAGGAAGCGGGACAAATGCACCAAGCAGATGGCTGGAGGCCTGTTCGTTCCTGTTTCCGGAGCTGTTTACATTCTTAAGTGACTAATTTTGACATGTTCTACCACTAATGAAGGGTTTTTTTTGGTGTGACCCAGTAAACGGCAAGCAGCACACACTGGGACCACTCTAATTTGGCTTTGGAGGCCCATTGCTATCTCAGCTCTACAAGTAGTCAATTAAAATTTCCTGAGCCTGACTAATCATTGTCAGGGAGTCACTGAGGCTTTGTCTCAAAAATGCAATCCTTCTCCCTCCGTTCACCCCCCCTCTGCTTTTTTTTTTTTTTTTGGCAATCCATTAATGAAGCTTAAGGTGGGGGAGGGGGAAGCACTTGGAAATTCAAATGTGTTATCAAAGAAGTTGCATTTCTTTCCATACCCCATTGTGCGCTATTTTAATTTTAATTTTTTTTTTTAAGCTGGACCCCTGAGATCTCCATTTCAAATGAATTTGTCTGTTTGACTGAACTCCCAAAATAGAAAGGGTGGGGCGAAGAAAGAGTGGGAATACCTCCTACACTTTTGCTCAGCTGGCAGAATTCTGTGAGAATTCAGATCCTTATCCTAAACCTCCTGGTGCTTTAGAAGAAAAAATGCAAGTTAAAATGTCTTTGTTTGCTAGCACGTTGCCTACTAAATTATAGTGATGTGTATAGAAATGTGGCTTTCAATTCAGCCCGTAGCTGAGTGGGGGTGGGGGCTGCATGCCAGTCACAGTTTCTCTTCCCAGCTGGCTTTGCTCCACCTTCCTTTCACTTGGCATGTGCTTCCTTTTGGGTTGTCATCTTCCTGCGTGGCAAGCTTGCTTTGCTTTTAAAAATGGCATAATTGGTGGATGCTTTACTACAGCTGCTTTTCCAAGTTACGTGGAAGATTGCAGGGAAGAGGATTAGTTTGCTGGCCGCCATTGTCATACTTCTCCAAGCAGGGGACAGACTTGGTAGACTAGCTGCTGATGGAGGAAACAGGTGGACAGCTCTTAACTCTGCATAGAGTCCCTCTCCCTCCCTTCCTTCTCTTCCTAGGCAGGTGGGGCTTCTGATCCTCTCTCTCGCAGATTGAAAGAAGGTCACGGGATCTTTCTAGCGATAACTCTTCTTGCCCTCACTAAGGAAACTGTTTTGAAAGAGGACATGGGCAGACATTCTCACAGACAACAGAGACATTATTAAATAGAAGAGTAGTATTAATTATCCTGCACTTCCTCCAGGGAACTCAGATTTGCACCCATATTTAGCCTCTGAGGCAGGTTAGGCTGAGATTTAGTAACTGGCCCAAGGATATTCGGTGAGCTTCATGGCTGAGGGGAGTTCTGAACCTAGAATCTGAACTTAGCCAAGTGTACACTTTGCCACCCTTTTTGAGCACAGAATGTTGGCTTCTGCAATAAATATAGAAAAGGGTCGGCCTACCAGTTGGGGCCTATCTGATCTCTGAAGGTCTTTTAAGAGCTCAGAAGCAGGGAGATGTGGTGGCAAAGATGTTTTACTGTAGCTTGGCATGGACAGAATAAATTGAGATGATCCCCTTTAATACTTTTCACAACGACACTTATTCTGGCTACAGGAGCTCTCGTCAAGTTAAGATCTATCCACCAGTCCGCAGTCAGTGGGGTTTGGCGTGCTGCCTCATTGCCTCGCCAATATTGCTGGCACTGACTTTGACTGGCCCAGGGGTCCACTGGCAGGGAGTGTCGGGAGTCCATGCCATCCTGGGCAGAGAAGGAGGAGGAGACGGGGAGAAAGGAAAGCAGCAAGGAGGAAGAGAGGGGTAAACAGATCAGGAGAAGAGGCAAGGAAAGGAGGAACAATGAGAGATGTGAGAGTTAAATGATAGCCCTACAGAAGAAGGAGAGTGGAGACTTGTGCAGTCCTTCAGCCTGCTCCCATGAAAGCTAAAAGTATGGTGGGGTGGGGCATGCACATAAGCCCACCCCCAATGTCCCCATATGCCCATCGCCTCTTTAGACCTTTGCACATTCAGCAGTAAGATCTGAAGGGGGTGATAAGCACATTCACCTCAAGGTGCTTAGAAACCTCCTCACGGCTGGGAACACTTGCTTACCAGGGCTGCCGACCGTGGCTTTTCTAAATACGTTGAGCCAAATGTGCTTGTCACTCCACCTTCAGACCTAAGCACAAAACACGTGGAAGTCTAAAGAGGAGCTTGCCTTGGAGGTGGGGCTTACTGAATGCCTGTATAAGGCTTGGATGAAAGTGAGGAGCAAACAGAATGAGGCCAGACTGGGAAAAAAGGAAATGGCATCTGGTGGGGAGGTAGAGACCAAGGAAGAGAGAATGGTTAGGGGAAAGGACAAGGGAAGTGTGGAGGCAACAGGTAGCAAGAATCAAAGAGAAACAAAAAGTCTGGAGTATAGCCACCCTGAGGGATTCCACTACTTACCAGCGAGGTCGTCCTGTCTGTCTGGAACACATGCCAGAGCCATGGGAAAGACTACAGTTGGGGAACTTTTCACAAGCCAACTGCCTCAGGAAATCCTGGGAGTGAACTCCCTGCAAATATCCACTTGGTTCAAGGTTCACCATGGGTCATGTGGAGGAAGAATAATTTCCTGTGACACAAACTTCGGGGTGCACAATCTTGCCCTTAATTGGTACCATCAAGACTAAACAAAAACTATATCCTGCTAATACCACCAACTACTAGGAAATAAAAGTGTATATAACTCTTGAAAAGATTTGGGTACATCTCCATTTGATGAGGAACTGTGGATGGGGTGGATTGGAGGTGCCCCTACCCCTGGAACCAATGGCACCACCCTACAACCACACCAAAATATGAACATCTTAGAGATGGATATTGTTCAGAACTTTGACAATCTTCTTCCTTCTTTCATCTTGTCATACATCCATTCCACTAGAGGTGTATGAAATGTTTGTTTCAGTTCATGTTTAACCAGAATTTACCCAATTCGCACCTCCTGGAACCATACACAGAAACAAATGCAATCTGTTGTTGAAGCCTGAACAACATTCCAGAGCTAGCGATGCGATTCGCGGAACAAAACAAATGTTAGAAAAATGTGTGCATGGCGGGGGGGGGGGGAGAGATCTGCATGAAAATGCTCACAAAAATAGTTTAATCAATGGGAGATAAATAAATTTCAAAAATGTGCACACATGAAAATATGTGTAAATTGTATATAAAATTGTATTGTATATACTATATAGAATTGTATATAAAAATCAACACCAATACTGAACTAGATGGACAAACAGCCTCTCCCTGTACAGTACCAATCAGCAGGCTCTAGCTCTGAATTGTCTTCATCAAGTAAGGAGATGGCATATACAAGGCATTGTCCTGTTCTATGATTCTGTACACAGAGATGCATATCATAAACCACTTCAATCAAGAGCATCAAGTTTTTGGTGGTTTATTGGTGTGCATATGTGCATCATTAAACTTCAGGAGGAGAATACAAATTAACTAAAAAAAACTAGAAGTTTTCACAAACTATATATACACAGTGCTCTGTAGAAAATATGAGTGGGCAGGGATGAAAAATGGAAGACAATCAGATTCCTAATGTATTGGCTCCAACATCTCCACATATAATTTCTCTTTGCCCAAACTCCAAAGAGAAATTCAGATGCAGAGGTATTCACTAGGGATGTGCATGGCCGAAATTATTGTATCGTTATCGGAAATTCCGACATAAATTTTTTTTGGGTTCGATCATATCGGGGGGTACCCGGATTTGAACAGATCCGAAATCCAATAAATATTGGAAGTTCCGATACAATAACAGTGTTTTCCCTATAGGTTTGCATTGGGGGAAAGGAAGCTTTCCCCCAATGCAAGTCTATGGGGAAAAACACTGGGCTGGCACTCCCTCCCTTCCCCCACTCATGCTCCCTCCCCCCACCTGCGCTCCTTACCCATCGCCGCCCCATACTACTGCTAAACAGGCTTTCCAGCCTGTTCGTCAGTACAGAGAAGCGCCGAGTAATGTCATCGTCACTCAGCGTAACTCTGTACTGACGAACAGGCCAGAAAGCCTGTTTAGCAGTACTATGGGGCGGCAGTGGTGGTGGGGAAGGCCCAGGTAAGGAGAGCAAGGGGGAAGGGAGGGGTCCCCCTTACCTGGGCCTTGTCCACTGCTATCCGCTGCTGTCCGCTGCTCCGAACTACTGAGAACTAGGCTTTGTGGCCTAGTTCTCAATAGAGAGACAATGCACCGGGTGATGACATCACCTGGAGCGTCATCGTTCTGCTGAGAACTAGGCCGCAAAGCCTAGTTCTCAGTAGTTCAGAGCAGTGGACGGCAGCAGACGGTGGCAGGGAAGGTCCAGGTAAGGGGCGCGAGTGGGAGGGGGAGGGAGGGCCGGCCCTAAAATGGCGGTCCGAATATCTGATATGTCTGATAGTTATCGGACATATGGATTTCAGATCCAATCAGATAGGGCCTCCAGGAATGTTTATCATTATCGTTAATCTGATAAGGTCTGATGTTTATCATTATCGTTAATCAGATAAGGTCTGATAACGACCTTATCTGTTTGTTATCGGACATCGGAATGATAAGATACACATCCCTAGTATTCACAAACATCCCTATTTCACCAGAAGCATAATAAAAATGTGAAGACAAGGTATGTTTACACTCCATGTGGAATTATTCTGCTCTCCCTTCCCAATGCGCAATCTGTGGATTTGGATGCACATAGAAAACAAATTCACATTTCATTGGTCATGTTTATGATTAAGGGAAAGAATTGACTCATGGGGAATTATCTCAAATCACTCAGTGGTTCTACCGTAAATGTAGAGCATTCACAGTGCTTTCTTTCACAAAGACATTGCACGAGCGAGAGTGTGGATATCACTGCCCTCTACTGTATGGAAACACAGACCTGTTCATCTCTTTGTGGCAATCCCACACTTAGGTCCAATCCCAAGAAGATATGCTTCAATTTTAAGCTAAGGAAATGATCAGTTTAAGCTTCCTAGCCCAATTCTTTGGAATCTGACTCGCAAACTGAATTATCTCATACGTGCTGTTGTGCCTATTGCCTTGCTTACAGATGACATACTTGCCTTCGAGGAGACATTCTGGTAATGTGCTCTGGTTCGGAGCATTCTGTAACCCTCTCCTGACAATAATGGAGCAATGCTCATGTTCACATGAGCAGATCTTTCCCTTTAAAAAGCCCACTCTAAATTCTTGAGGGGCAATTCTGAAAAAGAAGTGAAAGCAAAGGGGAGAGTGGGAGTATGGACTTGATATATCTGACCGAGGACATTCTAGTTAGCAGTGGTGCCATCAGGGTAGGACTTTGGGGCAGAAGTCCAGGCCCTCGTGCTGCAAAAGGAACAGGAGGGCCCCCAAATGCAGCAAGGGGGGGAGAGCTTATCACAATTTTTAATTATGTGAGCTAATGCCCATTACCATAAAAACAGAAGCCACAAAAGACCATTCAGTCCAGAGTCTAACTGAACTACTGGCTTTACGCCACCCTGAACCCATGGGACAGAGCCGGATAGAAATCGAATGAATAATTCAATGTTCTGTTTCCATCTGGGAGAGTCACCTTCCCCTGTCGTTCAGCCACTGAAGCTAATATTCAGAAGTATTCGGCCTCTGTAATACAGATTTCCTAGACCAGGGGTGGGCAACTTGTGGCCTTCCAAATGTTGTTAGACTTCAACTCCCATCATCCCTCACTATTAGGGCTGATGGGTTTTGCAGTGCAACAACATCTGGAAGGCCACAAATTTCCCACACCTGCCCTAGGCTTAGCCTCCATAGCTAAGAGAAAAGGTCTACTCTTTTTCTCAAGCTAGTGACCACTAGCACAAGATTGAGTAGTGATTTCCATAGGCGAAATATGTGCAGTCCTTCCTTTAAGAATAATACCGTACCTATTCCAGGTAGAGCTGCATTGTTTGTACATGGCGTGTGATAAGTGTTATTTATTTAACAGATTTTGACTTAACATTCTTCTATTATTATTATTATTATTATTATTATTATTATTACATCCCTTTCTCGCTCTTGACGGTTTTTCTAGACAGTTGGGGGAGTAATGTTGATTTCTTTTTTGTTGCTTATACTTTGGTATAATAATTTCTCGTTTCTTTTAAAGAGAGCATTTGGGGCTTTTCTTTCATTTGATTCTCTGTATCTTCTTAGCCTGCTGGTCTGGACTGCAAGTTTTTGTATCAGTGTGTCAAGAGACACAACTGGTGTTTCTTTATTGTTTGCAATGATGCGTTGGGTATTTTTGAGGATATTTTTCCAGCAATTTCCATTGAGGCATTGTGTCGTTCTTCCTATATCCTTTCGTAGCTTTTTAATTTTGTTTTCCATTCTGATTTGCCATCTTGGTTTGGTCTCTGGTCTTCTGCGTGTGTTGGTGGTGGTGGGGTGTTCCTGTTTATTACAGATAAGGAGTGCTGTGGCTGCTGCATAGATGACTATGTGGATTTCTTGTAGGTTGCTATTGTTATTAATGTATGTTGTGAGTTTAGTATTTATCGTGTTTATGAGTTTCTGTGTGCCCTTGTTAAACTTTAGTCTAGATAGTGGGTTACTTTTGGTCAGGTCGGTTTCTCTCTATTTTGTTAGATTTGTCTCAATTCCTTCCATGGTCATGTTTGTTGTGTTGTTGTGAGTTTTGGGTTGTGGTGTTGTTTGGAGATCCTCTGGTAGAGCTGTTGTGTCTAGGGTTTCTTTTTCTTCTATGGATGTTCATGTGCTTGTTGTTAGTGTGTCTGTGCTTTTCATGTTGGTATTCTGTTGTGCTATTTCTTCTTTGATTTTTTGAATTTCATGTTCCGTTAGCCTTTTGTTGTTGATTATAACTCTTTTTTGATCTATTAGTCTTTGTTCTGTTACAGGGTCCATTGAGTGGGGTAGATTTCCAGAAATAGTCTATAAAGTGCCTATCCACATTGCCCTTAAAACGACTTATATTCTGTTTAAAAACATGGTTTTTAAGTCGTTTCACTACGTGATAGGACACACTGAGCAGTACTTACGTTTCATAGTGAGTGCTTCCTCTGTGTTCACTAGTGTCACACAGGGTTAATTCTGGGTCTCTTCTACTTTTGTTTTTGTTTTGCAGGCTGCTTGACCCACCCACTTCTGTCTCCATAACTCAAGCAGCCAGCAAAACACAGAATTAACCCTGTGTAACACCAGTGAACGCTTTGAGAACGGAGGAAGCAGTCGCTATGAAACGTAAGTACTGCTCAGTGTGTCCTACCACGTAATGAAACAACTTAAAAAAACACATTTTTAAACAGAATATAAGTCGTTTTAAGGTCAATGTGGATAGGCTCAAAGTTATGTTCGGTATCCCGATGCTATTTTGAGTTGTATGCTTTTATAGTAACAACGCATGACGTTATGGTTCATTTCATCTGACCAAGCTAAGTGTTGCCTTGGGTGTCCCACCTTGGTGGTTGCCTGTGGAACAGGCAAAACACGTCTGGGGGAGTTTGGGTGGTTGTGCTGTTCCTTATTCATTGCCTGTTCATTTCCATTTTGGCTGACTGCTAGGATTGTGCAGCATTTTGGGGCTTGACGCTGCCCATTCAAGGCTTTTTTTTTCTACTGTCTGGAACCATTTGTTCACACTGTCAGGGTGGTTAGCCCTGACTAGAGGTGGTTGGCTAGGGTCCGCAGGCATGCCATGCCCGTGTAACCCCTGGTGGGATTACCCCTTGTGGGTTATTATTATTATTATTATTATTATTATTATTATTATTATTATTTAGATTTCTTAGACACCTTCCCCAAGGCAACTTACATACAAAAGTTAAAACAGCTAAAAAAATTGTCCACTGAAATGCAACTATTCCATGAAACAACTAAAATATCTGTCACAGACCCTTTCTATACCTGCAGGCTTTCAGGGACTCAGGGGAGAGGATCCCGGGATTTCCTGCTTCCGGGATCATCCCCCAGCATACACATGCCAGCACAACATCCCGGAAGGCAAGAGAGACATTGCGGGCACCATTAAAAAAAAGAAGAAGAAGAACAGAGCCAGTCGTGCAATTGTGCTCCAGCGCCTGTAAGTTTTAAAAAAACCAACCCAACCTTTTGAACTGTTCCTCCCACCACCACCCCCCCCCCCATTGACATGGACTGCCCCCTCGCAGCTCCGTGCCCGTTTTAAGAGCCCCGCTACTTGCGGGGAGGAACAGATGAGCCAGGAGGGGCACCTACACCACCTGCAGTCCTCAGGATGGCTCCGGGACCGCGAGAAAAATCGGGATAACTAGGCAACCAATTATCCCAGGAAAATGGAGGGGTCGTCACTGCCTGCCCCAAGAGACCCTGTGTGTCATTTGGACACACAGGGACGACACAGGGACGACCCTGGGGAAAATCCATGCTTTAGATATGGCCACAATCATAAGTAATTCAACTGAGACACCGAACAGCCCATCAAATGCCCAGGAATAGAGGGAATAATAATAATAATAATAATAATAATTATGATGATGATTATGATTATTATTTATAACCCGCCTCTCGCTACGGATCGAGGTGGGGAACACAATGCAAATACAAGCATAACAAAGTCTTAATTTGGTCCCCAAAGGATGAAAATGTTAGTTCCAGGCGACCCTAACTAGGGAGAGCTCTTATGCTCCTTACGTCCGTGTGCCTGCATGTACTTGGGAACTTTTATTCTCAGCATCCTAGCTGTACCGGGCTGGTGGTGATTTTAGTTCAGTCACACTGGGGAGGGAAGAAGTAAGCCTAACCACCCTGCATGTATATTCCCATTAAGGAATATATACCCATGCGCCTGTACTTGATTGGGGGCATAGCAACACACTAGGCATGAAGTGTAGCATGATGTTTGGAGGGTGGAGGGGCCCAACTTCTTGCTTCCTACAACAATCTTTCAATAGCTATTGGGTTGGATTTGCCCCTGAAATTCTTTACCTCACTGCATGCAGTAAAATGGAGAGGGAAGATTTCACCAAATATTCTCCAGGTCCCCCTGAAATTATCCAAAAGTTTTGGGGGAGCCTGAAAAAGCAAATTCTTGGAGAATTTCTCAGAAACTCTTGTCTGAGAAATTTCTTCTCAGCAATAAGTGGTGGCAATGCAGCCACTCCCTAGTTCATCAAGCTTACACAGAGATATGGCTTCTTCATTGCTATCTATGTCATTTTTCTTTGATCTGTTGATTGTTGACCATGTATCACAAACGTTTGCCTGAGGCCTACATTGCCAACAGGATGATAATAAAAGACAAACTTCTGAAATAATTGCTCTTGACTATCACATTTGAGCTTACCCTCAGCCATCGTCAAAGCCTATGATGTTAACATGGGGTGTGGCAATTATGAGTATTAACATGTTTTTAATTGTAACCTACCTGAGGGAAAGGTCTCGACAACTTAAACAGGTGGTGCTGCTGGAAAGCTGTGTGTGAGAAAAATCCGCGCGTACAGAACCACACAACCAGCGGTGCTCCAGAATGGCCATTTGCCAGTTCGCAAAGCAAGAGGAAAATAATCTCTCGTGTGCAGGTGCAACTTAACTTCTTTGGGCTGCCAATGAAAATAGCAGATGGTTTCCAAAGGTAGGGTGGGGGATCTTTGGTCCTGTCATGGCACGCTTTTATCTCCGAAACATATGTTAGAGCATTATTGGTTAAAGTCAAAAGCAAAGCTGGAGAGGGAAAGAAATTATGTGGAAGCATGTAAAATCAACTGTAGGACAATTATACTGTTGAATAGGGATGTGCATGGACCCCCCCCCCCCCCGGATTGGATTGGGACCCGGATCGGGACCTCCGATGTTGTCCTGGATCGATTCGGACAAAATTGGAAGTCCCTTGGATCGGATCGGACCTGATCCCAATCCGAAAATCGGACGTCCGGTTTTCGGATTGGCCGCCATTTTTGGTGTTTTCGCCATAGGCTTGCTTTGGGGGAAAGAAAGCTTTCCCCCAATGCAAGCCTATACGGAAAACATGGTGGTGGGTGGGTGAATGGGGGTCTAACTCCCCCCTCCCTGTCCCTCCCCCCACTCATGCTCCTTACCTGCCGGGGCCATCCGCTGCCATTCGCTGCTCCGATCTACGGAGAAACAGGCTTTGCGGGCTGCCTCTCAGTAGCACGCCAGTAGCACTACATGCCGGGGTGCCCGCTTCCATCCATGAAGGAGTGCGAGGGGGAGGAGGAGGTCAGATCCTCCAATCTTATCCGAACCGGATCAGGTCCTTTCAGACTGGTTCGGATCAGATCGGATGATCCAGAAGCTGGGATGGGAATCGGAATCAGATAATTTTATAATTTTATTCAGTCCAATCGGTTCCAGATTGTGGATCGGACCCGATCTGATGCACACCCCTACTGTTGAATATTATTATTTAAGGGGGTGGGGTGGCCAGGGTAAAAAAAACCAACCCACAATAAATTGTGAAATGTTCCAAATTGGGTGAATGGACAGCAATGTAAGCTCAAGGTGATGTACATTGGGTCACCCCCTTCCCTATATATTGTTGGGGCCTGGACTAATAATGATCAAGGTAGAGATATTAGGGCTGTAGTTGGCAGCTCTATGAAACTGTCACTGTGGTGAAAAAAGCAAATCCCATGCTGATGTTTGCACAGCTGAGTGGGGGTGAAAACCTTTAGTGAAGATGGAAGTTTGGGTTGAAGATTTGGGTGGAATATTTGGGGGGGGGGAGCAATTAGCTCCTTACAGTTTCAAGGTACTTTTAAAAAGGGAAGCCACAGCTCCAAGCTACAGCTTGGTTGAAAGTTTGACATCCCAGCTGCCATTTTGAAAATGGAGCTGGCGGAGAGAACATGGGGGGGGGGGGAACCAGGCTATCCTATGTCTCCCCAATATTCAAGCTACCCTGAGTCTTGGTTTTTGTCTATTAGAGCAAGCTCTAATAGATCCATAAACTCACACACCCTGTATAGGGGTTGGATCCAGATTTAGGGCACTTCCACACTATTGCTGTGCTGAAAATGTCTCCCACTTTTTTCAACCATTCTCATTCAATTTGACAGAAAATAAATTGCTTTCAAAAAGAAATTCAATGGCGAAGACAATTTTGTAGAAATTCTCATGGGTGTCTTATGCTTACCTTACTTAGGAGGTTGCTGAGGTGTGTTTTTCATTGTACAATCACCTCTCTGGCAGCCTGTAGCCTCCTTGACTTCCCACACTTCAGTTAAAGCCTAGGGGAAGACATTATGAAATCATCCATCTCATATGGCCTTTTTGAGATCAGGAAGTGTAGGCAGCCTGGGAGGCTGCAAAGCAATGTAGTGTGATTGAAAGAAAACACACACAACACCCTGGACCATCTTGCAGTTATTAGATAAGCTCAAAAACACCACAAAAATAAATTACAAAATGCTCTGAAAATGAAGTAGAACAATGGAATCCTCTATCATAGGGGAAGAAAACGTTCAGAAAATTGGAGGTCAGAGTTTGGCACAGCACTAGCTCCACTCCTTCCCTGGAGCTGGATGCAACACTGTGTTCTCACAACTCTAGTGGGGTGGATGCAAAATATGGCCAGCATACCAAAACATTTGATGCTGTTACCCTTGGGTGGGGGGACTGTGCATCCCTTGCCAATGCTGAGTCCCACCTGGGAGAAAATGTTGGAGAATTTCTTCTTCCCCTGGAGAAATTTGGTGAAAATCACTCCCCCTCATTTCTCCGCACACAAAATAGAGTGGAGAATTTCAAGAGGCCATTTGCACACCGCTCTATTGCACCCATCTCTAAGCTGCCACCCACTTTCACCAATGGTAACATTCAAAGCTAATTGGGAGATAAAATGTCTGAAGAATTCTGAGGGAAACTGGAAAAATGTTCAACAAGATGAGTGAGAATCCTCAGATGGGGAGGTGGATGGGGGTTATACATTCCTAAAATGGTAACATGTGGATTCTTCCTCACACAATGTCTGAAGGTGACCTGCACATTCTAAACAAGTGAGGCTACGGGTTATATTTTTACTATGTCTTAATAAATGGTAGATCTAATGTGGCCTTGTGAGCTACATATGGGCCAAGGGATGACAGCTGGCCATTGCTGGTCTGGCCATTGCTGGTCTGGCCATAACATTCAGGGCCCACAACATTCCATCTAGTGACTTAGAAGCAAGCAGTTCCATGCTGTATTACTTTTTCTCCTCTAAGGCATTCTTTACATGTTGTTCCTGAAAACCTGCTGTGGCTCTTATTGTACGGTTTCTAATCTGACTCTCCTTGCAACCTCCTCAGTGTGTCGTAGCATTTTGTGTAGGTAATTACATAGTTCTAAAGTAAGACAAATTGAAATGTCTATCATGGAGACATCCCGTTGTAACTCTCCTGAACAATAAGCCATGTGTAGGAAGCTGTACAGAGAGAACACGCTTAATAACCTAGAGGCTGGGTGCAGCTCCATGGTGCTTCAAAGGAGTTCCTATTTTAAATCCTACTACTGCTTGAAGCTAACAACCGACTTTATTACAGTTCCAAACAAAAACCAAAAAAAATAATAATATGCCAAAATAAAGGACCTGTTTTTAATAGGCTTTTTTGAAAGGCTGCCAACATTTACAGAATGAATACATTGTAGAAATCATGGCATCTGTTATACAACAAATGCACATTGGCACGAAGACAGGGTTCCAACTTCCAAACCAAGAGAAGTGCAAGGTGTTTTCAGGGAAGTTATCCCAGCAGTTCTGAACTCCAGAGATTTCAAGTGAGTTGAAACCTGTCCCAAAATTGACATCCACCATTTTGACCCCCTGCTTAGTCCCTCTGGTCAACACAGCAGCTTGTGAACTGGCCATTACTAGGGATGTGCGATTCAGAAAAACACAAGCTCAGCACCCTTCTCCAAGTTTCAGCTGAAGCTCGTTCCAACTCGCGTCCACATCAGATTGCAAGTTTTGTTTTGTTTTCCTTTTGCATGAAAATGCATGCGTATGTTCATGTGTATTTTTCAGAGGTATGCCTCAACCATGCACATTTTTGGAATGTATGCACTTTTGCCATTGATTAAAGGATATTTGTGCACATTTTCCCAAAGTACGCATTTTTCCCCCACGAGCATGTTTCAAACCTCCTCCTTTCTTCGTTTTGCAAATTGCATTTGCACACTTGGAAACGTATGGACTGGAATCCAGTCTGACTTGGCCTGAGCCAGCTTTTGCAGCAAAGAAATCCCTGCTCCAGTCCTGGCACCTCATCACACACCCAAAACTGTCCACCTGCTACTTCCATAGGTTACTGTACTATAACCACAGGGTTCCTGCAGATCAGCAGATCCCTTGGTTGAATCATCTGATACTCCAGCAGGTCAGCTGCCCAATGACTGCATCACAGGGGCCATAGTAGAAAAACTGGTGATGGCCCTCCTTGATTTCTCTTCTTGATGCATGAGGTATAGGATTGCCAACTGGACAGGAAAAATATCCTGGGTGCTCTTGTGCATTCAATAGAAGCTTGACATGCAAAGTTCAGCAGGTGAAGCTTTGCATGGCATGGAAATGAGCATTATCACACTAATGAATCAATCTCAAGTTGCTGTTAAAAGTACAAGTGCCTCTAAAATACCTGGCAACTCTAACAGGAAAGGACAAAATGACCCTGTTCAGACAACATGCTAGGCCACGGTTGTTAAACTTTTTGAGTTAAACATTATGGCTTAGCATGTCATGTGAACTAGGGGTGTGCACGGACCCCCCGGATCGGATCGGGACCCGGATCGGGACCTCCAATTTTGTCCCGGACCGGTTCGGACAAAATCGGAGGCCCCCCGGACCGGATCGAGTCCGATCCCGACCCAAAAATCGTACATTTTTGGATCGGCCGCCATTTTTTTCCCCATAGACTTGCATTGCAATGCAAGTCTATGAGGAAAAAATGGCGGCGGGTGGGTAAGGGGGGGCCTAACTCCCTCCCCCCCCCGGGGCCGTCCGCTGTGGACGGCCCCGGCAGGTAAACCCCCTCCCCCGCGCTCCCTACCCCCCCTGGGGCCGCCTGCTTCCATCCGCTGGCGCCCGCGGGCGCCAGCGGATAGAAGCGGACGGCTCCGGGGGGGGGTAAGCCCCCTTCCCCGCCACTTACCTTCTCGGCCCGTCCGGCGCCGGCGGCTACTACCAGCGGGCTCCGCGGCCTACTCTCGAGTAGCGCGCCGGGTGATGACATCACCCGGCGCGCCACCCTGGAGCAGGCCGCGGAGCCTGCTGGTAGTAGTAGGCGCCGGCGCCGGACGGGAGCCGCCGGGCCGGGCAGGTAAGGGCCCCCCTCCCCCCTCCCCCCTCCGCGCGCCCCCTCCTCCCCTCCACGCACCCCCTCCTTACCTTCCCGGCCCGGTGGCTCCCGTCCGGCGCCGGCGCCTACTACTTCCAGCAGGCTCCGCGGCCTGCTCTAGAGTAGCGCGCCGGGTGATGACATCACCCGGCGCGCCATCCTAGAGCAGGCCGCGGAGCCTGCTGGGAGTAGTAGGCGCCGGCGCCGGACGGGAGCCGCCGGGCCGGGCAGGTAAGGGCCCCCCTCCCCCCTCTGCGCGCCCCCTCCTCCCCTCCACGCACCCCCTCCTTACCTTCCCGGCCCGGTGGCTCCCGTCCGGCGCCGGCGCCTACTACTTCCAGCAGGCTCCGCGGCCTGCTCTAGAGTAGCGCGCCGGGTGATGACATCACCCGGCGCGCCATCCTAGAGCAGGCCGCAGAGCCTGCTGGGAGTAGTAGGCGCCGGCGCCGGACGGGAGCCGCCGGGCCGGGCAGGTAAGGGCCCCCCTCCCCCCTCCGCGCGCCCCCTCCTCCCCTCCACGCACCCCCTCCTTACCTTTCCGGCCCGGCGGCTCCCGTCCGGCGCCGGCGCCTACTACTTCCAGCAGGCTCCGCGGCCTGCTCTAGAGTAGCGCGCCGGGTGATGACATCACCCGGCGCCATCCTAGAGCAGGCCGCGGAGCCTGCTGGGAGTAGTAGGCGCTGGCGCCAGACGGGAGCCGCCGGGCCGGAAAGGTAAGGGCCCCCCTCCCCCCTCCGCGCGCCCCCTCCTCCCCTCCACGCACCCCCTCCTTACCTTTCCGGCCCGGCGGCTCCCGTCCGGCGCCGGCGCCTACTACTTCCAGCAGGCTCCGCGGCCTGCTCTAGAGTAGCGCGCCGGGTGATGACATCACCCGGCGCGCCACCCTAGAGCAGGCCGCGGAGCCTGCTAGTAGTAGTAGGCGCCGGCGCCGGACGGGAGCCGCCGGGCCGGAAAGGTAAGTGCCCCCCTCCTCCCCCCCCCCGCTGTCCACTTTCATCGGCGGGCGCCCGCTGGCGCCCGCCAATGGAAGCGGCGGTGGGCGCCAGTGGGCGCCCGCCGATCCGCCGATCCGCCGAACCGGTTCGGAGCTTTTTCGGACCGGTTCGGATTGGATCGGCCGATCCAGCTGCGGGATCGGAAATCGGATAATTTATCCGATTTCCCACTGGACCGGACTCGGATCGTGGATCGGGTCCGATCCAGTGCACATCCCTAATGTGAACCATGACTTAGTGTGCTGTGTGAAGCATTCCTAACCATGGTGGACACATAAACATGGCTTAAACACGCTCACTAACCATTTACTGCAAAAGGGTTAGCAGCCTAACCATAGCTTAGTGTGTCGTCTGAACAGGTCCAGTGTTTGAAATGTTTGAAATGTGTTCATCATTAGAGCATTATGGATTTTATTAAACCCTTTCCATTTGTGTTTCCTAGATAGGTAAGCATCTTTCTTTCTTTCTTTCACCCCATTGATGGAATCAGATTATTTTTAGGGATATACAAGAATTTTGTTCCATTTGTGTAAGTGTTGCATTAGCACAATTTTGAATTTGCACATGCACGCACGTACGCACACAAAAAGTAAAAAAAAAAAAAAAAAAAAAGAGGAAGCCACACAACTCAGAGGAAGGGAGTCCACTGCGGAATCAACAGGTCAGACCTATAGAAATCCAAACTCATCTGAATCCATTGCAGATTTTCCCCACATCCCTTGTGGATATGCACCCCCTAATTATGGGATTTGAAACATTCATGTATGATTAAAAACCTGACGTTTCTTTTTATAACTAGCAGAGCATAGGAGGTCTTTACACATATGAGAGGTGTTGTGATATTGAGTATGTTTATTGTTATAATGTTGAATATATTCTTTGAATTTGAGCCTCTTATAACTTTGCTTTTTTTAAAAAAAAATTTACATGTATTGTTTTAAGAGTTGTTTCTTTTACACTGAAAAGGCCTCCAAAACTTCTATTCATTCTAGGCTAATCTAATTATTCATTATATTCGGTGTGGGCTCACAACATGTAAGGCTACAATGAAGTTTATTTTGACTACAGGCTGCCACAAGGGAGTGTTGCATACATTTGCCAGTAGCTCATTCTACAGGCTAATGCCATAAATTACAAGTCCATGGGATTGATAGATAACTGTAGTTTGTAGCAATGTCTCATGCCCGCTGAATATACAGCTGCTGCTAGAGTAAATGCAGAGGTCACCCTCGTTTCTTCCCTGTGGCTTTTCCAGGTGTTGCAGTTACTGTAACATCTGGGAGAGAGAGAGAGAGTATTTTTGCTCAGGTTGTCAATTGTTTTGTTCTGTGGGTTGCAAATTAAGTCTTGTCAGTAAATTGTAGGTTTGCCCGAAGAGCAGAAGAGGAAGCCGCTTTCCCTCTGCCCCCTGCCCCAGCCCAGCCAAAGCACATAGTACCCAGGAGATAGTTTAAAATTTAAATAGAAAGAAATAGGAATGTTGATTACCCAAAATATATTCCTCAGTTTAGAACAATCTAGAATGCAATATGTGGCCCTCAGGTATTGTGGCTGAGAGTTTCAAGAGTTCGGTGGTGATCTTTGCCCCACATGCACAAAAGCCCCCTGCGTTTGATCTGAAGGTCATTTGCATCAAAATACAAATGGGTGGCGATGTTGCTAACCCATGCTAGGAGCATGTGCAGAGGTACCTGATAGCAATGTCAGAACTGCAAGCAGAGTCTAGACCACAATCCAGGAGGAACTGTCTGTAAAGCAAATGGGTTGGGTGGAGGACGGAATCTACACCAAGCAGGATATTGCAATACGAAAATGGTATGAAAGAGGTATATAAAAGGCAGGAGCTGCACCAAGCAGGATATAGCAGTATGAAAGGGGTATATGGTATGTGTCAATGGGCCCCAACAGTTGCCAGTGCACTTCAATACTGCTATAAAGCAGTAGTGTGGCTCCTGCCTTTTATATACCGCTTTCATAGTGCAATATCCTGCTTGGTGTAGATGAGGCCAAAGCCTTCTGTGACCAAGAACAACCCAGTGTTCTGTGCCTACCCTGAAAGCCGGTGTAGCTGAAGAAAGTCTCATTTCCATTCCACATTCTGTGGGGTGCCGTAGGCAAGCTACAATTGCACAGCTTCAGCCCCCTTCTGAAATGTGGAGATCATATAATTAGGTACTTTGCAGGATTGTTGCCAGGTGCCGTGTAGTAAAAATGCAAGGTGCTTTGAACACTCTTAAGCAGGGGTGCTGAATGTCTTTCAACTGGATGGCCCAATTCCATGTCAGAGAAGCACTGTGGGCTGGCATTACAGTGGTAGACCAAAGGCAAAGGCCGTGGCCAAATTATCAAAAACACCAGCCTACTTTAGCTTAAAGCATTTGCTGCCAGTAACTAGCCTTAGGAAAGGCATTTCAGCCTTTTAGAGAGGGGGGGAGACTGCACACATCCAAATGCTTATCCACTGCATTATACTGGTTCTCTGTACACTCTTCTCTATGATGCTCCTTTGCAGCCCCAATGTTCCTCTCTGCTTTATTTAATGCTGCAAGGCTATCCACATTGGCACAGTAAGGCCGTTTCTACACTGGCCTTATTTTGTGGGATTGCCCCCTGGGTGGTCCCTGTGAGTCCAAATGACGCACAGGGACTCCCGGGGGCAGGGGGATGGGCACAGGTTTCCCCCAGGATAAAGGATCCCGGGGGAAACCCGAATCTTCCCTCAGTCCTGGGAACATCCTGAGACTGTGGGAGGTGTGGCTGTCCGTCCCGGCTGCTAACTGCTTACTCGCAAGAAAGCAGGCACCAGAAATGGGCACGGAGCTGTGCAGCACAGCTCCATGCCCATCAAGGGAGGGGGGGAGCAAGTCCGCCATCCCCAGGATGGCAGGGGGGGGGGGGATTTCGGTTTGTTGTTTTGAAAAAATACTCACTTTTCGTTGGAGTGCAAGTGTACACTTCTCGGATCCGCCAACAAACAAACAAAATGGTGGGCGTGACATGCGGCGGCCCGGGAGGAAGCCGGGTCGTCGCACTTCCTATGTGGATTAGAGTGATGATCCCAGAAGCAGGTACTTCTGGGATCATCCCCTCTCCCTCTACACTCGTATGGTGTAGAAAGGCCCTAAGTCTCATTGAAATTAACGGGGTTTACCTCTGAGTACAGGATTGGGTTCTGTGTACCATTTAGCTTTCCATGCTGGAGCTGAAAGAGTGTGAGAAACATCTTGCTGAATCAATCAGCCGGCTACACCTTTTCTCTGTTCTTTTTTCTCCCCTCTTTTGCATTCACATCACTTAAAGCCAGAAATCACAACTTTAAAAACTTCCAACTGGAGGGTAGACAACATTTCATGAGCAGGTATGATTGCTCCACAGCAACCACAGATAAAATCAGTGTAGGGAAAACAAGCCCGTATCTTTTGAACTGCAGTGTGCATAACAATTACTTACTGAAAGATTAAAAATTATTAATTACCCCACTGCAGGTAGGCCTTGCAGGGCTTAAAGAACATGTGCTGTTTGCACTCATATGTGTTCATTAATCATAGTCTATTACTGTAATTTTAATGAATGTTTATCTTATTTTCTTTGTGTAATCCAATTACTTTTGTTTTCTTAACCATCGTCAGGGATCTCTTTGTCTCCGGCACTCTGCCAATCAGTTCCCCTTTCGATGTGCCCAGCTGAATTCGTTATCATTAAGTTTCTTCTATTTCTTGCACTTCCTGGGGCTTCAGTGAAAGGGAATCTGGGAACAGAAGTACTCCCCCAGCAGGAGTCTTTAAATGCGGATGGAACACCTGAGCAATTAGGTGTGTTGTCGTTATTTTTTGGTCCCAAAAAGATGCTTTGGTGTCTTTCTAAATTTGCACCATATTAATGATTAGAACATCTGGCGCATTTCTTTCCTGATAAAATTAATAACACCATTAAAAGGAAACCTTTAGGGGATGGTGAAATGTAACATGTTGCACCTGGCTCAAACATTGTTGCATTATAAAAAAAAAAGTGATGGTTTTTACACTGTTTAAGTGTGGCCAAATTAATACCATAGTATCAGGATTTCTGCTGGAATTCCTGATGGTTAAAGTAGCAGTAATTGGCATTTGCAGGACTGGTTACGTTTTCTGCTAAGAGTGGAATTAAACATAACAAGAAATATGGGATTGCCACCGTCAACAACAGATCTATGTTAGGTTATCCATCCCTGCTTTGTAATGTCTAGTTTAACACATTTTATGTGCTGATCTTATTACAATGTTTTGGCTCTAACAGTGGCACTGAGTGTTGACATGTTGAGTTCTGTCCTGAGTGAAGTCAGTTGAAAAGCACATTCTTTCTATCTATATCTGTGTAACAGGCACAGTTCTGATTTTTCTCATTATGTGTACAGTTGCTGCCTAAAATCAGTTCCTAATACCAATGCTTCTTTGGAGTAAAATTGGGATAACTCTGTGTTAGGGTTACATCACACATTACATGTTTTGGGGTGTATAGTTAAGATGTTAAGTGTTCACTTAAAAATCTAACTTTGAAAGTGCTTACTTTTAAGGCCCTTTATAGCCTTTGACCAGGGACGTGAAGGAACATTTGCTCCCATATCAACCTGCCCACATATTGAAGTTCTCTTCAGAGACTCACCTCCAGAAAAGAGAGGGCCTACTTAGTGGTGGTACCTGCTTTGTAGAATTACTTCGCCAACCTTCCTCTGGCTTTTTAATGCATTGTCAATTTAATGTGGTCATTTATTGTACTCTATTTTGATTTTTGTATTTTTAGCGTGTTTTTGTAAACCTTCCTGGAAACATTTCTGAAGGGCAGTATAGAAATCTTGTGTAATTGAATAAATAAAGGCCAAATTAGCCATTGATAGCAACAGGTCTGTATGTCTTTAAACAGGGATGTAAATGGGGGGGGGGGGGAGTGAGAGTCCAGGTTTTTTTAAAAAAGTGTATGGGTTAGGAGAGCCAATCCCTCCCTCTGTTTCCAGCTTACCTTATCTCCTTGCCTGTCTCCAGGCATTTTTACTTTTTGTTTCATTTGAGAATTATGTAGGACTTTAATCTAATTAAGCTTAGATTTGGTTTATATTGATTTTAACAGTAACCAGTAAATCAGACATTTGATATTAATGTGCACATTTGAGACCATTAAACATGACACTGCATTCCTTTGTAGGGAGATGTATAGTTTCAATCAATTGCTCAGCAGTTCATTGTACTAAAGCCTCCCTCCTTTGACTGGCACATAATAAGGCTCTTAGCATAAATAAGCTGCCCTGGTTTTTGTTTTCTTTTTTATGGCTTCAGTGGCATTGGAGGGATGTATTGTACATTCTTTCTGTTCTCCAATTGTGATCTGATCTTGACGTTACATTCCAGCATTACCAAGTGATTTTATTATCAGCACATTCCAGCTAATGATGAGTACTTGGGAAGTTCCATTGATTTCAATGGGAGAAATTGAATGAAATATTTCCATTGAAACCAATGGAGCTCAAATGTGCTTAACTTTCCCCATATCCATGTCGTGGGG
The DNA here is from genome assembly GCA_029215795.1 of Anniella stebbinsi. Classification (NCBI taxonomy): domain Eukaryota; kingdom Metazoa; phylum Chordata; class Lepidosauria; order Squamata; family Anniellidae; genus Anniella; species Anniella stebbinsi. Next base: position 15,735,186 of record JARDYH010000006.1, on the reverse strand, counting down.
CTGATGTGCTGTCCAACTACGTCTTTAAATGGCAAGACCTGACTTTTACCACGCAGGGACAAAAATACACTATAGGAAGCTGATGGGCAGATGGGCAAATGGGCAAAAACGAGGATTAAGCAGGGATGGGAAACTTGTGGGCCTCCTGATATTTCAGCCTACAACTCACATCCATGCTCACCATTGGCTATGTCGGCTAGAGCTGATGGAGCGGTAGGCCAAAACATCTCCTTTCAAAAAAATGCCTCCATACCAACCCATGGGATTTCAGCTCTTCAGAAAAAAAATTGCCATACGACAAATAGGCACAGCTTGCTCACTCCCCCTAGTCCTGAGAGCTTCCCATTACAGGTTTTTCTGTCAGAACTTGTGCCTGTTCATGGAACGAGGCAGGGGGCCATTTCTCCCCAGTTTCACTCTCCCCTGGGTAGTACATTCTCTCTTGAGCCAAAAGGAAGTTTTCAGTCCTTAGCATGTCCTGCGCATTTATAACGCTCAACATTTCTTTTAATGGTCTTCTGTGCCCTCCCGGAGGCACCGGCAGGGATGGTCATGGAGGCGTCTGTGAAATGAGTGGTCCAGCTGTTTGCAGGGCAAGAGAACCAGTCATGTCAAGAGAAGCCACCAGATAAATTATTTTCCATTGCCTGACCTTTGCATAATTGTATATTCTTTGTAAATAAACCACAGGAACAAGGAGGCCCCTTTTCTGCCTCCTTGCAGAAGAAGGGGGGGAGAGTTCTTTTTAAAGTAAAACAGCATTATTGATCAAAGGCAAAGGTAGCACCACATGTAAAGAAGGAACAGCTGGCAGTCACCTCTCTGTCACTTGCAAACACACTTTGTGCACAAACCCACACTTATTAAAAACAGGTCAGATCGGATTCCAGGTTCACCCTGCAAAATTAATGACAACCTTGCAATAAAGTAACAGCATGAATTTGAGCCTTGTAATACAACGTGATTACTAGCATTTTTATTAGCCAGGCTTGAGCAGCAGGCAAGGCCGGCTGGTATTTGACACACAAACAAGGATGTTACCAGGTGCTCAGCTCTAAAATGTCACATCAAAGTCACGGGCCTGCTGGCTTGGCTTACACCTGAGCCAATTAGCCGAGGAGATCAGAAGGGTCTTGAAAACGAATCCGAATCTTTATTTGCGTGCGGGACAAAATCGCTTGATCCCGGGGTAAGACGAGACAAGGGGAACAATAGTTGCTCCAATATGGCAAAGGCGGAAGAGCAGGAATGTAAGGGGAATGAGCAGGAAACAAATAGCAACAGGCAAAAGCAAGACTACGCAACAACACCTGGCTGCTCTCTCTCAATGTGTTTGTCAGCCTTTTGTTGGCAACAAAGGAGCTAATTGAAATGAAACAGTCTTCAGTCTGTTTGTTGGCACATCAAATATGCTGTAAGATATGTTGATTCTTGCTCCTCTTGAATTATTGAGTATCGTGCCTTCCAGACAGAAGACAAGGGAAACGTCCCTCCAAGAAGCACAGCAGTTGAGAAGACTGCTCTTTAGAGCTTCTGCCGGAGTTCCCTTTTATTTGTTGTTTATTATTATTATTATTATTATTATTATTATTATTATTATATTATTTTGTTAAGGGTATGTAATATTTTAAATGTAAATGCCTTGGGTAATTAGTACATCACGTCCCATATCAGAATCTGCATGAACAAAACCACCCCACCTTGTTTTTATTGACAAGGATGGGAAGACAATTTCTCACGGTACAATCAAACATATGTGTGAATTAGAGAGAGAGAGAGAGAGAGAGAGAGAGAGAAACCAAGAATTTTCTACAACTGCAGGAATTAAACGGTATCAACAACCTTTGAATATGTGCAGTTTTGCATGTGCAAAGAAAGCCCATGTACCAATCATGCAATAATTCAAGTGCAAAGAAAGCAAAGAGGTTTGTGGGGGAAGTGAAATGCCTTTGCCTTTGTTAATTGCATTAAACAACTTTCCCAAATACCCTCATGAAAACAAATGATTTGTAAATATTTGGAACGAAATTCATGAAAAGAGTTTAGATAAACAAACATTTCCCAAGGCTGGTTTTCAGGCAATCCTGAGTCACATGCTTTTTTTTTTTCTTTTTTTGTCCATGAGTAGTTCCGACCCTCTTGAGCTACACTCTGCCAAGTTCAAATACTTTAAACTGAATATCTCCCCCACTTTGCCACCTATAGAGTGTCCCCATTGATGTAACCACTTTGAGGAAGTAACATCTTACCATGTGCGATTGATTGATTGATTGATTGACTGACTGATTGATTGATTTAAACTATTTGTATGTCATATGATACCTAAGATCTCTAAGTGGTTTACATAAAAATACATATAATATAAAAACAATATGAATTAATAAACACATCTAAACCATTCATGAATTTATGTGAGATGTCACTGACAGGTCCTGCTTCCTGGCAATGATTCGCATGGCCATGCTAGGTACAAAATGGGTCACTGCACTCACATAAACCAACTGCAAGTAGTGATCCTTGTCACCATAGTTGCGCTGGGTCAGATGTTACTTCCTTCATGTGGCTAAGTCCACAGGGACACTCCACATGGATGGCTTTAAAGCATCTGAACAAATCCGAACCTTTATTTTTCTGCAAGACAGAATCATTCAGACCCAGAATTCTTATACACTTGGAGAGACTCAGTGTGTGAATCCAAAAATCACAGATTTCTTTAGCAGCAGTTCTCATGAATTTGGCGGCTCCCAAAATGGCTGCAGCAATCACACAAATTGCTGCTGGAATTGTCCACGAACTCTATTTCACACATTATATTTCTCCAGTGGAATGAATATCCAGAGAAGGTCAGGACTGCTTTTATTTATTTATTTTTATTTATTTATTTATTTATTTATTTATATTACATTTATATCCTACCTTGCTTCCTCTTGCAAGATACCCCAGGTGGATTACATGGTCTTCCTTTCACGGACATGCTAATGAAAGATGTTGTTGTTTATTTCCCATTCCTTGGTTTGTTATATCCCCTATAAAAGTCTTTAAAAATGGTAGCCCACTTTAAATTGCAGATTGGGGGTCTATCAAAAGATGTATAGATTGTCATGTGGAGACACCATTTGGATGTTCAGGTTCCAACACCAAATTTATTTATTATTTATGTATTTACAACATTTGTATTCCACTCCATATCTAAACAGATTCTAGAGTAATGAACATAAAAAGTAAAATAGTAAACAGATAAAAAGATAAAAATACCATATTAAAATTATTCTTTTTAGGACAAAATGCCAATAAAATCTGGCTGGTAGTTGAAGAATGCTTCCTGGAATATAGCCGTTTTCTGAAGCTGCCAGAAGCAACGCAGTGTTGGTGCCTGCCTGACCTCCAGGGACACCGAGTTCCAAAGAAAAGGGGCCACCACACTGAAGCCTCTTCTCTGGGTGGACCATAGGCCCACGAGGAACCACCAGGACCATGTCCTCTAATGACTTCAGTGACCAGACAGGTTGGTAAGGGAGAAGGTACTCTCTTGGGTATCATAGTCCCAAATTTTTAGGGCTTGGTACATTAGGACCAAAACTTTTAACCTGGCCTGGTAGCAAATACGCAGCCAGTGCAGTTCCCTCAGCAAAGGAGTAGCATGCTGAAAAGGGGCAGCTCCCAACAACAGCTGAGCTGCTGTGCTCTGCACTAGCTACAGCTTCCGGAGCAACCTTAAGCACAGCCCCACATAGAGTGCATTGCAGTCATCCAATCTTGAGGTTACTAGCACCTGTATCCCTGTGGCCAAGCTATTCCTGTCCAGGAGAGGCCATAGTTGGTGAACAACCCAAAGCTGGTAAAATGCCTTGGATGTCATATTTGTATGCCTGCAACTCAGCCAGAGATATGCATATTCAAGTGTGCACTCACCACACACTCATAGGGCATTTGTATTTAATTGTGCACTAAAGGTTATTTCCATCTAATCCAGTACACACACATCAGTAGCCCCACTTAAATCAGTAGGACTTAAGTTAGTCATGTCTAACTTGCCCTATTGATTTCAATGAGTGTACTGTAAGCATGATCCAACCCATTAATTGTAGCTAACTGGGATCTTTATTTATTTACATCATTTTCCTTCCAAACCCCAAAGAACCAAAGAGAGTACATTTTAAGACATATTTTGATCTTTTACTTTTTAGATCTAAAATTTGAACTGTCCACTCAAATATCACACACTGGCTGAATTTGGACGACACAATAAGCAACTGGGTGGGGGGAAACAATCGTCAGTTGTATTGACTATCGTGTCATCTGAATGCTGCCATAGTCAACTCAGCGCTGATCCTAATCCACACCAAGGTTGATTATTTATTACCATGTTGTGTGGGGAGTACCCACTAGATGAACAACTGTAAAGTTGATTATTACCCCACCATTGATTATCGTGTTGTCCGAATTCAGCCACTGTGTACTAAAACAATCTCACTCCAGTAGAAGCCTATTTTACAGTGCTTCCAGGGTTATTCAGACTTTAGTGAGTCTTCTTGAGTCTTCCACAATTGTGGAAGACAATTATGACTGTGGAAGAGTGAGTCTTCTTAAGTCTTCCACAATTATGATTGTGGAAGAGCTGCCAAAATCACTTCCCTGTGTGATGTCTTCTTACAACCCAGCCGATTGTCCTGCATTAGATGAACTAATGAATGTCTGACTAGGGAATGGCCAGAGATTACCAGATGCTCTAGTATTATGGGAGTTAAGCAGGTCTGGATCTGATCAGTCCCTGGATGAGAGACCGGTGGGATCCCCATCTAAGCTGTTCTGGGCTTTCTAAAAGGAAAAGCAGGAAATAAGCAAATAAATAGACCACTGTCGTATTTATCCAGATGTGCAAAAACAAGGAAGGCCTGCTGCATTTGTAATCTTCTTGACTATTGTGCTGTCCTTGAATGAGTCTTATTTTCCCGCCTTCCTCTCCCTCTCTCTTTTCAGAGTGTGATATGGTTAACACAGTCACTAATGCACTTGACTTCCTTTTTCCTCTCTGGAGCATATTTCTCTTCAACAGATGTTTCCCAAATAATTAAATGGTGTCGAGCATGCATTATTGACAATCTCAATGCCTTGCTAATGTACTCCACACTTAAACATTTTTTTCCACCAGCGGGACTGAGTGTTGAGGATTGTTGTGCTTATTTACAAATAATTGCTGTAATGGACTTGGAGTTTTAAATTGGAAGAGTGGGAAATTGTGATAATAAATAAGTAATCATTTATTGAAAGGCTGTTTTTGTCATTCTTTATTCTGCCGCGATAATTATGGATGCTCAGACATTCTGTATTCTACTGAAACTGTCGCTTAGGACATGAAGGGAAACAACACATCCCCATTTCTCAATGTTTCTGCAGTTTGGACATTTCTGACAGTAGGACTATAAATGGCTGTTCTCCTCTCTTTGCTGGCACACCTATGATGAGAAATAAAATGGGACTTAAGACAGTATTCCATATGCTTCCACTGTCCCTATTCACCAGGGACCAAACTTGTTTTCCGGTATTTGCCCCTGGTATTTATTGTAGCATAAACTTTTGTGCACTGGAGCTCACTTCATACTCAGTTGGGGGGGGGGGGGGAGGAGAGAGCTCAAAATGGCATTGATCATTTCGAAGCTATTTCATACATATCAAAATAGGTTGTTTTGATTTTTCAGTATTTCAGTGAGATGGCAAAATCAATAAGAATGTCTTGCAAATGCACACAACAACAACAACAACAACAACCCTAAGATGCTTTATTCAAAAGCATACCCAACAGTTAAAAAAGTGTGTCACACCATATTTTGGAGTGGGGAGGAACCAGAGATTAACAGTGCAATTCTATGCACATGTAATCCAAAGTAAGCTCCACTGAGTTCAATGCATACAGTTGAAAATAGCATAGAGGCCAGTGGGTGATGTTCCCTTAAATGTGGGTTGTTGGTGCTTGTGTTGCTTTATTACATTTATATAACAAAAGATAGGATAACTTGCCTGTCATCTAAGGAATTCAAAGAGGCCCCCCACCTCTGTTCCATTGTATCCTCATAACAACCCTGTGAGGTAGGTAAGACTGAGAAAGAATGATTGGCCCAAGGTTACCCATTACACTACAGTGGTAAACAGGATATTCAATTTACAGTCAGAAAGCATAGATTGATATCCCTAGTTGCTACCGGACCCCCACTACCTGACCAATTCAAGCATGTCAAAGGGCAGTAGAACTCCCACAAGCGAATATTCCATTGCACAGGCAGTTTTACTTGCTTTGTGCTAGAGTGATGGGAATTTCAGGTTTTGAATTATGACCACTATATATACAAATGATAATTTTTAAGACTTCTTTAGTTATAAGGATGTCTTGGACTACCTCTGTGTATTCCCATCAGCTTTCTGGTCCATGCAGAAGTATGTAAAAGATGAGTGAGACAGTTAGAAAGGCCCTCAGCTTGAGGGCCCATTTGACAATTTGAGAAACTGTCCTGGGCACCACCACAAAATGGCTGCCATGGGAGGTGTGACAAAGGACAAGTAACCTGCCCCAAAGATTTGTATATAAGTCTGAGCCCCAATACACTAAACATCTCCTTTGAACACACCGTGTTCATCACCAACAGAAGCCTATTTCATAGCAATCCCAGGTGCTGGTAAGAAAATGTGTTTATTTTTTTTAAAAAAGTGAGAGAGGTAGGACACCTTGGCCGGTATCAAGAGAGGTATCCAGGGGCACATTGATGCCCGCATGTATCACATTGCCTACCCCTGATATATAGATACACACACAAACAAATGAACACTATTTTAACTGAGACATCCATTTCTAAAGAATAGCATTTTTTCTATACCTTCTCTGAAGAGTATGCCAAATATTTTATTAGATTCATAAGAAAATAATTGAAATCCAGACACATTACCAAGGGGTTCGGAGGAGATCATCTTTCCAAACATCCAAAAGAATATTACCATTATACTCCCCCCCCCAAAAAAAGCCCAACCATCCACTTTCCTTATATTAGGTGGCCAAGCTAAAATAAAATGAAGCTGCATTTTTCTCCTCATTAGGATTTTATGATATTATTATTATAATTAAGCTTCCCATTAAATTTTGCTCATGGTTTTATTGAGTTACTGCTCCCTACAGATTTGAGGCATATTTAACATATAATTACAGCAGTTCATCTCTAGATGAGGATTTAGAATGCAGGGTTGTGGGCTCACACCTCAGGTTCTTAGAAATTAAAAAATCAGCTGCCAATTGCAAAAAGGGCAAGTTCCCGGGAAACCTATTAATTAAACTAAGGCTGAAGGAAGGATATTGTTCTTGAATTTAATGGAGGGAATAGATGTGCCACAGGGGCCTGGCCAAAGTCAAATTAACATGTATAACTGAAGTAGGTTATCATAGCACGTGGTCCTGAGGCTGCTCATATTACAAAGGTCTTGCGCTTTAGAATATTGAAGGAACTGTCAGTGATACACGACACTCTAGGTCTGGCCCTGGGTTGTCCTCCTGTGATGCCTGTAAAGACATAGGATGGGAGAGTGCCCTCTAGTGGACTTTCAAATTAGATCTCTTCACTTCTGTATGGATTCCTGGCACAGGAGTGGGGTGTACAGTTCAGACAAAGCCCACTTCAGAGAGATTTAGGGCATCTCTACATTAAGAAAAAGACCCACATCCTTACTAGACTTTCTTTCTCACAGGTCTTTCCGCATTCACTACAGGCTTCTTTAGATGGTGACCAACAGCGACCATGTGATTTTGACTTGAAAATCTTCTGTCTGGACCATGCTTTTCTGATAAATGAAACAGCACCATCTAGTGGTGGAATTAATCCCACAATAATTTAAAAGCTGCATTATCTCCTTGTTATTTTTTTTTTTAAGCGAGATTACCGGGCGGGAAGTGTGGGAGACATCCTGGAGGTTGGCAGTGTCATGTAAAGGACACACAAACTTATGTGAGTGGCCAATCATGAGCCAGCAACAAATTGCTCATGTAAAGAAGCTCTCAGGCTACCTCCACTGTGAGTTGACTCTGGTGCAAAGGAATCCAAGGCATAGGCAAATTCACTTCAGAGGAATTATTATTATTATTATTATTATTATTATTATTATTATTATTTCATTTTATGCTCAGCTGAATAAACCTCCCACTTTTTAAAACCTCCCATAGCCAAGCTCTCAAAAAAGAAAAAGAAAACACCGGGGGGGGGGGGGGGGGAACAGACATGTAGGTGTGTTGTTTTCTGGCTCACAGCTCTAGCTTCCAACCAGGGTTTTCCAATCACAGTTCTTTTGGGAGGTAAATAGAAGCAACATATCAGAAGCCCTCCATGTTTTTCACTGCTGTTTGTAAGTTGACTCCCTCACAGGAACACCCGAAGTTTGTGGAATGTCTTCTTGCATGACTTTTCCTTATTACTATCTAGACCAATTCTTTCTTTAAATCCTCTTGTAAAATCCCATCCCTTCCATCCTCATTTTTTTAGGAATCAGGTCATGGGTTGTGCACCGCTGATGTACACCATGACATGCAATGAGTCCTAAATCAATTGTACGCCAGGGTCTGTAGGCCCTGTTTGAAGGCCTGTAATGATGGAATCCAAAGTGGGTTCTGAATTGAACATTTCTCTATCCAGACATCTACTGGTTCCTATCTTGCTAAATGGGACAGAATTAAAATCTGCCAGCATCTTAATCCAATGACTGTTCAGGAAACCTATGTATAAATGTTTGAGTTGCCATCAAACTCTTCCCCATGCTTCCCTCCCCCTCCCCCACCCCAAAGTTAGATATTTTTAATTGGGTGAAACATCCGAGGAATTTTGAGGGAAGCAAAACAGAGTTTTGATGAAAATGGCACTTTTTCAAACCTTGTGCCAAAAATTCTTCTGCATTTTTTTTCAAACATTCCCATTCAATTTGATAGAAGAGAAATTGCTTTCAAAATTATTTCAAAGAAGATATGTTCATTGGAATTCCTGTGGGCTGTATGTGGGGAGTTTGTGCTTACCTTAATTATGACATGGTTGGTGGATGTATGTGTGTGTGTGTCTTGTCTTTCATTGTACAACCATCTCTCCATTAATTTGTAGCTTCCCCGGCTTTCTGTGCTTTTTCAAATCAGGACGTGCAGGCACCTTGGAGGATGCATAGCGATGGACTGATCTGTAATAGAAAGAAGAAGAAATACTGCATCCTTGGCCACCTCACAAGGTAAGCTCAAAAACACCAAAGGAAATTCTAAAGAAATTCTAAAGTGCCCTGAGAGTGAGGCAGAAAATTGGAAGCCTCTCGGAGGGAAGAGGAAAACCTTTGGGAAGTTGGTGGACAGATTTCAGCACATTACTACCAAACATCCCAATGTGAGAACAACTGAGGGAGGTTGTACACACTCCTATTTGCAGGGGCGGGGGGAGCCATAAGGTGGCCTGGAAAAAGAAATCTTACAAACCAAAAGGAATGGGGTACAATGACAAAAATACCCCCTCTTGACTACGTCAGGTATTCCTGGAAATAGTAATTCAGTTCTCTCTTCCTCTCCAAGTGTTTCAGAGTTAGATTAGTAGCAAGAATAAGTTCCAGTGCCCTATGGAAACCTAATCACAATATGACTTCAAAGCCAATTACCAGCCAAGTTGCAACCCAGCTGCTTTTTTTTTTCCTGGAAACTGGCAGAAGCATTCTTTAATAAACATTTATGAGCTCATTAGATGGAGCAACCCCTTTCCCTCAGAACAATATGGCTGCCAGGGATTGCGCCTCGAGAGGCGTTCTACCTGAATGCACTTTGCCAGCGTGATGAGCCTCGTTCCGACAGTTGACTTTTTACGTCGGGAATTTGCTTGGCGGGCCCAAGCTGCTCACATCAATATATTATTAAAGGGGGAGGGGAGAGAGACAGACGCAAACCTGTAACACTAACACAGCCTTTGTAGTTGGCATACACATTGTGTCTGTTTTCTGCATTGTTTCACCAAAGAAGCCCAGTTGCCAGATACTGTGGAATCTTTCGCCCACTTCACAAACACATTTAGAGATTCCTTTTGCAGTTCCGGGGCTAACCTTGCTGCCCTCATTGCCAACCTCTTTGCCTTGCCCAATATACATATTTTAAATAGCCTGTTTTTTTGTTTTTTAAAAAAAGTCTCAATGGTCCCTCCATACAAACATGCATCGAAAGGTTACTCAGTGGGTTTGCATAGTAAACACAAATGGATATTGTTTTTGACATCTTGTGAACTTGTCTCTCTCCCTTGTACCTTGAGAGAACATGGGACCTTCTGGGCCTGTATCAGGCTTGCTGCATTTTTAATGACGGCCCCTGAAATGCAGGGCAGCAAGATCTTGTCACCTTGGCATATTTTATCCCTGATCAAACATTAGTTGGCAGCTGTTGGGAAACTTGTAACACCGTCTCATCGACGCCAGCTGCCGGTTTGGTGGCAAGAGTGCAAGATCTCACCCAGCCTATTTTTAGTGTGCATCTCACCCTCGCCATCCTCTTAGATGCCTTGAATCCTGCTTTGGTGAGATTAGCATGACTAAACAATGCCATCTTTTACATAAAAAATACAAACAAAAACAAGCAAAAGTGTGAAAGCTGTGGTTAGAGTACCCAGTGATAATATTAAGCAACAACAGTCTTGCGTATGCTGTGTTCAGTGCTCAGAGTCTAAAATGAGAGGCTGTGGGGCTCAAACCCACCTGTCAATCATGCCGTCTTGCCTAGAAACCATCCCCTCCCTATCATCCTAAATATTGGTGACTCTTTGATATTTGTGGGATATTAGTTACGTTGCTTTAAGGGCAAGAACTCAGGGCTTTTACAGCAGGAAAAAAATGGTTCAAATGGCATGATCAGAAACTATTGTGGTGCTGAATTTTCCAGGGTTTTGCTTTTTTGGGTGTAAAGGGGAAAGCTCCCAAGAAAAAGAAATGCCATCCCTCACAAATAAAACAAACAAAAATGCTTTTTGCAACAAAAAGAAAGGGAGGGACCACAGAAAGGCCCCCTCCTCCTACTTTAGCAAGGACTTTGCCAAGAGAGAGGGACAGGTTGGGTTGGGACCGTGATGCAATTGCAACCCCCATGCTCTCCATTGCCTTGACTCCTCCTCTTGTGTTCTTTAAAGTGGTAGTTGCAAGATTAAAAGAGAAAAGTCCTGCTCTCCTGGCAAAAGCTCTGCAGCTTAACTTCTTTAAAGGGGATTAGTCCCAGAGCCAGACCAGGATTTATCTACCCGAAGAGTACAAAGGCTTTGTGAATTTTTTTTTTGTTTATATATGACATAAGTGTCTCAGAAAAAAATATGGCTGCCATGCTATTATGTAGTTGCCACATTTAAGTATGCATAACTTCTCACCCGTTTATGCTACAGAGATGATTTTTTCTGAAATATTTCAAATTTAATGACAAATACTTTTTGTAATTACACATTTTTGTTAACTCCATTAATTTTTGAGATAATTTCATTTGAACGTATAAAATCAGTGTTCACATTGGTTAAATGTGACATTTAACCATGATTTACTCAAAAACTATACGACTTTCGAAAGAATACTCAAGAACAAAAAAAGTTGCACTTTTTAATGAGGATTAAGAAAATGTATAATAACATGGGGTTTACCCCAACGCTTAGGGAATTATGAGTGATATCTCGTTATACGTCCACTTTCTTGGGATTGTATGATTTTACAGTTTATCGTACAGGGCTTTCATTTCAAAATTGACAGTGATCTTTATTCACCTTCTGTTCATGGGAACCAGTTGCCAAGAGGAACATAGATGCACCGTGGCAAAATATTTCATTGCACCCTCTTCTCCTCCCCCAATTTTGGCCCAGCACCACTAGAGAGAACTCTGCATGTTAGCAGAAGTAGTTGAATAAAGCAGACTGAATCCAAAGGTGAAGAGCTTGACAAATTCTACTAAGTCACGAACAGAGCCTCCTGGTTACGCAACTAAAAGTACAGAACAGCAAAACAAATAGGGCCCAGCATCTAACAAAATCAAAACCACTACCACTAAACATACCGAACAGGTTAAGGTTTTTTTATACATAAGAAACCCAGGTTAAAATGAAACTTATTTGGCTCCACCTGGCTGCTAGGGAACATTCCCCACCACCACCACTTTGTGGCTTCTATTTGCACCCAAGGGTCTCTGGTGCATCCAGAGCTGTTGATTAGCCCTGAATCCGTGGGGTTTGTTATTGTGCCTATTACCTGCTTTAGAGCAGTGAAATTAACTCTTAGCTTTCACCCATGTTTGGTTGCTATTCCAACACAGTGCAAGTTGGTGCCGCACTCCCCCAAAACCCCGCGGTTTCGCTAATTGGGAGTGGCGTCAGATAATCCACATGCCAAGGAGGGGGTTTCTGGTAGGGATGTGCACTGGATCGGACCCGATCCACGATCCGAGTCCGGTCCAGTGGGAAATCGGATAAATTATCCGATTTCCGATCTGACAGCTGGATCGGCCGATCCAATCCGAACCGGTCCGAAAAGGCTCCGAACCGGTTCGGCGGATCGGTGGATCGGCAGGCGCCCACTGGCACCCACCGCCGCTTCCATTGGTGGGCGCCAGTGGGCGCCCGCCGATGAAAGTGGACAGCGGGGGGGGGAGGAGGGGGGCGCTTACCTTTCCGGCCCGTCCGCTCCCGTCCGGCGCCGGCAGCTACTACCAGCGGGCTCCGCGGCCTGCTCCAGGGTGGCGCGCCGGGTGATGTCACCCGGCGCGCTACTCTAGAGCAGGCCGCGGAGCCCGCTGGTAGTAGCTGCTGGCGCCGAACGGGAGCGGAAGGGCTGGGAAGGTAAGCAGGGGGTGCGTGGAGGGGAGGAGGGGGCGCGCGGAGGGGGGGAGGGGGGCCCTTACCTTTCCGGCCCGTCCGCTCCCGTCCGGCGCCGGCGGCTACTACCAGCGGGCTCCGCGGCCTGCTCCAGGGTGGCGCGCCGGGTGATCACCCGGCGCGCTACTCAAGAGCAAGCCGCAAAGCCGGCTGGCGGTAGCCGCCGGCGCCGGACGGGAGCGAACGGCCCTAAAAGGTAAGCAGTGGCGGGGAAGGGGGCTTACCCCCCCCGGAGCCGTCCGCTTCTATCCGCTGGCGCCCGCGGGCGCCAGCAGATGGAAGCGGACGGCCCCAGGGGGGGTAGGGAGCGCGGGGGAGGGGGCTTACCTGCCGTGGCCGTCCACAGCGGACAGCCCCGGGGGGGAGGGAGTTAGGCCCCCCCCTCACCCACCCGCCGCCATTTTTTCCTCATAGACTTGCATTGCAATGCAAGTCTATGGGGAAAAAAATGGCGGCCGATCCAAAAATTTCCGATTTTTGGATCGGGATCATACTTGATCCGGTCCGGGGGGCCTCCGATTTTGTCCGAACCGATCCGTGACAAAATTGGAGGTCCCGATCCGGGTCCCGATCCGATCCGGGGGGTCCGTGCACACCCCTAGTTTCTGGTACCGGAGCCACCTGCCTGCCCTCTTCCTGGCTTCTGGCAACCTATTGCCGGTTGCCATCCTCCAGGACCGTCCCCTGAATCAGCCACGGAGCAATGTCAGACAGCAGACCTTGCTCCCACTGAAAAGGTCAGGGTAAGTCCCCGACTTTTTCACTGCACAGCTTTGCGGAAAAGTCCCACGGTGGCTGCAAACCTGCCAGAACTCTAAAGTAGTATTTTGGGGATAGGGTTCAGCACCTTGGATAGCTCTTTTAGAGTTCTGTCTGGTTCTGACGAAAACCCAGAATGGATTCACAGCCCCACCGAAATTGGAGTCACCAGCTACTACTGAATGCTGCTGCATTACTTAAGTTTTGCTTTGGTTGGAGATGGGGGCTTAAGCTATATGCTACATTAAATGCACATAGCATGTAGGTCATCCTAATGCATTTATTTACTCTAGTGTAAGTGTGCAGGACCCCAATCTAGATCAGGACCACTGTGTGCAGGAAGTGGGGGGGGGGGGGTTAAACCTGCTCATCCAGCTACTTTTTTTTCCTTTTAAATCCATCCCCACCCCCATGCACAGGGGCTAAAGAAAGAGGGGAAAGGACTCCATTGTTGCCAAGTGCAAAGAAAAAGTGGTTGAATGGGAATGTGTAATGGCTGGGTGGCAAGGTCAATCCAGACTGGGGACCCATGCGCTTACATTGGAGTAAATAAAAACATTTGGATCACCTATACAGTACGCCTTTAACACAGCATGTGGTTTAGCAGCAAGGTGTTAAGCCAAAGGTGACTTTCAAGATGGCAAGTTGGAGAGAGTTGGAGAGAGTTCCAGGCAGAGGAGAATGGGCGAGGTCTTTTAAATGGGCAGGAAACACTGAGGCAGCTCAGGGTGGCCCTGTTGCCCTCTGCCATGAGGGAAAAGCATGTCTATTGGAATTCTGTTGTCAAAGATGTGACACACACACACCAGCATATGTTGAGGGTTTTGTGTTGTTGTTGTTGTGCTTTGACCCAGAATTGTTGTTTTTAAAGGATATTGTAATTATAACTTGTTTTTATGCTTTTTAGGGTTTAAATTTTTGTATATTGGTGTTTTGTATATCGGTGTTTTTTTTAATGTTCAATGTTTTTTGTTTTTGTAAACTGCCCAGAGAGAGAACTTTGGGTATGGGGCGGTATATAAATGGAATAAATAAATAATAATAATAATAATAATAATAATAATTGAAACACACCAAATCGGCAACATGTCTGCAGACCTTTCAATGATCCAATACTTGCAGAGAGAAAAGTGGGGTGAGGGGAATCCATTTTGAATATCTGAGTCATACTAGATTATGTACAGAACCTTGAGGATTAATAGCCCTACATGGTGCCCATCCCTATCAACTGCCTTTGATTTCATAATTGTCTTGTATTTGTTAGGGAAACGTTTTGCTTAGCGAATTAAGTGCACATTGCCATACCATTTCGCACCAGACTGCAAAAGCACGGATCTGGAAAAACACATATAAAAGCGATAAAAAGATCACAGAGGTCAGATTCTCCCTGTAAGGAAGTCCAATTCTTTGTACCAATGTCAAGATAGCATAGAGAAGTACGCCGCATGTAAAGGACCCGGGAAATGTTCGTGGAGAGTAATGTTATGATTATGAATTGCTTTGGTCAAAATGGGTAGCAGGTTCTTTTTCTCAAACTGTATTGAAGTGGAGGGGGAAAGACATTACAGTACTTGAAAAGGTAGCAGAGAGCAACAAGGCTAATCCTGGATTAAAGAAAATGAACTTTGAGGACAGCAAGAGAAACCCTTAACCAGCATGGCCTAGAGGGAGCAGGAATTATATTTGAGAGCTAAGAATCTGGTGAAAGTCAGCAAACTGGTAGGACAAATACTATTTCAGGTTTGAGGAGACACAAAAATATCCTTCATTTTTAAATCCATGCAGCAGTTAAAAATAGATAAATAGAAACACTTCTCATATTATTTCATCCTCGAACATATTACATGCTTACCTACCTATCTGGAAAGGTCTACAGAAGTCAGAGACGTTTTTACCAGGGGACTCTAAGAGCTTATCTACACTACTGCTTTAAAACGGTGTATAACAGTTTCAAACCGGTTAATAACCGGTTTGAAACTGTTATAAACCATTTTAAAGCAGTAGTAGTGTAGATAGGCTCTAAGTAAGCAACTACATGGGAAATGAATTGGCTTCCCAAAATCCCTTCACATCTTTTTACTGTTGAATATTCACCAAATATTCTCTGAAATATTAATCAAATATTTGATATCCAAGGATGTTTAATTTCAATATTTGACAGCATTAACAGTTCACATACGATGCCTTTTATTACTTGACACCATTTAATAGCTGACATGCAATGATGTTTCACATTCGATAAGCTCCCATTAAGACTACTGCAATGTTTTGCCTCTTGGCCTGCCTTTGAAGAAATGTCTGTCAGTACAAAATATGGCAACTAGACTGCTAACTGAAAATGAGCATTATGATCATGTTTTGCCAGTGCAATATCATCGTCACTGGCTCCTGGTCCATTTCTGGGCCCAATTCAATGTGTTTCTAACCTATAATGCCCTTTAAGGCTCAGGAAACTGGTATTTGAAGGATCGCTTCTTCCTATATATTCCTAACCAAACCCTAAGAGGCCTGCTCTGAGTGCTCTTACATACTGAGGTAATGTTGAGTGGCTATATGAGAAAAAAATCCTTCTCAGTAATAGTCCCCTAGTTATGAAAGCCACCCCCTCTAGAAAGGTCATAATAAAAATAAAATAACATTTGCTGCCCTTTTATGACTCCCAAAATCAGCTGCTAGGAGTAAGCTGCCTCACTCTGCCCTGTGGTAGGGCCGGTTCTGATCACATTTTAAATGTGACAAATTATTTGAATACATATTTGCTGCCCTGAAAATAAATACCTGAGAATGTAGTACATGTGTGTTCAGATAACCTCCGCCCACTTAAAATGTTACATGATCTGCCTCCGTCACCAGAACTCTTCCCTCAGGTTCTTGTAACTCGGGGCTAATCTAGGTGCTACATTAAATGCTTACTATGTAGCTGATCGTAACTCAGTGTTTGTTTGTTTGTTACTCTACTGTAAGTGCATGGGGTCCCAATCTGGATAGGGGCCAGTGTGTATAGGCTGGGGTTTAAACCTTCCCCACAATTCCTTCGCCCCCATCCATGGTGCTGAATCCATTTTGGTTTTTGCATTTGACTGAAACCCAGAATGGATTCACAGCCCCACCAAAATTAGAGCCACCAGCCTCCACTGAAGGAATCATAAACCGGGCAAGCGGAGAAAAGCATACAAGTTCACAATCTTCTAGACTCTGCTGAGATGTGCTGTATCTCTATTTCAATCACAGTAACAACTTCTAATACGTATCAATTCAATACATGCACTGCTACGTATCTATACATATACTTT
The DNA here is from genome assembly GCA_029215795.1 of Anniella stebbinsi. Classification (NCBI taxonomy): domain Eukaryota; kingdom Metazoa; phylum Chordata; class Lepidosauria; order Squamata; family Anniellidae; genus Anniella; species Anniella stebbinsi. Next base: position 15,718,256 of record JARDYH010000006.1, on the reverse strand, counting down.
CTTTTGTACACTTTTTTGGGGGGGCAAGTCATAAATGGCCACCCTAGCCATCAGGCGGCTCTTTCAAAACTGACAGAACTGTTAAGAGTAATCCATTCTCTCAAGATTTCAGCTTCCCAAGACTGGCCCCCTACACCCTGTTTGGGTGTCTCCTCCCCCCCTTTGAAGTCAGGGGACAGATGCATACAACGCCATGTCACTTCTGGAAAGTTATTTGTTTGTTTGATTCATATCCTGTGAAAAACAAGGAGACTTGCTCTGGTGCAAATTTAAAAAGGTTCTTTAATCTGTTATAAAAACACTTTTCCAATTCTTAGATCGCCCAACGTTTCAGATTACAAATCAATCCTTCTTCAGGAGCTGTATTGGAAGTGATATCCACAAAGATTTGATATTTAGCTCTTCTCTGTTAGTAACTAATCTTGGCATCCTTTCCAAACGTAATTCTCTCTCAACCAGCTTTCAGAACAAGTGCAATCTTTAAAAAATTCCCAAAAAATTGAGGGTTTGAGCAATTGCTCTGATTTTTTTTCACAAATGGCCAGCCAGATCCCATCTTCAATGTCCCACAAGTTTCAAGTTTTTATCTTTAAAAATGAAGACGTTACAGTGAGGATGGGGCTTTTGGGGGACCCCCTATAACTTTTTAATTTGAAAAGATAGAGACATGAAACTTTTTGGACATTGCAGATTGGATCTTGCTAGTCCTGGCTCCCCAAGTTGCATGTCATTATCATTTCAAATAAAAAAGTTATGAATGCGTTTCCCCCAATGCAAGCCTATGGGAAAAAAGCAGACAAGATGGCGGCAGGGAGGCCCGGTAAACCAGCTGTCAATAAAGTTGTACGATCTTTAATAAATTAATATAAAATCGAGGGTTGGAGGGATCGTTCTCAAATTTCATACACACGTATAGCACATGTTGCTACACATACATGCCAAATTTCAGATCAATCCCTCCACCCCTGTATTTTATATTATTTTTTAAAAGATCCTGCAACTTTTGGACAGGTCTGAATGAACGCACGTGGCGAGCTGTCATTCTGACCTGTCAGAACTTAAACATTCTTTAATAAATTCATATAAAATCGAGGGTTGGAGGGATTGATCTCAAATTTCATACATATATTTAGGCATACCCCATAAGCACTGTGACCAAGTTTCAAGCCTCTAACGTTGAAAATACAGAAGTTATAGGCATTTTTTTCTAAAAAACTTCAGCTCTGTAGGGCACAGTGGGGCTGCAAATTACGATTTACCTCCAATATAATCCGATCCGAATTTTTTTTTAAAAAGTGATTTCTGGTAACGATATGATGCAAAAATTTTGGGCATGCACATCCCTATTAAATACTCATCTGGTTACCAGCAGACAGACTTTTTCTTGCTTATTTTCTTTTTGAAAGCATTTTTTTAAAAAAATAGTAGGCTTCAATACATAATTGAATTGCTTTGTCTTTCTCCCACAGGTTCATATATTACATTCTCCTAAACAGTATTTCTGCAATGGAAGTAAAATGTCAAAACACAGATGTCCAGTAGAAGCTGCACAGATGTGAACGATTCTGTGATGTGCCACCATGCAGACAACTTCATACTTTCCTCTGAAGCCTGATTGGAAGGCCTGGCTGGCTTGTGTATTTACCCACCTTTCGAGAGAGATTTGCCGTCCTCCCCCATTGCAGCATCTAGATCCCAAGCTGAGTTGCCTCGTTGGCAATGATTGATTACCCAATTTCTAATTAAACCTGATCCAATCACTTATTATGCAGAGTGGAACAAACAAACTGAAGTCGACTGTCAGCCCTGTGATTGATGATACTGTCAATCCAGCTTTTGTTGTGTCTAATGTCTTGACGCTTGTTACAACCAGCCAAAGCTGTGCCGGACAAAGGGGTCTGTCACTCTTCACATGAATTCACACCCCTGCAAACACACCCAATTTTTTTTAACAGAAAAAATATATATTGAGAACAACAGAGGTTTTGTTTGGGTTAGTTTGCACAATGAGATCAAAGTCCTCCAGAGACCTGGATTTCTTCAGTAGCAGGGAGTGTGGGAGGGGGATTGGGATGGCAGAGGGGGGGGGGCTCTTGGTATGGTAATAAACCTACCTTGGGGAGAGTGACAGATATGACATTAAAGCAAACCTAGCAGGATAATAATTTATTTTCTATTGTCTGCCAAGCAGGATTCTCTTAGCAGCCCTCATTTATAAATTTTTCAGTTTTAATGTTTTAATTATTTAAAATGCAAATAGGAGCAGAAAACACAAATTCCCTAAACAGATTCAACTTCTGAAGTCACGTTCACACATTGCAAATCTTTCTTTTCTTTTCTGTTTTGTGTTGTTCTTGAGCTCAGTATTTATTTTAGAAAAGGTGAGCTAGGGTTTGTTTCCCAAAGGTTGGCTCCCAGTTTATGTCACTGTACGATTATTAATTTCACCCTTATTAAGTACACATTTCTGCAGAAAAGAGCCGCAAGAAACAGATTTGATCTCACTGTGTGTGTTTTTTTTAATGTCAAAAACATACATAGTTGTTTATATGTGTTGATTTATTCTCTGCTGTCATTAAATGTTTAGGCTTGTTTTTAAGTGTTTTCTAGTATGCCTAGTTAAGATGAAACCATGTAACAAAATATGCCTTAAGACAGTTCTAAACTATTTATGCACACCATTCCATATATAGACTAAAAAAACAACCCATCTTTATAAGGTATAGAAAATATAGGGCACAAGAAAGCCAGAAAACACGGTGAAATCCCATAACCCTCAAACAGAGACCTGCTTAGAAGTTGACCATTCACCTCAATAGAACTTCCAGGTTCTCCATTTTAGCTGGACTGGGGCTGGAATTATATTTAGCACATTTATATCACAAAGTTCAGAATACTGCCTTATCCCCAGCCCTGATGTCTGGTGCCAGCCAGGGCAGAAAGTGTGTGTGTGTTTGGGGCGGGGAGGCAGCTTCACCAAGCTGTTGAGCATGAGATGGCTGGGTTTTTTGACAGTGCTGGTGGTAAGAGAGGGAGGGGGAATGAGCTGACTTAGTTTGGAGTTGTCTGGAACAGATCCAAAACCAGCTTTTTTCTACCCCGTTTTGGGTCTTTCTCTTTCCACTTGCTAACGTTGGAAGATTTTCGCCTGGCTGCCAGTACACCATCCTAGCCCCCTCCAAGCATCATCAACAAGGGGTGGGTGCTTTTAACTTATTTAGTATTTATTTATATGAGACTTTTCAGGCTGTATTTCAGGGCATAGCCTTCACAAGGTGGTTTTCATAAAAACATTTTTAAAAACATTAAAAACAGCTCTCTACAATTTCAAAACAAAACCCAGCTATGACTTGAATTCACATTAAGTATTAAACTTAAAGAGAACTTCTATAAGATGATGTATAGATGGCATACGTCTCCTACGAAATTAGCTAAAATGTACAAGGGGGCCTCGGGAACATGCTGGAAATGCGAAGAGCAAGAAGGAACATTTTATCATGTATGGTGGACTTGTAAAAGAGCAAAAACCTTGTGGATACAAATTCATTCATTAATGCAAAAAAATATTAAAGATCAATATACAATTGAAACTGGAATACTTTCTTTTGGGACTAATGGACGATCAGATGGGGTTGGAGGTGTGTCAACCAGTTCTGGATGGGGTTACACTCCCCCTGAAAGGCTGTGTTTGCAGCTTGGGGGTACCCCTGGATCTGTCACTCCAAATGACAGCTCAGATAGATGCGACGGCCAGGAGTGCCTACTATCAGCTTCGACTGATATGCCAGCTGCACCCCTTCCTAGAGTTGGAAGACCTAAAATCAGTAGTGCACGCGCTGGTAACTTCGAGACTTGACTTCTGCAATGCACTGTACATAGGGCTACCTCTGTGCCTAGTCCGGAAACTTCAACTAGTTCAAAATATGGCAGCCAGGTTGGTCACTGGTACACCTAGGGGTGACCATATCACACCAGCTTTGAAATCTCTCCACTGGCTGCCAATTAGTTTCTGGGTGAAGTACAAAGTGTTGGTCATTACCTTTAAAGCCCTACATGGTTTGGGTCCAGATTACTTGCGGGATCGCCTTCTCCCATACAATCCGCCCCGCACGCTTAGGTCCTCTGGGAAGAATTTACTACAGTCAACAAAAACTAGACTGACAACCATTACCCAGAGGACCTTCTCTTCTGCCACTCCCAGATTGTGGAATGACCTGCCGGGAGAGATCCGTCAACTCACCAGTCTTCAGGAATTTAAAAGATCTATAAAGACTGAGCTCTTTCAGCAGGCCTACTCAGATGACGTTTAAGTGTTTTATTGGTGTTTTATTGGTATTTTAATGATGTACTGGTTTTATGCATTTTTAATCAGTTTTGTGTGTTTTGTGATGATGTTGTTCCCCACCTTGATCCGGAAGGAGAGGTGAGTAATAAATAAATAAATATATTATTATTATTATTATTATTATTATTATTAATTGGGGAACTCTAGCATTATACATGATGACAGCACCAAGACTGTTATATGAGCAAAAATGGAAAAGTACAATGTTACCTACAATGTACTTGACGATATTGAAGATATTGAAGATCTTGACGATATTGGAGATGGCTGAGATGGTAAAACATGCGTCAATAATAAGAGAAAAGTCAACAGATAGATTTAGAATTGAATGGAAGCCCCTTATAGACTTCGTGAAGGAGCAAGAAAAAAAATGAACTGTTTATCTGTGGATTCAACGAATAAGAAGTAAGGGTTAAGGTAAAAGAGAGAGGGGAAATCTGTCTTGGTTTAGATTAGTTGCAAGAAACGTATATTTTCATGTCTTTGCTGGGGAGAAAATCAGAAATCCACTGTAACTCTGTATATTGTCCTCTTTTAGTGTGTTGTTTTGGATGTTTTGTTGGTTTTATGTGTGAAAAAATAAACATTTTGAAGGGGAAAAAAACAATTTAAAAACAAAACCCAGCTATGACTTGAATTGTACTTGGAAGTTCATGGGCACCACTGAGGTAGGTGCATATCCGAGGTGCCTGTCCCTATTGGGAGGTGGACCTCTGCGCTCTCTACAGCAGCTGAAGCATCAACATGCTGCCTTCAACCTCTGACCATATTTCATTTTAGAAGGAAAGATTGGGTAGGAAAATAATGCAAGAGAAATCTAGAACTGAACCTAACCATAAGCCACAGAAGACCAGTTTGCTTGTTGCATCATCTAAACTAGCAAGAGAGTGGCTAAACTGTAGGGCAAAAGCAAGCAAGAGATATTAAAAATATAAAGAAGTCGAGCCATAAACAGCAGTGGCTTGGGTTGTTGTTTATTGTTTATTATGACCACTGAATACAGAGAATTGAACTCTGACAAATTGTTAAGGAAAAATGGATGTCCTTAAGGAATTGAGTAATAATATAGCTAGTCTTATTGAAAGTCTTCTGACTTCCCTTGAAATCCACTGGTTGTTTTGCCTGAATGGGTACATCCAAATATACTTTGAGATTTTTGCTTTAATTAAAATGTGTTGGCAACTCTAGTCCCAGTTCTTACCAGTGTTGCTCACTGCATAGAGCAGCCTTCCCCAACCTGGTGTCCTTCAGATGTTTTGGACTACAGCTCCCAGCATTCTTGGCCATTGGTCATGCTGGCTGGAGCTATTGAAAGTAGAAGTCCACAGCATTTGGAGGACACCAGGTTGGGGAAAGATGAGATAGAGTCACTCCTGACAGGACATCTAGTGCTAGTACAAGGAAGATAACACCCACAGCACAATTTGGCTAATTTTCAGAACTGAGTGAGAGGCTCATAGACTACTAGGTCTTCAACTTGGGCTGAAAGCAAGAGCCTGGTGCGCTATAAACAGAAGATATGGATTCCGTTCACTATGCAAAAGCAGAAGCAAGACTTTGAGGATTTACACCAGTCCTGTCAAATCCAGAGACTTCACAGTGCTTGCAAGTTATGGATCTGAGGCCTGAACACGCATCATCCAGGTTGGTTTACTATGCTAGTTCCAGCTTCTGACCTAACAGTTCCTTGACAATCTACATTAATGTTTTCTATGGATTCCAGATAAGGATGTTGGGGGGGGGGGGGAATAGGGAGCTAGCCGAATTGGTCTGTGGGAAGTGGGGCGAGGGATCCAAAGTTGTCAGAAGGGCATACATTTATTATGAACAACCAATATGTTAAAATGCCGAGCAAGCCTTCAAGTTCTTCAAAACATCTGAAAAACTTGGGGAAACTTGCTCATTATTTTCTGATATTTTTTGGTTGTTTCTAATGAAGCTACATCTTATTATGGATTTTGGACAGGGGTATACAAATCTAAATTCATATCTAGATGCAATAGCAGAAGAAAGAGAAAATGATTGAAAGTGATATTCACCACATCAGTCCCATTGTGTTCATTGGGGCTTACACCCTAGCGCAGGGATGAGCAACTTGTAGGCCTCCAGATATTTGGGCCCATGATATCTCCACTGGCTATGCTGCCCAGGGCTGATAGGAGTTGTTGGCCAAAACATATGGAGGATCACAACTTGCCAATTAAGCCCTAGTCTGTTTAGGACTGGGGCCTCAAAGTAGTTCCTGCCCATTCCCAGGGCATAGAAAAAACATATGTGTGATCTTTTTCACACATATCTTTTTCACTTCAAACAGCCAAAAAAAGAATTATGTCACCAAAAAAGAGGCACCAATTTGCATTATATTAGCATATGCAAATGACTATGTATAGGTGGAAATTTAAAAAGAATAACTATAATTTAAATAAAAATGCAATACATCTTACCATAGTAGAGAAGACTGACCAGGTGATCTGTGTGCCTTCTCAGTCTGCTGCCCAGATGCTCACTGTTGATGGGAACGTCAAGGCCCTTGTTCTCCTTCCTCACGGTTCTTTGACTTCTAACTAGGACTGGGCAGCCCATCAAATAGTGGACACCTTCAAATAGAGGACTGTCCTCTGCTATCTCTCTAAAACAAAGGACTGCCCGCCCTAATTGAGGCTATTATGCATACATATCTTGGGATAAGGCAGTTGCTCATGGGTTTCTTATGAAAAGTCTCACTGACTTGAACAAGACTTCTCTGAGCCACGACTGTAGCTGCTTTTCACTGCTGTTTAGGAATAAATAAGACATGGGGTTGTGAATAACACACTGCCGATCTGGGATTGTGTCCAGTCTCAGGCCTCTCCTAAGTTTAAATGAATTCATGTTCAATGCCTCTTTCACTGCTACTTCTATTACCAGTTAATTTCAGTTTGAAAGCAGGGTTGCCATTTCAGATTTCAATAATAAAAAGTGCAAGACCCGAAGGCCCAGATTTATTGAATAAATTCAATGTCCTATGGGGTGGAGGGGGACCATGGGTATTGAAACAGCTTTGCAGTATTTAGACAGACAGATAGATAGATGCATCCCCTGTAATAAATACATATAAGAAGGAATGGAAGAAAGAGAACAAGCATTTGAGAGTTCCATTCAAAGTAGATTCCTCACTTTCCTAATGCAGACTGCAATAACACAGAATGTATATCTATCACTGTTTCATACTGGGGCTGTCATCCCTACATGTCTCAGTATAAGACAGCTACTTACGAGTACAAGGCAGCTTATTAACACACGGAAAATAAGGATTTGCACCTTTGGCATGCCTTCATAACAAGGATCCCCCCACTACAGTCCTTCATTGTTCCAAAGGTTTGCTCTGCACTGTATTCCACTCCTCCTGAATTCCAGTTTAACAACGGGAATTTCTAAAACTAATTCCAGAATTGGCTCGTGTGCAGTTTGCACTTCCTTCCACCCAAAGCAATCCAGACATGACTGTACATATATTTGCTGCGAAGATCTCTTTGTGTACCATTGCAATGCATTGTTGCATATTGCTAAATGTAAAATAGTCCCATAGGTGCATTGCAATGCGCACAAGAGCACACACTCTCCTGAGTGCTCTCTCAAAGTTCCTAGCTCGCTACAATAGAGGGCTTTACTCAAGCACAAATAATAATAATAATAATAATAATAATAATATTTATTTGTAGCCCGCCTCTCCCTCCGGATCGAGGCGGGGAACAACAACAATATAAAACATAAAAATCACAACAGTTAAATTTTTTTAAAAAAAAAACAAGAGAAAAATACAACATTAAAAACATCTTAAAATTCATCTGGATAGGCCTGTCGGAAGAGGACAGTCTTCATGACTCTCTTAAATTCATGAAGACTGTCAATTTGTCTAACCTCCTCCGACAGACCATTCCATAGTCTGGGAGCGATGGAAGAGAAGGTCCTCTGGGTAACACTCGCCAGCCTAGTTCTGGCTGGCTTGAGTAAGTTCTTCCCAGAGGACCTAAGTGTGTGGGGCGGATTGTACGGGAGAAGGCGATCCCGTAGGTACCCTGGACCCAAACCATGTAGGGCTTTAAAGGTAATAACCAACACTTTATACTTCGCCCGGAAACTGATTGGCAGCCAATGAAGCGATTTTAAAACTGGTGTAATGTGATCACCCCTAGGTGTACCGGTGACCAAACCCTCCATCACCAGCAGGAACTCTGGGAATTGATATATATATATATATATATATATATAGCATTTGACTCACCATGATTAATGAGTTGGGAGGTGAGGGTGAAGAATGCACTTTCCAGAATGAGCAGAGCAACCCTTGAGTGCCACTTTTGGCAGAAAGGCTGGATAATAAATAAATAAATAAGTAAACGCCCTGAGCATGCCCAGCAGCCTTCGCTGAAAAGTGAAGAAACGGCACATGGTTTAACTCTGCGCACCACAGAAGGGCAGGCAGGACAGCCCCCAAATTGGCATCCCTGTCTGGCAATCTCATAAGAACATAAGATCAGTTCTGGACCCAACAAAGGAGTGGAGTGGGGGGGAGGAATCCATCACTGCAGAGGCTTGCTTTCTGCTGTTACCTCCTCACCTGATGGCCATTACAATCGGCTAACCAACTGCTCCTCCCCATTACAGGTACCTATTTAAGGCAAAGCGTGCCAGAGGCAGCGCCTCGGCACAGAGGAGTCACCCTACTGCCTGTACCTGTTGAAACCAGCAACCAGCAGCAAATTGAAATTTTATACTATTGTTTTATTTGTATATCTTGACTATGTGCCTGGGGAGCTCAAGGGGGCAAGGGGGTGCCCACATAACTGTGGTCACGGGTAGGGGGAGGTATGGTGTTGGGGGAGAAACAGGCCAGATGAGGAGAAGAGGGGGTAGTTGCCTTAAAACTATCCCCTTTTCTGGTTCTTCCCCCAACCGGGTAGTTCCTGGCGGCCTTACCAGCTTGCCCTCGGGGTTGGTGCTGCTGCTGCTGCTGAATTCCAGGTCAGTCCAAAATAAAATCTCCCTCATCCATGATTTGATTGTGGATGAGGGGGCTGACCTGGTATGTATTACTGAGACCTGGGTGGATGAACTGGGAGGGGTTACTCTCACTCAGCTTTGCCCCCCTGGGTACTCGGTGCAGCACCAGCACCGACTTCAGGGCCGGGGAGGGGGGGTTGCCGTGGTCTATAGAAATACGATCTCCCTCTCTAGGCTTCCTGCTCGTTCGAGTGCTGGTCTTGAGTGTCTGTACTTTGTGTTGGGTACCCGAGACAGATTAGGGATTCTGCTTGTGTACCGCCCTGCCTGAGCTGACGGAGGTTGTCTCGGACCTGGTGTTGAGGACCCCCAGGATGGTGGTCCTGGGGGATCTCAACTTCCATGCGGAGGCTCCTGCATCCGGAGTGGCTCAGGACTTCATGGCTGCCATGACAACCATGGGGCTGTCTCAACATGTCATCGGCCCAACGTATGTAAAAAAACATACTCTTGACCTGGTTTTCTCAGGTGGACAGGAGGATGGTGATCTGAAAGTGGGGGAACTAACATCTACCCCCTTGTCATGGTCGGATCACTTTCTATTGAGGTTTAGACTTTCGGCATCCTTTCCCCTCTGCAAGGGTGGGGGGCCTATTAAAATGGTCCGCCCCCAGAGGCTAATGGACTCCAATGGATTCAAGAAGGCTCTGGGGGATTTTCCTGCTGACATGGCCGGTGCTCCTGTCGAAGCCCAGGTCGCTCTGTGGAATGCAGAGATGACCCGGGCGGTTGACACAATCGCACCCAAGCGCCCTCTCCCTATGAGCAGAGCTCGGCCAGCTCCTTGGTTTACACCTAAGCTGAGGGCAATGAAGCAAAAGGGGAGACGGCCAGAACGCAGGTGGAGGAAAACTCGTGCTGAGTCTGATCGGACACGGGCTAGAGCTCATTATCGAGCCTACTCTGTGGCGGTGAGGGTGGCGAAGAGACAGTTCTTCTCCACCAGCATTGCATCTTCACAGTGTCATCCGGCAGAGCTTTTCCGGGTGGTTTGTGGCCTGCTACACTCTGGGCCAGGGCGAGAGATGGTGGAACCCTCGGTAGCACGCTGTGACGAGTTTGCACGGCACTTTGAAGATAAAGTCGCTCAGATTCGTCTTGAATTGGACACCACGCTTAATGCAGCTCCGCTAGTAGAGGCGTTCAGAGCACCATCTGGTCCAGTTTTATTGGATGAGTTTCAGTTACTGAGGCCTGAGGATGTGGACAAGGTGCTTGGCCAAGTCCGGTCGACCACTTGTGTGCTTGACCCTTGCCCGTGGTGGCTAATTACATCAAATAAGGATGGGACCGCCGGCTGGGTCCAGGAGGTTGTAAATGCCTCCTTGAGAGAGGGAGTGGTGCCGGCCTTGTTAAAAGAGGCGGTAATCACACCACTCCTGAAAAAGCCTAACCTGGACCTGGAAGATGTTAACAACTATAGGCCGGTGGCGAACATTCCTTTCCTGGGCAAGGTGTTTGAGCGGGTGGTTGCAGGACAACTCCAGACACTCTTGAATGAAACGGATTATCTAGATCCATTTCAATCGGGTTTCAGGCCTGGTTTTGGAGCAGAAACTGCCTTGGTCGCCCTGTGGGATGACCTTTGCCGGGAGAGGGACAGGGGGAGTGCGACCCTGTTGGTTCTCTTGGACCTCTCAGCGGCTTTCGATACCATCGACCATGGTATCCTTCTGGATAGGTTGTCTGGGCTGGGAGTTGGAGGCACTGCGCTGCAGTGGTTCCGCTCCTACTTAGATGACCGTTTTCAGAAGGTGGTGCTGGGGGATTATTGCTCTGTGCCATGGCATTTAAGCCATGGGGTTCCACAGGGCTCTATTTTATCCCCTATGCTGTTTAACATATACATGAAGCCGCTGGGAGAGGTTATCCGGAGATGTGGGCTGAGATGTCACCAATATGCGGATGACACCCAGCTCTACCTCTCCTTTTCAACAAACCCAGGTGAGGCAGTGGCTGTTCTGAATTAGTGCCTGAGCACAGTAATGGACTGAATGAGGGCTAACAAACTGAGACTCAATCCAGACAAGACGGAGGTACTGTTAGCGGGTGGTTCGTCTGTCCGGCGAGGTGATGTTCACCCTGTTCTGGAGGGGGTTGCACTCCCCCTAAAGGATCGGGTCCGTAGTTTGGGGGTGCTCTTGGATCCAGAACTGTCGCTTGAGGCACAGGTGAACTCGGTGGCAAAGAGCACCTTTTACCAGCTTAGGCTGATATACCAACTGCGCCCTTATCTGGACAGAGATAGCCTAGCTACAGTTATCCATGCTCTCATAACCTCTCGTTTGGATTACTGCAATGCGTTATACGTGGGGCTGCCTTTGAAAACGGTCCGGAAACTTCAGCTGGTACAAAACAGGGCAGCCAGATTGTTAACGGGGACTGGCCAACGAGACCATATTACGCCAGTCCTTTTCCAACTCCACTGGCTGCTGATCCAGGTCCAGGCCCAATTCAAAGTGCTGGTACTAACATTTAAAGCCCTAAACAGCTTGGGGCCAGGTTATCTAAAGGAACGCCTCCTCCCATATGTACCTGCCCAGACCCTAAGATCATCTACAGGGGTCCTTCTCCATGAGCCCCTGCCAAAGGAAGTGAGGCAGATGGCCACTAGGAGGAGGGCTTTCTCTGCTGTGGCACCCCGGCTGTGAAATGAGCTCCCCAGAGAGGTTCGCCTGGCGCCTACTTTGTACTCTTTTCGTCGCCAGGTGAAGACCTTTTTATTCTCCCAGTATTTTAACAGTTAAATTAACTCAATTTTAATCCTTGCTGTTTTAAATTTGTATTTTAATCTGTATTAATTCCTGCTGCTTGGTTTTATTCTGGTTGTGTTTTTATATTGTATGTTATTCTGTGTTTTTAGATTGTGCCTTCTTTTATATATTTTAAAATGATTTCATGGTTTTAATTTTTGTGAACCGCCCAGAGAGCTTTGGCTATGGGGCGGTATAAAAATGCAATAAATAAATAAATAAATACATCCATCTAGTCCAGTATTCTGTCCACACAGTTGCCAACCAGGTGCCTATGGGAAGCCCATAAATAGGACATGACTGCACTTGCACCTTCCCCCCTTGTGGCCCCAGCAACTGGTAGTGACAAGCTCTACTCCCAGGCATTTTTAATGCCATATAATGGGTCTTTTTGAACATTCATTTTTATCAGGTTCTGGTAGTTTATTGTTACTTGTTTTTAACTGTTTCAAATTGTTTAAATGTTTATATGCTAAGGCTTTTATATTATGTTTTATCACACTGTGTACCACCCAGAGAACTTTGGCTATTGGGCAGTATAAAAATGGAATGAATGAATGAATGAATGAATACTGCCGCTGATACTAGAGGTATCATAGAATAGTAGAGTTGGAAGGGGCCTATAAGGCCATTGAGTCCAACCCCCTGCTCAATGCAGGAATATATAACTATCATGAGTAGTAGCCATTGATAGCCTTATCCTCTATAAATTTGTCTCATCACCTTTTAAAGGCTGGTGGCCATCACTAGCTCTTGTGGCAGCAAATTTCATAGCTTAACTATGCACTCTGTAAAGAAGTGCTTCCTTTTACACATTATGAATCTCCTATCACTTCACACCATTGGATGATTCAGGTTCTAATATTGTTATTGAGTGAGAAAAATGCCTCCCTATCTAGTTTCTCCAAACTGTGATTCATTCCATACACCGCTACTATGTCTCCTCCTCTACTCTCCTTTTTTCTAAGATTGGTTACTCACAGAAGTTTGTGGGTCCTTTACATTAAGTCATCAACCTCCAGCACCTCTCTTACGTTCTCCGAGCATTTCTGTGAATTTATTTGAACTGGAAATAATGAGCGAACAAAAAGATCTGCTTTCAATCAGTCTAAGTTTGTCTGTGAAAAGATGAAATGGTGCTATATAACATATACAACTCTCAAATAAATGGTGGGGAGAGTTCATGTGAAAAGTTTATCTTAATCCCACAAAGAATCCGGAAGCAGTGAAATCGTGGGACAAAAAGGCTCAGTGTGGAGAAGTCCTGAGTCCAAAGACTCTTAGAAGTGCAGGTAAACAATGCCTACCACATTACCCCTATATCAATGTTTATTGAAACTCTGAAAGGACTCTAAAGGGTTAATGAGATAAGCCTTGGGAGGAGCCATGTCAATTATTTTTCTGCAGGACTTTTCCTTCTATATCCTTGATATTTTTATCTTTAATAACACTTTCCACCAATTTACCTAGAACAGATATTATGTTAACTGGCCTGTAATTTCCTGGATTGCCCCCTGTATTCTTTTTTTTAAAAATGGTGTTACATTGGTCACTCTACAGTTCTCTGATACAGAAACTAATCTTAGGGACATGTTACATATTTTTGTTATAAGATCAGCAATTTCTCATGGGAGTTCTGTAACAAATGTAGGATGGATACCATCTGGCCCAGTGATTTGTTGGTTTTGAGTTTGTGAATAAGGTCTAGATCCTTTTTGCATCTCTCATTGTCTTCTTGCATTTCCTTCATGCACATTTGTGTCCCTTTTTTTGTTCTTCCCGCATGGGCAAGATAATATTTTTTCTGAAGGGACCCTTCCTTTTTCTAATAGCTTCTCTGGCACTGCTTGTTAACCATGCTGGTGATCTCTTAGACCTGGTGCTTTCTTTCCTGATCTGCAGTATACTTTCTACCTGACCTTCTATTATGGTAGTTTTGAGTAACCCCAATCACCTCAGAGATATTTGGCCCTCTTGACTTACCCTTTCAACTTCTTTCTTTACCAGTCTCCTCACCTCAAGAAATTCTACTGACAACTCTAGAAGTGGGAATGGAACTGAGCCCCGAGTTAGAGTTGGCAATCGGGCGCAAACAACATTTTACTGGTCAAATAAATATTTTACTAGACCAGCAAGCACCTTTCCACGCTAGGGCTCCTTAGGTCCACTGAAGTGCTGCTATTCCACATTCATTAGGATGTGGCAGCCCCCAACAGCCCTTGACCTAGTGCTAGATTCCCTGCTACTATTCTTCTCCAATCAGGTGCCCACTAGATATGTTGGACTACAACTCCCATCACCCATGTTGGGTGAGGTCATGGGAAGTGTACTCCAATATATCTGGAGGGCACTGCGATATGCCCTCATTTGCTTAGAATTGCCAGTATCAAATGCCTCCCAGCTGCAAACCCTGCTATAACCCGGTGACTGGCTAACCAGCCTAAATTAATCCATTGGTTTTAGAGAGTGAAAACCCTAACCCCTCAACACCCAACAGGCACTGGGTGCATTCTTTCACATTTATTTAACATTATCTTCATTCATGCCATTGTGCTTTAACACAAAATGCAAGGAAGTGCATAATACCTCCCTTGGAAGCCTGAGATTCCACCTACAGATCTCCTGTAGACCAGTAGCAACTGCACTCCATCCTTCCCCTTCCCATCCTGTGCCAGGCTTATTTTTCCACTGCTGCTCCTCAAGCCGGCGCCGCCTTCCTGCCTCTCCCCTCTCTAGTGCCAATTCACGGGTGCTGGCGCTGGGCTGGCTACTGTTCAAACAAAGGAAAGAAGGGATTGCCAGCAACAGAAGCATAGTTGAAGGACTGCAGCTGTGGAGGTAACCAGGAACATTCTGTTGTGGGTTAGAGTAGGAATGGGCAGAAGGTAGATCTCTAGACGTTCTGGACTTCAACTCCCCGTCACCATAGGCCATGCTGGTAGGGGCTGCTGGGAGTTGAAGTCCAAAGCATCTGGAGCGCAACCTTCTTCCCATCCCTGGTCTAGAGGGGAAGGGGATTTTGCAGCAGCCTTCCACTTCCTTTTCTCAATCAGTCACCAATCCCTTTCTTTCTCCCTCTGCCACAGTTGCTACTCCAAGGAGGGGGGGTGGGTGGCATTATTTCCTAAAGGCCAGAGTTGTGCAAATTAATACTGTTATTTATGTATTTAAAGATCTGGACAAGGCTGCTTCAGTCACAGGAAGCTGTGGACTAGTGAATGACCTTAAGCATCACAAACCACTTCCCCACTAACTGCATCAATAGCTGTTTCCTGGTTCATACTGCCTAGGTTCTTCCTGCCCTGGCTCTATTGCTGGGTCCTGCCCAGAGGCGCTATCTTTTTGAAAAGGAAGCTAGCAACTCTACCCTGAATGTATTAACCATGCTGACACAAATCCATTTCAAAAACGCAACAAGAAAAATATGATTTCTAGAAGCATTTAACACAAATGTTTTACACCAAGGGCAATGGGAGGCTAACATTACCACACATGTACACACACACACGATTAAATTTAGCCCATGAAAAGGTTAGTTCAGGCCAGCACTTAACGGAACATTCAGCTTATAAATTTTCACTTCAATTAATCTCTCGAAATTCAGTGTCTGATCCCGATGACAGTTGCCTCTGGGTTCTTCAGAGCGACTGCCAAGGAAAAAATTATCTGACACATATCAAACAAGCAAGAAATGACACTGGACAACATTAATCAAAACTTTCTCATTTCCCAAAGAATTAAGCATTAAATAATTAATTCTAGCACTACAGGCAGCTGTAAAAGAGGCTTCGCGCCTCCCCGCTGGTAAGAATTTGTCCTTGTCTAAAAGACTAGATTGATATATTTATTATTTATCAGATTAATCATGGCCAGGAACATTATAGATTGGCAGTCAGGCTCTGCCAGTTATATTGTAGGGGGGCTGTTATTGGAGATTGGAAATAACTTGGTGCATCAGCAACATTCAAACAGGAAGGGGAAGAAGTGTTTGCCTCCTAGCATATTTTTTTTAAAAAGATCTGTAGATGCTCACATGTTCAAAGGGAAAGACTGACACAGAGAGAAAGGGATGCTGAGGAAGGGTCATTGATCCAGCACCTTAGTGGAATATGCAAACGCCTGGGGTCATTTTGATGTCTGCTTGCTAAGGAAAGAAATGAGGCCCATTTGATGGGTCCAGAGGAAGGGGGTGGGAGGGCATACCAACCAAGTAGTTTACATGACACAGTTGGTTTCTGTCACAGAGCAATTTGGATCACAGTAATAAACATGTTCAAGCAAAATGTATTTCTATTCTCACACACACACACTGCCCCAACCTTATTTTGTGATTTTATTATTCTACTACTGTAGCTACAAAAGTCAACTTTGCTTTAACTAGGCTGACCATATGAAAAGGAGGACAGGGCTCATGTCACTTTAACAGTTGTAGAGAAGAGGGAATTTCAGCCAGTGTCATTTGTATGCAATTAGTTCCTGGTGAAATTCCCTCTTCATCACAACAGTTAAAGGTGCAGGCACTATACTAGAGTGACCATATACAAAAGAAGGCAGGGCACATGCAACTTTAACTGTTGTGATGAAGAGGGAATTTCGTCAGGAACTAATTGCAGACAAATGACACTGGCTGAAATTCCCTTTTTTCTACAACTGTTAAAGTTACATGAGCTCTAACCTCCTTTTCATATGGTCAGCCTACTTTAACTTTCTTTTTTTCCATTGATGACTGCCTGTGGATCTGAAGGGTGGGATTCATGCACACTGGCTAACCAAGCAGATAAGCAAAGGAGGAGGAGAAGGAGGATCTTCTACCAGGATGAGATTGCAGCCAAACAAGAGAAATTACAGCACTGATCTATTTGTATCCTGCTTGGTGGTGGCCCCAGGATTTCGGTGCGGTGGCTCAGGCAAGGAAAGGCTTCCTCTCTGTGCCCCCTTACCCTCAAAAGGACAGGATATGCAAACCAAGAATTATCTTCTGCTGCCATTGACCTTCTAGGATTGGGATGGGCAGATTTCAGGTTTCCAGGATCTACTTCAGTTGTTACCAGAATCCCAAGATCCACTAACTACAACCCAGACATACACTGAGAATGATAGAATTCTGAGCCCAGGAATTTGTTTTGAGTATCAGAACTGAACTGAGCTCTTATCTTCCCACACAAAAATCCTCTGTTGGTTACTCCCTTTCATTTCGGCAGCATAATGTAGGATTTGGAGAGGGGTCATTTTATTGTTGCTATTCTTGAGCAATAGGGAGCCAGAAATCCTTGGTGATCTACAGGACATCACTCAAAGATCTACTGAAAATTGCTGGGAGATCTACCAGTAGATCCAGATCTACTTTTGCCACCCCTGTTCTAGGATGCTTGGTGGGACAGTGACAATGGCTGTGCTCTTGGCTGATCTTGGGGACCCATAATATGCCCAACCTTGTCACACACACACCGGATGCAATCCTGATCCTGCCCTTCCTCTGAAAAGCTCAAGAATATCTGCATGGGGTATTTCCCATTTTGTCACCACCACTCTGTGACTTAAGCTAGGCTGAGGGATAGCGACCTGCCCAGTGAACCTAAGGTTCAAATTGTTCCCCAGACCTCCGCTGTTTTTGATCCACCAACCCAAACACAGACTGCCAGCCATGAATGCCAGACCAGAAGGGCCTGGACTTGTTTTGCTGCTTGCCTGGGGTTGAACAACATGTAGGGATAGAGTGATGGGTCTATTTCCAGTCCATGTTCATTTTCTTAGTGTTCTTTCATTTCTACAGTAATCTGGCCTTTTTAAAAAATCAACATGATTTAAATAAGCACATAAGTAAATATGTATTTTGAACATACTTCCGCACAAAGTACACATTTATGAGCATGTTTTATCGAAGCGTATGCATTTCTAAACCTATTTTGTCCTCAAATATGCATTTTAAAACGCATTTTGGTATGCTTCTTGAGTGAATGATTGCATTGCAACGTTCAGAAAAGTGAAAAAGCCAATGGATAATCATGCTCCGATCCGTACATTAATCCAGGAGGGGCAGCTCATAAATTTGTGCTGGAATTCGCAAAGATCAAATTTGTATCTATAATAATATGAGAGGTTGCCTGTGTGGGGGCCAATATAATCAGACTTCTGTACATACTGTAGCTAGTTGGCCATGTACATCTCCATGGGTCACAATTAGTTACCTCATTTTGCATTCTCCGTCCTTCAAAATTCACACTTCTTTGAATTTTGCAATGGCGTTCTCTAATCAGAAATGTACAAAAAAAATGTGTGTATATTAGAGAAAATAATGTTAAAATGCATTCTGTTAGGAAATTACTTGCAAAAAATGTATATTAGGCAAAAATGAATATGTAAATGCATGTATTAGGATAAGTGTGCAAAAAATGCTTATTAAGGCTGAAGAAATTCTCAAAGTTCAAGACAAACCAAATTTCAGTTTGGAAAAGAAATGGGGAGAAACTAAAATGGGTAGATTTGTACATCCCTAGTCCCAAAGCATTTAGGCCTGCTCTACTCACTACACTATCCTGCTTCTTCTGCTACACTCTGTTGAAACCAGGAGCAGAATGATGCTCATCTCATCTGCTACCATCTTTCACTGCAGATGAAATACTTCTGCTCTCTTGAGACACATCTAGCAGCAGCTTCTCCATATTAAGATGGCAACAGAAATGCTTTCATAAGGCAGTCAAGCTGGCCCATGATGTCCAAAGAAACAACACTTCTTAATTTATTTCCTAAGAGTTTGTATTCACTAGTTGCAAAGCAAACAAAAATAAAACCCACCAACAGGCTCCCTTCCCCTTTTGTACACCAAATGTCTCGGCCATTTTATTCAGTTCTAACCTCATCCAGTTGTGCCATATTCCCAAAGAGCAGTAACCTTCTCCGCTCACTCATTTGAGTCACTGCCCTTTCTTCAGGAAAAGCACCAGCTATCAGGCAAGGCTTTCTGTAAGTGACTATATATATCCCAGCTGCATTTCACAGAGCTTTGAATTTTCTGTCTCCAGCCCCCTCTTCTGATCTTACAAGAAATTAACTCACACAAAACTTTACTTATAATGCACTGGGATTTTTTTTTAAAAAAAATCACCCATCAGATTAACATACTGGGCTTGTTCAGACAACACGCTAAGCCATGGTTAGGCTGCTAACCCTTTTGCAGCAAATAGTTAGTGAGCTTGTTTAAACCGCGGCTATGTAGCCACCACAGTTAGGAATGGTTCACACCACATGCTAAGCCATAATGTTTAGCTCAAAATGCTTAACCACCACTGCTTGGCATGTCATCTGAACAGAGTCGCTCTGGCCCAGGCCAGCTTAACTTGTGACCCACCAAGCCAAATGTCCCCCATTATGCTACCCTAGCACAGAGTTGGCAAACCTCTTTTTTCAGCTTGCCTGTGGATGTAAAAACACAACTATCAGCTCACACTTTGCAGAATCTTCTCTAAATATCCTCCATCACCGTTTTGGAAAGGGATGCTATTCCCCCTACTCCCACAATCCCCTAGAATGAGGTGTGGGCATTGTGGAGGATGCAAAATAAGAATGGGGCTGCCAACACAATTGCCGGTGCTACCACTTGTAGCAGAAGCAAAGAAGAAGAAGAAGAAGAAGAAGAAGAAGAAGAAATTTATTTTTAAATGTAATTTTAATGATGTTTTATTCTGTTTTTATTCTTTTATTTTAATGGTGTTTTTATTCTGTTTTTATTCTTTTATTTTAATGGTGTTTTAATTCAGTTTTTTATTCCGTTTTTTATTCTATTTGTTTACCACTCCGAAATCTTTGGATAGGGAACTGTATATAAATATTGTAAATAAATAAATAAATAATAAGAAGCTGTTTTACAGTTAATAAGGAATCCCTCTGAGAAACTGTTGGAGAATTTCTCCTCTCCCTGGAGAAATCTAGAGAAACCTCCCCCACCCCGCCCCGCCCCCATTTTCTCTGTTTGCAAATAGGTCAAAGATTTTCTGGATGCCATTTGCACCTAGCTCTAAGTCCAATGTTATCGTAAATAGAACTTGTGATTTGAGTACTTATCAAAGTAAGCAAACCTGTCAGAAGTTATATATAACCCTTAGTAGATTCTAGTTTTCAATATGTTCTCCCTAAATTTAAATATATATACTCATACCTAGGAACATGCATCCGCCCATAGTGTAGAGCTGGCTTCCTCCTGTTGATTAGCACTAGCTTAGATGGCTTTTAAAAGGATTACCTACGTTCTTGGGCAATAGGCCTTGATAGCTAGACAGACCCTCCATCTCCAAAGACAGTGTACCTCTGAATGTCAGATGCTGGGAATAAACAACAGGGGAGACCATTTGCCTATATGCACTGCTTATAAGTTTCCTGACACATTGGCCGGCCACTGTCAGAGAAACAAGATTCCAGACTCCATAGGCCTTCAACCTGATCCAGGTTGGGATGTTTACACCTTAGATTTTCACAACGCTTTGTATGAGAAAAATGTGAAACTTTTTCTCTCTGCTATAAATTTGTATTCATTTTACAACCATGACATCATTTGAACATATGTCAGCTGGAGGAACTAGATTCCAGGCCCCATCCTTGCTGGCTTTTAGGAAGCCTCTCAAAACTTGCTACTTTACTCTGACCTTTGCTTGATTCTGTTTTCTTGGACTAGGCTGTGTCTGCAGTTGTGCATTGTAGATTTTGTTGTTGTTTTCAGAATGTTTACTGCTGTGTCATTTTTGCTGCTTCCCTTATCATGTCAGGTTTTATTACATGAGACTTTATTATGTGAGTTTTTATTATGTGAGTTGTACATTGCCTTGGGAGGGCTCCTGCCCTGAAAGACGGTCAACAAATATTGTAAATGAATGAATGAATACATAAAGAGCAGATAATTTTGTACTTTGCTGCCACCGAAATTGTTTTGTGCCTTCTTTATGACAGAGTTTCCAGATGAGGAACGGTTTCTTAATTTTACTTAAAAGTCCTTGTGTAGCTTATTGCTAGGATGGTAATGAGAGGGTGTAAATCAATATACTGGTGGTTGCCTCCTGTTTCTTTTGTTTTGAAAATTATTCAGGATGGCCCTTTTTCTTAAAGGCAGCAAGAGGTTCAGGTTTGGGTGGCCATGTGTTCTACTTTACCACAGACAATTCTCTACTTGTAGGGCAGCCCAGTCCAAGTCCAGTCAAAGAACCATCAGAAGGGAAAGGAGAGATCTTGAAAGCTGCCCATCAACCATTAGCACCTGGACAACCGTAGACTCAGCAGGCGCACAGCTCACCTGGTCACAGGCCTTCCCACTATGGCGTGATGCCTTCCCTTTCACTTTAAATTATAGGAATTATTTCTCAACCCACATCTGAGATAGTTCCTCTTTTTCTTTTTCGCAATGAATAAGTGCTCACCCCACTTCAGGTTGACTTTCCACCCAACAGAACACTGTTCTGGTTCCTTACTGGTTGAACACAATTGTTCATTTTGGTTTAGGTTGTATGGAACTGCCTTAAGGCATCTGATATAAGAAGCAGGATTTGCCAGTTTTCCTTTCCACCTTCAGCCACCAAGCTGGATCATATGCTTATTTGCTCCACATTCTCTTTTGATGGCGGAGGAATGAGTACACGCATACCCTTTCTGACATGCATTAAGACAGCATGAAATTTGGGTGCCCCAAGCACAGGGTAATACAAGTATAGGCCCAGATGTAGGATTCTTTTCCCTTGCAGAGACTGACGTGTCCATATCTCGCATACCCTTATTGCATGGAGGAGAGGAAGACACTCTTTCATGACACAAATAGATTCCTTTGCTGGCTGAGTGTGTGAACCAACTCATATAGGTGGATCAATATAGACCCATTAAAGACAGTGGTCCCAGTCCAGCACTATTGTGTTAGCCATGTCATTCATGTCAGAAAGGATGTATGAATTTTGTTAAATCTATTCCATCTCATTGTCAGATGCTTTTCCTTCCATCATCCACTCATTGATGGAATCAGATTCCTTTTTTTTTTGCACAAATCCCTCTCCCCTCCCCAAAGTTGGTCCACAAGTCCGTGGAATCCATACAACTCAGAAAAAGACAGTCCGCTGTAGAATCCGCAGGTCAGATTCATAGAAATCTGAATTCATTTTAATCCATTGCAGATTTCTCCAACATCCCTATGTCAGACACATTCATCATACATCCAACAAATATATATAGATATTTAATCTGGATCTTATTTTATTTTTATTTTTTTGCTAGCCACCTTGAGTGCCATATTTGGTGCCAAATTTTGGTAGAAAGGTGGAATATAAATTAAATAAACTAAATAAATAAATGCATATTCCTTGATGGGCTGGGGCAAATGGTTGTGATCCTGCACACATTTAGATTGCTTAAATCTCACCGAAGTCAGTAGACACATGAGAAAGCCTAGGGCTCACATGTTCCACTGCCATGTGTAGGATTTTTTTTATTCTATGTGATCACTCTACTCCAGGGTCCAGTGCAAACCAATTCTTATGTCAAGTCACCTTGAAAATAGATAATAGAAAGGCAGGATATAAATTCTAAAAATAAATAATGAAAAATAATATCCACCACATGAAAAAATAACTGCATCAGATGTGACCAGGAATGGATCGATTTGGAAAGAAAAGTCTCAATGCAATGGAACAAGTCAGAAATGAGTAACTCTAATGTGGTACAGCCACCGTATGGTACAGCCACCAACACACGGAAGCATTTCTAGTGGCCTCCTGCATAAGTGCCATAATGTAAAAGTTGGTATATCAATAAATGGCATAGGGTTGTTGTCTTATATAATTTTTTCTTCTCTCTCTCTCTCTCTCTCTCTCTGAAAGCTAGATTCCTCCACCCCCTCTTAGAGGCAAGGACCGCCATCTACAGCACACAGTCTCTGTTCAATATTTCCTCTATTGTTGATAAAGAAAAGCACGGCTTTTGTTTTTTATAGTCCCAAGAGGCAATTTTGTCCAGTTTCACAATAAGCACTTTTGCCAGCATTCAGGCTACCTGTCACAACAAATTCAATTATTTTCCTGTAAGTAGAGGCTTAACTTAAGTGAACAAGTGCCATTACAATTTTAAGCAGCAAAGAAATCATGACAAAGATAATAATCCTGACATTTATTCATAGTCTGTAATTATATTTTTAATGTAAAAAAAAAAAAGCCCACTCTTTATATATTCCTGCTGCATCAGCAATGATGCAAAAGTAGAACGTTAAAAGGAAATCCGGAACATTCCTTCCTTCCATCTATTGTACATTAAAACAAAAAACAAAAATGGGATATTTGACTATGGGTCATTCAAGTAATGTCTTTCCTTTGATCTTCCTGTCTCATCTATAATAGGTATAGAACTCTTTACTTCCAACTGTATCATGAAAGGGTCCATTCTCTGTTCTGTTTCTTTCTTACCCTCTGCTGGATAGTAACCACTTTCCCTTCGGGATGAAAAGGATTTTAATTGAGGCAATCGGAGGAAATTTGTAATCTTTTTTTTAAAGCCTTTCTTCCCCATTATGTATCTTTATAAGTTGCAAATATATCTGGCTTGTAATTTAAAATGTAATTGTATTTTGTATGGAAGATACAGGGATGAAAAGCAGAGGGCACCCTATCACATGCAAACTCTCTTCTACCACAATAATAATAATAAAAAAGAGATAGAAAAGAGAAGGGGGAGCAGAGGAAGAAAAAAGAATGAAAGGAACAAAAACAGCTTGTGTCAGTCTAAAAAAAAATCCATTTGTGATCACAAATGAAACATTTCCAATCTTATAATGGGTAGATTGCTTGGTTTTATTACCAGTCATGCAAAACAAGACCTCATCAAAGGGAAAGCTACGCGGAGGTCCCATCTTTCCATTAAAATATTTCAAAAAGCCCCTTTTTTCTCACTGAAAGAACCCATTTTGCAAGATGATTTAGCTCAAAATCTGCTGGGAGTAACCCTTTGACATAAAGTCATATTGTGTTGGAGTTTAGTCCTAAATTCATACATCAATTATTTACTGTCAACGCAGATTGTATAAGTGTAGAAAATTACTGGGAATGATATTTTCTCTCAGGCAGAAAGAATGTGATACAGCGGAAACATCCCACCTAATGTGCTTGTCCCACTGTCCACAGGCCAGAATTATTTATGCATTAGAAAAGAGTGTGCCAGGGCAAAAGAGAAGCAGGGGGGTGGGGGGGTGGATAGGCAGGAGAGAGACAGACACATTATTTTAAACCTTTCATAACATCCATAAATATTTCATAACAAATAAATAAAGAATGTCGGGCTTGTTTGGAAGACAGCTGTAGCAGCACGGTTCAGTGCTCTGCAAAGCTCCAGAGACCCTGCACTTACCCCCACACTTAAGCCCCCCATTTCTTTTTAATCATCCACTCAGGGCATTGTGGGTATGGGGAGCCCACCAGGTGAGCCGGAAAGCTGGAGGTTATGTATGTGAAAACTACTTTCTTCATCCCCTTTTCTCCCCTTCTTCTTTTACTTTCTTTCTTTAAACGGAACAATAAAGTGAGGGCTTTCCTTCCCCCCCCTTTAGCCAACCTCTTGGGTTGGCTTAAAAAAAAAAAATACAACACAGCAGTATAACAGTTGCCTTTCTCAGCTAGCTTTTCAAAATTAGTCCTAATTGAGGTTAAAAAACAAAAAACAGAGTTTTTCGGGCATGTTTAAAATAAATATTAAAATGTATTTCCTTTTCATATGGTATTTTGATCCATTCATTCAGTGGCTTTCTAACGTCCCTAGTTTTTTTCTTGGAAGCTTATTTCCCCATTGAAAAGATCAGTAATGGTGAAGAAAGAATCTTTTTTTCTATCGATTATATTAATAATAATAATAATAATAATAATAATATTTATTTAACCCACCTCTCCCTCCAGATCAAGGCAGGGAACAACAATAAATATAAACACAAGAACCACAAAATAGATAAAATATTAAAACAAATAAAAACTAATACATCATTAAAAACATCTTAAAATTCAACTGGGGTAGGCCTGCCGGAAGAGATCAGTCTTCTCGGCTCTCTTAAATTCATGAAGACTGCTAATTTGTCGAATCTCCTCCGGCAGGCCATTCCACAGTCTGGGAGCGATGGAAGAGAAGGTCCTCTGGGTAACACTCGTCAGCCTGGTTCTGGCTGATTGGAGTAAATTCTTCAAAGAGGACCTGAGTGTGTGGGGCGGATTATACGGGAGAAGGCGATCCCACAGGTAACCTGCACCCAAACCATGTAGGGCTTTAAAGGCAATAACCAACACTTTATACTTTGCCCGGAAACTGATTGGCAGCCAATGAAGTGATTTTAAAATTGGTGTAATGTGGTCACCCCAAGTAAAATTTCTATTCCACACCTTTCTCCAATGAATTCAAGGTGGCTACATGGTTCTCCCTCCCCACCTCATGTATCCTCACAACAACTCTGTGAGGCAGGTTAGGGTGAGAGATAGTGACTGGCCCAAGGTCACACAGTGAGCTTTATGGCCGAGTGAGGAGCTGAATCTTAGTCTTCCGACAGTGTCCGCTACAAGATTTTGAGGATACCTGGGCAAGACACCCTCAATGGTCTCCCTCCTTCAGTGAGTCTACTTTTCCACCACCATTGCCACCAGCTGCTATTGTTCCTCTTCCTTCATCATTGCTACTCCTTGCTTGATTGACAGGCAGAGAGCCAGTGAGCAGAAGGGCAGAGGCTCCTCCTTCTCACCACTACCATTGGCTGCGCCAGAGCGAGAAGGGCAGGTGCAGAGGAAAGGAAGTTCCAGGGGGCTCCTGTCAGTCAGTCCCTGCTGAGGTGTGGGCCCTCAGCAGATGACCAACAATGACACCAGCCCTGCCTCCTCATTCCGAGTACAACACCCAAACAATTACACC
Source organism: Anniella stebbinsi (assembly GCA_029215795.1). NCBI lineage: Eukaryota > Metazoa > Chordata > Lepidosauria > Squamata > Anniellidae > Anniella > Anniella stebbinsi. Next base: position 15,692,216 of record JARDYH010000006.1, on the reverse strand, counting down.
ACATCAGCTCTACCATTACCAATGTCCTTCTGTTGGCCATGTAAGGGCCAGCCCTCTCGTAAGGCTAAGTGAGGCAGCTGCCTCCAATTGTAGATGTCATGAAAGGGAAGCCAGTGGTCATTTAGTTAACGTATTACTGTTGTAGCTTTAGTGCCAGGGAGGTGAAGACATACTTGCAGGAATTTCAGGCTTAGTTCTCAAAATAATTTGGATGGCCTTAGGTACTCTTCACCCTGATCAGGTGCGTGGGGAGGGCACCATTGTGCCAGCAAGGTGTCTTGTGCCAGTCCTTGGCAGGATCTACACTACTTCTTTATAACGGTTTATTTTATAATGGTTTATAACAGTATTGACTACTGTTCAGGCCCAGGACACATTGCATATACAGTTTTCAATGCATTTTCAAAGTGTTATATCCTACTTAGTGTAGATCGGCCCTGGTTGTGAGTTTAATTGGCGATGGCATCTCATGGTGAAAAGCTTAATGGTTACACACTTCAGCAATTCTTAAAGATGATTGATGATCTGATGCTTTAGGATCCCAGATAATGCACAGTCCTAATGCTACTCACTACAATAACAACCTGTTTCCCAGTTGCTATCTCAATGGTTCCAAAAACAGGTTCCAAACCCGACCAAGGGAGGGGAAAGATTCCTGATATGATCCTTCAGGCAATCACAAATGGAAATTCTTGACAGGCTTAACCAGCCATGCCTAGGGAGCTAGTCCAAACGTGGATCATTCGTTCGTAACTCAGGGAACATGGCCGCAACCTAAACAAGATCACAGGGAAGGTAAAAATCTCAGGCACAAGAAGCCCCATGCTTCTGCTTTAGCACAGGGAACTCGCCGCCACCTGAGTCTGCAGAGAAAAAATCCAACAATAAAAATCAACCCCAGTCTACCCTTACACTGAGTGGTTGATGAACAAACACACATAATCCACAATGAATGAGAATTCAAGTCTATGAAAAGCCTCACAGTACTTTTCATGGCACAGGCCTTAGTAAACCAAAGTCCAAATAGAAGAGAGTCCAGGAGCAGAGTGCTTTCAAAGTTCCAAATGGTGATTGATCTAAACAGAGAGGGATTTCGGACCATGAGTCGAAAGATGACTCTTGCAAAGCTCCTCACCTTTGCTCCAGTTTATAAAAGGAGGTGTGGGCCTGTTCAAACTACTTCACAGACAGGGGCCCTGGCCTGTAAGCCACACCCGTATCCAAACAGAGCAGCAAGGCTCAGCCCACCAAGATGAGCAACAATCATAGTGACTCATTCAATAAGCCCCCACCCACACATACCTTTTCTAACATTCTCAAGTTCCCAGAGAAGCCATGAAACCTCAAGCTTGAGACAAGGATAGGCTGACCATATGAAAAGGAGGACAGGGCTCATGTAACTTTAACAGTTGTAGAGAAAAGGGAATTTCAGCCAGTGTAATTTGCATGCAATTAGTCCCTGGTGAAATTCCCTCTTCATCACAACAGTTAAAGTTGCAGGCACTATACTAGAGTGACCATATACAAAAGAAGGCAGGGCCCCTGCAACTTTGGCCCCCTCTACAAGAATTCGGTTTGGCACCTGGTTGTCCGATTATGCGCATCTTCTCACAATCACTGTTACGATAATGACTGTATGCGGGAGGCAGTTAAGCGCATAACTGGTGGCCCAACTGGTTGTTTGAAACGCACTTTAAAGTGGCTGAAAGTGACCATTTGTTTACATGGTCAAAATGCGCTTTAACGGCCGCAGAGCAGGAAAACTCGTTATTTAACGCACATTCGATAATAGGCATAATCAGAGAGAAAACGTGCCTCTACCCCCGATTTGCACTCTGCTCTTGTAGAGGTAAAAATTTTAATGAGAATTGAAAGAGCTTTAAACCTCTCGTGTAGAGGCACCCTTTAACTGTTGTGATGAAGAGAGAATTTCACCAGGAACTAATTGCATACAAATGACACTGGCTGAAATTCCCTTTTCTCTACAACTGTTAAAGTTACATGAGCCCTGTCCTCCTTTTCATATGGTCAGCCTAGTTAATGGTTCTAATAAAAAAGTAAACATGCTTCTCCCTTCAACTCTTTCCCTGAGGACTCTGACAGAGATGAGTTTGCATGGATTCTGACATTCCAAACTAGTTCTAAACAAGTCTTAACTACAAATGGCAAGGCCTCAACAGCCTTGCTGAAACCTATACCTGACAGAGCTTTCAGTGTGGTGACTCCCTTTCTTTAGAACGTCCTACCTGTCAAGGTCAGGCAGGCACCAATAGTGTTGCGTCCAAAAACAGCTGTATTCCAGGAAGCATTCCTTAACTGACAGCCACAGTTTAATAGGGTGTTTAAATATTTTCATTTTTCTTTTTAGTGGTTTACTTCTTACATTTTAGATATGTTTTAGATGTGGAGCAGTATACAAAATTCGCAAATAAAATAAATAAACAAAATTTTAATTTCTCACAATACCTCCAATGTAAACATCGCTCCAGGGCATTGTGGGAATTTGAAATGTCAGCTTGCCCACCAACTATGCCCATCAATGGAGGTCTTTCTCTGTGTTCTGCCAACTTTGGTGATGTGGTTTGCAGTGGCACAAGACAGGGGCTTCTTGGCTGTGGCACCCAGAGTGTGGATGGAACTCATTGTCTGGAAATATTCAGTTTTATTTAAATGTGCTGTTTTATTTAGATGTGCTGTTAAGACTACTTAATTTCACCATACATTAAATCTTTGCTGAACTTCCCTGGCTGTCTTGACTCTGTTTTTAATTAATCTGAAATGCTGATAAACACTCTGATTTTATGCTCTTTCTTATTATTGCATAATTTCTATATTTTGTTGAGCTGCCAGTGGGGCTTTTCAGAGATCAAAGGTGGGGTATAAATTGTTTTATAAATAAAAAATCCCATGACAGTTTAGAACAGGCAAACCACCCTGCATTCATAATACATCAATATGCATCAATTTTATAACATTCACTGGCCTTCAGATGCTAACGTTTACATGTCACTATTAGTCACAATGCTTTACTGTGATAAGGAAAAATACAAGGAGTTTATTGATCAAAATAAATGGATTTTTTTTTCCTGGCTGGAGGAAGAAGAGGATGCATAGACATTATAAATGCATTTCTGAACTAGGGCTCTCAGTTTAATGGGATTGGTTCACACACCACACCATACATGTGCAAATGTGCAGTTTCAATTCCAAAATGTAAGAGGATGGAGAATAATGCACGAATTGAGCTCAAGTATTGGATCCATGTACAAGATACCTGCATTGCATTACATTGATGGAAACAATCAGGCAAGGAAAGAGTTGAAAGGGCTTCACTGACTCCTATTGGGTCACAGTTTTGTGAAGGGATATGGATGGATCATCAGTTACGCCAATAAATAATTGCTGATCTTAACCATAAGGCCATGAATAGTTTGGGACTGGGGACTAGAATACCCTAAGGTGACGTTCCCCAATCAGGCACTCTCCAGATGTTTTGGACTTCAACTCCCATCAGTCCTTGCTAGCATGGACAATCGTCAGGCATGCTGGGAGGGCATCAGGGAGGTCAAGGCTACCCTAAGGATTGTCTATTTCCATTAGGCTGACCAGATAAAATCCAGGTCAGGGCTCATGAAACTTTAACAGTTGTAGAGAAAAGGGAATTTCAGCCAGTGTCATTTGTATGCAATTAGTTCCTGGTGAAATTCCCTCTTCATCACAACAGTTAAAGTTGCAGGCACTATACTAGAGTGACCATATACAAAAGAAGGCAGGGCCCCTGCAACTTTAACAGTTGTGATAAAGAGGGAATTTCACCAGGAACTAATTGCATACAAACGACACTGGCTGAAATTCCCTTTTCTCTACAACTGTTAAAGTTTCATGAGCCCTGACCTGGATTTTATCTGGTCACCCTAATTTCCATACAACCACCGTTACTTGTCAATTTCACCTGAATTACAGTGAACAGGTAACCGATTTGTTGTAAATATTGAACCATAACAACAACAGCATGTATATACCTCCTTTCTCTCATCATGGAACTCAAGGTGGCATCCATGGGGCTTTCAAGATAGTCTCCCATCCAAGACCTGCTTAGCTTCAGCAAAGTGGCTGCATCATTGCCCTCAGACCATACCCTGAGGTGGTCCATTATGTCTTGAGCACATAAGTTATAGAATGCCCTCTTAAAAGAGCTCCATATGTGACCTCACATGGCTGTTTTTCTACTGCTTTGGATTTTATTGACTGACCATTCTAAAATTTCTTTGAAGGTGGATCATTGATATATTCATAGGGGGAATCCACACAGTCCTTTGGAACGTTTTAAAAAGTATTTTAAAACGTTCCAAATAGGTGCGTTCTAAAACGTCTTAGGCCACATTACTGAGTACTCACGTTACAGGAGAACAGTCTTCAGTCTTTAAAGCGATGTGTGCGATCACACGATGTTCTGCCCTGTCTCCTTCTCTTTTGTTTTTCAATGAATTTAGGGCAAGGCATTGTGGGGGTTGTAGTTCAGTTACACACTTCCTTCTTAGTTCCTCTGTCATTCCCTAGCGAGTATAGGGCTAAGAATTGTGGGTGTTGTAGTTCACTGGTCCACTTCCTTTTTCTTCCCCACCGATCAACTGCTAAGCATTTGGGCACCAGTAAAGGAAGCACTGCCCCCAGGAATTACAAACGGTAAGGAAGGACACATTATTTTACTTAAAATGATTTATTAAAAGTGAAACCGTTGTATATAACTGAAGTGAGTTTTAAAAAACCTCAGATATACAACATTATAGGGAGTGCGTCATGTGGCCCAAAGAGTTTTCATAACCCTTATAAAACGTCAAAAAACTCGTGTGTACATACCCCCACAGTCATCTCCATCGCTATCAAGATTATTACCTTTGACTATACCTAGGCTGACCAGATAAAATCCAGGTCAGGGCTCCTGTAACTTTAACAGTTGTAGAGAAAAGGGAATTTCAGCCAGTGTCATTTGTATGCAATTAGTTCCTGGTGATATTCCCTCTTCATCACAACAATTAAAGGTGCAGGCACTATACTAGAGTGACCATATACAAAAGAAGGAAGGGCCCCTGCAACTTTAACAGTTGTGATGAAGAGGGAATTTCACCAGGAACTAATTGCAAACAAATGACACTGGCTGAAATTCCCTTTTCTCTACAACTGTTAAAGTTACAGGAGCCCTGACCTGGATTTTATCTGGTCACCCTAACTATATCCCCATGTCCAAGCAATACTATTACAGCACCCGATAAGATTAAACCTACCAGTTGTCAGTGACTCATTCATCTGCCCATCCTTTGACTTTACAGGTGCCATCACCTACCAACAATGCCTTTCTGTTGTGTATGTAGGGCAAATAGGTCAGAGAATGTTTAGCAAATCTAACATCAATACATTAAACCATTTAAAAAATAGTGAAGAACATTTCAGTCTCCCAGAACACACTGTTACTGACCTCATAATCCCCAATTTTTTTTTTTTTAAAAGCAGTTGAAAGGAAAGTTCTAGTATGAAACTGCTGATAGCGATAGACGGATCAGACTGTTTTCAGTTCAGGTCAGTTTCACTTGTGTCCATACTTAAATCCATTCTGTCCGATTTCCGCATTGATCTGTGAACAGCCACATAAAAATACATTCAAATATGTATTCCGAATGGAATTGCTTATATTCCCACAATGCATTTTGAAAGGCATCATGTTCTAAAATACACATTTTAGATGTATATTACTTCATTTTCTTTAGCTGAGAATTTTGCATTGCAAATTTTTGAGAAGTACGAAATCCAAAGGATAAGAACATTCTGCTTTGCAAATTAGCCTGGGAGGTGTGGATCAGGTCAGTTTGCTTCAAAATGCACACCAGGCAGAATCCTCGAGCATCCAGAATGCTGGACCAGGAAGTTGTTGTTTTTTGTTTTGTTTTTGTTTTTTTGGAAATTTGGTTCTGGTTATTGAATTTGGACTCAGGTTAGATTAGGGTTATCTTTCACAGTGCAAATAATTGTTCCTCTTTAGGTAGGGTGACCATATGTCAGGAAAAACCAGGACATGTCACGAGTTTTGGTAACAAATCCGGGAAGTGGGGGGGGGGGGGGGAATTATGAAATTTGAAGAAAAATCAGGATTTTCCCCATCCTCCCCCTCACCCAAAGGGCAGCTCTACTTTATAGTCAATGGGAATTAACAAAAATGCTTACAGCTATGTCATTTTTAAAGACAAAGAGATGGAACTTGGCACCATGGTAGCTCTTAGGCAGAGCTTTAGCCATGCCAGGTTTGAAGCAGGATCTATTCATCTGTTGATTTTTTAGGACATTTTAGGATGTTTTTAAAATTTGAGGTTTTAAAATTATTACACACTGGAGCCATATTGGAGGGAAAGGGAGAATGTATCACACAGAGTACAGCAACAAAGTACAGCAACGGCTACAAAAGTAGGAGTGAGTGAAGTTACTTTCAGATACATTGGATGTCTCACTTGTTATTTCAGTGATTTCAACATTATGATGTTCTGTAGAACAGATTTGTCTTAATTGTGTGCTGTAAAATCAGACATGTGACCAAGGCTATGTTCAGGAGGGCACCCCCACCCCAGGGGCAAACATGTTGGTGGGCATGCCCCTGTAGGGGCCGACCACGTTGTCCTCCTTTTTGGTTTCCAAAATATGGTCACCCTACTTTAGGTGTTAAATTAGCATAGCAAGAAAGGCAGTATTACCACCATTGACCATTGTTCTGATCTTGTTCTTATCTTGTGTTCACCTGGCTGTGCAGAGAAATGTGGTACCCTTACTGGCGCCCTTTTTTCATTCTAAAGCCTTTTTGGCCGTATCCTATTCAACACTACCACTAACATGAATTATGTTCTGCTGAGTATGTGACCGCTAGAGCAATGGCAATAGCATTCGCTGGCACAACAGTTTCTCCTGGAAAACACATCACGCCAGCAAAAGCTTTTGGTGCTGTACTAGAAGTTGGTTATGCAAATACAACGTAATTTACATTAGCAGTAGTGTCAAATAAGATAATGCCCTTTGATCACGATACTTTTTTTTCACTGTACCTAGATAGTTAGATAGAAGTATATACTTTTAAACTGAGGGTGACACTTCATGCATCTGAGGTTTAGTCAGCCAAAGATAATGTGACAGGTAGAACTGTGCGCAAATGGCCTCTTGAAGTTCTCCACCCTATTTCTGGGCAAACAGCAACTGTATTGACAACTTGGCCACCATTTTGCTTCCTCTATATGCCCCAAGCCAAATGTTGTTCTATGGCATTGTGGGGGGAGGGTAGGAATGCTGGCTGCCACCAAAAAATCCTCTGCACACTTGTCCTCTTTTTCTGGGGTGTGAGAATATCAAAAATATTCTCAGAAATTTCAACTCAGCAGTAGTCACAAAAAAATGGCCAACCTTTAAGGTACCACAGTGCTCAATAACCTAACATGGCAACTCCTCTGAAATGTACAGGATGCAATTATAGCACAAAATGCAGATTTAGTATCTACACTCTCTTAACATTATTTAAAGGGATACCACTCTACAATTAAACACCAGGTAAATTTACAGCATCACAAACATCGCCTGCATATTGCATTAGTGTTGACTGCCTGATTATTTATGGGAGAAGATGAGAAGGCTGGGCTTTGTATTGCCCTGAAGCCATAAAATACATTGCATGAACATCTGATGTTGCTATAACCCTCTCACCTAGGCATAATGATTTCTGCTTTACTTTTATATTTGTGGATGATCTTCCGAAATATTCTGCTGAACATACTAATACACAGCACTACTATCTTCAAACCAGATGTGCATTAAAGGGCTAATTAGTCTTTGTTCCACATGCTATGGTTTTATAAGCCTTTGTCAGCTAATTATTTTCCTTCACCCTTTCTATTTTTCCTTAGTCGTAAACTTCTACTTGAATTGTCCATGTGTGCGTGTTTGTTTGCACTTCTGTTGTCTGTCTGCCCTACAGCTGAAGGGTCTGACTTAAATATAAATCATGATGCATCAGTAGTCAAAATATAAGAAGGATGGGGAACAGAAGGAGCAATTGCATAGGTGGTAGTTATGAATTGTCTACTTGCAGGGATGCAATAGCTTCTACTTCTCTTCTTGCAGGGCTGAGCCATGAAACTGGATACTGAGAAGAGATCTGGGGGTGGGAGTCATGGCTGATGTATGATGTAGGCAGTGTCAGCTCCAGGTTTTTGAGGGCCCTTATATAAGTCACTAGGCTGACCATATGAAAAGGAGGACAGGGCTCATATAACTTTAACAGTTGTAGAGAAAAGGGACTTTCAGCCAGTGTCATTTGTATGCAATTAGTTCCTGGTGAAATTCCCTCTTCATCACAACAGTTAAAGTTGCAGGCACTATACTAGAATGACCATATACAAAAGAAGGCAGGGCCTCTGCAACTTTAACTGGTGTGATGAAGAGGAAATTTCACAAGGAACTAATTGCATACAAATGACACTGGCTGAAATTCCCTTTTTTCTACAACTGTTAAAGTTACAGGAGCCCTGTCCTCCTTTTCATAGGGTCAGCCTATAAGTCACCCTCAATGGGTTCCTTCCCTCGGTGAGTCTGCTTTCTCACCATCTGCCTTCTCACCACCATTTTCACCAGCTGCTATTGTTCCTCATCAGTGCTACCATTTGCTGGCTTGACAGACAAAGAGACAATGAATAAGTAGGCAGTGGCATTTACTGCTGCTCCATCACAACACCATCACCATTGTCCGGGCCAACATGAGAGTCAGGTGAACAAGCGGGTTGCAATGGTGAAGAGGAGGAACAACTCCACAGGGCTCTTGTCACTGCCCCCCTGTGGGGTGTGGGTCTTCAGCAGGCACCCAACCATGCCCAGCTTGGATGCCAGCCTGGATGCAGGAATTTGAGGTTAGTTTTAATTTCATTTAATTTCAACTGTGCAGGATCCAGAAGTGGAGCTAAGAACTAAAGCAGGTAGAGCCAGGATGGAACTAGAGATGTGAAGGCCCAGGGAAAAAAAACAGAAAAATTTGGGGGGAAACCCGGTTTTTTTCCTTTTTTTCTGAAAATGTCAGGGTTTTTGGGGGGAAAAACTGAAATTTCTGGAAAAAAGGGGGGGATGTTTTTTTCCAATTTTTTTTCTGGGGGGTTTTCCAGGCCTTCATATCTCTAGATGGAACACTTCATTCCAACAGTGGGGGCAAGGCAGAATTTGTTGAGATGGAGGTGGAGACAGAACAGGGCTGGAGGTGCAGAGATTGGCAGGTCATATTTGTCAGAGGAAGGATCAGGGAAAGATTTAGCTTGGTGGAGCATGGGAAAATCCTCACCACATTTGGAATTTTTACAGTTTTTCAGACCCCAGAATTGATTGCCTGATGATATAGTTTTCCTAATCAGGCCAGTAAAATATTGGATGCTTGGCAATATTTTTTAGAGGTTTGGGACTGCGGTTTTTAATCTTCTGCTGTTCTGTTTATGCAAATATTCCTTTTAAATGTCTTTAATTTTTCAAATCTGCATAATTTGGGTGTGGTTCGTGTTTAAAGTTAATGCTGCACAAAGATATGGTGAAATATCTGTAGCAATTATGAAATCATGAAAACAATGGCTTACAATGGCTTAATTTAGTCAAAGTTAATGACTTTCCAATTCAATTTATTTCTCTGGCAGATGTTTAAAACTCTCCCATTTAAATAAATGGGACTAACTTTGGCTGAACTTTGCCCAGAGATATTGAGAATGACTAGATCTTAAGATCCATATGGTACAGAAGGAGGGAGAGAAATCATATGTAATGACAACAGTGAACAGCATAGCAATGCAAGTTCTGTGGGGAGAGACATGCGAAATCAAAGAGAGTTGCCCAGCTTATGGGAAGAAATGCCACAACTGTGACAAACTTAACCACTTTGCATCCAATATCATAAAACCAGAAAAAGCCCAAAGCTAGAGTGCATATTATAAATATGGAGAATGACAGTGAATGTAAAGAAGATCTGTAGGTAACAGATCAAGTAGTAAACATGCTGCAGGAAAAGTCAACAGGACAACATAAAAATGTATGCAACCATGTACCTAGAGGATAAATTAATGTATTTCTCCATGGAGAAATTTAACTAGTATGGATGCACGGTAGATGTCCAGACTGACCATAAATCTCTGGAAAATATATGGGAGGAAACCTCTTAGTGCACCAAAGCATTTTCAGTGCATGATGATGCATCCACAGAAGTATGATATATAAATCAACTGCTACCCTGGCAGGAGCCTATTGTTAGCAGATACCCTGAGCTGGGTATGCCTACCAGAAGCTGCCAGGACCGATCAGAAGAACTTCAAAGTGGAAGTCATCAATATTGTAGATTATTTTTCAAATATGTGGGAGATAGACTATGTATCAGATAGCTCTGCCAGAATGGTCACACTGAGGTAAAGACACACTTTGCATGACACTGCAAAGACACTGTTTGTGTTGCAGCAGAATTCCAGAAATTCAACAAGGCCTGGGATTTTGAACATACAACTTCATCACCTGGGTAGTCTCAAAGTAATGGCAAAGTAGAATCCACAGTAAATGTTTAAGAAAAGCAAAAGCAGCACAAAAAGACCCATATCTAGACCATTGAAACACTCCATCTCAGGGCCTAAATTCAAGTTCAGCAGAAATATTAATAAGTCGAAGAACATAGACAGTTTTACCAAGAAGTGGGAGGCCATTAGAGCCAGGGGTTACAGGAGTGTTCCTTGGTGAACCGAGGAGACAGCAGCCACAGAGTCAGGTCCTGTATTACATCCAATCAACCAAAGGAGACAGCAGCCACAGAGCCAGGCTCTTTATTACATCCAATCAACCAGAGATTTTTCAGACCTAGGGACAGGTCACAGAGAGAGTCCAACAACTAACAAAACAGGACACAGGCCATTTCCACACCACCCTTTTTTCATGGGATCATCCCTGGGTGCTTTCTGTGCATCCAAATGATACACGGGGACTCCTGAGGGCAGGGGGGGGATGGACACGGGTTTTCCCAAGGATAAAGAATGCAGAACGTTTGAAGTGTGTGTCAGAGAAAAATAGATAGATTTGAGGCTTTGGCTGGCTGGCATATCTCTTAGAGACAGAGTTAGACTGAAGACACAACTCAGAGATGGCTGTAGCTGAGCCCTGAGAGGCTGATGTGCCGCACAGAGCCTTTTAAGAGCGTCTCAGGGTTCACTGTTGGAGCAGGCAGAGGCAGCAAAGGTGGTTTCCAAAGTAAGAGTCACCAGACATGACAAAGCAATAAGATGGCACCCTTCCCCCCAGCCACAGGGTACAAGTGCGGAGCCTGGCTAGACCATTGGGAGACTTTGGAAGAAGGAGGAAGATTGATTGTTTGAGGCTGGAGGCTTTGGTTTGGCTGCACTGACTTAGAGAGAGAGAGAGAGAGAGAGAGAGAGAGAGAGAGAGAGAGAGAACAAAAATAAAAAAGCCATCCAGCCAGCCGGCAACAACTCCTGTTAAGCAGCAGCTTGCAATGGAATGAGGATACAATCAGAAAAGATATTTGAGGGAAGGCGGAAATGTATCATACAGAGTATAGCAACAAAGTACAGCAAAAGCTACAAACATAGGAGTCGGTTCAGTTAATTTCAGATACATTGGATGTCTCACTTGTTATTTCAGTAATTTTAACATTAAGATGTTATGTAGAACATATTTGTCTTAATTGTGTGCTGTAAAATCAGACATGTAACCAAGGCTATGTTCAGGTGGGCAAACCCCCTTGGTGCTGGACATGCCCCCTGGGGGCAAACATGTTGGTGGGGACACCCCCTTGGGGGCTGATCATGTTATCCTCCTTTTTGGTTTCCAAAATATGGTCACCCTATGCAACATCTGATCAAGGCAGATAATTTGCTCCAGGTACTGGAACATGAGGGTCTCATGTTGAAAAAAATGAACAGGCAGTATTCATTGCATTGATTCATACTGCTTATAAACTGTATATTGACTACCAAATATGTGTGTGTGTATATATATCATGACCCTGAGGTTGCACAGAGATAGTCATGGGGATAGTCATTGCATCGAAGGATAGCAGTTGCAAGTAATCAAGATATAGTGAATGAGGGATATTATGAAGATTTCATTGATCAATGTGTCAATCACTCAATTAACCTATCATATTTAAATAAATGTGCATATTTGAGATTATTGCAGGAGCGATACTACTGCTGTATAACGGTATTGAAGTGCACTGAACTGTTGGGGCCCATGACACATTCCATATTCAGTTTTCAAACCACTTCCGTAGTGTTATCTCCTGCTTGGTGTAGATCTGACCAATGCAGTTTAATCAACAAAAGCTACCAGCGACTGTCGGATGGAAAAGACAGCAACACACCAGAAACGAAGCATTGGTTGTGAATAAACATGTGCACCATGGAAAAAAATATTCTTGCTGATCAAAATTGCCCCACCCATTAAGTCAATTAAAGTGTTGGTTGAATCATCTGATTAAATAAACAAATATTACAATCTTGTACACACTTCCCTGGGAGCCAATCTCATTGAACTCAATGGGACCCATATTCCATAAGAACATAAAAAGAGCCCTGCTGCATCAGACTAAAGCCTTTTCTAGTCCATCATCCTGTTTCCCATAGTAGCCAACCAGATACACAGACATGCATAGGATTGCACGGTAAGGCTTGCAGCCCAGCTATGTAGATTTGGAATCAGCACTACGACAAGGAGCTTAGTTAATGTAGGCTGACCCTATGAAAAAGAGGACAGGGCTCATGTAACTTTAACAGTTGTAGAGAAAAGGGAATTTCAGCCAGCGTCATTTGTGTTCAATTCATACCTGGTGAAATTCCCTCTTCATTACAACAGTTAAAGCTGCAGGGGCCCTGCCCTTTTTTGTATCTGGTCACTCTAGTATAGGCATGCAACTTTAATTGCTGTGATGAAGAGGGGATTTCACCAGGTACTAATTGCATACAAATGACACAGGCTGAAATTCCCTTTTCTCTGCAACTGTTAAAGTTACATGAGCCCTGTCCTCCTTTTCATATGGTCAGCCTAGTTAATGGTTCTAATAAAAAAGTAAACATGTCCACAATTAATAACCCAAATAGAGCCCTCGCATCTATATGGGAATGTACATACTCAGACCTCAGAGTCTTCCTCAGGCAGTGAAGGGTCGTGCAACATTAGCTCTTCGGGTTGGCAGGCAGCATGAGGCCTCTGGATTGGCCAGGCCTGGTATAAATACTTGGAGCCTGGGGCTTTTTGCCCATACCTGTTGCAGTTCAGGCTCCAGATTCCTGCAGCTCCTTCATAGGCCTTCATTTGGAGATAGTCATTCACAGACCCAGCTGAGTCTTGATAGCGCTTGCTTCATTCAGACATGCAGCTACAGTAAATATCAAGCAGCTGGCACACCACCTTTTGTCCAGTCGCTCTGATGCTTTGCTCTTGACTGCCTCCAGGCCTCTCTGCTTCTTCCTTTTCTGACTTATCAGCTCTTCATTTCTGTCCTCATTCTTCTTTTTATATTTACACCTCTTAATTTCTTTCTGCCTCTGTTATTGGTCTTATGATTGAATGTTTAATTTATTCATTAAGCAATATCTTTGCACTAGTGTTTTCTATAATTTATAGCATGCATGATTCCGCGCCATGTTTTATTTGATTCTGAGAGATAGCTCATACAAGGCACTGTAAAATAAAACAAGACTGTATCCCACTATATAATAATCACGTGTTTCACACATTGGTGTTAATTTATATGGTTTACTCCATGCCTAACCAAATTAAAGTCATACAACTTGGAGAACTATTAACCAAATTAAAGTCATACAACTTGGAGAAAGTGTCATAATACTTGGAGTATTATGACACTTACAAATTGTAGCGGGGAGGGGGGGAATGTTGAAGTCTGGATTGCTCCTGTTTGGTGCTCCTGTTCACAAGGTGGCTCAGTGGTAGAGTCCCTGCTTTGCATGCAGAAGGTCCCAGGTTCAATCCTGGGCATCTCCATGAAGGGTTAGACAACCCCCTGCCCAAAGTCCTGGAGAGCCACTTCCAGGCAAACAATACTAAATTAGATGGACCAATGGACTGACTCAGTATAAGCCAGCTTCCTATGTTCCTAATCCTCCCAACCGTTATGCCTTATTTCAGAATACTCCATTTTATTCACTATTCCTATTCAGTGTACATCACTAGCTCACTAATGGCAAATATCACTCTAAGTACACACAGCACCTACTCTCCCACATAATTTAAATATAAATTAATTTTGAACAAGTTGCCTACATAATTCGCCACCACAAGATGTTGTGATGGCCACCATTTGGATGGTTTTAAAAGGGGATTGGATAGACTCTTGGAGGAGAAGGCTATCAGTGGCTACTAGTCCTGATGGCTAAGTGCAACCTCCACTATCAGAGGCAGTAAGCCTGTATACACCAGTTGCTGGGGATCATGGGTGAGAGAGTGCTGTTGCACCGTGTCCTGCTTGTGGGTCCCTGGTTGACAGCTGGCTGGCCACTGGTTGAACAGAGTGCTGGAATAGATAGACCCTTGTTCTGATCCAGCATGGCTTTCCTTATGTTCTTATGTCTTGTGGCTTTAAAAAATTCAGTCTTCTTCTGAGCAAATTCAGATTTCTTCCTGCTGTGCATTCTCGATATTTTGAGGAGGCAATATACTCCATGCAAATCCTTCCAGCCATATGGATAAGTAGTGTGTTGGGTAAACTGATGCTTAACTTCTCTTGTTCCTATAATCTTGTTCCTATAATCATGGAGGTTTCAAAAAAGGTAACAGAAGCTCATAGCACCAGTGCCAGTTCACACAAAACATTTATCCATGTGGGCAGTGTACCCAAGGATGAACAGAAGGGATGTGTGAATGAACCTTAGTCACCAATGCAAGAGGAACAAATGCTAAGGGTAGCAACCAATCCAACTAAAGTTAGCCATAACTATGCCTGCAATCCCATCAAGCACAGTGTGACTAATTAAAGATGCTGAGGATTGCACTGTAAATGTGATTAAAAGTTAGGTGAGAGCCAGTAGTGGCTAGAGTGTTGGGCTGGGACTTGGGAGATCCAGGTTCTAGTCCCCACTTGGGTGACTTGGGTCAGTCACAGGCTGTTTCTACACCAGCCTTCAGTCTTGGGGTTGTCCCTGGATGCTCCCTGTGCATCCTTTGGATGCACAGGGACTCGCGGGGGTAGGGGGAATGGGCACGTGTTTTCCCAGGTATAAAGAAACCCTGGGAAAACCAGAATCTTCCAGCGGTCCTGGGACCATCCCGAGACCGCAGGAGGTGTGGGTGCCTGTCCCACCTGGTGCCTGCTTACTCGCAAGTCAGTGGCACGGCTCCATGCCCATCAGGGGGAGGAGGGCTGCATTTTCACCATCCATGGGATGGCGGGGGGGCGGTAAGGGCCGCGATTTCAGTGGGGTGTTTTAAAAAAACTTCCTTTTTCAATGGAGTGGGGCCTCGCTCTTGCGTGACCAGCCCCACTGCTTCAAAAACACCCACCCCAAAATTGGCAACCACGACATCTCTGGTTCCTCCAGGGATGTCGCGCACGGCGTGTGTATGCTGGGGGAGGCTCTTACATTCAGGACATCGCGACAGCCTCCCCCTCCCTCCCGGAACACCAGGAGAAGTAGAAAGAGCCACAGACTCTCAGCCCAACCTACCTCACAGAATTGTTGTGAGAAAAAAAATGGACAGGAGGAGGATTACTTATGCCACCTTAAGGAAGAAAAGAAGCAGGCTATAAATGTAATAAATAAATAAATAACTCCATTGGTTTCATTTGGGCTTTGTCATAAGCAGTATTAGCTGAATTGGAGCCAGAGTGTTGGATCCAATGTTAGTCTAACTTAAGTCCCATTCATTTCAGTGGATCTGTTCTTAAGTAGGAATAACATTGGATATAACCCATAATATATATCACGTGGGTACCTCATGGGAGGAGGAACTACTTTCCCAAATGAATCCTCATTTGGCCCCCATGATATGGTGAAGACAATTATTACCGATAGTTTCTGTGATACATAGTCTATGTACTTTTAAGTCAGTCCTCCTCTGCTCATTGTTAATGACTCTCAGCCAGTCTTACCATGCAAACTATGATGCTGTTGCTTTGAGCAGCACTGTGTGCTACATTTAATCTAAATCATGCACAATATGAAAATAAGTACTGTCCTGATGCAGCAAGAGAAATTAATGCTGACAACTGATGTGGCTATGATATTCTTCTGGGGGCCCAGTACGCTTTGTGGATGGTTCCATTAATACAGATGTAGATGTGTATCTCTATCTCAGGCCACACTTGCATGCTGTGTACGTAACTAAAGCTGGATTGCCTAGCAAAGTGACAAGGTTCTAGGCTCCTCAGGAGCTGGGCCTGTCTCTTTTGCATATGTCACTCTGCAAAGGGAGGGCTGTAGCTAGGTGGTAAAGTACATATTTTGCATGCAGAAAGTCCCGGGTTCAATTCCTGGCGTATGTAACTTGTCCCTAAGATCAGACTCTGTACCAGAGGACTAGGAAGTGGCCAATATCACATCACTTTTTAAAAATGGGTCCAGAGGGGATCGAGGAAATTACAGGCAAGCTAGCAATTTGCTGTTCTATGCAAATTGGTGGAAAGCATTATTAAAGATAACATTATTAAGGATACAGAAGAACATGTCTTGTTGAAAAAGAATAAATGTGGCTTCTCCAAGGTTAAGTCCTGTCCCACTGAGCTTTTGGAATTTTTATGAGTACAGTAAACATAAAGATAAAGGTGATCTGGTGACTTCCAAACGGCTTTTGACAAAGCCCCTTTTGACAAACCCTAAGCAAACTTAGTACTCATGGGATAAGGGAAGAAAAACTCTAATGGATCAAAAGCTGGTTAAAGAAGAGGAATAAATGGTCAGTTTTCACAATGGAGGGAAGTAAATATTGGGATCCCCCAAGAATCTTTATTGGAACCAAAGCTTTTAACTTGTTCATAAATGATCTGGAGTTATAAATGAGCAGTGAAGTGGCCAAGTTTGCTAAGGGCACTAAATTATTTAGGATGGTTAAAACAAAACGGGATTGCAAAGAGCGCCAAAACAATATCTCCAACTGTGGGGACTGGCATTAAAATGGCAAATGCAGTTCAATGTCAGCAAGGGTAAAGGGATGCACATTGGGGTATCTGACTTCACATATATAGTCATGGGGGTCTGAGGTGGTGGTGACTGACTGGGAAAGGGATCTTGAGGTTGTGGTAGAAAACATTGACCCAGCGTTTCACTGCTGTAAAAAAGACAAATTCCATATTGAGAATCATTACAAAAGGGATGTCTTTTCCAAAAATAATAATAACAATTGATGATGCAGCGATGCTTGGAATACTGTTTGATAGCAGGTGCTATCAAAATAAGATCTACCATTTTATCAGAGTCTTAATTTCTCACAGTTACTTCGACTGAAAAGTTTATTTGTTTTATTTACTTATTTTTATTTTATGTATAAAGGACTGTGTATTAATTTTGGAATTTGTATCTAATGTAAATTTTTAGAATGAAATTTAGGTAATTTTGGTCAAGTATAATCTTGCTCTTATTTTTTGTACATTTCATTTCAAATGCTAAGGCTGTGGCTGATGCAAATAAAGGAATCTGGGGGTGTGGGGTGTACACCTCTGGTCGCAACACCTCAAAAGGGGTAATATAGAATTGGAAGAGGCTAGAGTAATTCCCCTATGAGGAAAAGTTACCCATGCTGGCTGGAGATGATAGGAATTGAAGTCCAAAACAACTGGAGGGCACCAGGTTGGGGAAGGCTGGCCTAGGCAGTACTGACTGCAATGTTCTGACTCATTACAAGGCAGTTTCATAAGGTGTGTAATCACATTTATGGTACTGAATAAAGGGCAAAGATGATAAAAGTGGAGTAGATCAGGAGTTTAAATGGCCATGTGCATGGGAGGGGGGATGGCGGGGGGAGCAGCTATGGATGGAGGAGGCCACTTTGATTTCCTTTGGAGACTCTTCAGCTCTCAATCCAAGCACATTCCATAATGCAGAAGCCTAAAGGCTGATGTCCTCCGCTGGGAGATGCCTCTTTCAAACAGAGGCTTCTGCAAGCATTGCTCTTGCTCTGCATTTTATACTTCTCGAAAATGGTCACAACCTCCTCCTTTTCCCTTTTTTCTCCCTTGCCCTCTCTTCTTCTCCTGTAATTGTCTTTCCCTACCCTGTAAGTCTACTATTACTTTTTGTTTATATCCTTTACAATACTTCCACAAGCATATGCTATAATTCTCCTCTCTTTTCTTTATCTCCTTGTTCGTACAAGCTGCCTTGAATAAAGAAGTCATTATCAGCAAGCCCACAATGAGACCAGACATCCACTTTCAAGATGTTGTATAGATGATATATTGATCAGTCCTCAATGAGTAATCGCGTTCTAATGAAAAGAGCTTACAGGAGTTAATGTATCTGCTCATGCAAACCACAGACGAAGCTTTCGGTGGCACAAAAGGTCTGGCTGTGTGAATTATAATTACTCCCTACAACAATAAAAGTCAGAAGTGGCTTTATTTATTTACTACAATCAATGATCGTCTGTGGGCTACGCGCTGAAAATTCGTTTTTAGACACTAGCATCCAGAGTGTTTCCTTGCTTTTTGTCCCCTACTGAGATTTAACCCTGAAACTGCCAGCACTAGCAGAGAACTAGACGTTACAAGCAACATGGAGCAGCTTGTGATAGATGTGGCTTTTGCCTTCCATACAATGCTCACTTTAATGCAATGTGTGATGTCATCTTGCTGTGCATGGTCCCATCTGTGCCTCATCCTGTAGATGGGCAGGGCATGTCACAGTGCAAAGCCACACGTTATATTGAGCTGGACATCATTATGAAAAAAATGTGGGGAGAGACACAAAGTGATGGCAATTCCACAGCTCATGATGTTTAGTTTCACCTTAAAACTATGGGCATTTTCACACATGAGGTTAAAACTGCTTCTGAATCGTTCCTGCGGTTGTACAGCTAGAAGATTTTAAACCCTGGACTTAATGGCTGGGGGGGGGGGGGGGGCTTTAGACAGGCATATGGGCAGGATCTACACTGCTGTTTTAAAGCGCTTTATAACAGTAGTAACAACTGTTTTGGAGTGTATCCTGGGCCCCAACAGTTGTCAGTACTGTTATAAACCACTTTAAAGCACTTTATAACAGTAGTGACAACTGTTGAGACCTAGGACATACTCTAAAACAGTTGTCAGTCACTACTGTTATAAAGCTCTTTAAAGTGCTTTAAAACAGCAGTGTATTCCTTCAGTTCAAATTTCTCTTCTTTCCCACCCCACTGCCATTCCAGGCTTTACAACAGTTTCTACATTCCTGATATGTTAGAATAATAACAACAAAACTGTTTTCCAGTAGGGTGGGCAAATGCACCTGCGTCTGACCCATCGGATGCTCGCTCCATCGCCGTCCGCCCCCAGTCATCAAGCCGCACAAACGTCTTTCGAGGCTTAGTCCAATGTGTACTTGGCAGCTGTCCGCCCTCATCAAGACTGTGCTCTTCCCGCTGCTGTAAATGGGGCCTTTATGGCCACCATTGATGGAATGGAGGAATTGCACATTTTCTGGAGCTTCCAATGGAGTGCTCAAGCCTTTACCCTTGTGTAAATGGGGTCTTTATGGCCGCCACTGACGCAGCAGGGGGAAGTGCGCAATTTCAGCAGCAAGGGCGCACGACTGCCAAGCGCTCATAGGGGCATTGTGAGTGGTCAAACGCGGGTCCGCGCTTGCGCGGCATGTGCCCGACTGGGTCTGAGGATGCAGTCACAGGGAAGTCCGCTGGACTCCCGGCCTCAGTTGGGCACTTGAGGCATCTCTATTGCCAACCCTGAGTTTTGAAGGGGGGGGGGGGGGGGGAATACACTGAACATATCCAATTTTGCACTTTAAACTCATTTAAATTATTGCACCAGCATGACTACAGGAATAAAATGGAGTTTGCTTCTGCTGTCCTTATGCTCTTCCAGTCTCTGGATGTTCATTTGGGGGCTGCCTTAGGCTGCAGGGCCCAAAGTTCAGTCCTAGTTGCGCTGCTGCTGTCTTATGCTTATGTGGTCATTGTTAAAATAGAAAAGAAAACCGAAAGAGTAGGACAAATCTGTCAATTTCAGTTTCTCTCAGCTTCTCATTTTTCCAGTCTTAAGTTTGGTACATCTCGTCTTTGGAGGATTTCTCCAGTCTTCATTCTGGTTCATCCCAAATGTTGAGAATTTGTTTGTTTTTTTAAAAACTTTCATATACATTTTTGTGCATATTTCTCCCAATATATAATTTTATATGCATTTTTATTAATATACACATTTCTGCCAGCTGTTTTCCCACTATAATGCATATTTGAACATTATTTTCTCTTATATATTCATTTTGGGGTGCATTTGGAAAAAGACAAATTTCAAAGGATAAATTTTGGGTTCCATAGTGTTTTGAAAGTGCAAAGTTGGGTAATTTCTCCATCATCCTTCCTAAAGAGAGGCATTTAAAATATGAGTAAACATTCCAGCCAATTTAGACTGCAACGCTGTGCACGAGCCTTCTGCAACTTGGTGCCCTCCAGGTGGTTTGGACTTCCTAGAGTTGGAAGTCCTAAAGACAGTAGTGCATGCGCTGGTAATTTCGAGGCTCGACTTCTGCAATGCGCTGTACATAGGGCTACCTCTGTGCCTAGTCTGGAAACTTCAACTAGTTCAAAATATGGCAGCCAGGTTGGTCACTTGTACACCTAGGGGTGACCATATCACACCAGCTTTAAAATCTCTCCACTGGCTGCCAATTAGTTTCCTGGTAAAGTACAAAGTGTTGGTCATTACCTTTAAAGCCCTACATGGTTTGGGTCCAGGTTACCTGCGGGATCGCCTTCTCCCATACAATCCGCCCCACACACTTAGGTCCTCTGGGAAGAATTTACTACAGTCAACAAAAACTAGGCTGACCCAGAGGACCTTTTCTTCTGCCGCTCCCAGACAGTGGAATGGCCTGCCGGGAGAGATATGCCAACTCACCAGTCCTCAAGAATTTAAAAAGCTATAAAGACTGATCTCTTCTGGCAGGCCTACCCAGATGAATTTTAAGTGTTTTTATTGGTGTTTTATTGCTATTTTAATGATGTATTGGTTTTATGTGCTTTTAATCAGTTTTGTGTATTTTATGTTTGATGTTGTTCCCCGCCTCAATCTGGAGGGAGAGGCGGGTAATAAATAAATAAATATATTATTATTATTATTATTATTATTATTATTATTACTCCCATCAACCCCAGACCACATTGACAATGGTCAGGAACGCTGGGTGTGGTAGTCCACAACATCCGGAGAGGATCAGGTTGGGGAAAGTTGCTATACACACATATTGAGAGTACATCCCATTAGATTTAGTGAAGCTTACTTCTGAGTAGACACATATAGGATTGCACAACTAGTTTCTAAATTTTGCCTTTTAAGGCAACTAGGCCTTCTAAAACCCATTACAACACTCCTATGTGAAAGCTAGTGATGTCACAAATGCTCAAATAATGGGCTCCAAATATGGATTTTCCTAGCTCGTAATGCTTGAAAGATATTTTTCTGTAGCTCATAATTTAAACTGAGAATCATACAACATGTGCTGTTTTTGCACCTGTGGGATATGCTTTAATCATATTAGGCACCCACAGCCAGCAGCCACTGTTAGTACATGATCAGAAGTTGACTGTTTTAACTTATTCTTTTTAATGGAACTGTGGGTGATTGATTTGCTTTTCTTTAAAATGGAAATGTAAATTTATCAGGGCTGAGCTGCAGGCAGCAGCCTGAGGAGAGCCAGGAGCCAAGAATCAGGAGCAAAAGCATGGGTGGGCAATGCAATTCCAGCGGGGAGGCAGATGACTCCCACACTCAGCCCTCTGTGGGCCGAATGACATCATTTGGACTCCCGATGACATGCCAGGTGGATGGTCCATCTGGCACATTAGCCAGGAACTGGTTCCACTGCACACTAGGTTCCCTACATCGGGAAATCCCTACATGTAGTAAAGCCACCCTGACCAGCTTTGCCTGCCCTGCACCTTCCCCCGCTGAGTGAGGACAAAGAGCAGGGCAAGACCACTCAGCCACCTCTTGTAGGAGCTCCTATAAGGACCAGCTGAGTGCTCACCCGCTGCTCCCTGAAGAGAAGCCCTATGTTACCTCCAATCTATGACCCCCTCTACAAGAATTTGGTTTGATGCTTGGTTCTCCGATTATGCGCATCTTCTCGGAAGCACTTTATGGTAAATGACTGTATGCAGGCGGTAATTGAGCGCACAACTGGTGGCCTTACCGGTTGTTTGAAATGCGCTTTAGAAGTAGTTAATGTGCAGAATCGCTTGTTCACATAGTCAAAAATGCGCTTTAACGGCCGGAGCAAAATAAAACTCACTATTTAACGCGCATTCGATAATGCGCATAATCAGATAGATAACGCGCCTCAACTCCCGATTTGCGCTCCGCTCATATAGAGGTAAAAATTTTAATGAGACTTTGAACAGCTTTAAACCTCTCATGCAGAGGCAGCCTATGACTGGGGATAACAAGGGGATTGCCCTTCATGCTGCTTGCCCTGCCATTGGGAAGAAGAGGGGCATACATGGGACCCCCTTGTTATCTTTGATCACAGATCGGAGATAACAGGCTGGATTAGGAACCCATGTGGGCCAAATTAGGTTCGTGGGCTGGATGTTCCCCACCCATGTGCTGGAGTGTCAGAGTTGAGGGATCAGGCTGGATCAAGAGCCAAAGAACATACTGAAATTTATTACAAACCAAGAAGACCATTATTGTTCACACAAACTCCCTTCTTATGCATTACTCATGGAAAGGGGCAAGACGGATACAATGGAGTTGCAGTCCTCCTCTCAGCTCCTCACGTGTTGAAGGATAACTTCTACATCGGGGAGACTTTTCTATTCATGCAGACTCTCCACATGATTCAGAGGGCCCAAGAAATATTTCCTTTTGAAGGGGAAGAAATTATGCAGTTTCTGATGGAATTTATCCTTCCTCGTCAAACAATATAGGCACATGAAAGCCAACCTAAGTCTAGCATAAGTCCTGTGCAAAGAGAAGGGGAACTTCCACAGAAATGCCTGGCTCTGATGGATCTTGCAAGCATGGCCATGGACAGGGATGTAGGAGAATTTTGTTCCTGTCTGCAAATCATGTAAACATGTCCCATTTGCAACCCCAAATGCTAACAGAAGTAGGAGCGCAATTGTCAGGAAATTTTTGCAATTGCCCAAACTTGCATTCGAAAGTTCACATGCTTCCTCATTTTCACACTATAGTCTATGAAAGAAAGTGTGCATTTTGGGATGCACACTTTCAAAATGCACATTTTTCCCCATGTCAAAAATATGCATTTTTTTTTTAATTTGGATGTAGACGAGGCCAACCGAGCTTCGAAGAGGATTTCTGAGAATCTCAACGAGCTTGAACATCACATATTCTCCCATCCCTAACATAGACTGCCCAACACAGAGGTGACAAAGAGGCTGTCGGGATGGTTGTACCTGACTTTTAGGAGAGCCAATACATAACCTGCTTTCTATACTTGCTTGAAAGATAAGGAAGCAGGATTGGACATGTCCCATTGAACTCAGAGGAATTTACTTCCATGTAAACATGCAGATGATCAGGTTGTTAAAAGTAATTTTGATTTGTAATTATTTTGTATTTCCCATAATTAGCATAATAATCCTTATTGCATTCTGTATGATCAGTAAGAGGGATGTTTGTTAAGGTACACATTATCATTGTACCACTGTCAATGAATAGAACAATGCTAGAGGAGGCAGGGAACAAAATAAAATGAATTTAAAAGGCAGGCATTAAAAGTATATTTTAGGCATGGTCTGATCAATATAGGACAGGGGATTTTGTCAAGGCATCTCCCCGTGAGATTGCAAAGACCAGACAATTTTTTCCCTAAATTAATTTTTAATCATGTGTAATAATCGGAGTGCCACCAGTCTGTGCAGATTAGAATTCTTTTTGATAGAAAAAGAAATATTTGTGCAGAGTTTTTATGAGCAAAGTTGACCTGAGGCTTCGCAAAGCTGATTGAGAAACTGCACCCAATGCTACTCTTTAACCCCTTCCCTGCTTTGTTTTCTTCGTGCTGCGGAATACAAGTCTCGGATTTGTTTAAACACCAAAACACTATATGAGCACTAACAAAGAATGATTTTCTATATAGCTCTTTGTAGAGTAGCAATTTGGAGCAGGTAACCATCAGCCCTAGTGTTTCAGATCATGTGTAGCTCTTCCCCAGGGTTCGTTATGCAGAAAATTGAAACAGGGTTTGTAGATCTGTAGGCCAATTTGGAAGTACCCTCATCACATTCAAAATGAATATCATTTTTTACTGCCCAGAGTCAAGCTCTGAAAGTCAGGGTGGGGTGGGGGGACTCACAATCCTACAAGCTTGTCGCAAAAGCCAACAGTCGATAGTGTTGGTTGACTAGCTCCTGTGCTGTCATCATGACACCTCTTTCCTTAACTCTGGAACAGTTTAGCATCTGCTTTTAAAGAGTTAAATGTCCCGTGGATGTATAAATGGATAGACAACATATATGTTGCAGTACAAACAAAACTGGCTACCTGCCTGGGACATGCAGGATGGGCAAGAATGGTAGATGACCTGGCATTTGACTGAAGGGAATGTGTGTCTGTCATGCAGACCATAAAGCTTGGAGGAAGCCAGGCTCACACGGCAGAAGAAGAACTTGCTTTAAACATAGGTGCAGAACTTGAGGCCTGGGGGCCAAATCTGACCCTGTTGGAATCCCAATCCAACCCTCTGGGGCTCCCCGCGCGGCCATGCTGCCTTCCCCTTGCCTCCAGTCACCCATCCCTTGGTGGTTTCCTGGGCTTTGTGCTGTTGTGTTCTCATTCAAAAGGCTGAATTGCCTCTCCTTAGTTAATGGCAGAAAGAGCTTTCAGCTAAGATATGCTGGTATTTTTGGCCCTACCTCTTTTGCCTTTGCCCCACCCTTCACTGGAATGCAGTCCCCGAGAGCTTATCCTGAATTGAATTCAGCCATCGGGCTGCAAAAGGTTAAACACCCCTGCTTTAAAGGCTCTGTCAGCCTTCACCCTTATATTTCTGGCAAGTTCACACTAGGGCTGTGCACGGACCACCCGATTCACTTCAGATCCCAATTTGTCACTTCCAAATCAGGCCCGATTCACTTCAGGTCAATTCAGACCTCCCCCTGATTCGCTTTGGATCTGAATCCGAAGCAAGATTCGGCCCTCCGAATAGAGATTCAGATGACTCATTTTCCCCCATAGACTTGCATTTGGAGAAATAAACGCCTATAACTTTTTCATTTTTAAAGATAGAAACATGAAAGTTGGAGACCTTGCAGATGGCCTGGAGCTACTCATGTGTGACAAATTTCAGAAACATAGGTGCAGCCATTTACTTGCAAGGAATTTTTAAAAGTGCAATTTTCCAGGCAATCCAGTCCATGCAAAGTGCTATAAGTTACCGCATAGGCGAAACGATCATTTTTCAAAAATTCATAGCCACAAAACACCTGCACCTATGTGTCTGAAATTTGCCACACATGAGTAGCTCCAGGCCATCTGTAATATGCCCATGTTTCATGTTTTTATCTTTAAAAATAAAAAAGTTGTAGCCGTTTTTTCCCCCCAATGTAACCCTATGGGCAAAACACTGAAAATGGAGTTTGAATCGCCAAATCAATCCGAATCAATTCGGACCAAACTGATTCAATTTGTATAAATTTGGACCTCCCCCGATCCACTTTGGATCTGTTTTAGGGAGATCCAAATCACCCCTATTTGCTTCAGATTTGGGATTCAGATCCAAAGCGATGCACAGCCCTAGTTCACACCAATTCTATACACAAACAGTGGTCATTGTTATAAATAATAACATGAAGCCACAGAATGCATGGCAAAGGCGCAAATCCTTTGTGTAAAAAAAGGGAGGCTGGAACTTTACTGTCCAACAGTGCTGAAGATATTGTGATAGTCTCAGAGTCTCGGGCAAGGGACCTAACCTAGTGAGCTACTTTGGGCCATGTTTATTCACACTTTAAAACCCTCTCCAGGTGCAGATTGGATCAGAGAAATGGAAGTTCTGTTTTACAAATATTGCCATGCCTCTCAGCAAGGCCGCCATGCTTAACAATTAGGAAGGTTACAGGAAAGGATGTATAACATTGGATGGAGAAGGGGAAGAAGGAACTGATTGGCAGTCTGTGCTGTGCATTCCTTCCGCACTTCAAGTCTTTAATGCAAAGGTTTTAGCACAGATATTATATGGGATAGAAGTGTGTACTTTTGATAACATAGTACCAATGGAAGTGGTGCAGACGAAATTCTTAAGAGCAATTTTGGGTCTTCCAAATTGCATACCAAATACATTAGTAAGAATAGAGGCTGGCCAACCTACAACAGAAGCTCGTATGTGGTGGCGTAAAATGCAGTTTTGGCTAAAAATGCTTTTTGTGCCTGTAGGTCTGGCTCCATTGACTCTGACAGACACATTCCACTCGAAGTGGAAAAAAACACTGTCTATGAAGCTCCAAAACCTTGGTTTCTCCTTGACAGCTATTCAGATCCTAGGGTTCGAGAAAGCAAAAGCAGCTATCGCCCAACGTATCTATGATGTGGATCTACAAACCCACCTAAGCCAAGCAATCCTATATCATGGGTGTAGGGACTATAGATCTCCACTGGGACTTGCGAAACATCTAATAAATTTGACTGTGCCTGGACTTAGAAGAGCTTTTACACTGGCAAAGTTCAATGTTTTGCCATCGGCATTGCTGGAGGGTAGATATAAAAAAATTCCTCACACTGAGAGGACCTGCCCTTGTGGGACAGGGGACATTGAGACAGCTGATCATGTTTTTTTACATTGTTGTTTCTATAAGGAACTCAGAACTATATGGATTGCCCCACTCATTAATAAAGTCCCAGGCAGACCGGATAAATTTTACCCGGACTATCTTCTGGCTGATCTGGACGACCAAGTTACATCTAAAGTCGCCAAATTCTGTGCAGCAGCCATTCGTCGGCGTAGGGAAATATTAACACTATTGAACCCTATCTGATTGCCTCAAATTGAAGCCTGTATATTTCTACATGTATGATTTGTTGTCTTTGCTATGCTGGTTTTTTAACCGTAATAAAGTATTGTATTTTATAGTCTGTGCTGTGGTGATGAAAGTGCCATAGTACAGTGAAGCAATACAGGCAGTATTGGCCCAACTGTGCATTTAGATACGCAGCAGAATGCGGACATCCATTTGGATATTAGAGTGAGGATGTGTGGCACAATGACCATCCCAATGCACATGCCGGCAGCATTTCAAGGCAACCCTGATTGGCTGGGATCACGCAATTAAGCAGACACCATAACAAACTTCGGGTGGGGAGAATGGCATCAAAGCAGCAGCAGCAGCTTGGAGCTCTAACAGGAATGAAAAGACCATTGGGAATTAGAGGTGGGTAGATGGCTGCTGGAACAGCTCAGGCCCTGGATGTTTTACTCTGAATTTGTTCACATGTGAAAATTTGACCTAATGCTACTACGAATACTAGAAGCCTGCTCTCCTTTTCCCCTCTTGTTAGCAGAGTAGGGCTTTTGGCTGGCTACACTTCAAGATTCAGCTTAAGCCATTGACCTCAGGGGCCCTGGGCTGGAGAATACACTCTTCCCAGGTCTTGATTAGGGTAGGGACACACACACACATATCATGCTTTAGTCAATCATTATGTATTTATAAGCCCAACAAATGTGCCTAAACTAAACTATAGAAAACCAACACCATCTTAATTATAGGCAAACCCAGACTTTTCAACTTTCACAAGAATCTTGCCACTCTCCTGCAGAAATCCTTTTCTCTCTGGCCCTCCCCCACAAAAAAGGAAGGTGAATTACAATCCCTAAATGACACTTAAGAACATGGAAGGCCCTTGAGTTTAACGTAACCCCAGCCCCATTTTCTTTCTGGAGGAGATATTTCCAGATATTTCCCCTCCTTTACAAGTAAAGAATCA
The DNA here is from genome assembly GCA_029215795.1 of Anniella stebbinsi. Taxonomy (NCBI): domain Eukaryota; kingdom Metazoa; phylum Chordata; class Lepidosauria; order Squamata; family Anniellidae; genus Anniella; species Anniella stebbinsi. The sequence goes on along the minus strand of JARDYH010000006.1, from coordinate 15,664,054 downwards.
TGCCGTTCTTGTTTTTGATACAATCTTGAGATAAATGTTCCCAGAGAAGCAGAGGTCCAATCACTCAGGGGGTGGAGGGGGGGGGGGGGGAACCTGAACCAAATATGCATAATCCTTCCAATAAGCATAGAGTTAGCTGTCTTAATTCTTTCTCAGAAAAAAGCCTGAAACACGGGTGTTAGCAGGGGTTTAGAAGAATATTTATGAGCCTCCAAGATAAAGGCTGTGCTAATGTTGCTGGCTGTTGACACACATTTCCATTAACCTGCGACAACCCACCAACAAGCAAGCTCGGCGGGTGTTAATCTCCGTAAATGTTTTTTCATCCAGTCAAACATATTTGGCCAGGACATTGTGCCATGCTCAAAGCTTCTCCTGTTCTTCTGCCGCCGGTGATAATTATAATTATTAATGATTTCCGGTTACTCAAGGATACTGGGTTGGTTGTGTGAAGAATGCTCTTCATATAAAACAAAGTGGCAAAGGACTTCACCGTTGTGATAAAGAAAAACTCCCCCCACCCCCCAGTGGTCAATGCTGCCAAATCTCAGAGAAAGTCTCAGAGCTCACATAGGGAAGTAATGGCATGGGCAACCAGGATTTAGCCAGTGCAAACAGAACCTTTAATTGTAGACATAACATCAACCTGCTCAAATATACTCAGATCTCAGTTAAAATAATGATTGTCTTCATTGAAGCAAATGGTCAAAAAGAAATGCAGAAAGGTTTGTCAAATCCCAGCTAGGGTTTCCAACTTTTTACTGGTCCCACTGACTTTAGCAGTGGCTCAAGCTGAAGACTTTATTGGCAAGTGATATGATGTCTTACCGTGCTGTTGATTTCTGAAAACCGACATGTTGTTGGCTGCAAAGTTGCATGCTACAGCAACACTTTCCTGGTTAATCCGCAACTCCAGATACCACATATTTCAATTGTCTTTTAAATGCATTATGCTTGTCTTTGTGTTACCAGTTTTTATTGCCAACTAATTCCACCTTGCATGGGTCTGCTGATGAGAAATCACTTGTATTTCTCTTTAACTATCCAATGAGAACATGTCAAGATGGAATGAGTTTTAGAACAAGTGGATTCATGTTAAACATTAGCACCCTGGTCCAGCTAGTAGTAGGGTGAGCATGTGTCCTATTTTATAGGGGACAGTCCTCTATTGAAAGGACTTTCCAGTCCAAGTCTGGTTGAAAGAGCTGGGCCTTGAGCAAGGCATGCGGGTCATCTGGTTACAGGGCGTCATCACACTGGAGGTTTAATGCACATCTGCTGCGACTTTGATCCACTTTTTCAGCGCTGGACTAGCACGACGACGTCCCTGTCATGCTGTTCTTCTCTCGCCCTGAGCGAGTCCAGCTCTGAAAAAGTGGATCAAAGTCGCGGCAGATGTGCATTAAACCTCCAGTGTGATGACGCTCACAGCTTTCCCATTATGGTGAGATGACTTGTATTTCTCTTTGAGTTACAGTAATGGTTTTAAAATTTGCATCCATACATATAAAGTAGCACATGTTATGCACATCTGTGCCCTTCTTATCCTCCTTTTTAGCGATGTGTACATGAAAGAGATGCCCCACCCTCAATCAGAAGTTCCTTTCCCCGAGAACCAGCTACCAGGACTGTGAGCATAAAGCCCTGTTAGAAAATGTGTAGTCGATGGTACAAATCAACAACTAAAAGCAAGGGGGCTGGAGTTCCTTTTCTCTGCCCCTCCTTCCCTGCCAAAAATGTAATCAGCATGATTGTTGCTTTTCTATTAGCTCTCCATAGATAGGGATGTAGGAGAATTGCATTTCTATTCATTTAAGATCTGAACTTGCCCCATTCACACCTCCGAACGCGAGCGCATTTTGCAGACAACCCTTGTAAATTCATAAGCTTGCGATGCTCATTCACAGAATGCATACTTTAAAAAATGCACATTTTATAAATGTGCATTGGGGGAAATGCACGTTTTCACACTTCAGTCAATGGTGTAAAGCATGCATCTGAGTGAGTCCTTTTAAAAAAACGTGCATCCAAATGAATACTTTCCCCATTTGAGCATGGGGAAAGGGAGCTCACCATTGGGAATAGGAACGAGGTGGACTGAGCTTCAAGGTGGAACTTGGAGAGGCTCAGTGGGCTCGAGCCTTGCTACCTATAGGCTGACATGACTGCTGGACATGTGGACAGTTGCTCAGGCACACTTACCTGAGAAAAAGGCCCATTGTACTTAATGGGATTTCCTTCCCAATAAGCATGCATATGATTCTGCAGCAAGTCATACCCTTAGGGAAAGATTGGTGTTGTGCAGGGCTGGGCTTCAGCCAGCATGGTCAGTGGTCAGAAATGCTGGGAGTTGTAGTCCAACACATCTGGGGTGCACTAGGTCAGTCTACACTAGAAGGTGTTCATCAAATATAGCATCTGAAAGAACTTTGCTTGCATGACAAAGGAAATGTGGAGGTAAAACAGCAAAAGATGGCAGTCACATGCTTTCTTCCCTCTTCCAGTATTGTTGTCACTTATTTTTGTGGCATTTAAAAACAAAAAAAATCACCCCGACGTCATCTTTCCCCTTCCATTTTTCACATTCTTCAATACAAAAGAGATGGTTCTCTCATGCATGTTCATCATTTGATTGTTGTAGCCTTTCCAAGTCTAATCAGCACAGACAGACCTTTAATCTCACCGGATGTCTTCCTGGCTTTCTTCTGAGCTTCCTAGATACTGTTGGCTGCATAGCCACCATGGGAGATAGATGGCTTGACTACATGTTATGTGATCCAGCAGGGCTCTTCTGATGGTCTTCTCTGCCTGGTGAGAAATCAGGCACAGAAGCAGAGTCAAATAAAACAATAAAAAGACATTAAAACTATGGAAGACTCAGGCAGAGAAGCAACAGTCAGCCTCCTCTGAGGCCAGGTGTTCAGTTTCTTCACTGCATTGAGAATGATCCAATCCTACTTTGATGTAGAGATGCTGCAGAAAGACCTGCCCCGGTAGATGACTAACTGGAAGACCAGCACAGTGTGAAACAAACATTGATCTGTCGAGTATAATACATGATGATAAATCACTCCTTAAAAACCAGCAGAGTTTTACACCATCTGAAACAAGGCTTTTCGATGGAGTCCTTTCTCACATTCTGCCACAAGTCATTAAGTGTTGCGAGACCAAGTGAGGTGCATGCATGTGTGAACTTGACCTCAGCCCTCCTGAGGGGGATTGCAGCACACATACCCCAACTTGAATAAAAATACAAAAACACAACCATTGCTTTTTATGAGCTAAAGGTTATGAAAAAAGAATTTTAAAAACAAAAATGTGAACTGTGCATGTGTGGAAGATACCTACACATGTGAGAAGCATTATCCTGAGGCTAAAAGCTATGTTTTCCAGTGCTACCAATGGGAAAGGGCAGTCACGTTGAAATTTAAAATGTATTTCCTCTTTCAGCAGTATTTTGACCTGGATCCTTCCTTAGGTGTTTGGGGGGGAAAATCATTGGCACCAGAAAACTACAGTGAAAGGAAAGAATAAATCAATGAACTCCAGCAGAAAGGCATAGAGGCAAATATTTAGAATGACATCTAGCTTCAAAGCCATTTGAATCATAGTATAGGCCTAGAGAACCTGTATCTCAGCCTTCCCCATCATCGAAGATGGGGACTTCAGTTCCCACCATCTCCAGCCACCATGGCCAATGGTCAGGAATTCTGGAAGTTGTAGTCTAGTACATCCTTAGAGCACCATAATGGAGATGGCTGCTGTATCTGATCTAGCCATACCTAGTCCACCAGCCATATTTTATGGTCTGCCAGGTGCTTGAGAGCTGCCTTGGTTCTCCAGCCCCAGGCGGGCACCAAAAACCCAAGGTTAATAGAATCCCTGGTGGGCTGCCAGATGTGACTGGCAGACTACATTCCTCTTGATGTGCCCCCAGCTTGTTGCCCCAGCCTGATGTACGTTCAACATTTTGAAAGTGAAAGACTTCACCATTCCATCTCCCTTCAAACTCCAGTGATGTTCAGTAAATTCTGTTTGCACCCCTGTAACTTTGACGGCTGTGGAGACATTTCCCAGAGGAGCCCAAGATCGTTTCAAGCGATACATGGAAAGACATTTCTCTCCCAAAGCCATCTTCCCACTAGAGTTATTCTTCTGTTCCTTAAAGGAGGCACCAGCTGGGGCTCACCTCTTTAAATGTGTGTTATAGTCATGAGTGATCTCAGTCTTCGGGGGTTAAGTTAGGGCAGGAGGAGCCAGATCAGGTCTAATTGTTGGAATGTGTGCTTAGTTCAAGTTAAACAATGGCTCCTGGGAGGGGAGGGGAATCAGCAAGAGAGGTGCTGAGTAGTGAAAAGAGTGTTGTTTGGGGCCTAGTTTCCTGAATAGACTTGTTAAAGACCATGGCTGATGTATGCTAAGCAGGCTCAGTTGGGGAGAGAAAGGCCAAGCCCGTTGGCGGCACATCACTCCCTGTGCCAGGGCATCACTTTGATGGCTCCTTTGGAGGTAAGGCTGAAACCAAAACCTCTACTCCCTGCATCTCCTTCTCCTTCTCTCTCTCTCTCTCTCTCTCTCTCTCTTTCTCTTTCTCTTTTTCTTCATTTCTGCCATGTAAAGATAATCAGGTTTATGTAAAGTATGTGTGCTCTTTTGACAGTCTGCGCTATCTCATTAATTCAATCACACCAAACCCCATTGTTCTCCAAGTGTTTGAAATGCGGATAGGGACGGAGGCTTTTGCAATCCTGTCAATCAATGTTAACATTTTTCTTGCAGTTGCCATGGCCGGGGCCAGAGTTCATGAAAACACAGAAGAAGAGCCAACAAAACAAGAATAAAGACTTATTTGAGATACTCTTTTTAAAGGACATCTACCATGCACAAAACATGAGAAGTAAATGTAGACAAGTTTGGACACTATGGCGCACTGTGAGGAAAAAGGGGAAGAAAAAGAATTTGAAAATCAAATAGGCCTATAAAAACTTGACCCAAGAGTTTCTGGGAAAAACCCAATGAATTGCTCCCTGGTTGGACAATGTTCTTTCTTTCGTGCGTTCTTCAAGAGGACAATGCTTGATATATTATAACACATGCCACCGATGTCTTTACACCGTTGTAAGCCAGCTCAAGCCAACAGAATGCTGATTGAGGACAACAAGAGATTGTAAGGGAGTAATTCTCTCTTTCTCTGGCTGTGCTACAAGCAAGCACTGGGAAAATTATTCATGCATATAAGGCCAACAAAACAGAGAGGGGAGATGTGTGATGTTGTGCAGGGTGATCATGTGACTAAGACTTTTCCTTAAGGGCAAAGGAGGGGGGGTGGAAACACCATTCACCAGTGGAGGCATTGCAACATTGCCATTTTCTCTTTGGGCAGAACCACACATTATTATGAGACCCATAGAAATTGAAGTGTGTGCGCATGTGTGTGTTTTATGTTGCACAGGTAAATGAGTCTACATATTGATAACAAATTTGACATGTTATGTCTTTTCTATAGGTTTTCAGTGGAAACATTTCATGGGAATCACCTCTCTCTTCTCTGCCTCCTGAGAGGTTCAAAATAATTCTACTGAAAGTTTTTTTAAAAAGTCCTTTTTTGTTTTTATTCTTGTTTTTATTCTATTTAGAGCTATGCTGGGCTGCTATCGGTTATGTGCACTTGCAAATATTTATAAGTTCTTCAAAACTCATTACATGCATTAGTTTGGGACATTCGACCTCAAACGGAAGGGTACAGTGAGGTGGCTAATAGCAGTGACTGTTGTGGTCAAGAAGAATAGCCAAAACCTGAAGCCGTCAAAAGAGACCAGCAAGAGAGCTTCAGAAAACGACTTTGTCAATTCTGCTCTGCTCAGAAATGTCATGTCGCTTCTTAAATTAGTCACAAAGCGTAAGATGGTGTGTCCATTTGGCCAAATTCTGCTGCCTGTTACAGAGGGCCACACGGGCAAGTCTTGACAGATGACAGATGAATCCCTGAAAGTGGTAAAATGATTTGGGTGCAAAAGTTTCTGTAATCACTGAATCGAGATCATTGACGTGGCTCTGGAGAAAACACAAGCGCATTGCTGCTGCTGGTAACAGCAATCACTTCAGCAGGTTGTGCTGAGGCTGAGGGAGATGAGAGAGGGAAGAAGGCCATTCTACCAGCCCTGCTGAAGACCTCCTCCATGAAAGTTCCTTCTCCCTCAACTGTCATCTCCGGGAGCCGTTCCAACAAGGCTGTACTGAGGAAGATGAGAAGGGAAGAGCGGCCATTTTACCATTCCTGTTGAAAGGCTTAATGCTTTCTCTCTTCCCTTGCTGCTCCTTTTTCCTTGTGTGTCATGTCTTTTAGACTATAAGCCTGTGGCCAGAGACTGCATTATTTTATTGAGTATTTGCAAGCCACTCTGGGAGTAGAAAAACAGAGGAGGAGGAGGAGGAGGAGGAGGAGGAGGAGGAGGAGGAGGAGGAGGAGGAGGGTTTTTTGACTGCTATACTAGCGCTAGCCCTGTTCAGGGGCAATTGTACATTATCTAGTCCTGTGCATAAAGAAATGGCAGCTCTTAGGAAGGGAATCTTATCCAACCCAAATGAGACCCACCCTATGTCCTTCTTTCTTCAGATGGTCTTCAGCAATGAAGAGTGCAGTTGTTCTTTTTTAAACAAAAGTAATGGTGAAACTGACAAGGTCTTGTCCTCCAGGAGACCTAGGAGAAGGTTGTTGAAACTGGACCAATCTATGTCAGTTTCACCAACTTCTCCAGGCAGCATTGGGATACAGCAGCTGCCACCTGAAGATCACATTGAAAGGACTACACTGCAGTTGCCACAGAAGTTTGAAAAAGCATGATAAATCAGCACATGAAAAAGCCCAGAATGGCAAGAAGTAAAACATGGGAATGTCATGGTTGAGATTAACATCAGTTGTCAGGGATAAATGAGTGTGCGAGCTGTGTCAATACCATAGTACCAACATGGCTAGTGTATATTCAGTCGCGGCCATTTCAATGGATTGATTTTTTGTTTGTTACATTTATATTCCAGGGCAACATACATGATCCTCCTCCTCACCATTTTATCTTCAAAACAACCCTCTGAGGAAGGCGAGGCTGAGTCAGTGACTAGCCCGAAGTCACCCAGCAAACCTGATAGCAGAGTGGGGATTAGAACCTGGGTCTTCCCAGTCCTGGTCCATCACTCTAACCACTACACTGCACTGGATCTCTTGATGATTTCAAAAGCTTTGCTGTGTGCATGTAGTGTGAAATGGGACTAAATGGTTTGGGCTGCATCCACAGTGTAAAGGTCCTTTCCAACCTAACATTGCCTTCAGCCAAAGGGACTCACTTCCCTTTTGACCGACCCACATTTTCTAGATGCAAAATTTACACCCATATCAATGCATTTCTTTCCTAAAGGCCTTTGTATTCCATTTTTCATTTTGGATTCAAAATGGGAAGGAAATCCCCAACATTGTGCAAATATTAAAAATAGCTAAGGCTGTCCCAGATAAATATACGGGAAGCAGCAAGAGTGGCAAGTTCTTGATTTACATGGATGTTCAGAGTGAACGTGGAGATAAATTTGGATTAGCAAGCAAAACTGAGCCCTGTTGTTAACTGGCACTTGATTCCATTAGACTGTGTCGGATTGTTAAAAATGCTAACATTATGTGTGACTATTCATTTTCATCACCTGCTCTTGATTAATCCAGCCCTAAATGGCATCTGCAGACCTTGCAATCTCATACTACTTAATTAAATTAGCAACACATTTGTCTCCCCCGTTTTCCTATCAAAGAGTTGTGCTCAGGAGAAATAAAACCTTTGTTCACCGCAATGCCGTATAATTTACACTCTTCCCCCCACCACCCTTCTTCCTCCAGCTCCTGGCTCAGATGCTAAATTGTAACTGGTAATAGGAAGCTATTAGCTCTAGTGAAGCGTGTCAAAGGAGTCAGAGGAATCCAGGTCTGAAAGGAGGGAGGCCCCGGCTCTCATAAAACAACAGGGTCAGGAATCTAGATTTGGGATTACATTGTACCGAGATTCATTCATTTTTGGAATAAAAACCATGATGACCTTTAATCTGGGGGGGGGGGGGTGGAGACGCCAAAAGGGAGATGGTATGTGAGGCACAGAGAAGAGAATAAAAGACTGGAAAGAGGGCAGAAAGGGGGCGACCAAAATGATCAGGGGAATAGAGCCCCTTCCCTACAGTGAAAGGCAAAAGCAATCACAAAGGGTGGTGAATCGCACAATCCTACGCATGTCTACTCCGAGAGCCATCCCACACTGAATTCAATGGGGCTTACTCCCAGGTATGTGGGTAGAGATTGCTCTGTAAGCCTGCAGCCTTGTGCACACTTATTTGGGAGTAAGTGGGACTTACTTCTGAATAGACATGCATAGGATTGAGCTGTAAGGAAGGGTGATGATTAGGGGTGTGCACGGACCCCCCGGATCGGATCGGGACCCGGATCGGGACCTCCAATTTTGTCCCGGACCGGTTCGGACAAAATCGGAGGCCCCCCGGACCGGATCGAGTCCGATCCCGACCCAAAAATCGTACATTTTTGGATCGGCCGCCATTTTTTTCCCCATAGACTTGCATTGCAATGCAAGTCTATGAGGAAAAAATGGCGGCGGGTGGGTAAGGGGGGCCTAACTCCCTCCCCCCCCCCGGGGCCGTCCGCTGTGGACGGCCCCGGCAGGTAAACCCCCTCCCCCGCGCTCCCTACCCCCCCTGGGGCCACCCGCTTCCATCTGCTGGCGCCCGCGGGCGCCAGCGGATAGAAGCGGACGGCTCCGGGGGGGGTAAGCCCCCTTCCCCGCCACTGCTTACCTTCTCGGCCCGTCCGGCGCCGGCGGCTACTACCAGCGGGCTCTGCGGCCTACTCTCGAGTAGCGCGCCGGGTGATGACATCACCCGGCGCGCCACCCTGGAGCAGGCCGCGGAGCCTGCTGGTAGTAGTAGGCGCCGGCGCCGGACGGGAGCCACCGGGCCGGGCAGGTAAGGGCCCCCCTCCCCCCTCCCCCCTCCGCGCGCCCCCTCCTCCCCTCCACGCACCCCCTCCTTACCTTCCCGGCCCGGCGGCTCCCGTCCGGCGCCGGCGCCTACTACTTCCAGCAGGCTCCGCGGCCTGCTCTAGAGTAGCGCGCCGGGTGATGACATCACCCGGCGCGCCATCCTAGAGCAGGCCGCGGAGCCTGCTGGGAGTAATAGGCGCCGGCGCCGGACGGGAGCCGCCGGGCCGGGCAGGTAAGGGCCCCCCTCCCCCCTCCCCCCTCCGCGCGCCCCCTCCTCCCCTCCACGCACCCCCTCCTTACCTTCCCGGCCCGGCGGCTCCCGTCCGGCGCCGGTGCTTACTACTTCCAGCAGGCTCCGCGGCCTGCTCTAGAGTAGCGCGCCGGGTGATGACATCACCCGGCGCGCCATCCTAGAGCAGGCCGCGGAGCCTGCTGGGAGTAGTAGGCGCCGGCGCCGGACGGGAGCCGCCGGGCCGGGCAGGTAAGGGCCCCCCTCCCCCCTCCCCCCTCCGCGCGCCCCCTCCTCCCCTCCACACACCCCCTCCTTACCTTCCCGGCCCGGCGGCTCCCGTCCGGCGCCGGCGCTTACTACTTCCAGCAGGCTCCGCGGCCTGCTCTAGAGTAGCGCGCCGGGTGATGACATCACCCGGCGCGCCATCCTAGAGCAGGCCGCGGAGCCTGCTGGGAGTAGTAGGCGCCGGCGCCGGACGGGAGCCGCCGGGCCGGGCAGGTAAGGGCCCCCCTCCCCCCTCCGCGCGCCCCCTCCTCCCCTCCACGCACCCCCTCCTTACCTTCCCGGCCCGGCGGCTCCCGTCCGGCGCCGGCGCCTACTACTTCCAGCAGGCTCCGCGGCCTGCTCTAGAGTAGCGCGCCGGGTGATGACATCACCCGGCGCGCCACCCTAGAGCAGGCCGCGGAGCCTGCTAGTAGTAGTAGGCGCCGGCGCCGGACGGGAGCCACCGGGCCGAGAAGGTAAGTGCCCCCCTCCTCCCCCCCCACCCGCTGTCCACTTTCATCGGCGGGCGCCCGCTGGCGCCCGCCAATGGAAGCGGCGGTGGGCGCCAGTGGGCGCCAGTGGGCGCCCGCCGATCCGCCGATCCGCCGAACCGGTTCGGAGCTTTTTCGGACCGGTTCGGATTGGATCGGCCGATCCAGCTGCGGGATCGGAAATCGGATAATTTATCCGATTTCCCACTGGACCGGACTCGGATCGTGGATCGGGTCCGATCCAGTGCACATCCCTAGTGATGATACTGAGATTTATAAAGTGCTGCATAGTATGGAGAAAGTTGGGAGAGGTTTCTTTCTCTCTCTCTCCCTCTCATAACACTAGAAATTGAGATCTTTCAATTAAACAGATAGCAGGTTCAGCACAGGCAAAAGTACTATTTTACACAATGCATAATAATTACCTTATAGAATATACTACTGCAAGGTGTGGTGATATAGCATTAGCCAATCTAGATGACTTTTAAAAAGGATTTTTAAAAAGTCATGGAAGATGGCTCTATCAACTGATGTTAGCCATGAGAATTAACACAGAAGGACTGTCCTGTTGGATCAAATGAAGTCCAGCTTTTTTTGCATCTAGTACAGCCTTCTGTTTCCAACCTTTGGAAAGGTCATGGGCCATCCTCCATCGTGATCCTACCAGCAGCTGTAATTACCTGGTTCACTATACAAATTTGTCTAGCTTGGCTATATTATGGTTTCAGCACCCAGATGTTCTCCACACACTCAGAATATTAGATGAGATGCTGTGTTATATGCACAGTCAACAACAGCGAAGAGACCAAGAAGCTCAAACCAGCTGTTTTGTGGGTGCATGTGCAGAAATCCTTTAATATTAACCCCTAATGACAAGACAGAAGTACTGTGAGTGGGAAAACCAACAGATCTGAATGGAGGTGTTCAATTGGTGCTAGACAATGTCACACTCCCTCTGAAAGTCCATGTTTGCAGCTAAGGGGTCCTCCTGGATTCAAAGCTATCTCAGAATCCACAGAGTGCCTTTTGCCAGATGAGGCTAGTGCACCTGCAGTGACCTTATCTGGATGTGGCAGATCTCCCTCGGCTGCTCATGCTCTTGCTACATCCAGGCTAGACTACTGAAATATGCTGTACATGGAGCTTTCCTTGGAGACTGTTTGGAAGCGTCCACTCGTGCAGAATGGGTTGCCCATATCCTGGCAGGAGAAAGGCATTCAGAGGAGGTGACACCTATTTTGAGCCAGCTGCACCACTGCCTATTCACTCCTGGGCTCAATTCAATCAATTGGTTTGGGCCTCTGAAATACTGTGTTTTGTAAACTATTTGGGAGCAGAACCATTTCAAAGCAGCCTAGAAGCATGACAAATAAATAAATAAATTGAAATTCTGTGCTGTGGATACCACGACCAGATAATCCAACCAAAGAGACGTTTGTTTGGTGAGTATCTTCTCTGTGAAAGTAAATTCTCTTGATTATTTCTTCGAAATGTGTTCTCTGTGTATTTATAGCCTTTTTCTCCTGCTCTTAAGCCAAAAAGACTCCCAGAGTGGCTTCCATATGATCAATGAAACAAGACAGGTGCTTGTTGTCTGTCACCCAGATCTAAAAGTCTTGTATCCTCCCTGATGTATCCATTCGGAGGGCTGCTGTTGAATTTCTAAGCAGCTCTTCCCCAGGGGTGGATGCAGGAAGGTGAAACCAATTCACAACAGTTCACAACAATTGAAATATAAAATACAATATAAAAATGTAAAAGTTTAAAACTACAGTATAAAATAAAAGTAAAAACCAGAATAAAATTTAGCAGCAATGCAGAAATTTAAAATCATAGAATCATAGAATAGTAGAGTTGGAAGGGGCCTATAAGGCCATTGAGTCCAACCCCCTGCTCAATGCAGGAATCTACCTTAAAGCATACCTGACAGATGGTTGTCCAGCTGCCTCTTAAATGCCTCTAGTGTAGGAGAGCCCATGACCTTCCTAGGTAATTAGTTCTGTTGTCACACTGCTCTAACAGTCAGGAAGTTTTTCCTGATGTCCCGCTGGAATATGGCTTCCTGTAACTTAAACCCATTATTCCATGTCCTACACTCTGGGATGATCGAGAAGAGATCCTGGCTCTCCTCTGTGTGACTGCCTTTCAAGTATTTGAAGTCTGCTATCATGTCTCCCCTCAGTCTTCTCTTCTCAAGGCTAAACATGCCCAGTTTTTTCAGTCTCCCCTCATAGGGCATTGTTTCCAGACTCCTGATCATCCTCATTGCCATCCTCTGAACCCCCTCCAGTAGGGTGACCAGATTTTGGAAACCAAAATCCCGGTCCCCCCCGCCACCACCCCCACCTAAAACAAAAAACCCACCAAGCCACCCAGCCCAAAATAAACAAGCCCAGACATACTGGGTCCTCTGCCACCACTGAGCTCGTGCAGCTGCCGCCGCCGGCAGGCTCGTGCAGCCGCCGCCGGGCTCGTGACGCCGCTTCCACCGAGGCCGGGCTCGTGATGACGACGACGACAACACTGCAGGGCTCATGCCAGAGGCTGCGTGGAAGAGGGCCGATTCTGGAAGTGATGTAATTGGCCTCCCCCGCCTCTTTCACGTGGGCATCCAGGCTCCTCGGGGCTCGTCGCCATCGCAACAAACCCCGAGGAGGCTCGAGGCCACACAGAAGTGGTGGGAGAGGGCCAATTTCATCATTTCCGGATTCGGCCCTCTCCCGACTCTTTCGTGCGGCCTCTGGCATGAGCGCGGCGGCGGCTGCATGAGCCCGGTGGCGGGGCGGCTGCATGACCCTGGCGGCGGCGGCGGCGGCACGAGCCCTGCGGCAGTGGAGGCAGCAACACGAGCCCATAATCGGCCTTCTCCCACCTCTTCTGCACGGGCATCGTTTCCCCTGTTTGCCCCCGCTGACCCCCGGTCGGCCCGGATCGCCCAGTCGGCCTGGATCGCCCCAGTTTTCCCGGTTAGGACCAGGAAACCCCGGGCGATCTGGTCACCCTACCTCCAGCTTGTCTGCATCCTTCGTAAAGTGTGGTGCCTAGAACTGGACACAATACACAATACACAATACTCAAGATGAGGCCTAAATAACAGGTTTAAAACAACAGCCTAAAATGCCTGAGGAAATAAAAAGGTCTTCCCCTGGTGCTGGAAAGAGCACAATGTAGGCACCAGAAGACACTTTTCTGAGAGGCTCATTCCACAACCAGGGTGCCACAGCAGAAAAGGCCCTCTTCTTGGTTGCCACCCACCTCACTCCCATTGGCAGGAGTTCCTCGAGAAGAACTAGATTTTTTTCCAGAACCCTTGCAAGGAAGCTCATAAATAAATACCACCTCAGTTTCAAACTGAGCCAAGAGAAGAGACCATTGCTCAGTGGAAGAGGACAAGAATGTCCCCTGTTCAGCCCCAGGCATCTCCAATTAAAATGATTTCAGGTAGCCAATGGTGTAAATGACTTTTGCCTGAGACAGACGTGAAAGCTGCTGCCAGTCAGAGCAGGCAGTACTGGACTGAATGGACCAATTGTCTGACCTGATACAAGACAGCTTCCCATGTTCCTATGGGACATTGCCCAGCATGAACCCCAGCATCTGATATTCAGAGATACACACTGCTGCCGGCCATAGGTCTCCTACAGGCCTGTAACCTGCAATCTTTTAAAGTGGAGACTCTAGTAGGGATGTGTTAACTGGCAATTGCTGGTGTGGGGTAGTGGCTGGAGTAGTAGACCAAAGCAAGGCTAGGCAACCTGATGCCCTCCAGATATTTCAGACTATATCTCCCATATTTATTTATTTATTATTTATTATTGCATTTATATCCCACCTTTTTTCCTCCAAGGAACTCAAGGCAACGTACTTAATCCTCCTTCTCTCCATTTTATCCTCACAACAGCAACCCTGTGAGGTGGGTTGGGCTGAGAGTCTGCGACTGGCCCAAAGTCACCCAGTGGGTTTCCATGACCTGGTGGGGACTAGAACCCAGATCTCCCAGCTTCCAGTCCAATACTTTAGCCACTACACCACACTGGCCAGCATGGCCAATTGATATGGAGGGCAACTGGAGGGCCTTAGGTTGCCTACTCTTGGACTCAGCTGCAAAGCTTACCAGATGACCATGGGCTAGTCAATACCACTCCTTGGCTTTTTGGAGGTAAGGCCATGTATGCCCTTTGTCCATCTACTGCAGGTTCTACTTAATTTTGGGAAGCACTAGGACCCCACGGGACAGCTGACAGGAAGCAGGAGACAGACACAGAGATGGGATAACTGAGCATCTGCAGGCTGTCACTGACTGGGTTCACATAGCATGATAATCCATATTCAGAGGTTGAGTGTGGGTTGTTATTGATCCATGGGTTAGTGTGTTGCCTGCACCCAGGAATTTTTCCACAGGTTGGCTTGTTAACAATGCAGTGTGGCTTATTTTTCTCAAACAAGCCACCTTGAAAACCAAGGTTCTCAGGGTGGTTAACAAGCCTCACTGCATGGTTAACAAGCCACCTGCAGAAACTGTCTAGGTTCAGATGACACAGTAATAACAAATGACCCATGGGTCAACAACAACCCACACTCAATCATTGAGCATTAGCTTGTTGTGTAAACAGCCCCACTATCTCAGGTCCTACCCTTCCAAAATCAGAAGGAAAGGTGTGTGAGAGGCATAGAAGCAAAGCTGAATGCATGTTCTTGGAAGAAAAAACCCATACATCATCTCAGTTATCCTTACAACAAACCTGTAAGGATTATCAGTATTATTCACTCCATATTGCACACTGGGTGGAGGTGGTTGAGACAGAGGATAAGGGCAGGCCAAAGCGCACCTCCCGAATTCAAGACACTGGCAAGAACTGATCCAGAGACTTTCAAGTCCATGCTTCATCCTCTTAGTAAAAAAAAAGATACATGGTGTAAAGGAACGGCCTCTGCAAGTTGCACATTTGCAACCAAATAGAGTTGCTTTTGCTTTGCAGAAAGCAGGGTTGATGTAGACGGAAGGGTGTGATTTCATTTAAATGTCTTCATATCAAGGATGACATGCACAATCAATCTTCCTGGTGACAACTTGGAGGGCAGAAATTATTGATGCTTAGTAGCCACAGGATCATAAACAAGGAAATTGAAGGTGATACTTAATTGACAAAGCCTTGTCTGTTACAATATGAAACCTTTTCCCATTCTCCCACAGAAAGAGGGGGAAGGGGTCTGAAGTTCATGCACAGTGGCATGGAGAAATATTGAATAACTAATCAATCTAAACATCAGATGGGATTTTCATGCAGCTCATCATTTTTGCGAGGCCCGAACGCATCCATTCTCCTCTGCTCACAGACGGGGCTTTTTTCTCTCATGGTGAAATTTATTTTCTACAGACGAAGGCCAACATAAAGAGCAGCTTTTAAGGACATGTTTGAACTTGACAGCTAGTCCTATAATCCACCCACCCCCTTAAAAAAAAAAGACTAAAATTTAACTCAGGCATAGCATATCTTTTAAGGAAGTTTTTTAGTTAGGGTGCTGAGAGGTTTTATTGTGCAAGACCCACTGAATAAATGAAAATTGAACAATGTAACTTGTATATGAGGGACTATTTTGCAAATATTCCTCAGGATCGACAGAGACACACCCCTTCACTGTTGACAATTTTAAAAAAGGGGGGATGTGAAAATGTTTGTTTTGTGATCCCTGACTGTCTAAGATCACCCATGTTATTTGTATTGGAAGCATTTTCCACAGTCTAAGCTGGGTTCATTTACATATAGTAAATTAACAAATAGTCATTTATTTATTTAAAAATGTGATTTCATTTATTTTAAGTGCCTACAGGCCACCTATGCAACAGCTACAGAGCACCATGTCATCATCACATACAGCATGTGATACCTGATTACCTGGGATCCCTTGAAGAGAAAAGACAACAGAGACAAAATGGCCGCTGAAACAATAGCATAGGGCAGTGGGAGAAGGGCTTTGAACAATACTCGTAAAAAGTCAGCATTTGCTGCCCACATTCCCAACAGCAACCAAGGGCTTCATTTCCACGTTCCCACATTCTTAAGCCAGTTGGAGTCAGGACTGTGAGGAGCAAATCTCCCCTTCCTCTGCAACCACAGAGCTGCTTTCAGGAAAGGGACAACAAGTGATATTGTAATATGAAGGACTATCACCCAAGTCCCAAGCCCCTTTCAAAGACAATTTCAAGTTTGCAAAGGAATGGGAAATGTGTTCAGCCTTCAACTGCCCTCCCAATACAAGGTGCTTCAAAATGGAGGAGAAATAGGGGGTTGCGTCCTTCCCCTTCTGGTAAGAAAGGCGGGCTGAAATGTGACAAACGCATCCCTCCCGCCATGCAATCCTAGAGTTGCTTTGGGAGGGGCAGGATTCCCATTATTGCCTCTCCCACGAAGACTCTGGTCCCTAAGGTTGGGGCTCCTCCACAACGACTCCAGTTCCTCCCCACCTGAACATGTCCCTGTGCTCCCCAAAGGTCTACTTACTGCCTCTTTGTGGCTACTAGAAGCAATTGTGAATTACAATCTCTGTGTAAATTTGATTAATTTGCACAATGTACTTAGCCATAGAATTTGGGTTTGTCCCATTGGCCTTTATCACTGGTGTACACAGGCACTGTGCAAGGATTCCAAAGTAAACATATCCATATAACAAAATCCTTTTACTTGGTCTGGTCATGCATATCCCCAGTCAGCTTAATAAACAGTCATAATAAATCCTCAATGAAATGTCCCATGGGAGGGAAGAATTCAGGCTTGTGGGATCTAATTTGTTTTTTGGGGGGGGGGGTTACTAAAATCCTGAGGTCCACCAACTGGAGCCAGATGCAAAATGGTGGCTTGGGGGTGGAGCCAATTGCCTACTGCACTCCATGAGCCAGATGTTTGGGAAAACCTGCTTACTTAAATACAATTCTACATCTGTTATTATTTATTTAATTAATTTATATACTGCCCAATAGCTGAAGCTCTCTGGGCAGTTCACAAAAGTGAAAGTCATAAGTACTGCATAAAATATAATATGAAAGCTTAAAACCACAATACAAAAGTACAACCAGAATAAAACTGAGGAGCAATACAGAGATTTAAAATACAAATTTAAAATGCAGCTTTAAAATAGCAGAGTTAAAAAAAAACTAAGAGAGTAAATTGCTAAAATACTGGGAAAATAAAAAGATCTTTACCTGGCACTGGAAAGAGTATAACATAGGTGCCAGGTAAACCTCTCTAGGGAACTCATTCCACAACCTGGGTGCCACAGCAGAAAAGGCCTTCCTCCTGGTAACTACCTGCCTCACTTCCTATGGCAGGGGCTCATGGAGAAAGGCCCCTGAGGATGATCTTAAGGTCTGGGCAGGTGCATATTACTACAGGTCAGGGATTCTAACAGTCTAATTTAGACCTATAATGGCTATTGATAAACATTGCTACTGTTGGAGACCCTTGCTAATCTGTAGCAAATCACCCAGAGATCTACAAATACATTCAGAACTACCTTCTGTCCAAACCTGAAATATCCCACTCAGGTTCAGAGCACCTAGATAATAAAACATTGACTGCTGTATCGGACTCTTCCGTTCTGTGACTGCTAGTGCTACTTTGCATTTCCCTTCCCGTCTTGACGTGCCTTGACTCAGATAACTCAACAAATTATTTTTATAATTAATATGTTTATCAATCTGAGTCTCCCATTACAGACTGATGATAGAGTACACACTGGAATATGCAACTTTATGAGTTTGAGAATAACCTTCATTACAAGGATTTTCATAGGCTCATAAACCATCAGGACACTGTATCGTGCCGATCTTATCTGTTGTATAATAAATCAAAAAGCTTGCCGTCAATTGGGATCTCCTGTGTGGGCGCTTTTAGCAATGTTTCATTGCTTATATCATTGGATTCATTAGAGAATTAAGAGACAGTGATTGATTTCTAACTGGAATCCATCAACCAGGGTTAAAATTTTGATAATATTCTCATCAATTAAAATGTATCATTATCTGTTGTCTTTCATTGTAGAGTAGGTTAAGAGGGACCTTTCTGTATGCAAACACAGAGAGTAAAATGCCAAGCTAAGCATTTAGGATTTCCAAAAAGGCTACCAAAACTGAACTGATGAACTGACCTGAAAAAGGCCCCCAAAATCATAAAACCAACTCAGTTGTGTAGACTAGACTGTGAAGAGTGAAATCTACAGTGGAGATAAGTATATTTCGGATAAATAGGATCCCTGGAAACAGTCCTCCTTGAGCTCAAGGTAACTGTCAATACAATACAATACAATACTTTATTACGGTTAAAAAACCAGCATAGCAAAGAGAACAAATCATACATGTAAAAATATACAGGCTTCAATTTGAGGCAATCAGATAGGGTTCAATAGTGTTAATATTTCCCTACGCCGACGAATGGCTGCTGCACAGAATTTGGCGACTTTAGCAAGGCAACTGTCAGCTACATTTTCATCTGAAACTTGCTAGTTTGCTTAGTGTGCAATCCTGTGCATGTTTAGACAGGAAAAATGTCCTACAACTCACAGCATTTCCAAGCCACACATTCTGACTGTGGAATGCTGGAAGTTATAAGCCTTTATTCTGCCTAAACATGCATAAGATTGTGCCCTTAGAATAGCAAAAGCCTTTTCAGAATAACGCATCACAAATTCCTCCAAGTCCAAAGTCCATCTGACTTCACATCATATTTAGTGTTGTACAGAAAATTTCTCTCACGTTCCTTTTGATCATTCTCATTCACTTTGATAGAGAAGGAACTGCTTTCAAAAGGAAATTCTGAGAAATTCCTCATGGGTTGGGTTTGGGTTCTTGTACTTACTTTACTTAGGAGGGGGTCGAGGATTGTGTTCATTGCACAATCATCTCTCTGGCAGCCTGCAGCAGCATGGGCTTCCTACATGTCAATTAAATGCCGGGGAAGATGTTATGAGGTAATTCCTCCCATAAGGCCCTTTCAGGTCAAGAAGCACAAGCAGCCTGGGAGGCTGCAAAGCAATGGGGAGCTGTGTAATAGAAAGAAAAAGTATACACACAACACCATCAGCCACCTCTCAGTGATTAGGTAAGCTCAAAAACACCACCAAAAAATTATAAATCAACCTGAGAATGAGGCAGAACATGGAAGCCTCTTTCATGGGGGAAGAAAACTTCGGAGGACAGATTTTGGCTCAGCCCTAGCTCCACCTCTTTCCTGCAGCTGGATACAATGAGCCTATCTACACACGCAGAATAAAACACTTTGAAAATGTTTTGAAAACTGTATATGGAGTGTGTCCTGGGCCCCAGCAGTTCTCAAAACTGTTATAAACCATTTTAAACTGTTTTAAAGCAGTAGTGTAGATAGGTTCAATGCTGCCGCCCTCATCAATGTTTTGTAGTGGATGCAAAATGGGAGGGGGGGCAGCCTGCCAACACAGTTGATGGTATTGCAGCACAAAAAATGGATGGAAGAAAACTTTAACAAAAAGCAAGAAGGAAGGAAGGAAGGAAGGAAGGAAGGAAGGAAGGAAGGAAGGAAGGGGCTGTGCTACGATGCCTGCCAGTGGTGAAATCTAACACTTGAAACCAGGGCCAGCCCAACCATGAGTCAGGGTGAGGCACCTGCCTGAGGTGGCAGATCCAGAAGAGTAGCAAATTGTGTCACTCACCCACACCCACCCCAGCCAGGAGAGACCACCCCCAACCCCAACACAGCACACACACACACACACACACACAGCCACTTTCCCACCAAGGCATTTGCCACAGTGAGAAAACAACCAGAGGGTCAGTTTTGGGCAGTGGTCTCTGTTGCTGTGGGGCTCCGGATCTACCACAAGATCTCCATCGTGTCCCACAATATCTCGTGAGATCTTGTGACAGCCCCGCAGCCACTCCTGAGATCTCACAAGAGCTGCCATGCAGCAGCCAGGGTAAAGGGGGGTGGGCTCGTGCACAACAGAGGGAAGAGAGGGGTGCCTGACAGCAGCAACAGAGAGGGAGGTTTTGTAGTTGTGTCACAAGTTCTGCTTCAGGCAGCAGGAGAGCTCACATTGGGCCTATGTAGGACTAACCTTCACACACACACACACACACACACACACACGAGATGCACCCTTTGTGTCCCCACCAATTGCCAACATTCACCACATGTTGACCATGTAGTAAGACCATGCTGGCCACGTACATCACAACCTATTGGCCTTGTGGTAGCCCTACAGTATATCTATCTAAAGCAAATACCAGCAGGTCAACGTATCCCATTATAGTTATTGCTCCAGCATCTTTCCCTTCTACTGGTGGTGTTCTACAGTGGGGCTCATCATCCCAGTCAAGGAAGACAGAATTTGTATGGGAGTGGTTGGACCATAGGGGAGGGACATTTCCTCCCGTCACATTTGAATGAAAGAGTAGGGACAAGGGGGGAGAGGGGTTTTTATTTCTGTTACTGGTTTTAGCACTTAGCATTCTGTCAGGTAGAGACTGCAGAACTAAGATAACCATTGGACCAGGAGAAAAATACTAAGCCAAGTTCACTGTGTAACAAGGCTGCAGCACTGATCACCAATTCCCTACATACATACATACATACATACATACAAACATACATACATGGTATCACTGAACCAGAGCCTAAAGAACAGCAATGAACAACATGTGGGAATTACTGGATGCATGCAGCTACCACCTCCACCATTGCACCACTGAAATTCACAGCAGCGGAGAAAAATGGTTTGCTGCCAAATTTCAGCAGCAAAGCGCTACAGAACTATAAAAAGGTCAAATTTAGCTCAAGA
The DNA here is from genome assembly GCA_029215795.1 of Anniella stebbinsi. Classification (NCBI taxonomy): domain Eukaryota; kingdom Metazoa; phylum Chordata; class Lepidosauria; order Squamata; family Anniellidae; genus Anniella; species Anniella stebbinsi. The sequence goes on along the minus strand of JARDYH010000006.1, from coordinate 15,643,235 downwards.
ACAAGCTATATTTGGCATTCTAGCTGCTCAGTGGTGGTTTGCCAGTGCTGCTGAATTTGGTGGCGCAGCAGCATGAATATAGCCTCCAGTGATCCAGGGGGTGTACGTGATCCTCACCCCCGCCCCAAAGTTTCCCACCCCTGCTAAAGAATACTTCACACAATGATGAAAAATCTCCCTGCATGGACACCTACAACTTTTTAAATAGGTTTTCCCTAGCACTCTGCTAAATTCATTCTAAAAGTTTGGATGCTAGTTCCTTATTGTTGTTGTTGTTGTTGTTGTTGTTGTTGTTATTAAAAATTGAAGAATACATGCACACAAACACATGCCCACACATGCATGTACAGAGATATGCACACTTTTTTCTTTACTTTTTCATATATATATATATATATATATATAATGAGGAAATCGTGCCCTTTGTGTGCAAAAAACATTTGCACATCTAAGAAAGCAGCCATTTACCTGAATTTCAAGTGACAAGGCAAACTGTCCACATTTATTGGGCTTTGTTGCATATACATTGACTTGGATGTGATAAATTGCACCAACCCCTTTAGAGAGTGCTCTGAGTCGCTGCTGGTTCAAAAGCTATAAGCTACTCAACTTGAATCTTGCAAATCAAGCAGGATTATTTCTGGTATTATTAATGCAGAGAACAAAGTCATTCGAGACTCAAAGACACTTTTAAATGAATTTAGTAAGCACTGCCGCCATCTCTACACATCAAAGGGTTAAGAGGATGATGGACAAATAGTCTGACGGTGTTTTAAAGAGCTCTAGAAATTCACCTGGCAGCAATATGGGACTACAAAGAAATTGTTCCTATCATACGGTGAAGTATATTATTTATTTGTGGGGCAATTTATTTCCCCTACAGAAGTCTTAACAGAGCTTTATTCAGATGAAGTATAGAAGGAAAATGTTTGTATATTGTGGTGATCTTTTGTATATCTTCCAATAATGTCATCTGAATTGTGCCATCCATATACCCAGATCATACAACAGTAACACATGGGCCAGGGGAATGTACATATAAAACAAATATCCATGCACTCATTCCCATGTTGGATTGTATGGATTCCAGCAGCATCCAGCCTCCACCATGGCCAACATGGCCCCTGTATAGGTACTATAAGTTTATTCCCAATCAAAAATGTTGGCACTGTCAGAGAGTGTAGTTCAGGGGAGAGCAGAAAGTAGGTCTCCAGATTTTTGGACTTCAATTCCCAGAAGCCCCTGCCAGCATGGCTAATGGTCAGGAATGCTGGGAGATGAAGTCCCAAAATCTGGAGATCTACTTTCTGCCCACTGGTGTAGTGGGTACAGCATTGGACTTTGATCAGAAAGACTCAGCACCAAATTCCTGCTCTTGAGTGTTCTAGTCTCCCAAACTAGCTAGCTTCATTGAGTTGCCATAAGGATGAAATGTTACTAACCCCATATGCACCAGCTCGAGCTCCTTGGAGGAAGGGTGGTCCACCAATCAATAAATAACATGTTGGGGGAGTGACTGAATCCAGCCTCCTCTCTTGAGTTCTTACACAGGGGAGAGGCCACAGCCCAGTGGGAACCACATGCTTTCCATGCAGAAGGTCTCAGTTTCATTCTCTGCCATCTCCAGGCAAGGCTGGGGAAGATCCCTATCTGAACGCCTGGAAAGATACTGCCAGTCAGAGCAAACAATGCTAAGCGATATGAACCAGTGGCCTGACTGCATCAGTGTGAAGATAGCTTCAGTTCAATTGCACAGGAAATTTCCCTCATGGATTTTGCCCCATGCTAGTTCCTATAATCACTGCTCTAAACAAACCATACCCTTCGGATGCAATCCTATGAAGATAGTCGGCAGACTCTGAAGCAATCTTCGCCTCCGTACTCACACACCCTGTATTTCTGCTAGATGGGCATGATCACCCCCTTTTCCCATCTCTGCAATCCATTTCCGAGCACAGTCAGAATTGCGCTGGCTATGAGGGGGAAAGGAGTGCAGTTCTGGGGGGAAGGGGAGGCGACTGGGGTGGTGGCATAGGATTGCTCCCTAAAACTTACTTCTGTTTTTGCAAGTTATACTGTCAGTCTCATCAAGGAATCGTGCAGAAATATTTTTAACAAATTCTGCAACACCTAGAAACAAGCAAGATTTACCTATGTCTACAATAACGTAAATAATTTCATGCACACTATTTTTACGGAACAGGTCTTCCAAGGCCATTGACTCTGCAACCCAGGGGAAGCCAGTGCACAATTGTCAATAGACTTCCTTTAAATGAAAACATCATTTTTTCCTTCCGCCCATTGCAAGGAAGACTGAAACTGCCTCCAATAATTAATCCACCGAGAGAAATCAATATTGCAACTGGTTGGAGATGAAACAACCCATAGCAAAATAAACTTTTGCTGTGCCATTGCATCAGCCTTTTCAAATCATATTCTGTCTGCTGCAGATGTGAGGTTAAAAAAAAACATTGTAAAAAAACACACCCTATAAGTCACTTACTCCAAACAGTTAGATTCTGTGAAACGGAAAACAAAGTCACTGTTGACTAGCTTTCAATGTACAGCCCTGTATTTTTCCAGATAGAACGAAATAAGGTGGTATCGAAATAACTTGCAAAAGGGATGATAGTGGGTGTTTTGTTAAATGAAAAAAGGCATCTTACATGGAGCATTTATGACAATTTCCTGGCTTCACCCTGATGTACAGTTTTTGGCATTCAACTCAGAACCCTACTCAACAGGCAATTCATGTCAAGCTTCGGACAGAAACATTGATTTTAACTCTCTGGTGAAGATGGGTTGGGGATATCGTGTACCACAAAAAGAAATATAGGAGAGTTCTAATTCCACAAAGCGTTATACAGAGATGCTATACCAGCACCTCCCTGGCTGACGATCATAAAATGTTTTTCTTATTGGTTGGTTGATTGATTGAATACATTTCTTTACTGCCCAATAGCCAAAGCTCTCTGGGCAGTTCACAAAACAAGACTTAAAACCCTAAAATGCAATAGCATAATAAAACATACTATAAAAACATTTAAAAGTTTAAAATAGAATAAAACTAGAGCAAAACCCAAAGTAGAAGGCAGCAGCGGTGGAAGGATCTTTAAACACTAAAATGTATGTTTGTTTGTTTGTTTGTTTAACTGAAAGACTAAAAAGCATGGAGAATTAAAATGTCTTTACCTGGTGCTGAAGAGACCACAATGTACACAAGCCTCTGTGTGTGGGGGGGGGGGGCATTTTGAATCCAGACTCTCACTATTGAAATGGTCCTCTCCTTAGCAGCTAACTGCCTCACCTCATTCAGCAAGATGACCTTCTCAGGTAGCCTGGCCCCAAGCTATTTAGAGATTGCAGAAGCAGCCAGAGAAGACTGTGTCACCATGTGCCCATCAGAGCTACACACCAAGATGAGAAATTACAGCGTATTTCCTCACGGCTACAACTGGTCTTGCTCCCTACACAGCCAACCAAGCTTAGAATGGAACATCTCCTTTGGAGGCCATTATAACCCTCTACTTGGCCACCACCACTACTTTCTATACATGTTACATTGTGGCCAGAGGATTCACATAGGCCTCTGCTACCATACTTCCTGTTGATGCATTCACTGACTCTCTTCTCACCCGGGCCCTGAACACAGGCTTGTTGTCAACAGGAATAGGTGTAGCACCAACTTGCAAGAGCCTGGGGGAAAGCAGACCACTGAATGCTTCAATGGGATGCATGGAAGAATTTATCTTGAATGGAATGCCTTGGTCTCAAAATTCACCTGGAGAGCCACAGTCGTGTGCCATCAGAGCACCATGATGACTAAGCCATGGTGGTTAAGCATTTCGAGCTAAACCTTATGGCTTAGCAAGTTGTGTGAACCATTCCTAACCGTGGTGGCTACATAACCATGGATTAAACATGGTCACTTACCATTCGCGGCAAAAGTGGCCAAACCATGGGTTAGCATTACTGTTGTCTGAACAGGCCCAAAGGGTTCCCCAGTGGCCTTCAATTGAGGTACTCCACATCCTGTTCTCTGTGTGCAGGGCAAGTCACCTCTGTGTGAGGTGATCAAAAGTTGTCACCTCAATTTCTCATGGTTTCTCAGGGCATTTCTGCTTAGAATTTTTTGCTGGTCTGGTGTGTTCTCATTTGTGGCACCTGCATTCCACAATGCCGCAAGCTCCATTAAGCCCACACGTATCCCTTGTTCTGGTCTTGAAAAACTGGGGTGCTTTTCCCTGCAGTGGCTTTGGAGTGGCGGCAGGTGGTCTACATGATGCTGCCACCACTCCGAAGCCATCTAGAGGCAAAGCCCCAAAGCTCCACTCTAAAGAAGTCAGGCACTTACCCCAACTTTTTTAGCTTTGAGCGAGGTGACAACAGCATTTGCCATCTGTCACTCTTGCTCCAGAGCTTGGTGACCACTGATTGGTCACCATAAGCTGGGCAGGGAAGGGGGTGGACCAGTGAGCCATAAGCTCACTGCACCACCTCCGTGCCTCCACAGAGGTTCCCCCCTCCATTTAAACAAGTTTTTTAAAAAACCTCCCTTGCAAGAGGGGGCGGATGCTCCCAGGCACCCATAAAACTGCCACTCGTGCTCTGTTGGGTGGACGCAGCGACAGCAGGAAAGCCCGGCATGGCGCTCCTTCCACTGTAGATGGGCGGAAGGAGTGCCAATGTGGGGCGTGCCCCCTGCTGCCACCGCCGCACTGCCACCCCGATGCTGTGAAGATGAGGGCCTGGTCTCCATTTCTTCCTTTTTGCTCCACATCTCTTCCCTTGTGTGTCTTCTTATTTTAGTTTGCAAGCTTGTTGGCAGGGCCTCTCTTTTTATTGACAAATGCCACCTTTGTAGACAATAATGGTCTGAAAACTAGGATAAAATGCAGTAAATAAAATAAATATTAATAAACATTCCTACCCATCCACATGGCAGAAATGATGTGCATGGATGGTACAGTCCACACAAGAGAAATAGGACCACTTGTACGCAAAATCCTTGTGCAACTTTGCATTATTATTATTATTATTATTATTATTATTATTCTAAACCCTGACAGATATTGCTACTTGCACTTTTAGCTCAGCACGTACACAAATACAGAAAAGCCATCACACTGAATGGAGACTATTCACACAATGCACACGCACTAATCTTTTTTAAAATGTAGGCATTTGAAATGTTATTTCCAGGTGCTAAACAAAAATATACGTGACCAGCTTTTGTGGTAGTTCCAAGAATAAATATGGGAAATGTCTATATATATATATATATATATATATGAAATTAAAGGGAATACATACTTAAAAGTTATATGAAAAGAACCCTATTATTGACTTCATAATGTCATACACAAGGCTATTTTGTTTATAAGCTCAAACTACGGTATCATTTTAATTTGCAGTTTAATTTGATTTTGTCTTCTACTGCCATCATCACCCAGAGCGATGTCATACTACTGAGAATCAGCCTGCTTCTCAGTACAGTGAATGGCAGCAGATAGCAGCGCGGACCGTGGTGGGTGAGTGGGGACGCCCCTCCCTCTCTTCCCTCTCCCCACTCACCCATCACGGTCCATGCTGCCATCCGCTGCTGTCCACTGTACTGAGAAGCAGGCCAAGGCCTGATTCTCAGTACAGCGGGCAGCAGCAGCAGGCGGCGGCGGGTGGAGGCAGGTGGCGGCGGCGGGCGATGGTGGTGAGGAGGAGGAGGCAGCAGGTCAGCAGGGAGAGTGGGGGGAGGTGTAGCCGGCACCCAGGGACCTGGCAGGGCAATGTGCCCCGTATCTCCGGATCAGTCCGGATTGATCCAGACTGGTCCAATTTGGATCCGGACAGGTCCGGACCTCCCCAGTTCGAATCAGATCTGGAACAGGGAGGCCCGGATCACCCTGATTCGATCCAGATCTGGGATCTGGGTTTGGATCTGTGCACAGCCCTAGTTTCTGATCAGCTGCTAACTTCAACAGTTCAAACTTTCAAAGATTCGTTTTCAATTATTAGTTTTTTTCACTATCAGAAAGGTTAAGAAAATTGTCTTTGGCTGCTTCATAATTTTGCAAAACCTATTCTGAACAGTTTTAAGCATGGCATTTTGGATTTTTTTTTTCCATTTTACTATATCATATTCATTCAGGTTCAGAATGCATAACGGTATTGTCTGCAAAGAGAAAATCCTACATTATTAAATATGTGACAATTCACTTGCAGTTAGAAATGCACATTCTCAGGTCTGCACCTGTGTGTGCAGCGCAACAGGGAGGTGGCCAGCCAAGCTGGTGTGAATCCCAATATATAGAGCACTACATTCTGGAAGAAGACAGAAGGCTGAGTGGGCGGTTGTCTCTTCTGCCCTGCATGTGGAATGAGTTTGGGTTCCTTGCTCATTCATGCTTTCTTGTTCTTTTTTATGCAACCAAATTAGATATGATGTGTCACCATGTTGTTGTTTTAAATTAAATATTTCTAGAGGCACAATCCTAGGCATGTTTAGACAGGGAAAAAAACATACTACAACTCCCGGTCTTCCACAGCCAGCCATGCTGATTGGAGAATGCTGGAAGTTGTAAGACTTTGTTTTCCCCTGTCTAAACATGCCTAGGGTAGCCCCCCTAGGATGTTGATTTTTTTAAAAAAAAAATGACATCCAAAGCATCTAAGTTGTATCATAAAAAATACATCGCCCCAAGGGTACTAGAAAGAAAAGGAGTCTTTAATATTTATCAGACATCACTCAGAATCACCCAGCTTTTTCTTCAACAAACCCATTTTCCACCAATATGGATTACAGTTTCCTAACAACATTCTTCATTACTATCAGGCTAATTAACATAACAGAAAAGACTGTGTGAGCATTATCATGCATATAACTCCAATTCCAGTTTGCTAAGTAAATATTAGAAACATGACTGATGTAGAGCATTTCCATATTTTTGAAAGCAGAACTACAGTTTAAAAGAGAAACACGTTCCTTATTCACATGTAATTATTTTGTATTTTGTATCTCCAAAGTTTATGCATCACAGTTTTCATATTATTTCTTTAATATATGATTCTCAAAGTGCATAAATCACTAATGGTGCAGTTCTGTACATGTCTACTCAGAAGAAGCAAGTCCCATTGAATTCAATGGGTTTATTCCCAAGTAAATGGATATAGGGGTGCTGCCTCAGTTCTATACATCCTTCAAAGAATGCTATTTTTTACTGATCCTCCAAAATATCCAGGTCATGATATCATGCCATGTCTCCTCCCCTGGCATGGCAGTGCCTATGGGAAAGAGACAGCAAAGGTCTCAACACTTTTTTCTTCTTCATCTGCCTAGATGAGCGGCTAGAGCTGAAATAAGCTTTCAACCTCTGGATGATTGTATGGGAGATACATATGGACCTCCCATAGTAACTGTGTATGGCTAAGGAATGGGAAGGAGTACTGTTCCCTTTTTGTGAAATACAAAATATTTTAGCAAATCTTTGTTTGGTTAGAAAACCAAATTGTAGGATGGACCTCCATGCATCTTATCCAATAATTAGTGGAAAGGAATTACACCTGCTTAGTGCTATGTATACATTTTTTGCAGATTGCAGAATTCTAATGGGACCTCTGAACAGTGTGCACTTGTGTGCGGATAAGAAGACACATAATTGAGGGAGAACAGCTGTGAAAGTCTAACATATTTCGCATTGATCGCCCTCACGCTTGCATCTTAATTTCTTGAATATTATACATTGTACACAACATTTCTACGAATCTGGCCATTAGGATCGAGGATATCGTTTCTAGTTACATTCTCCACAATGCCTTTTTGATTGAAATGAAATGGTATTAAATACATTGAGCATACCTAATGGGAAAAAATAGTTTTTTAAAAAAAAAAAGTTGTGGCCATACAGTTAACCTCCTGCGAGCTAAAGCTTGCACTTGCATGTCTCATCAGTAGTATTTATGTTTCTAGGGCGTCCAAGGATATCTGCAAGCAATTTATTCTAATTCCTTGTACTTGAAACTAGCACCTGAGGATCTTGAAAGCAACTTCAAGACCGTTCTCAGTGTTCCCCACTGTGAGTTGATTAATATGACGCTCTGTTTCTGTAGACATACATGGAACGTGAGAGCTTCTCATGCAATATGGTTCTGGCAACTAAAGTCAATATATTTCAAACCAGCTCTTTACATTAAATGTGTTTCTTTCCTTTAAAAAATAAAATAGCCACAACAACGGGGCCCATTCAGGATTGGGACCATAGTGCACTGGGAAGGAGGGTTCCTAGTGAAAATCCTCTGTGTTCCTAGTGAAAATCACTTCCTCCCTCCCGCCCCCATCCCAGCAAAAGCTGGCACTTGCTCCCATAGGGAAGCTGCTGTTGGCCACCATTTCAAAGCAAATGTAAGAAAGATGGAAAAGCAGACACACTCTTAACCTACTATTATTTAGCTTGCCCCAAAGCTCTCATTCATCGTAACAAATACAACAGACGTGGAAATAAATTAAAGACAGTGAAAACTGTAAAGCAAAAAGACATATATAATTATAATTGGCTAAAATGGAGTTTAAAATGTTCTTTGTTGTTGTTATGACCTATAAAGTTCCATTTCATGCAAGGGAATTGTGAAGCAGTTTTTGCCCTTTGATCCAGGTTAAGTGCTTGAAATAAAAATCTTTCTCTTTAGGGCAAGAGGAAAGGAAGAGGGGAGGAGCAAGTGTGGAGGTTTACATGACCATCTATGGCAGGGTGGGAGGGAACCTGTGGTTTCCCAAACGTTGTCAGTCTACAATTCCCATCAACCCCACCAGCATGCCAGTGCTTTTGTATGATGGGAATTGGAGTGCAACAACTGAAGGGCCATGGGTTCCCCACCACAAGGATATGTGAGAGAGCACCATATCGCTTACCAGCCTGCCTGGTCAACGAGGTCACCCCATGAGCCACTCCTGGTAGTTCTGCAAGGACCTGTGGTCTGTTTGGAATCTTCTCAGAGGAAAGCCTTCAGTATGGAGGATCCCTCTCTGTGGAACTCCCTGCTTGTCAGCCAGACACCAACATTACTTTCTTTTGGGTGCATTTTTATTTAAACAAGCCGTCCCTGATTGACCAACCACATTTTCACTGCCATAATTTAATTTTAAACATGTTTTTTTATTGTGTATTTTGATTTCCCCCCTTTTTATTGCTCACAGCTTGGGAATCTTGTTAGATATAGAGCAGGATATACATTTTGTAAAATAAAACTATACCACAGGCTACATACAAGGGGGTTGAGCAAACAGATCAAACCCAGAATGTATTTATTTTTGTAATTAGCAGTAATTCATCATTATTTCAACCAAAGAGTTTTAAAAGGCATTCCACAAACCACGGAATTGATCTAAAACATTTCTTCTCCTTAGAGATCATTCATTTCTCAGATACTGGCCTGGTTCGGACAACACGATAATCAACGGAGGGGAAAACAATTGTCAGTTGTGTTGCTTATTGTGTCGTGTGGAGGGCAACAAACAATGCACACACAACTGACAGCATGCTATTTGGGGCACTGAAACAACAGAGAAAAACAATGGGCTTCTCAGTTGTTTATCCCGAACTCCATTGTTTAAAGTGTAGTGTGGAGGGAACACCCCTCTCTCCATGTATAATTCCATTTGGTCAGAGAGTTTGCTGGCTGGAGCAGCCGAAAAAAACCCGGCTGCTCCTATACAGCTGGCAGAACTTGCGGTGCATGCTGCGATATGGCCAGAGGACTGAGGGAGGTGGGAGGGAGGAGAAGCAGCAGCCTAGAAGGATGCTGGGACTTTCAGCCATGTGATAGGGGAGGGGTAACATGTCGTGTGGTGAGTGCTGCAGTGGCAGCACCAAAATAATGCATGGTCAGTATACTATTCCCCCCTCCGTTGCCTAAAGTGTCATCCTAATTCACCCGCTAACTCTAGAAGGTCTTGTTAACATTAGGAGGGGAGGGGAGCTTTCCAAACCTTGAGGATTGCCCTTTTCACCACTGTCCTTGCCCACCCCCACCTGTGACTTATTTAAGGCCCAGATAACTGGTGTTATTTTAAATGAACTCACAAACAGGGTTCATTGAAAAACAGAGTTAAATTGACTTCTGCCTGAAAGTATGGACAATTTTGCAGGTACAATAAATGTGAGTCAAGATAACATCTAGTTCTCTCTAGGGATGTGTATCGTATCGTTAAAATGTACGATAACAATACAATAAGGTCATTATCGTGCATGTTTTTAACGATGATGATATTTAATTATTTATTTATTACATTTGTATACAGCCCCATAGCCGAAGCTCTCCGGGCAGTTTACATAGGATTAAAAACAACTAAAAACAATATACAAAAATTAAAACAGCAAAAACATACAACATACACACAATCTGTACATTTAAAAACCACTTCAACACTTCAAAAAGCTACAAAAACAAAACAAAACAAACCCAGGTTCCTCAGATATTGCCAAATCCCTGAGAGAAGAGGAAAGTCTTGACCTGGCGCCGGAAAGATAACAATGTTGGCGGCAGGCGGGCCTCGTCGGGGAGATCGTTCCACAATTGGGGAGCCACCATAGAGAAGGCCCTCTCTCTTGTTGCCGACCTCCGAGATTCCCTCGGAGTAGGCACTCGGAGGAGGGCCTTAGATGTTGAACGTAGTGTTCGGGTAGGTTCATGTCCGGAAAGGCGTTCCATCAGGTATTGTGGTCCCAAGCCATGTAAGCCTTTATAGGTTAAAACCAGCACCTTGAACTGGGCTCGGAAACATACAGGCAGCCAATGCAAGCGGGCCAGAGTAGGTCTTATATGCTCGAACCTACTGGGTCCAGTTATCAATCTGGCTGCATTTTGCACAAGCTGCAGCTTCTGAACCACCTTCAAAGGCAGCCCCACGTAGAGTGCATTGCAGTAATCCAACTTGGAGGTTACCAGAGCATGGACAACTGAAGCCAGGTTATCCCTGTCCAGATAGGGACATAGCTGGGCCACCAACCGCAGTTGGTAGAAGGCACTCCATGCCACTGAGGCCACCTGCACCTCAAGTGACAGAGATGGTTCTAGGAGAACCCCCAAGCTATGAACCCGCTCCTTCAAGGGGAGTGCAACCCCATCCAGAACAGGTTGAACACCCTCCATCCCGTCAGCGGAACCACCCACCAACAGCGTCTCAGTCTTGTCTGGATTGAATTTCAGTTTATTAGCCCTCATCCAGTCCATTGTCGCAGCCAGGCACTGGTTCAGCACATCCACAGCCTCACCTGATGAAGATGAAAAGGAGAAATAGAGCTGTGTGTCATCAGCGTACTGATGACAACGCACTCCAAAACTCCGGATGACTGCACTCAACGGTTTCATGTAGATGTTGAACAGCATGGGGGACAAAACTGACCCCTGCGGAACCCCATGCTGGAGAATCCATGGGGCCGAGCAATGTTCCCCAAGCACCACCTTCTGGAGCCGACCCCCCAAGTAGGAGCGGAACCACTGCAATGCAGTGCCTCCCACTCCCAACTCAGCCTGTCGTCCCAGAAGGATACCATGGTCGATGGTATCGAAAGCTGCTGACAGATCAAGGAGAATCAACAGAGTCACACTCCCCCTGTCTTTCTCCTGACATAGGTCATCATACAGGGCAACCAAGGCTGTTTCCGTACCAAAACCAAGCCTGAAACCCGACTGAAATACGATAGAAAATCCTACGATATGATAGAAAATCCTACGATAATCATCGGAGATGATAATTTTGGGGCGATTTTATCGTTTTATCGGACTGCCATATAAATATACATATAATTTCTATATTTTAAAAGTTAGAGGCTTGAAACCTGGTCACAGTGCTTCTGGGGTATACCTAAGTATGTGTATGAAATTTGAATCTCCAGTTCATAAAACAGAGATTTGCTGGTTCCCTTACTCCAGAGTAAACCCCATTGATTTCAACTGCATTTACATCCAAGTCATACTAAATTCCGATGCAGGCTTACCTTTGAGTAAACCCCATTGAACAGAGAGAGACCTATTTCTGAGTAAACAGAAGTAAGACCTCAGAAGTAAGCATAAGGTTGCAGAGCACTTCTTTCCAGTTTGCTGTTTAGACTTTAAAAAAAGCTTCAAAAAGTCAGTTTATTTCTTAAAACGTTTGTATCCCGCCCTATTATCACTGGGATCTCAGGGCAGAGTACAGCTAAAATCAGAACATAAATAATTTACACAACTAAAATGTATTAGATCATTAACAAATTAAAACCGGTAAAAAAAATTAAAAGCAATAAAACAATATAAACAATTTAAACAATGTGTAACCATTTAGCCCTCGAAGACTGGTTCACAGTAGAGCGGAAGCAGTGGCAGCCAGCGGGTGGTGGCAGTGGGCAGCGGCGGCAGAAAGCAGGCAGAAGGTAAGTAGGGAGCGTGGGGGGAGGGCGGTCAGTCCTTTCCCCCATAGACTTGCAAGTCTATGGGGGAAAGAGTGTCCAGGGGGCCTAGTAAAATTCCTCCCTGCAACAAAGGGAAGCAGAACTGATCCCAATGTGTCTGCTCAGAAGTAAGCCCCATTGTGTTCAATGGACTTACTCCCAAGTAAGTGTGCCGACGGTTGCAAACTTACAGCACAATGTTAATTCTACTCAGAAGTAAGTCTTGCCTTTCCCAGGGCCTGCAAGGAAACAGATAAAAACAAGACTCCCCCCCCCACCCTGCTCCATTGTACACATGCCAGGGAGGAATGGAGGTGCTCCCTCAATTCAACTGTGTCTGCCATTTAAAGGAGCCCTGGGAAGCAGCAGGATCTTCCGCCCTGTTGCCCCGCTCCTCTTGTGTAATCCAATTCATATCAATCGTGCCAAAGAACCAGAAAGCACAAAAGCACCGGGTAAACAATGGGATTTCCCTTTATGTAGAGAAGCTCAAAGTGTTGTGTTTTTAACGCCGTCTTGTGTTTCTCCCTCCCTCTCCCCACCCGAGGATTCCAGTTCAGAATTAGGTTTACTCTGAAGCCAAAGCTGCAAGAGGAATTTTATGTCTTCCCAAGATCACTGGCGTGTAAGGATAATTCATGGCTCTTGCAGCACTTCTTCCCCAGCAAAACTCCTGGAAAAGATATTATCAAGCTCTTGTTTGAGGGGCGTAGGGGGGGAGGATTACTCCTGGAAAAGATATTACCAAATGGTGAAACAAAAAGGTTCAGTTAGTTATAATGGAGTTTCAGAAAATAGGTCTGCAGCTTTTCAGCATTCACATGCACAGGAAGTTCTCCCTTGAGTAGAGACCAGATTGAAAACACTTTGGGATTTTCCTCAAGGGAGGACTGTTTTCTCCTATCTTAGCAGAAGTTAGTTTTCTGTTATTGATTCCTTTACAGCAAAGTGCCCTCGCTCACCTCTTTCCTTGCTAGTTATCACCACTCCATCCAATCACAGCCATTATCTTTAAAAATAAAAAAATAACCTGCGCTGCAAATTATGAAATTCGCGCAATGCTTTCCTCTTCAGTCTGACAAGTGTAGTGTTGATGGATCCTCTCTTTATTTCCAAAGACTCCCTTTCAGGGAGACATTGCTGCTTGCAGCATTGATGTAGGAAAAGAGTTTACTCTGCAACCTGTGAAGATAGAATTGGTAGTGGACGCCAGATTCACATGCCACTGTGCCTTATGCCGTACTCATAATGATCAGTATTTCTGAATGTTAACCACAGAAAACAGATCAATATTGTCCCAAAAAACAGAAAGTGGGAACTAAATATTAAATAACTAAGGCCCCCTCCAGAAGGACGCGCTTTTGCGCCCGGCGGCGAAGCGCATTAATTGGTGTCCAAAAAGCGCTTTACATGTAGTTAATGTGCATAATCGCTTGTTCACATGGGGAAAATGCGCTTTAACGGCCGGAGCAAAATAAAAGTCGCTATTTAACGCGCATTCGATAATGCGCATAATCCGGGAGATAACGCGCCTCTACGCCCGTTTTGCGCTCCGCTGGTGTGGAGGTAAAATTTATAATGAGCCTTCAAAGAGCATTAAACCTCTCTTGTGGAGGTAGCCTAAATTGTAGGCTGCAAGCATAAGAACATATGAACTGTCTGGGATGGATCATCAAACCAAGTCTCCATCTAGGCCTTTATCACACGGGCAGTTTGATCCACACCCACAGCGACTTTGATCCAATTCTTACACATGACATTGTCTCCCTCGCGCTGCTCTCATGGCCCAAGGGCTCCATTTCCCATTTCTCTTTCAAAGTATCCCTGAACGGGGATTATCCGTTTCCTCCCCTCCTCCACAGGCTTAGCTGAGGAATCGGAGCAAAATATCCACAAGTGATCAAAAGGCTACACTCGCCTAGGAAACAGAGGGTGAACCCTCATAAGCAAATTGGGTAGGTGTCTCTGTCAACCACAGTGATGAACCTGATGCCTCTGGGAAGCGCATGAGCAAAGTGAGGTAGGAACAGCCCTCCTGTTTTGCTGTCAACTTTTGATAAGTGGAGATTGCATGTTTTATTCATCTGTTAGCATACATTTATATCCCGCCTTTTCCTTCAACGATCCCAAGGGTGTGTGTACATGATCCTCTTCCTCTCTATTTTATCCTCACAACAACCCTGTGAGGCAGGTTTGGCTGATAGTCATCAAGGGCACCCAGTGCATAGCCCAGGCAGTACCCAGTTTGAAACCCAATTGATTACAACAGTACGGTTTTTCTTCTTCTGATACTTGTAGCTATGCAGTTTTGAAATCAAGTTGCTTTTGCATGGTGAAGAAGTAGGAGACCCTCAGTTCCATTGCTCCTCCTTCCATTGCTATGCAGGCCCCATAATAGTTCCCCACACACCCAGGCATTCCATTGGCTCTTCTCAGTGCAGGAGTGTAGGGCCTCAGATCCAGGGACCAAATTCAACCCTCTGGGGGGTCCCAATCTTGCCATCTGGAGGCCTAAGATGGCCATGACCCCTTCTGCTGGCTCCACCCTTTTTCCCTCTACCACTGATTATTTCATGGTTTTCCATCTTTTGTGCAGTCTCTTTCCTGATGCCAGAGGGTTGAAATGCCTCTCCTAAAGCTTCATTACTGAAACTAAGAGCTTTAAGCTACAATATGCACATATTTTGGCCACGCCCCTTTTGTCTTCAGCCTTGTCCATGACTGGAATGCAGCCCCCTGAAAATGGAATTTGGCCTTTGGGCGGAAAGAGATCCTGCGTGTCTGTCCTAGTGCAATCTCTCTAAATATACCTCCAGGCATGGCCCTGTTCCTTGCCTGGGCAATTGCCAGACTCTGGCCTTGCCTGTGTCAATGAAGTAAACTTGTTCACTAAAGTCCTGTCGAGCAGCCACTATTAGCCAAGAAGGAAAATAGATATATAAATATAGATATATAGATATGCCATATGGCTAACGTAAAAGCTGTTATTCCCCGCTTACAAGTGGCCGTCATGTTTCAGTGGTCCGATTTGTGAAGCTTTGGGCCTGCCTTGTCCACTTAAAAGATCATTAATCACCGCCCCAGTTTATAAATCAAGGAGGCCAACTCGCTGAGAGCGATTAAGAGCTTGAAGCTCCGCTGAAGTACTTAGCCAATTCCCAGACCTAGGCTTAGCATCTCCCTCTCTCCGCCTCCAAGAGGTGGCCAATTCATCATCCATCTCCCATTGAGGCAGAATGAATCTGACAGAAGAGTGCACTAAAGCCAAACAATGTGACTAAGCTACAGTTAAAAGGTAGAAGAAAGATCCTTTTAAAAAAGAACTTAGCCTTTGCAGTAAATGAACACTTATTACCATTATGATTTATCTGTGCAAATTGTTAAAAGGCCATTCATTTACCAGGTTTTGTTTTAGACTGTATTTATTTTATTTGAAATTAGAAGGATCATGTTAATATTAAGAAATATATTCAATTTTGTTTAGCTAAGGTAAGCAGAAAGCAAAAGCTTACGAGTTATAGATCAGTGGCTTTAGAACGTGGATTATTCTGTTTCTTTAGAACATGGATTATTCAAGTTTGGATCCATTGTTTTCCCTTCCACCTAGCTAGACTGAAAGAGGCTTGCTGTTGCTAAGAAAGCATCTATATATCTATTTGCAAAGTCAAAGTCAGGTTAGGATAATCTTGCAGGGCACAAACAATAGTCACAACCATGGCATCAAATTAAAGGAAGAAACATGTCAATTTGCAGGAGGCAGGAAAGTGATTTTTGCCAATAAAACCTCAAATCTCAACAAAAGGAGGTGGTGGAGGTAACAAGATAAATACAGAATGCAGACACTGAAACCTCTGTATCTCTTAGCTGTAAAAGCTCTGCCGTCAGTATATTGAAAAGAGTCCTCCTTTGCAACTGGCGCAGCAGCTGGGAGAAGGCAGGTGTTGTGGAATGCTCACAAACTTTCCAGTTCTTCAGGAGTTTCAACAACTGTTGCTACACAAGGGGGCAGGTGGGGATGTGTGTAATTGATGGGAAAGAATTCAGTAGGAAGGCAAGTAGGAAGCACTGCCAAATGTGACACTTAGCTCTTCAACTGTGTGTGAATGCTGTGAACAAGAGAGTGGTACATGAGTAGCTTGCATCTATGGATAACGTATGTAAATTTATTGCCAGTCCCAGGTCTTGAGGGAGGGCATTGGGCAAGATGCCCTCAATGGGACCCCTCTCTGAGTGGCTCTACCTTCTCCTTGCTACTACCACAACCATTTATTCACTGCCCTTTCCCTCTGGGCCCAATCCGCACCACTACTAGGGGGGAAGGGCGGCTTCCCTCTTCCCATCTTCACTATCATCTCTGCTCATACCAGCTGAGAGAGCAGGTGAACAGGATGCAGCAAGGAAGAACAGTAGCCGTGTCAGGGCAGCAGCAATGGGCCTTGGCCGATGCTCAACGACGCTGATCCCTGACATTGGACCCATGTAAGCATTGTGAATGGGTGCTCATCAATGGAGGCTGGTTACGTCGATGTCAGTGGGATTGTGAATCTGCTCTGGGTTTCAGTCAGAAGCAGTCAGAACTCTAAAAGAGCTATCCAAGGGGTTAACCCTATTTGGGGGCTTGGGTTCAGCACCTTGGAAAGCTCCCTTAGAGTTCTGACTAAAACCCAAAGTGGTTTTGCAGCCCCACTGACATCGGAGGCACCAGCCTCCACCGGTGCCCATGTAGGAGGATGGAGGGATGTGTGAGAGAATGAATGAAGATGACATAGAGAAGATACTGCAGAAAATCACGGCTATGAATTTAAGCAGGTTTAACTTTCCACTTGCTGCTCTGTAATATGCAAAACATGAAATGCATGGATGCCTAAAGAAAATAACTGATCTGGTCTACA
Organism: Anniella stebbinsi; assembly: GCA_029215795.1. Lineage (NCBI taxonomy): Eukaryota > Metazoa > Chordata > Lepidosauria > Squamata > Anniellidae > Anniella > Anniella stebbinsi. Next base: position 15,625,921 of record JARDYH010000006.1, on the reverse strand, counting down.
GCTTCACAAATCTGTGGGTGCAGGTTTTTGCAGGGGTGTGGGTGTGGGGGTATGGGAGTGTTATCCTCTTTCTTCCACAATGTTGTCTTTACATTTCTAAAAAGTGCCTTTTTTGAACTGGAGGAAAGGCAGAAGCATCAATGTATCACTGTGCCAGAAAAATAGCCTGAGTGACTGACAAATGTAAATAGAATGGACAGTTTCTATTACCCCCTCACATTTTCTGGAGAATAATTTGAGAAGGCTGGGCAAATTGTGTTTTACGAAGTGTAATGATGTGTAATAATTTCCTGTCAGTGTGAAAGTTACAAGCGGAGTGAGCCGGATCATTTGGGGAGGAGAGAGATGGCAAGAGCTGGAGACGAGAGAAGGGGCCGGAGAGGTTCTTTAGGGCTGCTGCCTTCAGGAATCAGTACAAGCACCATTGTGGGGGCAAAGAAATTAGGCTGCTGGGTGGTCACCCTCTCAAATACAAATCCCCAGCTGCCTTCTCACCGATCTTGCCTGAAGATCCCAGCTACAGTGATTCACTCCTGTATTAGGCAAGAGTAGGTGACCACGAAAAGCAAGCCGGAGTCAGTTTCAACACATTCCACAAAGGAGGATGCCTGTCTCATTTTCTGCAAGCATTTGTTTGCTGAGTCAGCTGCTTTTGCTAGGCACTGTGAAATGATGGCAAACGATGGTGAAATTCAATCCTAAAATATGAGCAATGAAGTCAGAACTGGCTTCTTGTTCCTGGAAGATACAACAAATCTCAATGTTTATATATCGTGGTCCCTATCTAAGGGACCACAATAAACCTGCCTGGTTGTTATGGTCTGCAGCAGAAGCCCTCTTGAGGGCACCATTATCTTCAGAGGCTTGTTGGTCTCACATGTGTAAAAGGGCTTTCTCCTGTGTTGCTGCCAAACTGTAAAATGTACTCCCTCAAGAACTACAATCCCCGCCGCCCCACTATCCTGGCATTTAGAAAGGATGAGAAGACATCTTCTTCATTTACATCAGGGTGGGGGAACACGTGGCCCTTCAAATGTTGTTGGACTGCAATTCCCATCAACCCCAACCAGCATGGTCAACAGTGAGGGAGCTGAGAGGGCAACTCATCCACCATCTCTATTCTTTATTATGTAGCTGTTTTAATGTTGTACTGTTTGTAAAGTGTTTGCTTTTTTATTGTGCTACGGTTTCATTCTTTCAGATATTTGCTAAAAAGCCTCAATAGCTTTTTAGCAAATATATTGGGAATATAAAAGTTAATAATAAATAATAAAATATATGCAACATCACATTTTGATGCTACTTCATAGAATACACTTGTTTGGCACCTTATGATATTTAGGTGTGCATTTTAAGAAGTAAATTGTGGATAGGGCAGGTGTGTGTTTGCAAACATCCTTGAAATCCTCTGTAACAATATGAAAGTGCCTGTATCTAGCAGCTCTTACATATTGCCACATCCACTGGCATAAGATGTGATGGTAATGCTAGTTTACCCTTAAAAACAGACTTAGCCATATTCAAGTAGGATAGGTATACAATGGCTGTTGTTTTTGTTGTAGGGCATTGTGAAAGTTTGACTGAAGGGTGGCATAGACTTCTTTTTTAAAAAAAAAAAAGTAAACAACTAAATGCACATCAACCATGAAAACTAAATAGAGCCTGCATGAACAAAAGCAGGATACCTCTGTATACCAGGTGCTTGGCCCCAAAGCCTACAAACCACCTCATCACGATAAATACCCCCCAAACACACACCTGAATGTCTTCTTCACTCAAGCATTCACCACCACTCCAATTTCAGAAGGCTTTTTGCCTCCCCAATCCACTCACAAATGTGAGGGGATTGCTCCAAAAACTTCAGCCCAGACCTTGAATCAACCTGGGGACTTGCAGTAGCAAGGTCATTGTTTTTCTATCTAGATGTGAGGCCTGGGGGAAGCCCACTGTAACACAGTGCTCACTGTCTGTTCTGGCTTAAATCAGGCATGGCAGGAGTCTCATCAGGACCTTGGACAGCACACTGTGGGAAGTGCAGAATGGAGTATTTTTCTAAAAAAAAAAAGAGTTGTTGTCCCAGCGGCACAACCTGGTCTTTCAATGGCTCCACCCCTGCTGGATGCTGACTGCAGTTTACAGATGAATGAATTTGTTTCAGTTCTTTCTTTCTTTATCAAGTTTTGCCTAGTTCACTCCTTTTGGACCGAACACAGACTTGGATGCAATCTAAGATTGGAATCTGTCCATTTTGGAGCCTGCAATGTGATTGCAGACACACGCACCCAAAATGCATACAACAACATTTGAAAAATGTCTATTTTGAAATGTACAGAACTACACTTTAATCCATGGGAGAAGAATGTGTACATTTCAAAGATGCACACAATTGATGCATATGTCAGGAAAAATATGCATGAAAATACTGACAGGAAAAAAAACAAAGCTCACAATCTGATACAGACTTGAGTGGGAATGAGTTTCAAGATGGAATTTGAAGAACTTTGGTGAGCTCAAGTTTTGCTGATGTATACATCTCTAATGCAGTTGTCTGTTTCTGCAATCTTGTGCTCCTGCATAGTCACAGGGATAAGAGAAGCTGTAGGGGAGCCATCCTCAAAGTCAGATGATGGGAGAGCCATGTCCTCAAGCCAGGACAGTATAGAAGAGGGTGCCAAGGGCTCCCCGTGAAGTGGAGACCTGTGATCTGTCTGAATCTGAGTCCTTGTTGGGATAATGTGGAGCCTCAGAATTGAGGACCTGACAACTGTCCACTGTGCCACTGGTGCCAATGGAATGGAGGTGCTATGACATCATGCTGCATGTTGGGAGTCTGGTGATCGAGAGGGTATGCTGGGGGGAGGGTGTCACCATCACTGTGAGTTCATGGTGGCTTCTGCATGTGGGCTCGCTCCTCCCATGGATCTTTGGCTTGATCTACCAAGACAGTTCTTATGTTCTGATGCATTTTGCTGTCTTGCTGTCTGGTCAAGGTGCATATCTGGTGTCTGTTCTGCATTCTCCAAAGAATCAGGGGGGTTGAAGCTGTGCAAGGGGCCAGCAAGCAACACAACTTCGTAAACTGTTATGTGACTAAGGAAGACAAAGACAATTTTGTACTGAATGTTCTTTATTTAACTGGAGCAATTAATAGCTATGGTGGACCTTGTAAATACCATTAAATCCCAGCACAGGTTCACCTTTACTGGGGGAGACAATCAACATGAGCCATATTGCAGGGCTAGATTCTATCCAGCCCAATCCACATATGGTTTTTATTCTTCAGAGTACTTTTGGGGATAGGGAGAACTCAATCAACTTCTGAGCTGCAGGCACAGTGGCCAAGTAACGAGTATGAGAAATGATTGCTAAATACAGCTAAAATTATTAATGCTCAATTATTCATGCTGACACTATCTCCCTTCCTCTTCCTCCAACTGACAAATTCTGCTACCACTTTCAGCAGTGATATTGTACTTAGGCCCACGGACAGGCCTAGAGCTAGCAATTAATAATTGAACACCAGTTCGTAATAATTACATGATAACTTTATTGACCAAACTCAGGGCAGAATGTATGATGCGCTGCACTTTGATCATTGGAAAGGAATGTACTAGAGTACAATACATGTTATCTAAGTGTAATATATAGTTATTACTAAGTGTTGTTGGGGAGTTGTGGGGGAAATTACCCCATGACTTAATGATAGTGTTAGATAAAATCTGGGAAGTATAATACTCAGGACTGTTTAATTTAATCACAACAGAGCACAATTTAATGGCTTCAGAGTGGATCATCTTGCAGACTTACGACAATATGCAAACCTACGCCCAGAGCAAACTAGATGTGGGATGGGAATGTTCTTCATCCCCTTGAGGTCAGTGGCCTGAACTAAAAGCTGGAGTGCAGTGAGCAGAAAGCATAGTTCTGTCAGTCTCCTGGTATTACACCAGACCAATCTGATGTAATTCTGGGGAAAGTTATTTATCTCTAACTTGATCCCTTCCAACCTATACAGAAGTACCACTTGGAATGAGTGGATAACATGACAGAGGTCATGCTGAAAATATGGTATGGATGGATAGATAGATGATAGATAGATAGATGATAGATAGATGATAGATAGATGATAGATAGATGATAGATAGATGATAGATAGATGATAGATAGATAGATAGATAGATTATAGATAGATGATAGATAGATAGATAGATAGATAGATAGATAGATAGATGATAGATAGATAGATTACAACTACAACCTCCACATCACCCAGGTAGGGTTGCATTTACATTAATTACTGGTAGAGTATAAATTCAGACCATGCAACAGAAACATGTGTTATCAGAACTCTCCATGCCTCCTTTGCATGAAAAAAAACCCCACATATTAACAAGCATGATACAACATGCTATGGGCTTTATCTAGCAGATGTATCATACTTTTTCTATAGTAGAAGCAGACCTGTCCTGAAAATATGTCTATATATATATATGGGGGAAAACCCACCTAGCACTGTTCTTGAGCATGGTGGACCTGCTGGGGCTGTTTGGCAGATAGGTCACTGTGGAAAGCATCCTGCCATGGTAAAAAGTTTGATAAACAGTGGTCTAAATACTACGCTCTACCCACTACACCAGGAGAGGGCAGAAGGCAGATATCTACGTGTTAGGGACTTCAGCTCCCAGAAGCCCTGGCCAATATGGCCTGTGGTCTGGAATGTTGGGAGTTGAAGTCCAAAACATCTGGAGATGTTTCTGCCCACCCATGGTCTAAACCATGTGGGAGGCAATGGCAAATCATCACTGAGAAGGCTTTCTCCTTTCTATTTTTTCCACTCTGTTATATAATGTGGCAATTGTGTAATTGCAAAGCACATAGCACTAAATGTTATGCCTTCATTTCAAATAGATCCACATCCTAGAGTAATACTGAAGTCACTCCATGGCTAATCTTTATCATTTCCATAATGAAAATGTAATATTGTATGGAAAATATGAATATGAGGAGGCATCCTCCCAAAACTGTAATGGCGTGAACACTGATTTACAGTAATGTTACAGCCAAAGCATGGAATCAAGAATCCAAATAAAATGTTTATAAATGCCATACATTAAGCCCTCTGGTTTGTTATAAGGTAATAAACAGAAAAGCTTCCATGGAGCCGTTTGCGGTTGTTAAATAAGATTCTTTGTGACTTGCAGAAACTGGAACACAATGAGGAATTATCAGTGCATTCTCCACTGAAGTCATCTACATGTGTTTATTTAATAAACAGAAGATGGCTTTATTATACACATTTGATTTCCATATGCAATCAGCACCTCATCTGTCACTTGTATCTAAGCAGGGTGCTTCGTACAAATCTGGAAATGAAAAATGCAGAGCAGGGTGCAGGAAACTCATTTAACGTCGAGTGCAGTCAAAATCAAGATTTCTTTATTTGTAGTAACAACGCTGTTAAATCAGAAAATTACTCTCCCTTTCTGCATGTCCTTCTTTCTTTACAATTCAGTTGTTTGATCATAAATTGTCGAGTGCAATGGCTTGTCTCCTCCACTTTCCACACTGGTCGAGACAGATTAAAAACTCCGGCACACCACCAACCACTCTCAGCATACCATTAGCATATATATGAGATTTGAGACATTTTCTAATATTCTCCAGCAGAACTCATCTGTCAGCCAGGTGATGAATTATAAAAACTCTTAGCTTGTTTAGAAAAGAGAGAAGAAGAAGGGGAGTGAAAGAGAGAGAGAGAGAGAGAGAGAGAGAGAAGAGGAAAACGCATTGATCCCTCCCCATTCTGTCATTTTACTCAGCCAGATTTGCATTTATTCTCATAAGAAGGGATGGCCAACTTTGGTATTCCTGGGGAGCACTCTGTTGTCCAGCTTGGAAAAAACCAACCCCCTTGCCGGCAGGCTGACTATATAATTCAGTTGGCATTAACTAGCAGTAAGGGCACTCAGATGGATTGAGGACATCAGGGATGGGGGAGTCTGAGGTATGAATGTGTTTCCTGAATGATCCCCTGAAGATGCAGACTGGTAGTGGCTGCTTACCTTTCTAGGATATGCATGGGATAGCAATCCAGCAGTCCCAGCAACATGCTTTTGAGGGCCCTTGGGCAAGGCACCCTCAATGCCCCCCTCCTTCAGCAAGTTTAACATCCCACCAATAGTGTCACTCCTGCCCTTCATCCTCTTTGTCATCTTTGCCAATTGGCAAGGAGCAAGAAGGTGGTGGCATCTACAGCTCCTCCTTCTCACCAGCACCATTGTCTGAGGGAGATGAAGAAGCAGCTTGCAATGGTGAAGAGAAGGTGCAACTCCAGAGGGCTCTTGTTGGTGGGCCCATGCTGGGGTGTGAGCCCTCAGCAGGTGCTCAACCATGCCGACCCTTGATGACGTCCCTGCAATACAATGCCGTTTATGTGAAATTATACACTCGGACACATTGCTGCTTTTCATAACAAGTGAACCTGGAAACCATTTTTATTGTACCTGAAACGAAATTGGAATTGCCTTAGAGGCCAGACCATGTCCATGGGGTCACCAGTTGACCATAGAATCATAGGATAGAAGAGTTGGAAGGGGCCTATAAGGCCATCGAGTCCAACCCCCAGCTCAATGCAGGAATCTACCTTAAAGCATCCCTGACTGATGGTTGTCCAGCTGCCTCTTGAATGCCTCTAATGTGGGAGAGCCCACCACCTCCCTAGGTCATTGGTTCCATTGTCGTACAGCTCTAACAGTAAGGAAGTTTTTCCTGATGTCCAGCCAGAATCTGGTTTCCTGTAACTTGAGGCCATTATTCCGTGTCCTGCACTCTGAGAAGAGATCCTGGATCTCTTCCGTGTTACAACTTTTCAAGTATTTGAAGAGTGCTATCATGTCTCCCCTCAATCTTCTCTTCTCCAGGCTAAACATGCCCAATTCTTTCAATCTCTTCTCATAGGGCTTTGTTTCCAGACCCCTAATCATCCTCGTTGCCCTCCTCTGAACACGCTCCAGATTGTCTGCATCCTTCTTGAAGTGTGGTGCCCAGAACTGCATGCAATACTCAAGATGGGGCCTAACCAAGGCCAAATAGAGGGGAACCAGTACCTCACGCGATTTGGCAGCTATACTTCTATAATGCAGCCCTGAATGGCATTTGCTTTTTTTGCAGCCACATCACACTGTTGGCCCCCAGTACAGCAAAAGTAAGGTATGGCAATTAAAAGGATATAAACATGATCAAGAATATTCCCAATAAGTGACCATCAGTTTGTGCACAGGTAAAATGCAGTCATTCAAACAATACTCTTTCATCTTTTTCTTTTCCTGATGGGGTTGTTCGATTTTTAGAGCAAATGTATTCTACCAAACGATAACTTCAGCCAGTTTGAATGCTGTATATAAAAAATGCACTCATAAAGAGGAAGAAAGAGCCATTTGTACTGTTTTCATGAGACAAGCGTGTGCTGGATTTCAAAGAAAGCATAAAGATATGTCAACATTATCTATAATCCATAAACATAGTCCAAAGCTGATAATATATTATTTACTGGAAAATTGGAGTCTATGCTTGTTTTCCTAATACGTTTATGATGCAAATGGCATGTGTGAAAATATAGACCTAAAGGTGAAGGCACAGTTGTAATGTTTTATATGCAACCATTGTGTTTCCAGAACTTTTCACAATCACCTGGGGCACAGTCTTAATGACAATTTGAATTCATTGAGATTTTAAAACACCTGATTTTGGCTGGATTGTGAGTAGAGTCATTGTCCACAGAAGAATTCCCACCACTCTTATACTGCTATTAGCCATGGCATGACTGTCATGATGTCGTGCTATACACAACCAGGAGAGCCGGTAAGTACATACTTCTGGGCCCTAGGCCCAAGGGGAATCCAGAAGCCAGGGCAGGGTCTACACTACTGCTTTAAAATGTTTCATAACAGTAGTAACAACAACAGTTGTGACCCAGGACACACTCCATAAACAGTTTTCAAAACCTTTTCAAAGTGTCATATCCTGCTTGGTGTAGATCTGGCCCAAATAGCTTTTTATAGCCCTATCAGGTCAGAGAAAACCAATTAAATGTCTCCAGGGGCGGAATCACTCAGGACATCAGAGCCCTGCGAGCACTGGGGTGGCAGCTTTCAGAGCCAAAACAGTTGTCACTTTCAATCTATGTCTAGCTGCAACATCATTTGTTCATCTTTACTGTAGGTGCAGGGTCCCTGCTCCAGAGCTTAAGACCTCCACATCACACTTCTCCCCACACTAGCCTCCCAATCCAAATCAGGGGCCCTGTGTCTATTCTGGAGTACAAATGAAAACAAAAAGGCATCGCTGCTAGACACAGATTTAAAATAAAGTCTAGGGGCAGCCGACCACAGAAGAGCAGATCCCCAGTTCTTACCCAGATGGCTCCAAACAAGGGGTTGGGTCAAAAATGGTACTTAGCGGAGGAAGGGGGCGGGGAGGCTATCTTAATTATTCCTCCTACCCCCTGCAGCCCCCTGTGCCTCCTGAAAAGCTGCTCTGGTGGGCTGGGGAACCCTCCGGAGCAGCATGAGAGGCAACCCAGCAGGATGAAGGGGGGGAAGGATGAAACAGTCGAAATTCCCTCCCCACTCTATCCTCCAGCCAGGAGCCTCCTCTGAATCCCAGCGCCTCCCATTTATAGCATGGCCCACCTGGATCCAACACACTGTCCTATGAATTCATATTGGTTTTATACCATTTTACTTGTCATGGCTTTCCCCAGTTTTGGAATTGTAGTTTGGCGAGAGTGCTAAAACGTCTCTGTAAAAATATCTAGCCCTTCCCTACCTCTCAGGTATACCCTGACACTGGACCTTGGATGGATCTGGTGGCATGTTGATGTCTCCTTGATATTTAATGTTGAACAATTGGCCAAGATGATGGATGAATTCACTGCTTCTTCATTTAAGTGAAGGCTCATCTCTCTCCTGATACAACAGCACAAATAAGGCAGATATGTTAGTCAATATCTTAATATACTGCCTAAGAAGCAGCTTCAAATAAAGAAATCCCCAACTGAAATCTCTGCTGTAAACTCACATGGTAACTCAATGCAAGCCCCACCCCTTCTCTCTCTTTGTCTCTGGATCAAACCCACACACACATCTGCAATATGGACATAACAGTATTGCTCTACCTGTATGTGAATAATTTATGTGAAGTGATTTAAGCACTGAAGTGCTCTATAAATGGTTTAGAGCAGCCTTTCCCAACCTGGGACCCTCCATTGGGTCCCTACCATTGACCATGCTGGTAGAGGGTTAGAGGAGGTGCAGTCCAAAACCTTTGGAAAGCAACTGGTTGGGGAAGGCAGTGACAGCTGGAACTTGTAGCTCCAGCCCAGAATTCTTTCTGTGCCTCTGTGTATGCAGAGCTCCTGTGCATGAAAGCGCCCCTTTAAGAGCCAATTTCTCTCGGCTGAAATGAATGGAATGGCAAAGCCATTCCAGAATCCAGAAGAAGAGATTCTACGTGTGCTTCTGAACCTGGAAAATGTTAGCTCATGCCGCTGTTCCAGCTGAACAGTCTCACCTTTCTCCCACAGAACCTTTGACCATCAACTGCCAGGGGCATGCATCCTTATGAGTTGTTTTTGTTGTTTTAAAATATTGTTTTAATTATTTCATTTTAGTTGTAAGCTGCATCGGAAAGATTTCTAACCTGATATAAAGAAATAAATAAGATATAAAGAATTACATAAATGATTTAAAATAAATAATGAATTATCTGTAAACCTCACATTATGCTGGGCATAACCCAGGCAAATATGAGCACTTTGATCCATTTGTTTTCAAGGGAGAAGAGTTAATTGCATGATTACTTCTCCCATGGAAATCAAAAGGCACAGCTACAGCAAGGTCGCTCTATTGCTTAGCATGTTGTTGTTTCTCAAGGCCCTTGTGGTTGCACCCTAACAATGACCTCCTTGATGCTCATTGAAAAAGCAGATAATTGGTCCAGAGGGAATAGCTGGATCAGTCATAGCCTGAAGTAATCACACTGAATCAATAAGGAAGATGATTTTAGTGAATTCGAAGACTCAAACAAGGTCAATTGTCTTCTGGTAGCTCTTCAATTATTTCATGAGACATTGCTTGGCCAATTTGTTGACATTACAGTGCCCCATAGTCAATCAGATTTGGCTACATGATGATGTTATGAAGCCAGTTCAGAGTATTGGCAGGCAGGCGTGAAGCATAGCCCTCACTGTGAATGGGCAGGAAGAGGTGGGGAGCTGGGCTGTGAACACTTTCACTTCTTGACACAACCCCCACCCCGAAGAAAAATCACTGAAAGGAGGAAATGAAAAGCTTCCTCCATTTCACCACAGCCTTTATGAAAACAAAAGCCTCACCCGGGGTGGGAGGGAGTGGACTGGTTTTTGCAGTAGTATACAGTGGGGGTGAGCAACTTGTGGCCCTCCAGATGTTAGCTGTGCACAACATGGACTGTGCTAGTTGGGGCTAAGAGGGGTTGTCAGCCAAAACATCTGGAGGTTCACAAGTAGCCACCCCTGGTGTATAGGGAGAATTAACATAATGTGGCAACAATTTGAATGTGGACAGTAAGGAAGAGCGATGATGAGTGATGATCATGATGATTCTACAATGCATAACTGTTAGCTGGTATAGATTGCAAGAGAGAGAGATTGGTTGACTGCAAGTATTTATCATCCAAAAGCAAACACACCATTTCAACTGATACACACTTCACCAGGCATAGGGATACCAAAATCCTCCTGACACGTTTTTTAGTCTTCTTATAATGGTCTCCCTTGAAGCTCCATATCACTTCATGGGGAGCCCATGCCAGACTCTCATGCCAGATTTCCTACAAAGGTTGCTTTAAGCAAAATCTGGTGTCAATGCAATTTTTTAAAAAAATGTTGTGTTTTTATTGTGTTTTAATGTATTGTTTAATTTTTTTAATCAGTTTTTATTGTTCCTGTTAGCTGCCTTGTGAGCCATTTTTTGGCAGAAAGGCAAAGTACAAATCAAATAAATGCTAATCAAGAGTAATATTCCATCAAGTTACCAGGCTATGAGCTCAGGGGACACAAAGCCAGGCCCTGTAGGTACTAGCAGGAGTTACACAGTAACAGGGGGAAGGTTCCAATTTCTGCTTAAGTTCTGCCAAACCAAAAAAGGTGGCACTCAGACTCTGCACGACCTAGAGAACTCTATGGTCTCAGAGAAAGTGCATCATCTGACAGAGTCCAGAGCTTAACTGAGCCCTGACCTGCAAGCGAGCAGACTGGCGGGTCATTGAAAGGTATCGTTTGAAGCTGCAGACTGGATTGTGATTGAATGGTCTCTCACTGAGCCTTCGGCTTTCTCCACTCAGCACCCCTCAGGGATTGAGACACTGTGAATAGTAAGCATCCCAATCCAAACTCTGAAAGTGTTGAGCTGCCTGTCCTGGGTCTGAAGCCTGGCTACTTGCCTTCTTTTCCTTTTTCAAGGAGGCTTTGGGGGAGTTCTTCCAACTCTGACTCCAGATCTGGCAGATTCAGAGTCTACAAGATCTCCTGGGCCAGGGCTGTTGAACCTCTCTTTCAGGCCAATGGCCAAATTCCATTTTGGAGAAGCTTTCAGGAGCCAAATTCCAGTGGTGGGCAGCAAGTTTTAGTTTAAAGATCTTAGTGCCAGTAACTAGGCCTTATCAGAGGCTTTTCACCTGTTAAAACGGGTGAAGAACTGTACAAAAGTCAAGAAACAACCAGACAATCAGTAGTCAAGGGAAAGGAAGTGGTGTCAAGGAACAGGATTGGGACCCCAGAAGGGCCAGGTTTGATCCTTGGGATTGAGGTTCTCCATCAGCAGATGGTCCTAGCTCAGGGTCGGAATTTGAGATCTCATGAACAGCGGGGGCTGGACCCAGATCGTAACACTCCCAGTTATTACATGGCTCCCACGCCGGCTCACAGAAACTATAATCTGATACAAATAAGAATATAATTTCAACACAACATGTTATAGGGAGTGGGGTGGGGATTCTCAGCTGGACCTGAGAACAGGCATGACAGAGGGTTGCCTGAAATTACCTAGGCTGACCATATGAAAAGGAGGACAGGGCTCATGTAACTTTAACAGTTGTAGAGAAAAGGGAATTTCTGCCAGTGTCATTTGTATGCAATTAGTTCCTGGTGAAATTCCCTCTTCATCACAACAGTTAAAGCTGCAGGGCCCCTGCTTTCTTTTGTATCTGGTATATAGTGTATAGTGCCTGCAACTTTAATTGTTGTGATGAAGAGAGGATTTTACCAGGTACTAATTGCATACAAATGACACCGGCTGAAATTCCCTTTTCTATGCAACTGTTAAAGTTACATGAGCCTTGTCCTCCTTTTCATATGGTCAGCCTAAGGAAGGATGGACGGTCAAAGAGCAGCTTAGGGTTTGTTTGTTTTTTACAACTGCAGCAGTATGAGGTGGGAATGGTATAAAAGATGAAATGCTCTTCTACAAGATTAATTACCCATAATTCATTGCTCCAAGACACTGTGAGAAATTTAAATGGTGGCTGGCCACTCATTGCTGAACACTAGCAAATCAATCTTCGGGGGGGGGGGGGGGCAGGGCAGACTGTGGCTTTGGGGCAGGCTGGGGCAGTGGTGTCCCAACAGCTACCTGAAGATGTTGTGTAGTGATGCTTCGTCAGCCCCACTTGCAATCTGATGCGGTTCAGTCCATTCTATCATCTTAACATGCTACTGCTTCATTGTATGTGGACAGCCAGTGGAGGCTGGCCACTCTGCTTTCAGTGGGGCTGTGAATCCACTCTGGGTTTCATTCAGAACCAGTCAAAATTCTAAAGGAACTACCAGAGGTGCTCAACCTAAAAAAAAAAGAGCATTTGTGTTAATTTCCATTTTCCATAGACTACAATGGAGCGGTTCTATCAACTTAAAAAAAAAAATCCTAAAACTCAAGGGATGAATGGATCTGCTTCAAACTTGGCATGAGTAAAGCCCTAATCCTAAAACTCAAGGGATGAATGGATCTGCTTCAAACTTGGCATGAGTAAAGCCCTACAAGTTCTGTCTCTTTTTCTTTAAAAAAAAAAACAGAGATCTAAGCATTTTTGTTAATTATTATTGACTATAATGGAGCGATTATCCAAAAACGGAGCGGTTCTTCTACAGGGCTCCTCTCCGCTCTGCGGGTATTCAGTGGGTTTTAAACCATTCCTTCTCCACTCTGAAAACTCAAAGCTTTATCAAAGCTTCATCGAAGCCTCGGATTTTCGGAGTGGAGCGCACACCCCTAGTACACATGTCCTTAATGCTCCCGTTTTTAAAAATTGAGTTAAAAACAAATACCTTAGTGTAGATTATGCTCTTGAATTTTTTTACTCCTTTTCAAATTATACTTAATAGTACCTTTCCACACTGAAAGACAGAGCCAACCAACGCATTGCAGAATGATTGTGTTATTTAATATAGCTGCAATCCTTGTAAGTCGGATCATTCCAAACTGAACAGCAAACATGCTAAATAATATTATGTATCTAATGTTTAAAAGCAGCTGAAAAATATTTGACTTAATCTGTCTCTTGGCATTTATCCCTATTAAGTAGTCATATCATTTATAACAGTGCCAATAAAATTGATTTGATTGTATTTTCCCCCTGGAGAATTTTGTTCCACTAAAAGAAGCCCATCAGCCAATCATTCTGCTCAATTTAGCTCCAGAAAAGATAATTACCTCTTCTGATTTCACTTTCTGCCATGTCCCTATGGAATAACGTTGCAAACCTGGGAGCAAATCCCACTGAATGTAATGGGATTTACTTCTATGTAGACATGTACAGGTCTATACAGCTGAAGTCCCGAGCACTTTTATCTGAAAGTAGGTTTCACTAAAATCAATGGAAGTCACTTCCAAAAGAATATGGGAATAATTTGCAGAACATGGGCCCCGATCATTGTGGTATCAGCACCAGCATCATCAACGCCGCCACCACACACCCTCCAACATTGCAGAGATTTTTAAAAAATAGAGATATTTTGTGTATGCTTAATCCCTATTCTTCCACCCAAACCACTACCTGGGTGTCCTTCCCTCAATTACACGCTGCTATAGAGCAGGAATGGGGAATGTGTGGTCCTTTAGGTATTACTGAACAACAGCTCACATCAGCCTTCACCATAGACTATGTTGGCTGGACCAGCAGCATCTGGACGGTCATACCGTCCCCAATCCTTCTCCACCTATATGCTCTAATGCAGCTTTCCCCAATTTATTGCCCTCAAGGTGTGTTGGACCACAACTACCAGCATCCCCCTCCAGACAGCATGGCTAATGATTGCTGGGAATTGGAGTCCAAAACAGTTTGGGGAAGGTTGTATGCTGTACTGCATTTATTCTGGAATCCCTTGTCCTGCACTGGCTTCTGAAGCAAGACATGAGAATAAGTTGACCCTAACATTTTGCTTTATTTTTCTGCTTCAAAACTTTGAGGTAAAAAAGTCTTAAACACGTGACAGCTGATGATATTCATTTTGAATAGTTAACTACTCTCGCCCTTCACAAAGGCATGTAGTCGATCTTAGTCCTACTTAGAGTATACCCACTGAAATGCATGGGACTTAAGTCAGGTTAACATTGGATATAACCCAATGCATCTGGTTATTCTTGTTATAAAACAGCTGCAATTCGACATCTATTGTCTTGATGTGTGTTTGACTTGAAACCACAAGGGGTATTTCCTTGTTTCGTTAAAGATATGGGCAGGGGTTCTTCATCTCCTACAACAGTCTTCCCAAAATGGTGCCCTCCAGATGTTTTGACCTACACCTCTCATCCCTGTCCACTGGCCATGCCAACTCAGGCTGATGGCAGTTGTAGCCTAAGACACCTGGAGGACACCAGGTAGCGGAAAGCTGTTAAGTACCATTCTTAACTACGCGAAATGAATATTATCAGCCGTCATGTGTGAGATGGTGGGTGTGTACAACTTTCTGCCTGTGCATGTGTGTGCATTTACATGTATTTGCAGTAAAGTCAAAAGTTTCAGAACGGCCACTCAGGGGACGTTTAAAAGTCACATACACACACAGTAAGGACAAAGTTTAAAAGGGAAGAGAGGCTGTCCTTGAGTAAACAGGGATTGTATGTGGCTGCAATTCTAAGTAGTAGTATTTCTTAAAGCATCTAAAATGATCTAGAAGCCTATCTACACTACTGCTTTAAAACAGTTTATAACAGTTTTAAACCGGTTAATAACCATTATTGACCAGTTTAAAACTGTTATAAACCGTTTTAAAGCAGTAGTGTAGATAGGCTGTAGGTGTCACCCTGGTTGACAAATCGACCTAAGTAGTATGACACCAGTATAAATGGACTGTGAATTGCACCTTAATTGTGTAGCCTGTTAATTTTCATTTCAGCAGTACGTTTCAGGATTATATGCAGAGCTGATTATATTTGATCAAGTCATTTTCAAAGAAGATGTCGTTACCCTGGAAATAATCAGTGTGGTTAAAAGCAGAAATTGGACAGGAAGTTTCCATCCAGGCAGAAATTCAAATCATATAACAAGGCAGTTAAAACATCATGTTTTAACCCACAGTTGCTTTATCAAAGTGATACCTTATATTTCAATCTTAAACATGTTTCCATGGAACTAAGCACCGTTGATTTTGATGGCACTTAGATTTCCCATTCTATTCAATTTGGATCACAGCGTTCCTGGCAGCTGCCAGGAATGTGGAACGCAGGTCCTAGAGACTCACAGCATCTTTGCCAAAAGCTATGCAGCAAAGTGCTTTTAAATATTACAAGCAGGGGATGGATAGGGATGTGTATCGTATCATTAAAATGCCCCATAACGATATGATACGGTCTTTATCAGACATCTGATTAACGATAACAATATGATACAACATCCTACAATAATTATCGGATATGATAAAATCATCCGATAATTATCGGAATTTTATTATGTTATCAGAAGGCTCTTTTTCATTTGGGGCCACATGGACGGAGCTAGAAGATTGGGTGTGTTTGCTGAGACTGACAGATTCAGTGACCAATCGTGCAGCAAGGATTCTGGCAGGCTCCAATCACAATGTTGGAGGAGGGCTAAGGATATCCCTGCATAAAACCCACACACTTGGTGTTCCAGCTCTGTTGGAAGTTAGACGTTGAGAGAGAAGGGTGGATTTTGTTGGAGCTTTGTCCTGGGTCTTATAGTTACTTACTGCTGGATTGATTTTGGTGGTGAATTGTTGGAGATTCATTCTAGTGTTGCATCTTTCTGTTCCCTTCTGTGTCTCAGGTTCGTTTGGCTGTTCGTTGCTTGTGTGTTTGAGTTAGAATTTTTATGTTTTCTGGTTGGTTTGATTGAAGGGTTAGGTTAGCGTGAGTGGGGGTACTGTGACTGAGTGAGTGTGTTTTGTCCTCTTCCCTGTTTAACTTTCTTTAAAAAAACTATCTATATCTATATCTATATCTATATCTATATCTATATATCCCTCTCTCTCTGTCTGGATGTGTGTGTTTGCTTGATTGACTGTGAGTGTGCTGGTGTGTCCTGTAGCCTGCTACACAGGATAACACTCACTCCACAATCTGTGTGGTCAAAGCAGCTCACAAAGTCACAAACTGTGGGCAAAGCATACATAATTATTATAAATAATTTCAACCACTTTGCAGCAGAATGAAACTTGGCTCTAAGGCGCGCCTTGGGCAAGGTGGCTGTGGGTCTAGGAGAGATGTTGTTGCTGCTTGGGGCAGTTCTGGGGTGGCTGTCTCTCCCCCAGTGAAATCAAGCGCACGTCTTCCTTGGCGCTAGCCTGGCCTGTCAAGCCACTTCCTGCAAGATGTATCCTTAGGCTACCCCTATGGAATCAAACCCAGATTCCCTGTTAATAGGGATGTTGTGGAAACAGGCAACTCATTGACTTCACCTAATTCCGGTGTAGCAGCATTGGCGAGGGACTTCAGCAGCATCCCTCACACCTTGCCTTTATTTTTTTTGCCACTGCTCCATCCAATGAATGTGCCCAGTGTGGACTGCTTTAGTGAGGGACTACACAGCAAAAGCATCTCTCACACATTGCCTTTTTTGAGCCACTGAGCCTGCCCGGGCCGCCTTGGAGGGTCAATGTGCATCTGCGTTTCTGCCTTCAGTAACAACATGGACACAAGCTATGTCAATCCACTCCCTACAGCCCTTCGGTAAGGTCCCCAACTTTAAGGACTGTTTCAAAATGAGGAGTTATTATTATAGCACTTCTCAGCAGCAGTGCATTACCGGAAACAGTGCATGTTGTTGAGAGCTTACTTCCAAGTAACACCTTCAGCTGTGCATTTGAAATTGGGCACAGCTGAGTCTCCTCAAGGCCATCTGTGAGATGCCCATCTGCAATGGACGTCTCTTGAAAAAGGACCACATTTCAGACACCTGAAAAAGTAGATTTTGAAAGCTAACTTCCGAGTAACGCTCATACCGATTGTTCTAAAATTTGGCACACAAGACTAGCAACACTCAGTCTGCACTGTGACCAAATTTCAAACCTGTAACTTGGAAAAAGTTTTAGGCCGTTCTCTGACTCAAAAATCAACTCTAGAGTCTATAGGGCAAAATGTAGAAACAATATAAATATCATATTTCCGATAATTATTAGAAATACGATATGATTAACCTACAATATTATCAGAGATGATAATTTTTTTGGTCCAAAATTCTGATAACGATATGATACAATATTTTCGGGCATGCACATCCCTAGGAAGGGATCACCTGCTGTATGGAGACCATATTCAACATGACCCTGTGGTGGGAAGACAAATGGAGCTGCCGGATTTCTTGCAAGGGCAGCTTCCCCTGTAACTTTTAACAGAGTGCATGTAATGCATGGGTAAGATGAGACTGAGCCTTGAACCAGGAAGTACACCATTCAAGTCTTGACTTTCTCACACAATCAGTTGATGGTGATAGGCAGGGGTGGGCAACTTGTGGCCATCCAGATGTTTTGGCCTTCAGCTCCCATCAGCCCTAGCTAATGGTGATGGATGATGGGAACTGTAGGCTAAAACAACTGGAAGACAACAAGCCTTAGAAGAGTTCCTATCTCTCAATCTCAGGCCCTCATCTACACTATATGTAGCTCTCCTGAAAATGTATAGTAATCTCACTGTGTGATGTGTGATGTGTTTACCTCCTTCTTTTGAAGATGGGTGTGGGAGTTCACCTGGCATTCAACACTGAAATCTATGCTTGATGGCCATGTCTAATGTGATTCAGATGTCTTAAACAGTCAAGGGAGGTTTCACATTACAAAACCCTTGCCATCATTACAAACTAACAGATTGCTGAACTGATAACTTACCTTACAGGGATGTTGTAAGAATTACTGATTGAATCCATATGCTTTAAGCCAGTGGTCTTCAACCAGTGGGTTGCCACCCACGAGTGGGTCATGACATCAGTCTAGATGGGTCGCTGAACAGCTGTTGCCACCATGTTGGGCAATTGTGAAAATGGATCCCCTGTTGCAGATTGGGAGTCCGAGGTGGGTCTTAGGTCTGGACCAACTGAAGACCACTGCTTGAAGCTTTGTAAATCCTAATAGTAAGGCACCATGCTAACGAGGCCGCCCTTACTCTTGATCCCTTTGAAAATAAATATAGCTCAAGTTTGATCATGAAATCACTCATTTTCCTCCCTGTATGAGCACATCAACTTCTATTGTGATAGTTCAGTCTCCAAAGGCATACATCACATTACTATGGAGTTTGCATTTTACCTCCCCCACTTTGACAAATTTTATGCAAGCTGAGCAGGTTCTTAAACTTCAAAAGGAGAATTGTATTATGATCATCTGCACACCAGATTTCACTGTGATCACTCAATCTGCCATTAATGTATTTGTTTTGTTTTACAGTGTCTGTAAAAACCTGTTAGCAATCCTGGACCTCTTGATGGCTTTCAAAATGAGTGACCAAAGATGGGGAACCTAGGCCTGCCGGGGCCTCCCATCTAGCCTGTCAGCTCCTTCCCAGGGGCCCACCCTCTTTTCTGGCTGGGAACAGTCTAAAACCTATCTATCTGCTGATCAGAGATGAGAAATTTTCCATGGTGGTGAGTGAGGGCAGGGCTTGAGGAGGTAGCTGCTTTATGATTCAGTCCTGCTAACTTCTGAAGCTTGCCCTGCATACTTGTGAACAGACATGCAGAGTCTTGCCCTTCTTCCACGTCAGGAGATGTGTCGCTTATGCCTATTTCCGAGCAGTCACGATGAAACTCGGTATTTGGTTGCCATTTGAAAGTGCTGTTGAGTCATTCAGTCCTCTTTTCCCTCTGAGAAAACATGCAGAAGCCTTGTCCCGCTTATTTGCTGCTGGTTACAACAGCTTCACCAGCTACTGGTCTGTTTCCAGGCACAATTCAAAATGCTGGCTATGATCTATAAAGTACAATACCGCTTGGAAGAAAAAATCAGATTTTCCCCATCTTCCCCCCACCCAAAGGGCAGCTCTACTTTATAGTCAATGGGAATTAACAAAAATGCTTACAGATCTGTCATTTCTAAAGACAAAGAGATGAAACCTGGCACCATGATAGAACACAGGTAGGGCTTCAGCCAGGCCAAATTTGAAGCAGATCTGTTCATCTGTTGATTTTTAGGAATTTTTAAAAATGTGAGGTTTAAATTTTTTTTAAGTCATTTTTAAAGATAAAGATATGAACCTTGGCACCATGATAGCTCTTAAGTAGGGCTTTAGCCGTGCCAAATTTCAAGCAGATCTTTTCATCTGTTGAGTTTTGGAAATTTTTAAATTTCGAGGTTTTAAAATTAATTTTTAAAAAAAACCACTGAAGCCATACCCTTTAAACTCAGGTTGCCAAGCCTCTTCTTTGGCGTCTTGCACCCTGAGCAGTTTCAGTCTTTGGCATCAAGGGAATCTCAGGCTTTTAGCTAAGAAGTGCTGGGAAAGCAGGACACCTTTCCTGTTGCAGATTTGGTGGGCAGTAGGGCACCCGGAGCACAGCAGATCAAAATGTGGGAAAGGAGAGGTCAGACAAAGCAGCCCACAGGGCAAAACGGAACAGACCAGAGCCCTTTTTCTCAGAGTTCCACATCATGGGTGATGAAGGGTCATCCTTAGAGAAAAACTCTCACGACCAACAGTGAGGTGTGAGTTGAGAGAGGGGCTCTCATCTTTGCAGATGTCCTGTAGATGCGGATGTTGGAACCTGGCATGTCGTTGCTTTGCTTTGCTACCTCTTCCCTTCCATTTCACTTTGTTCATTTGTGAGCTAGGCTCTGTCTGCACTGCTGGCAAGCAATGCATAATGTTTGAAGTGCGTGGCAGAGGAAAATAAACAGATATGTGGCTTGGGCTAGCTGGCATATCTTTCAGAGACAGAGTTAGATTGAAGACACAACAAAGAGATAGCTGTAGCTAAAGACTGAGAGGCTGGCATGCCACACAGAGCCTTTCAAGAGCATCTCAGCATCAAGTAGACAGGAGTTCAAAGTCTGGATGTGCACAAGTGAGAAGTGTGAATGGGCGAAGTAGTGTCTGCCGCCCACAACACCCCCCCAATGTTAGAGTAGAGAAACTTGTGACAATCATACACAAGTTTTTTTAAAAATTGAACTTTAAAAATAAAAAAGCCAGCCAGCCGGCAGCAAGCCATGTTAAGCAGCAGCTTGCAGCGGAGTGAGGATACAATCAAAAAAGATATTTGAGAGAAGGGGAGAATGTATCATACAGGGTATTGCAGCAAAGTACAGCAAAAGCTACAAAAATAGGAGTGAGTGAAGTTAATTTCAAATACATTGGATGTCTCACTTATTTCAGTGATTTTAACAATAAGATGTTATGTAGAACAGATTCATCTTAATTGTGTGCTGTAAAATCAGACATGTGACCAAGGCTATGTTCAGGTGGGCACCCATCCCCCCTTAGTTCTGGACACACAACCTGGGGGCAGACATGTTGGTGGGGATGCCCCCTTGTGGGTCGACCATGATATCCTCCTTTTTGGTTTCCAAAATATGGTCACCCTAGGACCAGGCCACCTGAAAGACCACCTTCTCCCATATGAGCCTGCCTGGGTCTCAAGATCTTCAGGAGATGCCCTTCTTTTGAAATAGCCACCTTAAGAGGCACATTTGGTGACAACACAACAGAGGGCCTTTTCAGTGGCCACTCCCAGGCTGTTCTTGCTGTTCTTTGGCTGGCAAGCCAAGACATTTTTATTCAGGAAAGCCTTTGGCGTGTAAGCAGGTCTGCTGGGTTGGGTGTGGATTTTATTCTGTTATTGTTATGTTTTTAATTGTGCTTTTAATGCATTTGTTTTAATCAAGTTTTTATTTATCTATTATTGTAAGCAGCCTTGAGTGCCACTTTTTCCCACCCTAACAGTTCTCAAATCAGATTTCAAGGTGGATGAAAGATTGCCCTCATAAGAACAGATTCAGAATAACCGATGCTGTCGATGGTATAGCCAATGATGGGATCATGGGTTTTCCAATTCTGCTCCCTTGAAAATGGTGGCAAACCAGGTGTTCCTGTTTCCACTGCTGCTCTGAGCAGCGTTTATCAATCCCTCCCCACACTTGCAACTCTCAGAGGCCATGGTTGTTGAGGGACTGGGCAGTAGGAATGGACAGATCAGTATTTCTTGTCTGTGTGAGTTTCGCATTTATTCATTCATAAGTCTCTTTCATTCCATTTTCACTTCACTGTGCAATTTAAAACACATACATAAATGTGCATTATTTTTACATAATTTCTTCCCCCAAAAGCACAGATTTTGTATGCAGTTTACCCTAAGATACGAATATATTGGTACATTTTTTGAGCCAAAAACGCAAATTTTAGAGAAGGATAGCGATGTTCTGATTCAGGACTTGCAAATCAAATCAGTTCTCTTAAGAATGAGGGCCAAACAAAATCCGCTGAGGCTGCCATGCCCCAAAGTCCCCAAAATCCTGGTGCCAGCAGTGCCCCCGTGTATTCAGACCTCAAATTGTATATTCCAATTTTGTATGGATGCTTAGCCGTTGGGAGGGGTATAAACATGTGGCCCCACATCCCCTTTGCATCTTTGTAGCCCTTTTAATAATAATAATAATAATAATAATAATTTATTTCTTACCCGCCTCTCCGTTTGGATCGAGGCGGGGAACGACAATATGATAGAATACATAAAACTGATTAAAACATTACACACATTATTAAAACATCCTAAAAACATTCTAAAATTCCACTGGATATGCCTGCCGGAAAAGAACAGTCTTTATAGCTTTCTGAAATTCTAAAAGACTGTTAAGTTGACGAGTCTCCTCCGGCAGGTCATTCCACAGTCTGCAAGCGGCAGAAGAGAAGGTCCTCTGGGTAACGGTTGTCAGCCTAGTCTTGGCCGACTGTAGTAAGTTCTTCCCAGAGGACCTGAGCGTGCGGGGCGGATTATATGGGAGAAGGCGATCCCGCAGGTAACCTGGACCCAAACCATGTAGGACTTTAAAGGTAATAACCAACACTTTATACTTCACCCGGAAATTAATTGGCAGCCAGTGGAGCGATTTTAAAGCTGGCATAATATGGTCACCCATAGGTGTACCGGCTGCCATATTTTGAACTAGTTGAAGTTTCCGGACTAGGCACAGAGGTAGCCCTATGTACAGCGCATTGCAGAAGTCGAGCCTCGAAGTTACCAGCACGTGCACTACTGTCTTTAGGTCTTCCAACTCTAGGAAGGGGCGCAGCTGGCATATCAGCCGAAGCTGATAGTAGGCTCTCCTGGCCATCGCATCTATCTGGGCTGTCATTTGGAGCAATGGATCCAGGAGCACCCCCAAGTTGCGAACACAGTCTTTCAGGGGGAGTGTAACCCCATCCAGGTAATGCCTGAATAAAGCAGGTGTCCTCAATTTTGGGGGGGCTGGTTGGCCCATTTGGAATTTTGAGAATGTATCATGGGCACTTTCACAAAATGGCTGCCATGGTGGGCATTGCTAGTCACAGAACATCAATTCTGATGAGACAATCTGATGAGGCTCAGAGTTGAATCATTTGGCCAAGAAAGAGTACAAGGTGGAGGGTGGGTGAGCCCCAAATGACAAATCACATATTTGCACCCAGAAAGCACAATAAAATACCAATTTCACAGAAGGCAAACTGGTGATGCTCAGAGACCCAAGCCCACACAGCAGGAACAATACACACTACACCAAAACAAACAAACAAGCTAACACAGAGAGAGAGAGAACAGCAGCAACAACAGCAACAACCAGGCAAAAATGAGGAAACTTACACATGAACAGATTGCTGCTGAACAGGTGAGTTAAAACAAAGGCCAGATCTACACCAAGCAGGAAATGACACTTTGAAAATGGTTTGAAAACTGTACGTGGAGGGTGCCCTGGGCCCCAACAGTTGTCACTAATGTTATAACCCGTTTTAAAGCAGTAGTGTAGATCCTGCCTACATGTCATTTGTTCCTGTCCTTCCAACATTTCAGTGATGAGTAAAGAGGTACTCCTGTGTATTTGCATCACCTCTGTTGAATCACTGTTCAAGGTCTCCCCTGCCAGTTACAAACTGCTGAACGCTTTTCTCTTGTTAATCCTTTCAGTCTGCAACCACCTATTCTTCACTGGCTTCAGTAGTTTGGGGGTGCTCTTGGATCCAGAACTGTCACTTGAGGCACAGGTGAACTCGGTGGCAAAGAGCACCTTTTACCAGCTTAGGCTGATATACCAACTGCGCCCTTATCTGGACAGAGATAGCCTAGCTACAGTTATCCATGCTCTCATAACCTCTCGTTTGGATTACTGCAATGCGTTATATGTGGGGCTGCCTTTGAAAACGGTCCGGAAACTTCAGCTGGTACAAAACAGGGCAGCCAGATTGTTAACGGGGACTGGCCAACGAGACCATATTACGCCAGTCCTTTTCCAACTTCACTGGCTGCTGATCCAGGTCCAGGCCCAATTCAAAGTGCTGGTACTAACATTTAAAGCCCTAAACGGCTTGGGGCCAGGTTATCTAAAGGAACGCCTCCTCCCATATGTACCTGCCCGGACCCTAAGATCATCTACAGGGGTCCTTCTCCGTGAGCCCCTGCCAAAGGAAGTGAGGCAGGTGGCCACTAGGAGGAGGGCTTTCTCCGCTGTGGCACCCCGGCTGTGGAATGAGCTCCCCAGAGAGGTTCGCCTGGCGCCTACTTTGTACTCTTTTCGTCGCCAGGTGAAGACTTTTTTATTCTCCCAGTATTTTAACAGTTAAATTAACTCAATTTTAATCCTTGCTGTTTTAAATTTGTATTTTAATCTGTATTAATTCCTGCTGCTTGGTTTTATTCTGGTTGTGTTTTTATATTGTATGTTATTCTGTGTTTTTAGATCGTGGCTTGTTTTATATTTTTAAAATGATTTCATGGTTTTAATTTTTGTGAACCGCCCAGAGAGCTTTGGCTATGGGGCGGTATAAAAATGCAATAAATAAATAAATAAATAAATAAGTAGGTTGTCTTGGCACACCAACCATAATAATGATTTTTAAAACTTTAAAATATTTAATACAATGAATGACTGGAGAATGTTAGCTCACAAGTAGACGAGCACAGGATTGAATTCTCACTTCTATTTCACCCTGGGATAAATAAGCATGATTGCAATCTTATACACACTTACTTTGGAATACGTCCTCTGGAGTTCCGCATATTTACTTCTCCCGAAAAGGCAAAAATAGGCTCCTAAAGCCAACACAGAAGAGAGACAAAATCAGGACTGGTACCAGAAACTACAGTCCCTGGAAACTTAGAAAAGTTCCCAGAAACTTCACTTGATCCAGGATCCAGCTTATTAAATCCATTTTACAACTGCACCATGTACCAATTTGTTTGGGAGTACAATTTAAAGGGTTAGTACTGAGGCCCTCAATTACTCAGGCCAAGGATATCATAAGGACAGACTGCTCTCATTCCAGCCCACCCACTCTCAATATCCTGTTGGGACCTTCTTTGGGTCCTGGATGTGGCTGAACTATGGCCAGTCAGGAGAGACGTATCATTCTCCATGGCTAAACCACACTGTAGAACTTACTACTTTGGGAACTCTGCTTACCCCACCCTCTGTTTTTGAGTGCCGGCCCTACCATTAGGCAGAGTGAGGCAGCCGCCTCAGGTAGAAGATCCTGGAGGGCAGGGAGTAATTGCAAAGTGTTGTAGGGTAGAGTTGTATGTGTACCACATCACCTGACATGCACCCCTAAGTCACCCTGCTGCCCCTGGATAGTATTAGTATTAGTATTATCATCATCATTTCTATATTGGCCCATAGCCAAAGCACTCTGGGTGATTTACAAAGGTTACATTAGAGTTAGCCAGGGGTGAAGTAAGGTCAGTTTGGTCAGCTTCTGTACATAGAATCAGGGTGGCGGATCCTCCACCCCAAGCAGCGAAACGTCTTGGGCCAGCCCTGCTGTTTTCCACTGCCTGACCAAGGTTTTTATTCAGGCAGGTGTTTAATGTGCAAAGCTGAGCACGGTATCCAATGTTAGTCCTACTTACAATAGAACCACTACAATCAATGGGACTTAAGTTAAGCTAACATTGATTTCTAGTGGTCAAATCCCCTGGTTTTAGATGTTTTTATCTGACACTTTTGTTTCTGGGATTGTTTGTTTGTTTGTTTTTTACCATTTTGATGCTGTGTTGATCTTTCTTGAATTCTAAACCAGTTGCCAGCCATATACACAGTGGAACAGCAGGACATAAATCGTCTAAAACTAACAAAATATATCAGCTTTTGCCATTATTTTGATCACAAGTACTTCACTAGTTGTATGCTCTACTAAGGCTGCAGTCCTATATCCACTTTCCTGGAAATAAACCACATTGAACTCTATCAGATTTCCTTCGGAGTAGACTTGTATGGAATGGCGCTGCGTAAGTTCCAGGTTTAGTCCAAAAGCATAGGACTGTTCTTCTGGGCCAGTCGGCCATGTAAATTAGCCTGCATTATCCTTTCGTTTTACCATGCATTGCTCTGGATCCAGATGAAGAGTTGTGCTTAAAAATCCCTTTTCATTTTTCTGAAATGTTCACTGGGATGGAGGTGGGGGGGGGGGGATGACACCCTTCTGGTCAAACAGCAGTTCTGGTGTGACTGTGTTCCTGACTGCCAATAGAAAGATTTCATGCTTTTGTTAATTAAATGAACAAAGAGGGGAAAAATACAACGCAGCAGGCTGAATCCTACATAACAGCTTCGACTAATAAAAAGTAATAGACAATTTCCTGCATTCAATTCTTTTGAATACTATTATACAAGGTAATAGAGTTTGGGAAATGGAAGTCCTAGAAGCCTGTCAGAAGGAGCTCCCTTCCACCTTCTTTTTTTTATTATTATTATTATTAAATGACTAAGCGCAGCAGGCTGTGTCCTATCTCTCCCCCTTGCATCTATTGGATTGTATTATTTTACATTTTGATTGAAATGATGTCACCAGCAGATAAAGCCTTGGCCAAGGCATTGTAATTGAATCAGCCGGAGTTGTTTATTCTAGTGATCTACAGCGATGCTGTGCTTGTCCTAACACAGAATACATAAAAAGAGCACCTCTTGTTTAACATGCAGCTGATTAGATCTATATTTTTTTTAAGAATCAAATTGAGGGGGGTGGGGTGGACAAAAGCACCTGGAGCTGGAATTTGTATGTCCAGAGGGGTAAGGAGATTGTGGCGGAGGGGGGATAGGAGGAGGAGGAGCAGGAGGAGGAGGAGGAGGAGGAGGAGGAGGAGGAGAACTGTGGGGCAGGGGGAGAATTAAATGAGAGAGGCCATCTGTAAAATTCCCCATGTGTGACTGAAACTTTTCAGTAAATAAATTTCACATGGCATCAGTACCAGATGCAAACAGATCTGATTGACAATATTTAAATGATGGTTAATGGGAGTTGGTACGTTTTGGAAGTGCCATTTTATGCTCATTCCTAAACCCAGTAGCATCTGTGAAGTGGCTTTTTCCCACTTTAAAGAATAATATCTATCAGAGGAAAGTTTTGAAAGAATATAAAGTAAACATGGATATTATTATGGGCAAGAGATGCATGTTTTATACTTCCATATTGATTTTGCTGTACTAGATGTTTCATTTTGTTTTGTTACGAATTTTGGATGATGCTAGACAAAAATAATATTCAAATGTATTGCTCTGGCATTGCAGACTTATTGGCATCAGTGAGAACCCCAATTTACAGAGGCCATTCCATGTGACAGATTCAAACTCTGGGCTATTATCCAGCATGTTACAAGTACACATTATAGCTGCATTTCTCAAACTGCTTTCTCTGGAGTAGCCTGGTTGATGTCGACAGTTGATGTCAATGGGCCCGCTCAAGGGGAGATCATTTCAGAGCAGAAAGCAAACTTTTATTTCACCTTCCATCTTACCTCAGAGTCTTGGCATTAGTATAAGATACATGACTTCCTTGATTCATAGGATTTCCCAGCTTTCATCAACATGGTGCCGATGGCTATGCTGGCTGGGAATGATGGGAGATCCAGTCCAGCATATCTGGAAGGTACTAGGTTGGGAAAAGCTGGATTATCCTATATATTAATAGTGTTCTCTGAGTGCTGGTCTTTATGTAGCCAAAATGGCACCAGAAAATGGATCAGGGTCAGTAGTTGTGGAATGTTGGTGGCTGGTGGGGGGGGGGGGGGGGAGAGTGGAAAACTGGGTGGGGGGGATGGAATGGAACATGCTGGAAGGTGGCATGGCTGGCTGGAACCCTGAACAGGAGCACTCCACACTGCAACATTTTGGTTCAAGACCCACTTGTTTTATCCTAATTGAGAATGGCCAGGGTTGAAAGAATTGGTGGTGGGGAGCCTCTCTTATAATAATCGAAATTACTTAATAGACTTGCTTGGCAATTGGTTCAATAACATGTAATTGACTTATGGCAGCCTCCCCCAACTTGGCGCCCTGCAGATGTGTTGGACTACAGTTACCCATTACCCTTACCAAGCATGGCCAATGTTGGGGGATGATGAGAGCTGTAGTCCAACAACACGTACAGAGTCAAGGTCGGGAACCACTGGCATCAGCCATATGCATGGAGGACAGGTTTGTCAGCGGCTCCTACCCGTGAAAACATTAATTAATTAATTTACATAGAGCCTCCATGTGGAAAAGTTTTATACGTTTGAATACCAGATTCAAAGGATAAAGAACAGGGCCTGGCCACCCATCCTCTACATGTTCTGTGTGAGTTTCTGAGAACATCTGGCTGGCTACCATTGGAAACAGAATGCTCCAGTAGGCAGTTGTTATGCAGCTAAGCAAGTTGAGCCCTGTAAGCTGCCTCATTGTGACAGACTGCCTCAGAAAAGTGTGTGCTTCATACTCAGGTAGGGTGACCAGATAAAATCCAGGTCAGAGCTCATGTAACTTTAACAGTTGTAGAGAAAGGGGAATTTCAGCCAGGGTCATTTGTATGCAATTAGTTCCTGGTTAAATTCCCTCTTCATCACAACAGTTAAAGTTGCAGGGGCCCTGCCTTCTTTTGTATATGGTCACTCTAGTATAGTGCCTGCAACTTTAACTGGTGTGATGAAGAGGGAATTTCACCAGGAACTAATTGCATACAAATGACACTGGCTGAAATTCCCTTTTCTCTACAACTGTTAAAGTTACATGAGCCCTGACCTGGATTTTATCTGGTCAGCCTATACTCAGGGTATGTGTGTCATCAATAAATAAGGATAAATAAATCATGATTTGCAAGTCATCCAGAATGAATAAGATGTAATCAAATAGATGAGAAACAGGTGTGCAAGCTATGATGCCAATGCCATTTGTCAGTGCAGTTATCGATGATACATCATTGCTAGAACAGCAAAATTGTTGCTTTATATGAGTGTCCCTGAAATCAATGGATATGATTATCAGTTAAGAAAATATATCTCGTCATAGCTTAGCAGCTAAGTGTATGCAGAGGAATTCCCCTGTTGTGTACTACCAACAGGTTAGTTTTAAGGCTGGGAGGATCCAAAGAGACACACTAATAATTCTGCACATCCAATGGGGCTTTGATATTACATGGCTTCAGTAAGAGGCCCATATGCCACATGGCAAACTGCTTTTGATACTGAAGAGCATGTCCAAAGCAGTTTGTGACCTGGAGTTTAAAGAGACTGTGGAGTCAAAAATATCACTGGGCATTGGGCAAGTCCAGTGATGATGATGATCCTGGGATTTCTTATTGTTGATTGCTAAAATGTTGTGCGTGCACGTGTGTGTGTGTGTGTGTGTGTGTGTGTTGTCTGCTTATATGATTGTATGTAAATTGTTTTTATATTATATACAAAATTGTGTTTTAAATATTTGTAAACCACCCAGAGAACTTTGGCTATTGGACATTATAAAAATGTAAAAAATTAAATTAAATAAAATGATGGTGATAAACTTTCTTAAATACTTTCTTAAAAAAAAAAAAGATTCAAGGTGTCTTATAACAAAATTAAAACATGCAACATTTAGAACAGCTCAAACAATTGTCCTCCAGACTAAAGTACAACCAGTCCATAAAACAACTAGAATTTCAGTAACACAACCATAAACAACTAAACAGTGCAACTCGGGTGATGCATTAAATCATCCCATCATATGCCATCTGAGGAAAGTTTTGATGTGGCGCCAAAGAATTGACAGTGTCAGCACCAGGCAGGCCTTCCTGGGAAGAGCATTCCATAATCAAAATGTCAAAAGTTCTTCTGGCCTTTGTGTGTATGATGGAAAGTGTTCCCCTTCATAGATGAGGAAGCGTCTCTGCCAGTCAGTATACCTACAGCTGTATTGTTGTTAGGAACATGGAAAGCTGCCTTATACTGAGTCAGATCCTTGGTCCATCTTTCTACACCAGAGGGGTGTAGAGGACCGGAGGGACGGCGAACTCGGAAGTTGCCGCTTCCAGGTTCGTCGCCCTAAAATACACGTCATTGTGCGATGGCCCAGGTTCCTTCCAGGCTGTCGCACTTTGCAGCCACAATTTTTTTGTTTGTTTGGGGATCCGTGGAGAGCGCACGAGTGCTCCTCCGAAGAAAGTAAGTTGGAAAAAAACCAAGGCATGCATGTGGGGGGCCCACCCCCTTCCTGCCCTCCCTGCATACAAAGCAAAGGCTTTGCCATGAAGCCACGGCTACCCCACTTTGTAAACAGGAATTTTAAAATTTTCTTATTTGAAGTTGGTCTAGATTCAAATATTGTATTTATTTTTTATTTTTATGCTACTGTCATTGATCAAAGCAAATAAGAAATTAATTTATGAACTTTCCCTTTATTTATTTATTTATTTATTTGCAGTGGGTTGGACACAGAGCCTATCTACACTACTGCTTTAAAACGGTTTATAACATAAACCGTTTTAAAGCAGTAGTGTAGATAGGCTCACAGACTTAGTTATACTAGAGGAAATCCACTGTAATCAATAGGACTCGTTTGTCATGACTAACTGAAATCCCAGTGATATCAATGGATCTACTCTAAATATGACTAAGTCAGTATCCAACCCAATATATGTATCCCATCTTCCTATAAAAACATACCCAACTAGAAATACAATCATCCTCATTCAACCCCAAGGTATGTACAGAGAACCCTACTGGAGGGGCTGCCTCCTATATTTATATCACATATTTCCATCTGTCTGTGCAAATAAATAAATGTGCAAACCAGCTCCTTCCAATGAAATGAATGGGGGAACTTACTGAGTGCAAGAGACTCTTGTATGTGTCTGAGAGCCCCTCTGGATCAAGGCCAGACGCATTTCCATCCTTTGGTTTAATACCATAACAATATCTCTTTAAGTTCAACAAGGCATATTGAGAAATGGTACAATGCAGATTGCAGAAATTATACAGGTTTCATCAGGGAATGATGCAAGAAAAATGCATTTGCTCATGCAAAAGTTTTATTTTTGATAAAAAAACAGATATGGGTTAGGGAATAATATGATTGAGATGCACATTTAAATGGGAGGGGGGAAGTTTATATGCTGTACACTATTCCACCTGTGCTTACACAAGCTCTTTATCTCGAAGGCAACATACATTCCATATGAGAAATGGGGTTGCCATGGTATCTACACTTTAAAAAATATTGAATAGTAGATCTGAAAGAAACATAAAATCAATTTAACAAGTTGTCATGTAAGTTACTCTGGCCCAAAAGAAAATAATAACTATACACCTTTTCCCTTTATAAAACTGTTTATTTTTGTTGTTGTTGTTTTTCATTTATTGAGATAAACATTCCAGTGGTGATTAATTCAGCCTTCTTCCTACTATATAATTACCATTTGCATGTACCTCAAGAAAACCTAAATAATTACTGAGTTCTGTATCTTCACAGGATTAGTAAGATATGTACTGGGTTGTTTAGTGAGGTAACTATTGATTTAAGCAATGAAACAATCATTAAAACATTATATAAATCAGTAAATACTGATTTAAACAATGAAACACTTGGTTGCCTAAGAGACTGCCTTCTTCCCTATGGACCCATTCAATCTGGTGAGGCCCTCCATAGTTGTTCAGAGCAAGCCATTTATCACATCGGTATCCACTATGACCCTGTTCAGACAACACACTAAGCCATGCCGGTTAAGCATTTTCAGTTAAACATTATGGCTTAACGTGTCATGTGAACTATGACTTAGCCTGTCGTGTGAACCATTCATAACTATAGTGACTACATAACCATGGTTTAAACTTGCTCACTAACCATTTGCTGCAAAAAGGTTCGCGGCCTAACTATGGCTTAGCATGTTGTCTCAACAGGCCCAGTGTGGAATTATCTTCCTCCTCAGATTACGCATGGGCCAACTATTTTTTTTTATTTATTTTTTTAGGCATATGTTGAAGACATATGTTTATTCAAGCTGCCCCTGTGTAGTTTATCCCAACAACTTATGGATAAGAAAATGTGATAGATTCTGTGTATTGGTTTTTATGATTTGTGTACACCATATTGAAATCTATTAATGTAACTCGTTGATACTCATAAGGAAGTAAGTAAATATACTGCAATTTGCATTATTATGGCAACTCCAAAAATGTATCAATGTGGCCCAAACTACACATTACATTACTCACATGCTTAAACTGGCTGCATTCAAAAAGAAAAGAAAAGAAAGCTCTTGTTAGGTCTGTGCACAGCACACACACACACACCCCTCCAACTTGCCTCAGAGGCCATTTTGGAGCCTCTGAAATGGCCCAGATTCGACTTGGGGTACTTCGGGGGATGCCTGCCCTGCCTTGGCACTGAAGCTGAGGCAAGCTTCCCCCCCAAAGTGGGTCAGCTTTTCTTTAGAGCTATGCAGGGATCCGAATCCGGATCCCAAATCTGGAGCAGATCGGGCTGATCCAGGCCTCCCGGATTCGGATCTGAACCAGATCAGATTGGGCCCAGATCAGGCCAAATCGGATCCATGATCCGGATCCGATTCAGATCCATGCACAGCACTCCCTCCCACTCTCCCCACTCTCCCTCTCTCTCCCCCACTCTCCCTGCTTACCTGCTGCCTCCTCTACGTTGTCCCCCATCGTCCTCTCTCCTCGCTGTGTGCCACCGCATTTCCCACTTGTGTCAGGTGACATCATCACCCGACACAAGCGGGAAATGCGGCGGCACACAGCGAGGAGAGAGGACGATGATTGGGCCCGATCTGATCCGAGTCAGATCAGGCCCGATCCAGACCTGACAGATCGGGATCAGATTGGGGGGTCCGTGCACAGCCCTACTTTTCTTGTAAAATCCCACCACCTTATTCACAGACCTCTAGGTGGGACCCAGATGACAGTCTGTTGTCTGACAGACTGCAACTCTTCACAGTCTTGGGCAGAGATCTTCCCACCTGCTGCCTGAGAGACTTTTTATCAGACATGCTGGCGAATTTTAAAAAACACATTGTAAAGATATCAGCCTGGCTACCCTCAACCAAGGCAGACAAGAAAGGCTTCTCCAGCATTTGAATCAGAGACCTTTGGCACCCTGAACATGGCACCATCATTTCCTAGACCAAAGGAAAGGGACCTTTTTCTTGTCAATATCCACATTATCTAGGCTGACCATATGAAAAGGAGGACAGGGCTCCTGTAACTTTAACAGTTGTAGAGAAAAGGAAATTTCAGCCAGTGTCATTTGTATGCAATTAGTTCCTGGTGAAATTCCCTCTTCATCACAACAGTTAAAGTTGCAGGCACTATATTTGAGTGACCCTATACAAAAGAAGGCAGGGCAAGCTACACTTAACATGGAAATGTGTGTAATGAAACTATGCCATGGGTGTTTTTTTTTTCTTCTTTAACAAAACGTAGGCTGACCATATGAAAAGGAGGACAGGGCTCCTGTAACTTTAAGAGTTGTAGAGAAAAGGGAATTTCAGCTAGTGTCATTTGTATGCAATTAGTTCCTGGTGAAATTCCCTCTTCATCACAACAGTTAAAGTTGCAGGCACTATATTTGAGTGACCCTATACAAAAGAAGGCAGGGCAAGCTACACTTAACATGGAAATGTGTGTAATGAAACTATGCCATGGGTGTTTTTTTTTTCTTCTTTAACAAAACGTAGGCTGACCATATGAAAAGGAGGACAGGGCTCATGTAACTTTAACAGTTGTAGAGAAAAGGGCATTTCAGCCAGTGTCATTTGTATGCAATTAGTTCCTGATGAAATTCCCTCTTCATCACAACTGTTAAAGTTGCAGGGGCCCTGCCTTCTTTTGTAGATGGTCCCTCTAGTATAGTGGTCAGCCTAACATTATCTCAATCAAAATCTGTCAGGATCAGCATTAAAGCAATAGATAGGACAAGCACTTAAAAATGGGCAGGTCCAGAGGCAAAAGTCGGCATAATTGCAAACTGGATGGGTTTGGAAAATAGGCCAAGATCCAGATGAAACTCGGCCTAGTTCTGCATGTGGCACTTGAGCTGCAGGTTCCCCAAGGCCTGCTGTGGACTAGTAAGTCATACTTTCTCTTTCCAGTGCCTTCTCTGGTCAACAGTGTTGACACTCTCCATGGCTCAGGACTGAACTGAAATGCCAGGGGTAAAACTCAGAACATCCTGCATGTAAAACAAACTCTTTCCCTGCGCTATGGCTACCCTTTTGAAGTTGTGTCACTAAAGCATGTCAAATTTTTT
The DNA here is from genome assembly GCA_029215795.1 of Anniella stebbinsi. Classification (NCBI taxonomy): domain Eukaryota; kingdom Metazoa; phylum Chordata; class Lepidosauria; order Squamata; family Anniellidae; genus Anniella; species Anniella stebbinsi. The sequence goes on along the minus strand of JARDYH010000006.1, from coordinate 15,591,702 downwards.
AAAAAATCCTATATCCTAATTGGGAATTAGGATGACATATACAAGCCACTTGGGGGAATCCCCGAAGTTTGCAGAAGTACACACACACACACACACACACACACACACACACAATATGGGGGGGGGGGGAATCCTAGTGGGGGATACTGACTGACAAGGGGCAGAAAACAGGGAGAGGGGAATACAATACAAGGGCATGGCCAGCTAGATAGCATCATGCACAGGAGCACTCCATGCTGCAACGTTTTGCTGCTGGACCCGGTTATAGTGAATCACACACATTTTATATATTTTACTCTAGGTTTTCAGTAGACTAAAGTAGAAGGGCAAAAGAGTGGTGATTGTTGGGTAGGGAAATCTCCTTCAGAGCTCACTGAAGAGATATTTTTGCCAGGCGCATATACATAACTCCTTCTCAGAGTCCCTCAGTGGTCTGCCAAGACAGCAGCGCTCTTGTGGAACAATGTGGCTTGCAAACTAGAGAAAGGAGTCTGTGAGAACTAGAAATAAACCTGCTCCATGGACGGGATCCAAATACATAATGAGCTTCCTCGGGTGACAGCAATGACTCAGAGTTTAGCCAACTTTTGGGCTCACTGAATAATCCTCCTTGATAAAGTATTGCAGTCACGACACGAGTGATGGGTCCCAAGAGAGAATAAGAATATTTTTAAAATCCTTTTCCTAAGCAAAGCTCCCGATAATGAGAGAAGGCAGAAGAGAGGGAGATGCCTTGAAGGCCGCTGGGGCCACTGCTATGCGTCAGTATTACAGTTTGTTTTTATTTTATTTTATTGTTGTCTATTTAAATTGTTCCTTGCTGTTTACATTGTTTAAATTTTTCTATGTTAAACATTTTACACTATTCTTCTTGTTGTATTTTGTATTTTTATGAATTGTTGTAAACTGCGCTGAGAGCTTCGGCAATGGGGGCGGAATAGAAGTAAAATAATAATAATAGCCGCCATCTTAGAACTATTGTAGAATAAAATAGTTGTGGGGAGTAAGAGAGAGAGATAAGGAAAAGGAATTTCACGCAATGCCCTATGGCTTCCTGGGTTGTGACTTATCGTAGGCTGACCCTATGAAAAGGAGGTCAGGGCTCATGTAACTTTAACAGTTGTAGAGAAAAGGGAATTCCAGCCAGGGTCATTTGTATGCAATTTGTTCCTGGTGAAATTCCCTCTTCATCACAGCAGTTAAAGTTGCAGGCACTACACTAGAGTGACCATATACGAAAGAAGGCAGGGCCCCTGCAACTTTAACTGTTGTGATGAAGAGGGAATTTCACCAGGAACTAATTGCATACAAATGACACTGGCTGAAATTCCCTTTTCTCTACAACTGTTAAAGTTACATGAGCCCTGACCTCCTTTTCATATGGTCAGCCTATCTTATTACTCCTTTGATAGCAGGTTGTGAAGGAGGAGGGTTCTACCAAACTCAGTCTCTGACCTGCAAGATTCCATCTGCGTCTGACCCATCAGATTCCTCTAAGTTCTACCCTGATCCATCAGCTTCTTCCTGGCTCTGCCTCAGTTTTCCAAGCCCTTCCCTGCCTCCCTCCATTTTAGCTCCACTATCTGATCCAACCCAGGCAGCCAGTGCTTTTTAAAAAAAAAATAGTTATCAACCCTTTCTATGATTGTGCATAAGGAGGGTTTTGTTGCTGTTATTGTTGTTTACATGGGAGAGTGCTCAAACATGGGAGTTTCCCACCCACATTCTGAAGTGGTACAAACCCAGGAAGACAAATAAAACGTGCTTTTTTGGGGGGGGGGATATTTGCAGCAGCCTCAAGCTCCTCCTCCTTCACATCCACCAATGAAGTGGTCGCTGATCTAAATGAGTGATAGGCCACTCTAGCTGGCACAAAAGGTGTGGTGTGTGAAACTGTTCTGCAAAATAGCTCTGCTGTATCTTTAAGGATCACTTTATTCAAAATCCACCCCACCCCCCATGAGAGGCAAGGGGGAAATGCCTCTTTTGCAGAGAGAGAAAAGGTTCACCAAAAGAAAAAATGCAGGGTTCACCACAGCACTCATTTGAAACCACCTAAAAGAACTTTCTGCAGTTTCAAAATGAGTCACAGGCATTGCCTGCATGCTCTGTGGAAGAGGAAATGGAGAGAAATATAACAATGCAATCAGGTGCTTTACTGCAAAGGGGACAAAAGCAGTCTTCCCCCTGTGAGAGAGGACTAGATTTCTGCTGTTACCCCATGTGCTACAACTCAGAAACGTCCTGCAGAATTGTTTTTTAAGGGAGCAATCCCATGGACCCTGGAAAGCATCTGGGGGACAGAAGATATTTCAGCACTGTGACCTCAGATCCAGGAGTCTGACCTCCCCGCCCTCTCCCCTGCACCGACTGCCCCTACAAAACTGCACCGACTGCCCCTACAAACTCACAGAGGGTTGAAAGGGGCCGTGCCAGTGGGCAGGGGGAAGGAGAGTGGGGACCTGGGGATACAAGCCATCTCCTGCCTCCTTCCCTCTCCCTCCCTGAGGCCTCTGCTAGATGGGCACAAATATCTGTCTAGCTAAAATGCAGAGCAGGAGTTTGAAGGCTTATGAGCACCCAGGGTGGATTGAATAGGATTGCACCCTAAGTCACAGATGGTGTTTAGGGTGACCATACTTGGGAAACCAAATATGAGGATACCCAGTGGTGGGGGAAAGCAGCTTCCCCACCACCACCTTAAAGGCCCCAGTTGAAGAGGAGGAGGGGAGAGTGTGTCATTCCCACCCCCCACTGCTCCAATCGGGGCCTTTCCAATGACGCACCTCCAAACAGCATGTCATTCCCTTCCGCCACCCTAATGGTGCCCTTCAAGGGGAAAACTTGTCTTTCCAGGACATTATAAAAAATTACAGAAAATCCCCCAACACCCAGGATAGAACAAAAAACAGGACGAATCCGGGGAAATCCTGACGGTTGGTCCCCCTAATTGTGCCCCCATTTTGTTTTTTTAGACCAGATTTGGCTGCGGATTTAAATGCCTGCCATGGTTCTGTGCTCCACTCCCCTAAATAGAAGCTCCATGTTTTCCATACTGCTCCGGAGGCTGTAGTCTGAACGTGCAAGCGGGAGCAAGGAATTGTAAAAAGAGTTCTGGGTCCTGTAACATATTTTGTCAAAGTGAATATGGGGCAGTAAGAAAGACGAATGTGGATCCGTTACAGGGATTGCAGTATGGGAAATGCAGAAAGCTCTACTTAAGAACTCTCAAGATCCCAAGTCTCATCTCTTTAGCTTTAAAAATTACACAGATGTACACATTTTTGTACATCCTAATAGAAGCTCCAATGAGCGAGGGGGGAAGGCTGCCACGTCCATCACAATCTCCATCAAGGACAAGAACCAATGAACTGAAGGGAGGAGAAGGGGCGGGCGGGGTTGGGCAGGCGCAATAGCAGCGGGAGAGCCAAAACAGAGTTCACCGGTGTAGCTATGATAATGAAAGGGAGGAGCGTTTGCAGCGCTTCTGAAATGGAAGTAAAAAAAAATAAAATGGGAGGGGTGGGGAGAATTGGTGTGATGGGGTGCACAAACATCATCTTGTAATCCTTAAAACAAACCTGCAAGGGAAGCCCGTGTTATTGTCCTATATTGCACATGGGGTGGCTTCAGCTTTACAGCCAATGAATATGTGATAGCGCAGATCTGTGATTGGATCTCCTGGCTTTTTCCCCCACTTTAAATGTGCAACAGAAGATTCCAATTTTGACTGGAGCATGGTCACTGGATATGGGAGTGAGGGGTTAACCCTTTATCCTATACATTTCTCCAGTCTAAATCCCACCACTTTTTTTTTCTGTTGCAGGTCTAAGCAGCTTTGAGGGGCAATTTGGTTTACAAAAATGTCACTGGGAGCATTTCCCTTCCCAGAGCTGCCACTTTGAACAAGGTTGGAGACCCTTCCCACAGTGACTGATTTAAAGTTAAAAAGGGGTGGTCTATCACAGCTCTCCCAGATCATGCTTGTTAAGTTTCAGCCTCTCTGAGCTCTTGGTAGAGATGAGATTTGAAATCTTCCAATTTGTTGCTAGGTCTCTAAGGTCATAATCTTATGCATGCCCAGCCAGCCAGTTGTAGGACTTCTTTCTGTCTAAACATACGTAGGATTTCACCCTCGGTGATCAGAAACCTTCACACTTGGAAGCTTCCGATCATCCAATGCAGGGTGGGAGGAGCAATGG